>OZ025303.1:26014974-26689974 GCA_964019185.1 Maratus speculifer
ATTTCGGCCAATAAAAATATTTCTTGAAAAATTACGAAATTGAATTTTTTATGCGGTCTCTTGGTGCTATAAGATCTATTTAGTAAATTTTTCCTATTTCTCGACAAGTAACACAGAATTTCCCATTTATCTGAGATTAAAACTAACCGAATAATATCTGTTTAAAGTTGGAGCCTATTTTTTGCTGCAAAATAGGGGTCATTCTCAAATTTAATAGAGATATTGTCAACTGCATTAATCAAGTAAGAAAAAAAAATCATGAGTGAAACATAGATTATGAAGCCCTTTCCAACGCATTCAGAATAATGTAGCAAAAACTGCACCTTTAGACAAATTAAAATATTACGTCTCATTACACCCTATGAGAAATGTATGGCGCGTTTCGAAACCGAATTTCAGCTGCTCCTTTCAACAATCGGAAAATTATAGGAATTTATTAGGAACCCTCTATATGGTTAAGAGACTTGTATCTATTAACAACATGCATTCCAAAATTTAGAGCCCCACCAGTGGCCGCAAGGTTCTAACCGCCAAACTGGGAAACGGTATTGCTGGGTTCGAACATAATCGTGACCGTCGGCCTAATCGTTCGGAGTTTTCCGTGGTTTTCTTCGAACTTTGGATTTCCTTGCGTTAATACGAGTTAGGTTCCCTTAGAAAGGCCCTCACGGAGGATATCCCACCCCTTAGGGCCTATATCCCTCAGTGTAGATAATTGACTGGCATAAATACAAACAAACAAACAAACCAAAATTTAGTTGGTTTAAGAGATACATATATTTCAATAAACATTCGCCTTCAGCAATTTCTTCTAATAAGGAGAATGGTATGCGAATACTTTTGTGGAGCACTGTATATGAGGTATTGAATTTATATGTAAAATGCAATATGAAAAAACTACTTAAATTTAAAAGCACATATCGTATTTTAAAATGGACTCTCCAGCAATTATTATGCAAAGACAGTACTGTAACCGATTTTATTGTGGTCCCTGTAATAAAAATTGCTATGAATGCTCTGTTTAAACGGGATCGTAGTTAAATTCAGTTATTTATATCAGTTTCAATACATTTGAAATAGCATAATGTCACTAAAATACTCTCCAAATGATTTTCCTCCATATACCATAATGTAATTGAATTTTTTTGAGTGTCCCTGTAAAAAATACATATTTCATATAAAATTCCAAACATGCCTTGGTGACCCTAAATAACCTTTATCATTTGCATGAAAATCCAAGTATATTTAAGGGAGTTAGAGCGTGGACAGACAAATCGAAAGCATAAATACTTTTCAGCTTTGTTGTAAAGTGCTAAATATTGAAAATAAAGAGCAGAAATTATCAACTTTAGCTACCCCATAAAAAAAAAGACAAGAAAGAAAAATGTATGCGTGAAGCATAGATTATGACACATTTTTCAACACATTGAGAATAATGTAACAAAACGATACCGTTTAAAAAAATATATATATTCTGTCTAATTCAATCCTATGGAAACGCATGACACATTTGAAAACCCAATTTCAGCTTTTATCATCTACAAGGCGAAAATTATTCCAATTTTTGAATCACCCTGTGTATGTTATAATTTTGCATCTATTAATAACATGCGTGCCAAAATTAAATTCACTTAAGATTTATCAATTAAAAATTTCCTTTTTTAGTAATTTTCTCTTAAAAGGAGAATTATTCGTGAATACTTTTGTGCAGCCCTACATATGAGGTATAGAATTTATATATACATAACGAATGACATGCAAAACACAGTTCAATATCAAAAGACATTCATGCAAAAATCATTCAATGCAAAAAACATGCTATAAATATCCTGGTATAACGTGATCGTTGTGAAATTCAGTGATTTATATCAGTTTCAATACATTTGAAATAGCGTAATGTCATTAAAATACTCTCCAAATGATTTTTACCGATATATCATAATGTAATCAAATTCTTTTGAGTGTCCCTGTAAGTGAAACATTAATCGTACATACTTCATGTGCAATAGAAAACATGCTTTAATAATCCTAAATAAGTTTTATCAATTGCTTGAAATTCCAAGTATATTTAAGGGAGTTAAAATATGAACAGTCTACCAGATGGACAGACAAACCGAAAGCATAAGCACTTTCCAACTTTGTTGCAAAGTGCTAAATATTGAAAATAAAGAGCAGCAATTATCAACTTTAGCTACCCCATACAAAAAGACAAACTGAAGAAAAAAGATAAGAAAGAAAAATTAATGTGTGAAGCATATATTAGGAAACACTTTCCAACACATTCAGAATAATGCAACGAAACGTCACCGTTTAAATATATGAAATATTCTGTATAATTCAAACTTATGGAAACCCATGACACATTTGAAAACCCAATTTCAGCTGCTCTCATCTACATCTGAAATTATATATTTAATTTTTTTGCAGTACCCTGTTTATGTTAATATTTGTAGCCATTTACAACATGCATGCCGAAATTAAGTTCACTAAGATATGCATTTATCTCGGTTGGAAATTCTCCTTTATTATAGTAATTTCCTTTAAATAAAGAGACTTATATGTGAATACTTTTGTGCAGCCCTGCATATGAGGTATAGAATTAAAACTATATAATGAACAACATGCAAAATAACAGTTAAATTTCAAAGCGCATACAAAAATTTTAAAAGGTTCATTTCAGCTATTATTACTCTAAAACAGCAGTGTAAATGATTTCCTTTGTGTGTCCCTGTAAACGAAAAACAAATAATATGAATACCCTGTTATAATATTAATCGTAGTGAAATTCAGTGATTTATATTAGTTTCAAGATGTTTGAAATAGCGTAAGCTCATTAAAATTCATATCGAAAGTTTCCCCCCCCCCCTATACCATATAATGTAATGCAATTCTTTTGAGTGCCCCTGTAAGTGAATAAAAAGAGCTGTGAATTCCCTGTTAAAACATATTCGTAGTGAAACTCAGTTTCAGTATCTATGAAATAAATCTAGTAATCTCATTAAAACACTCTTCAACCGATTCCCTCCCCCCTATACTATAAAGTATCGGAATTCTTTTGAGTGCCCCTGTAAATAAACTATTAATCTCACATACTTCCTATGCAATACCAGACATGCTTTGCAGATTAATATGAAAGTAGTTATCATTATACATAAGATTTGAGTGGTTAAAAATACTCACAAGAAACAGTTTATTGAAGCATTTTCAAAATATTTTGAAGATGAAATATTCTGACGATTTTACCAATGGAACATAGTTTAACATTGCCGAGATTAAGCTTTACAAGATCATCCGTAAACTAGTCATTGGAGAGGGGTGGGGCACCGTACTACTTACCCGTCATAGATATGTATAGTATAAAATATGAAAATAGAACATGCGGACACTATTTATAAAATGCATTGTAATTGCGAAACAAAATTTAAACGTACATTTAAATATTTTTAACACATATTAATTCTCTATTAATGAATTGCTGATGAACTCATTTCGAAAAATTACATAAAACACCAAACTACTCAAGTAGTACCAAATGACGTGAAAGAAACATCCTTATAACTCCAAGAATAATAACAGCTTACTGCGTCGGATGAAGCGTATTATTTCCAGTTAAAATATATCTTTGAATTGAAATTTGAACAAAATACAGGGTCACGAAAAACCGAAGCGTGTAAAAAGTAATACAAATGTCTCAGCAATTCATCGTCCGACTGACTTCGTTCTTTATACAAAAATTGTGTTATTTTATTGTCCTTTAAGTCCACTCCTTAAAATAAAAAAATTCCAAAAATTTTTTTATACCTTTTATCAGAACGAATTTTTCAAGAGTCCAAAAACAATAGTTCCGGATAACCGAGGTTGCTGATATTCAATAGGCTTCGTCCTATTCTTACATACAAAGTACATACAAAATTTCAAGTCTGTATCTCAATTTGTTCGGGAGATAGAGCGTTTACATACACATAGAGAGACAGACAGACGTAAGGCAATTTTTTTTTCTAAAAGTACGTTTTTCGGAATCTCCAGTGTCTGAAATGTGTAAATTCATCAAAAAAATTTTTTTCGTTTTTCAAAACGATTGCAAGATTTACCCTATACTGGGTAAGATTGGTAAGTAAAAATGATTGATGATACATTTTGAAGCTGGTTTATAACGTTCACATTTGAAAGTAATAAAAATTGAAGGGAGGAGAGATGGGGGAGGGGGCAATAGACACAGTTCAATCTCGGCTGACGAATATCTCGTCTATCAAATTTGTCAAGTTATGATTTTTTTTTAACTTATCATATGAAGTATACGATAAGTCTTGCAAACGTTTTGAAAATCGAAAAATTTTTAACGGATTTACACTTTTCAGACACTGGAGATTTTGAAAAACATATTTTTAGAAAAAAAATTACCAGTCGTGTGTCTATGTGTCTGTCTGTATGTTTTTCTGTCAGTTTGTCTGTAAATGCTCTATCTCTCGAAAAAATTGAGATTGGGATTTGAAATTTTGTGTGTACATAGTATGTAAGAATGGTACGAAGCCAAATGAATATCAGTAACCATGAATTTTCGGGATCATTTTTTTCGGACTCTTGAAATATTTGTTCTGATGAAAGACATATAAAAAATTTCTACATTTTTTAAATTTTAAGGAGTGATTATTAAAACAAATAAAAAACATAAATTTTGCATAAAAAGGAAGCTGAACAGATAATGAGTTTCCGCGATATTTGTAATTCTATTTTCCATATTCTTCGATTTTTTATGGTCCTGTATTTCTTTCAAACACATATTTTGATTGGAAATGAGACAGTTCATCTGAATTAGTAAACTGTTTTTAAAAGGTTTATCTTTTTTTTGGAGGTGTAAGGATGTTTCTTTTACTATTTGATTAGTGCGTAGACCAAAAAACTATCGCCAAACTATAAGATTAAAAGCTAATAACGGCTTATCACTGCGTTTTTGGCATTAAATACGTTACATGAGTATGTATATCATAAGTGATTTTTAATTTAACGTTTTATTTGTATTTTTATTAATCTTTTACTAATTTATTTGTTCTTTCGTTATTTAAAATAAGTCTGTCAGTCCGTCTGTCTGTCCGCATATAACAGAGCATAAATTACCCAGCCAAATCGTCTGAGATTTAAAATATATAATTAATGCATAATTTCGTCGAATCAATTCAAATTTCTGAAAATTGGATGTATAGTTTAATTACAGGTGCAATCAAAAGTATTCTATTACATTACGGTCAATAAGAAAAAATAGTTTCAAGTACATTTTAATGGTGTTACACTCTTTCGAATAAAATAGAACTGACATGAATTTATGAAGTATTTTCTAAAATATCCATTCTGTTTACTTTGTGATGCAAAGAATATTTTTTATTTATTTAAAGGGCCGCACAAAATTAGTTTACTGCATAATGGTGTACGGGTGAACATTGTTTGGGACGCGCTTTAATAATATTAAACTATTTCACATTTTATGAAATTGTTATTTATGAAATTGTTATACGTTGATGAGGTTTAACACAAGTTACTTCATTTATATTAGAATGTAGAAAGTATTTACAGGAACATACAAAAGATTTCAAACACTGTACTGTGTCGGAAGTACAGTATACTATAACATCAAGATCTGAATATAGTTAAAACTTTGTTATAGTAAAAACGCACCTTATTTGCAACGCTTCAAGTGCAATTTCCAACTTTTTTTTCTGAAAACTCTAAAAAGTAGATTTGACTTACACTCTATTTTATAGAGTATGAAGATCATAATCAGTGGTGTACTCGTAAAAAAGCAGAGGATATACGCTCTAAGCAGAGGGTATACACTCAAGGCAGAGAGTACATTCAAGAGCGTGTATAGTATAGCTTTTTTGAGAAACAGAGGGCAGTGGCGTAGCTATGTTTTTTGGCGCCCGGGGCCAGCAAGATATTTTGCGCCCCCACTACAATATAGATATATAACAATTTCTCTAAATTTGGCGCCCCAAGGCCTCGGCACCGGGGGCGGACGCCCCCCTTGCCCCCCCCCCCCTTAGCTACGCCACTGACAGAGGGTATGCGATGCTCCTTAAAAAATCCAGATGGTATACGGCGTTTAGCACCCGTATACTTTACACTATGTCCCTGGTCATAATTGTTTTCATGTGATATGTTATTATATCGACAAAGTTGCTGTTCTGTATAAAATTTTGAGCATTTTGATGTATTCCTAAAATATTTAAATGTATTCATATGTTGCCATGAACTTATATGTAAATAAATAAATACATGAGATGTGTCTTACAATATAAACGCCTTAAAATAGCTGTAGTTATTATCATATTACAGTTTTGTCCTTCAAAAAACAACCTTTTTTTAATATAAGAGCTTATCATTCTTTGCTGCATTATTTATTTTCGTAATACAAATAAAAATTTTCGAAACTTACGTCAATTGTTATCTTATTCGCAGGTATTATAGATAACTCAATTTTCTTTTCACCGAGTGTTGTATATTAGATTCATCGATCATTTTAAAGGAGATAAACAATTTTAACCCTTTGGGGGCCTGGTGTACTATTAATAATACATGTTTTTAATGGAGTATTATTTTGTTTTAAGAGATACTTTTGCTACTAATAAAATGTAGCAATGGTAGTATATGCCTATGCATTTAATATATGACTTCATTTATTTTTAAAAATTTAGTAATAATAATAATTATTATAATCTGCTTAATTCTCTTCGCGCCGTTTGCGATTCTTTTATTTTAAACATGCATTTCACTCATTGAATTTAAAAGTAAAGTTACTATCCTGAAAAAATCATGTGTAATAAAGTGCAAAAAGCATTAGAAAGTTGTAATATAAATTAAATCTTGTTGTAATATAATATTTTCTAAACATCTCCAAAAATTCTTCCTTGGTTTATTGTCATCTGAATATGAATTGAATAGTGCAAAAATGTACAGCCTTTAGTTAAGATTCCGACAATGAAAAAATCGTAAACATTAATTAATCTATTTGGATGGCTAGTGTTGATGCTATCAACGTAGAAGTAATTTTTTCTAAAAACTGAAAAAAAAAAAAAAAAAAAATAGGATCCGAAAGAGTTACTTTCGAATGTGTAATATTTTTGAGAAATATTTACAAAAATAATCAGGTTAATTAACCAAAATTACTCTTTTGAAAGTATCCCAATTCTTAAAGAAACAATGAGTTTATATGCATCATGATTCTCTCTATAAATGGAGCTGCTTTTGCCGTTGAGTATATTTCACATAATTTTATTTAAATAAAAAAGAAATACCTATAAAAGTGAATAATAAAACTACAACGTTTTGAAAATATTTAGCTTCGACTGTTTCTCTATTCTATCTAAATTTGATCGAGAAAAGTGTTTTGTGTGGAAAGAATAAAAACTTTTATTAATAGACTGAATAAATAAGTTTTATATAAAGTTTTCTTCAATGTTACTTTTAAGTGCCGTCAGTCTATAAAGGGTTAATTTATGTATCGGGTCGATCGGAAAGTCGTGTCGCGTCTGGGAAATCAATTCGTACCAGAAAATTATCCCTGTTACTATCCGAAATGTGTTACATGTTAAATAATTTTAAGTTAAACTCATATGTGTTACACATTTATATTTTGAATGTTTCAGATAAAACGAAATAATTAGACATTGATGTCTAGTAAAGAAATATTTTCTTTATTTTGAGAACGCTTTCGATTCTAATCAGGATTTCATTTGAAAGAGTGTATTTAATCTAGATGAAAGAGCCTTTTTCTAAAGCTACCTTTATTACAGGTTTTTAATAATGTCGAAATCAAAACTCACTATCATTTTTTAAGCAATTTTCAACGCAGTTAAAATATTTTTTATACAATTCGAGTCCCACGAGTGGTTAATATATATTGCTCTGAAAGATGATCGACCGAAGGTGCTGGGTTCGAACCCAGCGTCCTAAATGTTCGGAGTTTTCCGTAATTTCCTACAAACCATGCGTGAATACGATTAGGATCCCTTAGAAAGATGTTGTTGAAATAGCTTAAATACTAATTGTAACATCCACTAAAAGCATAATAGAATGCGTGCAATATGTAAACAACAAAGCATAATATAATGCGTGCATACTTGACGTATTTTAATTTTTTACAGGATCGCGCAAAAGAAATCTGATGCATGGCCATCCATGAGAAAATCTTGCGGGAATTGCGTTTTCAGTTGTATGGTGCATTTTAAAGTTTAACAAAATTTTAATATATATCGTTTGGTGCGTGTAAATTCTATTGATCATTTTTAGGGATGGCGAAAATGGAGACAATGGTCAAAAATAGGTAAATATGCATTTTAAACCTTCCTTTTTAGCTGAATTCATTTTTATACTACTATGGGGTATGAGTACAACATAAATAAATTCATATACTGCTCGGCCCAAAAAGATATAAATACATTGCTGTCTATGCACAACAATGAACAGCAAAGCGTTTTCAGTTATGCCAGAAGTTTGGTTTTCCAGAAGAAATTTTTTGTACCGTATGTAAAAACTGAATTTGAATTGCGGTATTGCAAATCATTCAAGATTTTGTCCTACAGTATCCAAGTCCCGGTTTCTTGACTGTAAATATTAATGCCCCATACAGTATATGTCCCAGTTAGGTCGTCAGACTAATGCGGAACCCTCAATGTTTAGTTTTCAAGCAAGTCTGGAACACATTTTATTGAGACCGAAAGGATGTAAAGTTAAGTGAAGCTTGATCAGTCCGCCGCCTGAAATCGAACTAGGGACTTGAAGCCTGTAAACTCGGGCACTTAGCACCACGCTAATGAGTTTTATTCTTATATAAAGAATATAAAAATGAATTGATCATATACATGGTTGCAAATATGAGCTCGATATATTGCCATCTACACGTGTTTCTAAAAATAGATTTTTAACTGTGTTATACATTTTAAATGTTTAGCTATTTCCTTTTATAAGAATGAAAAAACAATAATGAAAATTTATGAAATATTTTTATGTGTTTAAAAGTTTGACTCCTTCACGAAATATTAGAGCAGAATTTAATTAAAAGTCGAACTACTAAATTCACTAATTGCTATTCATTGCTATAATATAAAAACGCACACACACCTCATTTAATTATGTTCAGGATTTGATTGAAAACTTCGACGACCAAGTTATCATTACGTTTCTGTGCATTACTTCTAAAGCTGATTACTTCTAAAGCTGGCTTTTTACTATAGAACCCCACTAAAAGAAACAAGTTGGAAATTGCACGCCAAACGTAACTAATGAGATGTGTTTGTACTATAACAAAATTTAAAAATATACAGATCTTGGTTATTAGATATGTATTATTATTACGATACAGTTATTAATGGACGTAAACAAGACTTACTGCTTTTATATTTCCAATTTATATCATACAATGGGTTTCACATTTTTTTCCTTTAAGGCATGTTTCAGATTATAGCAATTCCCACATATCCAAACTGACTACTTTCCAATGTATGCTTGGATTCATTGTTGTTTTTAAACGCATAGTTGTTCTTTAAAAATAAAGTATGCAATCGAACAGTTTTCCACTTTTTGGATAAAGGTAGAAAATTGTTCAAAACACGTCTTTAAAGTTAGCGTTTTGAGCTTAACTCCTGAATACGACAGCACGGTGAAAGGAAGAAAAACTGCCGTCACGAGAATAAAGTCTCTTAAATCTCAGGATATAATTCATGTATCAGAAAGTGAAAAAAATTAGATAATATATAATTTGAATAATTATGCCTGCAAATTTCTTTTTAGAGTTTCGTTCATCAGACGATATAAGTGAGAGAGTTCAAATTTTGTGTACTTATAGCTGAATACCTCTTGTCATACAACAAATCATAAAATTTTGAAAAAAACTTTTATTTTAATTAAAATATTAATTTTACTGTCATCAGTTTATTATTTTTTTAGGGTTGTTTTCTAATTACTCTATTTCTTTTACTTTTAAAAAAAATGGAGTAATAGAGTTGACAGAATTACAAAATTGGCATTAAAAACTACAAAAAAAAAAAAAAAAAAAAAAAAAAAAATATGTAATATCTCAAAAATAAATTGAAGTACAGTTTTCAAACAAACTGCATTTAAAAGTACATTTTTCCCTATACGATGGTGTGAAAATTGGAAATGTGAGCTATTTATAAGTTTTAAAATTTGCAGTAGCGTAAATTTCAAAACTGAATTTACATTTCTTCTAATTGTTGCAAGCAAGTTTAAATAAAATTGTTATGTATGCAACATAAATTAATGGATTAAATGAATCACGTGAAAATGTGCTTATTTGTTTTTATTTCATCCTATTTATGATATTTTTTGACTCGCGAAGTGAAATATTTTATTTATTTGTTAAATTACTAGCCGCCTCTGATGACCAGTTTTGTGTCCCTTAAATTTATGCTAAACTTTGCAATATTTTGCGATCTTTTGCAATCTATGCGATAAAGGCAGCAACTAGAGGAAACATTATACATTCTGTTCTGGTTGGTGCGATTGGCAAAGAAATATCGAAATAGCGTCGAAAAACTGTTTTTCTTTTCTTAATTTAATGATAGAGTATTCTGAAGGAGATATTAAACGAAAACCTCTGTGCGATCTGCGATCACACTTACCCACTTGTGATTTTTTCTTTTTTTATATTTTCAAATGAGTCCGTAAATGTGCCAGAAAAGCTTGATCTTGTAAAGCAGGGATTTCTTTTCTTTTTCTTTTTCTTTTTTTTTGGGGGGGGGAGGGGTATTTTAATAACAGTCGAAAAAAAAATACTCCAAAGCTATAATTTCCTGTAATTCAAAGTCTTAGAATAAATACGTAGAATGCTGATCACCATTTCAGAAACCAATTGAGAATTTTGAAAAAAAAAACGTCCCACATATAGCTCACATCTACACGCCCCTCTCTCCTCCCCAGACACGCACACAGAGAGGAGTAATAATGCTGAAATAAAAATATCTTTATCTGGTGTTACTTTTAGAGTATCTGCATCTTCTAAAATTGCATTAACAAGGCTCTTGTAGAATCTATATTACCTTCATGCAGAATAGAGGGAGGGGGGAGAGCAAATGACAAAACTCACAAAATTAAAATAAATATATAATAATCCTTATAAAAATGAAATAGAAAATATCTATTACATAACTGGTGATTTCTGATTTTCATAAGCAGAGGTAGGGAGGGGAAGGATCGGTGGAATACGTGAAGAATTCTGTTATGAAAATCATATTATCGAAGCTTGAATTAAGTTTGAAAGACTGTTTAAATGTTTAAGGTTACTTTCTGTAAAATAAATTTTGTCAAAAGTGACCACTTGTTCAGCATAACGGATTTTTTGTCCTGTAAGGCTTTTGACTGGTGGGAATTTTGTCTACGGGAATTGTATCTGCATCTCATCATAATTTCACAAAAATAGAATATATTTTAGTGATGTAACATATTTAGTAGCAATGAATAATTTCGACAAGTAGTATTAAAAAATTAAAGTTTATAAAAATAATCTAAATGGTCTTTATGACTTTCCCAAGCTCATTTCAAAATTTAATATGTGCTTAACCCTTCACTGCACGGTGTTCAATATATAGCACATACCTAAAAACACTACAAATCTCATTATGTGCCAAGAATTTAGCCAATATGGTCACTGCAACTGATTAAGAAGAGTCCAAAAAATAGAGACAGACTTTTTGTCCATGTAAGATGGTTGCATTTGACAAAACATTTTAAAATGTTCTTCGGAAAAAAAAAATCATTCAAGCTATTAAGGCGAAATTTATTTTCTGTTATTGTTACTGAGTACTTAAAAATATTAATATAAAGGAAATTGCATAGTTTTAAGCAGATGTAATTTAATTGCATTTTAACACAATCAAACTGATTGGTAAAGTTATCATACGAATTCAATATTTCAAACTGAGCGAAAAATTGCCCAGTCCGGGAATCGAACCCATATACTTGGCTTACAAGGCCAATGCTTTACCGTTTAAGCTAACTGGGCATATTGTATTAAAATGCAATTTATCTACGTACCCATCATTCTATGGAGTTCCTTTATCTGCGGTCTATTCTGCTGATCTGTCTAAAAGACAGACCAAATGTTCATGACCTACAAGGTTATCTGAGCGGAAATGCTCAAAGTTTGCCGTGCCCAGTTAGCTTAAACGGCAATGCATTGGCCTGGTAAGCCAAGTGTCTGGGTTCAATTCCCGGCCTGGGCAATTTTTCGCTCAGTTGGAAAATCTAATTCAGCTGAAATTAGTTAATTGAAGCCCATTTAATTGCAAAATGTAGCATAACAATATTTAAAAATATTAATCCAAATCCAAATTATAGAGTACACTACCTAAAATATAAAATTTTAGCTGCAAATTTGAAAATTAATTTTTTTTACAACTTTTATGTATTAGGCTAATACATAGATTTTAAGTAATTTTTTTCGTAAAAATAGAAAAAAATCATACACTGAAAGGTTAAAAGTCTTGTCATGATTGGAGCAAAAATTTATGAAGGTACATGGAAAAAAGAGGGAGGGTCTTCCATAATTTGGCGAGTGGAGTAGTTGAATGAACATTTTTTTTCCTTTAGGTTTTGTATTCTCATTTAATTTTATAAATATTTTAAATGATATTGAGAACAAATTTACCAGTGATTGGTGTAGTCTCTAATGATGTTAATTCTTCAATTTGGGGTCTGGTGTACTGTTAATAGTACACGTCTTTTAATGGAGTATTATTTTGTTTTGACAAATATTTTTGCTACTGCTTACATGTAGTAATGTTAGTATGTGTCTATGCATTTATTATACGACTTCATTAACGTTTACTCATTTAGTAATAATAATAATTATTATTTAAGTCTCTCTGCACTGTTCCCGATTCCTTTATTTAAACCCGTTCTGGTCTGGGAAATTATTAATAGTACATGACTTTTCATCAAGTATTATTTTATCTTAACAATTACATAATTAATTTAGACATACAACAAGTTGGAAATTGCACGTGAAGCGTAGCAAATGAAGTGCGTTCGTACGATAACAAAACTTTAAAAACATCACTCTCATATATCAATCTCATAAAATTGTAAATAGAGTATTACATTTAAAGTGCGCACCAAACAATGTTCTCCCTATACCATTATGTAATGTAATACTTTTGTGTGGCCTCGTAAATCAATAACAAATGTTCTTTGCACCACAGATTATGCAAAATGTATCTTCTAATGCGTACTTTATAGATGCATATCAATTTTATTATGGTCGAATGAGTTTAACATTAAAATGCATTTGAAACATTTTTCCCCATTGGCCGTAATGTAACAGAATACTTTTGATTGTCCCTGTAATTGATCTATCATCCGATTTTCATAAAATTTGAAATAATTCGACAAAATTATGTAATAAGTATGTATTTTAAATTTCAAACGTGTAAAATGCATTTGAAACTTTTTTCCCCATTGACCGTAATGTAATTGAATACTTTTGATTGCTCCTGTGGTTGATCTATGCATCCAATTTTCATAAAATTTGAAATAACTCGACAAAATTATGCAATAATTATATATTTTAAATTTCAAACGATTAAAATGCATTTGAAACTTTTTTCCGCATTGACCGTAATGTAACGGAATCCTTTTGATTTTCCCTGTAATTGATCTATGCATCCGATTTTCATACAATTTGAAATGACACGACAAAATTATGCAACAACTCTACATTTTAAATTTCAAACGATTCGGTTGGGTAGTTTTTGCGTTGTTATATGCGGACGGACTGAACGACAATAATAGGTGCTACGTATTTACATAATTACGCATGCACCTAAAAATGATAGTATATGGCTATGCCTTTCTTACTATGACTTCATTTATGATTTTACATTTGGTTATAATAACAACAATAACAGTTTACTTAATTCTCCTTGCAATGTTGGCGATTCCTTTATTTTATGCATCTATTTCACTCTTTAAATTTAACATATAATTTACTTTTATGAACCAATTATGTGTGATAAAACGCAAAAAGCATTAAAAAATTTTTAGTATTCTCTCAAATCCTGTTGTAATACTTCATTTTGCAAACGTCTTCAAAAACTCTTCCTTGGCCTATTATCCTATAATTATGGATTGAATAGTACACAAAATAAATACATTCGTTACATTTCGGACAATGTGATAATTTTTAAACTTCATGAAGTTTATTTGGACAGCTACAATTAACGTTATTAAAAAAAATCTAATTTTGTTCTCAAAATGTAAAAAAATTCGGACGCGAAAGGGTTAAAAATATGTTTCACTGTTTAAATTTAAAATAAAAGTTACTTTCCTGAAAGAATCAGGTGTAATAAAACGCAAAAACTATTAAAATGTTGTAATATCAGTTAAATCTTGTTGTAATGTAATGTTTTCTTAACTTCTCCAAAAACTCTTCCTCAGCCTATTGTCATATGAATATGAATTGATTAGAATGCAAAACAGCAATATTCGTTCTTAAAACTGTGAAATATTTCTTAATTTTTAATTAGTCTGTTTGGATAGGTAGTGTTAATGTTATTAACGTAAAAGTGTTTTTTTTTCTTTTGTAATATTTGGTTATCCCGTCGCCTATTTCACCAAATTATACAAACCGCCGAACTATTAGCAAAATTGACAAAAAAAATTTAAAATAACGAAAGAACAATTATCTTAGTAGAACATTTATAAAGATACAAATTGAAAGTCAAATTAAAAATCACGTGATGACGCAACAAACACGTATATCATGTTTAATGTCAAGTGAATGTGGCATTTGCGGTTATCATTATTGGCATTAAATCTTAAAATTTGGTGAATTAAATTTGGTCGACGGGTTAACCACGTAGTACCTTTATATATATTTTTTTTAATTGAAAGGAGAATCTGATCCGAAAGGGTTAAAACATTTTAAATTTCTATTTACATCTTGCTTTCAGTTCTTGCTTTCAATTCCTACATCCTTTGAGTATACCCCCCCCCCCCTCGCAGATTCCCCTCTGAATAATACTAAAAAACAAGGTAACGTGAAATCAACGCCCCAATTGATAAATAGTTATTATCATTTAACTTTTGTGCCTTTCACAAAACGCCCCTTGAATGTAACTCTTATCTTCCCAGTTTTTGAGCACCGCTATCTGAACTTGCGATGCCGAAGTGCAATTTTTCGAGTCGCATGCCTGATAAAATAAATTATTATCTTCATTTCAAGTATTAAAAGCTGTAAGCCATTCTTTTACTATCAGTTATTTCTAAATATTTTGTGTTGAGGTAACAATTTTTTATCCGTTACAGAGTTTTTGTAACCTTTTCAATTTAGTAGTACGTAGAAGTCATCTGGCAACACTTTGTTCCTTTCTAAAAATTAACATCTCAAGTAATTTTAGGCTGTTACAAATAACGGTAAGTGTGATCTAATTTAACCTATTATAAACTGAATTACAGATATAAATTAAATTTCTTTATCATCCTTTAACCCTTTAAGCAGTGACGGTAATAAAGTACCATTTAAGAAAACTTTATATAAAACTTATTTATTCTGTCTATTAAAAATTTTTTTTTATTATTTTCACACAAAACACTCTTCTGGATCAAATTTAGATAGAATAGAGAAACAGTCGAAGTTAAATATTTTCAAAAAATGGTGGTTTTATTATTCCTTTTTATAGGTATATCTTTTCTTCAGTTAAATAAAATTATATAAAAATATTCAACTGTAAAAGCGTTTCCATTTATTGAGAGCAACATGATGCATTTATACTTATTGTGTTTTTTAACAATTGGGATATTTTCAAAAGAGCAATTTTGGTTAGTTAATCTGATTATTTTTGTAAATATTTTTCAAAAAAAATTATAACTACATATGTATTTAAGGTGCTACTTTGATATACCCCCCCAAAAATTACGCGCCAAATCTGGCACTCTCTACGCACTTTTCCTACGGACCTTTTAGGTTTGCTGTTACTCAGCTTCATTCCTTCATTTGTATTTTTTATGTATTCATTGTATTTTTTAGGTATTCCTTTTTTAAATTTAACTTAATTTTAATTAATGTATTTTTAATTAATTTATTATTTTTAATTAATGTATTTTTAATTAATGTATTTAACTTAATTTTAATTAATTTTATTTTTTGTATTTAACTTAATTTAACTTAATGGGTATTTTGCTTGGCGAGAAAAAAAAGTCGCCAAATTTACGATTTGGGGGGGGGGGGGTATATCAAAGTAGTTCCGTATTTAATGAGTTTTAATGAAAAAAAAACAAGTCTAAATTCCACATTAGTATTATCTAAAAATTACAGTATACCTTCAGATATCAAGGAAGATAATTATTAAAGTGGATCAAATTTGATAATAATTCGGTAGATAAAGAGTAAGACGCTTTAGCGTAAACATTTTACTCGAGAAAAAATGGGGAAAGAAACATTTATTTTCGCTGGATTATAATTTATTTATATATTTTTTTTATTGAGAATATAAAAGTTTAATGAATTATAAAAATTACATCTATTATGACAATTATTATATATTATATTCATTTAATAATATTTATCAATTTAAATAACTCTATGGATCTTCAAAAAGTATTTATCGTTTCATACATTTGCAGATATTTTTTTAATTTACCTGTGAAAAAAATAGTAATGTAGACCCATTTTTATATTATGCAATTTGTTTTTATTTATAATTCAACGAATTTTTACGTCCTTGTTTTTAGGTCTGAAAAATAGCTGTTATTTATAAACATATTTTAAGATCGTTACCATTAAACTTATTTCTGCTTTTATTAAGCAATGGCTGTAGTCCAGTTTTTTATTCATTTCAGAATTACTGTAACCTATTTTATTTTTGCGACATAAGAATATTTTTGCAGCATTTTGGTTTCTTCTGAACAGTATCATCTTATTTAAGATTTCAGAGTATTGCAGAAAACGGTAAGTGAGATCTGAGTTAATCTATAATAAATTGAATTACAGGTACACTGTAAAAAAAAATCTGTAAAGGTACTAAACATTTTCTAGGAAACTGGGATTCCAAGAACTTTTCATGTAACGGTAACAGCAAAAATTCAAGTTTCAGAATCGGTTACATGGATTTTTCCTATTACCATTACATGAAAAGTTCTTGGAATCCCAGTTTCCTAGAAAATGTTTAGTACCTTTACAGATTTTTTTTTACAGTGTATGAATTAAATTACTGTTTTATACTTTAAATGCTTTAGCTTAAAGGTTTTTCGCAATAAAATAGGAAAAAAAGCTTTTATTTTTGCTTCTTATGATTTATTTATATTATTAACTATTTGGAACAAAAGAGTTGTTTTCGGTAGAGAACTGGGAAAATCTAAAGTATATCATGTATATCTGAAACTTTTTATTAGTTAAATTCAGCAATAAAGTTGGTTTATTTTATTCATTTCCTGATTGGTCCAAGTTTAATGTCCTTAAATGGAATGCTTCTGTTTTTTTATTTTATTCATTTTCTAATTGGTTCAAGTTAATGTCCAAAAACAGAATACTTCTGTTGCCACGATGACTAAAGCAGTAATATTATAATAATAATTTAAGAACAAATTGTGATAGAGATTTCAAACAAATTTCATTAAAAAGTACATTTTTCTCTTTACGCAACGGTGTAAAAATTTAAAATGTGCGATGTTAAGAAGTTGAAAAATTTGCAGTTCTAAAAACTGTAAAGCAGAAATTTCATTTAAAATTTGTTTGTGACGGGCCTAGGAATATTCATGTTTAATCCATATCGTACATAATAGGAGACATTCAGGATTCAATCTGATTAACCCCATTCAATAAAAATGCACATTTTAAACAGTTAAAGTTGTCTATCTTTGATATTTTGTTGTTTTTATCATTGGTCTAGGAATATTAATGTTTTATGCACGGAGTACGTAATATATGACTCGTTATGATCATCCTAAATTGATGTTTATTATTATTATTAATCTAAATATAGGATTTATTTATAAGTCTTTAAAATTTGAGACTTTGAAAATATCCTTTTCCAAATAGTCGCTGTAAATTGTTAAATTACATTTTTAGGTGCGTTCGTAATTATGTAAATACGTAGCACCTATTGTTGTCGCTCAGTCCGTCTGTCAGTCTGTCCGCATATAACAACGCAAAAACTACCCAACCGAATCGTTTGAAATTTAAAATATATAATTATTACATAATTTTGTCGAGTCATTTCAAATGTTATGAAAATCGGATGCATAGATCAATTACAGGGACAATCAAAAGTATTCCGTTACATTACGATAAATGGGAAAAAAAAGTTTTAAATGCATTTTAATGGTGTTACACGCATTTGAACATAATACAATTGACATGAATCTATGAAGTATGTACTAAAATATACATTCTGTGCAATCTGGGATGCAAAGAATATTTATTATTAAATTACAGGGCCACACAAATGTATTCCACTAAATAATGTTATACGGGGAAGCATTGTTTGGGGCGTGTTTTAATTATATTATAAACTACTTCACATTTTATGAATAAGATATACATTAATGAAGTATAATAAAAATTACACCCTGCATATTTACTGGAACACAAAGATTTCGACCACTATACTGTATCCAAAGTACGCTCTACTATATCAGCAAGATCTGAATATTTTAAAAATAAGTTATAGTACGAACGCACCTCATTTGCTACGCTTCACGTGCAATTTCCAACTTGTTTTTTTTTTTTTAATTGGGAGTTTGAAAGTTTAACGAAATATAAAAAATACGTTAATTACTATACAATTATTACATGATTTTTTGATTTAATGATGTTTATCAATTTAAGTGACTTTATGGCTCCTCAAAAAGTATTCTGTCGTTTTATCCATTTGCAGGTATTTTTTTAATTGCCCTGTGAAGAAATAGTTAAATAGACCCATTTTTATGTTATTTATTTTTATTTATAATCCAACGAAATTTTACGTTCTTCTTTTTAGGTCTGGAAAATAGTTGTTATTTTAAGACATAAACTTATTTCTGCCCCCCCCCCCCCCTAAGCAACGGCTGCAGTCCATAGATTAATTATATACAATATATTGTGCCTTTTTTTCATTCAGAGAATTTTATGTAGCAAATAGCTAACGAAAATAACTTTGAAGAAATTTCTATGCAATGTCACAGTAATTTAACTTTCAAAAAGCATGTGAATGAAGTCTTTAAGGATTATTAATGAAAATTATTTTACTTATTCCCTTGTATATTTTTTTTCAATTTGATTTTTTATATTTTTATCCTTTATGACTATATTCTTTCATTATTATAATTATATCCCAATGAGAAATAACTGTGGTGGGAAAACACATGCTCGTACATATATCTCTGTATTCTAAAATTTAGAAAAAATTAATGCTGTCAAAGTAAATATATTTTTATTTTATGACTGGAAGTTTTTCATGACTGGTAAGTATTAAGACAATTTTAAATTATTATTGCATATTAAGAAAATTATTCCATTTAAAAATATATAAATTGATAATTTTACAGAAAAATATTCGACAAAAATGTTTAAATATACAGTTTTAAATTGGAGATTTATTTAAAGAGTTATTTATTTTAATGTCGTTGAAGTCTGACAAAATAATTCCGTTAAAAAATTTGTATCAACAAAAACTATGTATAACAATTTAATTATCTCTTGCAGGAATATGGTTTATAAGACTACGGTGTACACTGTTAAATTATTGCTTTTCATTTGACTAATTTTTTACTTTATTTTTTCAGTTTTCATTCAAAATTTCATTATTTCAATAATTCTTTTTAATTTAAAATGAGTAATTATTTCACTTTTATGCTGAATTCTAATGCAGGACAAATAACAATATTTCCTCATAATCAAAAAATGTATTTATTCGTAGCTATTAAAAACTGATAAAAGACTTTAAAGTAACAGTTATAAAATCGCATGTTCAAAGTGATAAGTTGGGAAAATTACTTCATGAAAACGTATTTATATTTGAAAATGAAAAAAGACAAATAAATATATTAAAAACACCGTCATAAAGATGTATTTATACGTGAATAATTAAAAGATAAATAAAACTTTTTAAAATCTTAAAAAATGCATTTTTCACGTGAATATTAAAAACACAAATAAAACTCTGCAATATTAATTAAGTTATTACACATTAGAAGCAGTAAATGTTGAAAATTAAGCCATACTTAAAAATCTCAAATAATAATATTGCCAAACATTTAAAAAGATATTTACATTTCAAGTGAAAACTGTATTTGAACGTGAATTTAAAGACTTAAAGAAAGATTTAGTGAAATTACGAAATATTGAAAACCCTACATTTACAAGAATTTTTTTATAATGTCGCTATGAAATTCTGGGAGAAAGCGGCGTTGTTTAATTAGCCATTTTATACTAGCTGATTTTCAAATGTTTGGTTTGTTTTATTTAATCAATCACGAAAACAAAATTGGCCTTCGCAATAGCTCTAGATTCTCCATTAAAAACCTTGAGTCAAAAGAAAATGAATGGAGCCCTGATTAAAGAAAATTGCCAGTGATTGTTTAGTTATAATTCAATATTTCGTAATTATTATTATTTTTTTTAAACAAAGCATACATGCTTGTTTAGAACCTATAGTGTCTGAATGAGAATTGAAAAGCTCAGATCGAGAGGGATAGGGGTGAACAGGGCTCTCTAATATGACTTATATATAATTATCAATCTCCTTTTTACTTTTTTAGTTATTTGATATCTAATAATTTAGAAATTCTATTTGAAGTGCACATTTATCATCTCACAAGATTGCTTAAAATACAAAACAATAATTATACATCTACGTAAATATTATTGTGCTACTATATGTAGATATATATAGTAATAAAGGATAGAATTCAATTTTAATTTGCATATTCATTAGCTTCAAAAAAATTTTATTTTAATTTTACTTTTTTACGCTTTTTTTGTTGGTTTATTTTCTGAATTGATTTTTTGTTATGCAATTTATTTCTACTGTAACAAATATTTTTCATATTAAAGAATATTGAAACATTAAAGTGTAATACGCTAAATGTTTTGAAATTATGAAATAATATTAATATACATTATTGTAAAATATTTTTAAATGATTGCAAAAAAAGCAAAAGTGTAGTTACAGTCAGCAGCCTTCATGCATTCAGTGTTACAATGTTTTATTACCACAAAAGCATCTAAAATTTTATATTAATGATAAATATATGAATTATCTTGAATATGTAACAATTTAATAAAAAATATTTTTTTTTAAATCATATATATTTTAAAAAATTTCTTTATTTTTATTCTTTGTATGACTAACTTTAGTATAAAAAACT
Organism: Maratus speculifer; assembly: GCA_964019185.1. Lineage (NCBI taxonomy): Eukaryota > Metazoa > Arthropoda > Arachnida > Araneae > Salticidae > Maratus > Maratus speculifer. The sequence goes on from OZ025303.1 coordinate 26,036,329, forward strand.
TTTAATATTTTCATAAAACAAATTTTGATCAAAAATATTTCATTAAGTATTTAAAAACAGCAATCGATTTAATCTATTCTTCAACACTATATCTCAACGTTATAATTTTCTGAATGGACTCTTTTTAAGCAATTTTTTTCTACTGTAAGAAAAAATTTTTCACATTGAAAGTATCGAAACATTATGGTGTAGTACACTGAATGTTTTGAAATGCTGAAATAATTTCATTATACAATATTGTAAAATATTTGTAAATTATTGCAAAAAAAAAGTGTAGTTACAATCAGTAGCCTTCATGCATTTTGTGTTACAAAGTTTTATTGCCACAAAACATCGATGCCAACTTTTACACATTTTTTCCTACCCCAAAAATTTTATAGTAAATATTGTCTTACTTAATCGTCAAAATCTCATGATTAAACAAATGGAAAATCTCTGTACCATTTTAGTGGTAGCAAAAATGTGCAAAAGTTGGCAGCTATGCACAAAAGCATCTAAAATTTTATATTAATGATAAATATATGAAAAATCTTGAAAATATATCTTAAATGTGTAACAATTTAATAAAAAAAATTTTTTTTAATCATTTATGTTTTTTTTTAATTTCTTTTTTTTTTATTGTTTGTATGACTAGCTTTATTATAAATACTTTTAATATTTTCATAAAACAAATTTTGATCAAAAATATTTCATTATGTATTTAAAAACTGCAATTAATTTTATCTATTTCTCAACATTATATGTGAACGTTATAACTCATAAATTTCTTAAATATATATAGGACAGTTGCACCATAAAATTTAACTAATAATAACACATTGCTCAGTGGTGCACAAAACAGGAATTTTAATATAAATTAGTACATATTAAAATAAAATAAAACTTTCAACGTTTCGCGCCGTCTTCTGCGGCGTCTTCAGGAAAATATGATAATGGAAGGACTACGTTTGCATCTTGATCGAGAGATAATATTTCTACTAAATTAAAATCTAAATGAATTAAAATTTTTAAAATGTTGCCATTTACACGTGAGTAAAAATTAAAATATTGCAAGGAAATAAAAAATTTTAAGATTTTATGATGTTATGCCATATTTTTGGTATATTGTAAGATAAATTATCATTACATGATTTATTTTCTTGTGCTATTATAATCGAAATAATAATAGCACGAAATAATAGCACGAGAAAATAAACCATGTAATGCTTATGCATTCGGCCGTCTCGCCGCGCTCTAACTCTCGTAAATATACTCGGATTGCCATGAAATTTTTGGACGTTATTTAGGTTCACCCCAGCACAAACCCTATTAAAAATGAAGTTTCTACCATGACTAGTTTATTTACAGGGACAGTCAAAAGTTTTCCATTACATTACGGCCTATGGGGAAAAATTGTTTCAAGTGAATTTTAACGTTGTTAACACTTTTCAAAAGCTTAAAAAGTGTTTATGAATTCTTTAAAAATGCATTCTGCTTATGCATTCTGCTTATGCATCTGGTTTGTCTGTCCGTTTGTCCGTTTGTCCGTCTGACCGCGCTCTAACTCCTGTAATTACACTCGAATTGCAGTGAAATGATTGTATGTTATTGACATTTACCCTAGCACGAACCCTATTGAAAATGAGCTTTCTACCGTTATTCTTTTATTTACAGGGAGATTCAAAAGTTTTCCATTACATTACGGCCTATGGGGAAAAATCGTTTCAAAGGCATTTTAAAGATGTTACACCCTGTCAAACATCGGAAAATTTATATGCATTTAAGAGGTGCTCTAAAATATACATTCCATAAAATATGCGGTGAAAATATTGCTATTATTCATTTACAGTGCCACAAAATAATTCCATTGGATAATGGTAAAGGGGTGAATAGTGTGCGATATGTTTTAAGTATATTAAACTGTTTCATGTATAGTAAAAGTGATATATGTCACTGAGGCTCAATATAAATTATATGATACTGTCTTGCATAATATAATGTGCATTTACAGAGACACACAAAAGATTTCAAATCGTATATTCTTTCCGGTGTACTGTATAGGTTTCCGATGATGGCTGAAAGATGGATGTAATGCATTTCAATTATGGTATACGCATATAAGTTTCAATAAATCTTTGTAAATTATATGGTGTGTACAAATGTTATAGTTGATATACAGGTCTACCTAAAAGAGCTCGCAAACGTTACTGAGTATGAGCATAAATTACTTGAAGGTGGTTCTTAAATAAGGTATGCATTTTTACGCTGAATTGCATTCAATTTACAAAAAAATGTTTGCAGAATATAGATAAAATGATATACAGGGCCACGCATAGAATTGGATACATGGACGCCTATGAATGATAATTTATAACGATGTGATTTCAGAAGTTTTTGAGTTTGAAATAAATTTTAGCTTCTTACTGACGTGTAATAAAGGTACAAGGTAAACTACAGGATTGAACAAAAGTTTTCAAGTATGTTTCCATTTATAAGTACAAATTACTGAAAAAGAAATTTTAAGCTTTTTTCTTGCTAAACTAAATTTCTTATATTATATAGTATGTATATCAACTGACAGATCAAATACAGGGCGGTTCAAAAGCATTAGAATATATATTTGGCTATATACCCTTATTTCCCTAATTAACGGAGTTTTGTTTATGATTTCCTGGAGTGTTGGAAAATGCTTCATAATCTATGCTTAACGCATGATTTTTCTTACTTGTTTATACTATTGTCTTACATTATACTTTGTGGCAATCCAGTTAACTTTATATTTTAACATAGTTGATATCACAGTTTAACAGCTTGATACATATATTACTTTTTTTCAACGCTTTTTAGCACTTTCCAATAAAGTTGAAAAGTGCTTATGCATTCGGTTTGTCTGGCCGTCTGGCCGCGCTCTAACTCTCGTAAATATACTCGGATTGCCATGAAATTTTTGGACGTTATTTAGGTTCACCCCAGCACGAACCCTATTGAAAATGAAGTTTCTACCATGACTAGTATATTTACATGGACAGACAAAAGTTTTCCATTACATTACGGTCTATGGGGAAAAATTGTTTCAAATGAATTTTAACGTTGTTAACACTTTTCAAAAGCTTAAAAAGCGTTTATGAATTCTTTAAAAATGCATTCTGCTTATGCATCTGGTTTGTCTGTCCGTTTGTCCGTCTGACCACGCTCTAACTCCTGTAATTACACTCGAATTGCAGTGAAATTTTTATATGTTATTGACATTTACCCTAGCACGAACCCTATTGAAAATGAGCTTTCTACCGTTATTCTTTTATTTACAGGGAGATTCAAAAGTTTTCCATCACATTACGGCCTATGGGGAAAAATCGTTGTCAAACATATTAAAATTTATATGCATTAAAGAGGGGCTCTAAAATAATGGACTTATAGAACAAATTTAATATTCCGAAATAAGAGATTGATATTTAAGTAAAAGAATTGAGTTTTTTTTAGGAAAATAAATAATATATTACGCTGAATTAAGGGGAAAATAGGGAACTTTACTGTAATATAAATAAAAATATATTCTTATAAGAATTCAGAGCGAAATCGAAACGATAAAATTTCGAATTTTTTTTTATTATTACATATATATATATATTTGTGTGTGTGTGTGTATATATATATATATATATATGGCTCTGTTTCTTTTAAAAACTTAGAAAGTGAAAATAAATGATTATTTATACTATCTATTACGGATATAAAAAATATTTTCTCAGCGAATAATAATAATTTATTTATATTTGGAATGAATTGTAAAAGGGTTTTTTTTTTTTTAAACACTGGATGTTATATGCTATATTTTTATTTTGTTTTATACTTTTCAGTGTTTTAAATGCAAATAATTCTATAATTGTATTAATTTAATTGTGATACTAATTTAAAATGTCACTAATTTAACATTAACAGTTTCGCGACTGATTGACATATAATATCGAACGCCATTTGGCATATAATTAACCGTATTATTATGGAAACTGACATGCAACTCTATTAAGATCTATCACCTGCGCCGGCAAGCACAAAATTGTATCAAAATAAATTTATAATTTTATAATTATTTTTTTAAATGCTAATATTGTGTATTTTTATCAGTAACACAGCGGTGCACATAATTATTACAATCTGGGAATATAAAGCGAGAGAAAAATCAACAAATAAAATCTATTTTTAAATACATGAATTTCAGTTCAATAAAAATGCATGAAAGTCCATGTAAATTTGACGAAATTAAAGTAAAAAATCGCAGTTTGAAGAAAATTGCAGGTTATTGTTTGCGTGGGCGTAAGTGAAAAACATTCAATTTTCTCGACAATAGAACGAGGAAATGTAAAACGTTCAACTATGCGTCGTCGAATTAGTAAAATTTTCCTTCTTATGTCTTTGAACCTATCGATTATTTTTTACGGTTCTGTCTTTTTTAAATGTAGAATGTGGCTTTTAACTTTTTTATCGATAACTATTCAAAAGAATTCATCATTACAGAATGTTTTTGTACCAGTAATGCAGAGTAATACTGAATGTGTGAATGCTACTACATGAAGTTTTTCTTTTATAGAATTCATTTATTTAAAAAAAAAATCCAATATTGCAAATTGATATATTTCTTTTAGAGTTTCGAATATTGGAAGAATTTTCTCTTAATCGATTGTCATCCTTGAACATAGAAAATATCTTTCACTACATTTATTTCTTATTTGACTTTCATTATTTATTTATTTATTTAAAATAGATAAAAAGCAATATGATATTTTTTGTATGTTGACAGTTTCTTTACTCATGTTCTAAAACGTATATCTGTTAAGTTTCGTGAAAATAAGTCATAAGAAACATACAAATCAAGATAGATTTATACATCTTTTTATTTATTTATTTATTATTAGTTTTCATATAAAAATAATTCATACATATAATTAATAAGACAAATGTTGATTTTAGGGCTGAGATAAAACTAAAAGTTAAACTTTACAGAGATTATAAAGATTACATTATAAGGTACTACTTGGTTATTCCGTCGTCAAAAGACTATCGGCAGACTATAAGATTAAATACCAATAATGGATGATCGTGAATGTCCCATTCAATGACATTAAATACGATACACGTGTTTAAAACGTCATTGATTTTAATTTTAATTTTTTTATTATTACTAATTATTTGTTTTTTCTTTATTTAAAATAAAAATTATGTCAATGTGTATAATTTGGTTATTACTTTAGCGATTTGTATAATTTGGCGAAATTGATCAACGGGTTAACTAAATAGTATCCATTATAACTTACGTTGTAAGTTATGCTCAGACTATTTAAAAAATTGATATTTTATTTTAATAATAAAAAAATATTATAAAAAGCAGCAAGACGGAAAATCTCAACGAAAATCAAAAGAGGCTATTTATTTTGAGATAAAGCTGACATAATACAAATGCAAATAAAATACGTAATTTACGTTTTAATTTTCTAAAACTGGCAAATTTAGATACAAATGTCCAATTCAGATTATTTTAAAGTACGTAAAGTTACATAAAATAATTGTAATAAATGCTTCAGCAATGAAATTCTTGAAACTTATTTAGCACGCTGCACTGGACTTTAAATCAATAAAAATTTATCAGTCGTTTATTGATGAGCTACAAAAAGTAGAGGTTTTAATGCTACTTTTTTTTGTTTTAACAGGACAGTTTTCTGCACTTACGCCATTCCGAAAATCAGTTTTGAAGCTGAATTGCAAAAGTCGTAAGTAGTTTTCTTAGATTTTCTATTCTACATTTAATGAAACCTCCCCATTTTTCTTTTTAAATTATTTTTAGTGATTAGTGTAAAACAACCCTTTAAAATTGCAATCATTCTTAAATCAGAAAGGCAAAGATTTCTTTCAGTCTCTTTCGATCAAAAATATTGATAACGTGTCATGGACATTTATTCTTTTCATACTCCAGGATTTATTTATGTTTTTTTTTTTTTTAATTTTCACTTATGGATTTATAAGGTGGTCTGGTGTAATAACGGCAGGCGGGGTAATAACGCCAAGTGCTAATATTACGCATAATTATATAATAATTCTGTAAATGGCACATATGAGCCTTTGCGCAGAAGGTGTCGGAGTCATATAAAACAGAAACAATAGTTTAAAGTTAATTTGTTCCATTTATAGGCCTTATCGCTTTTAGAAACAACTAAAATTAATGCTTGATCTAAAATTTGCGAGATAAGTTATGTGACGTGTAGACTGTATATTTATGAGGAAATACTTTGTTTATTAAATAACATTGTAGTGCATTTCATGTAGTTTCAAAATGTTGTAGAAGATTTTTAATATCTTCATGAGATAGTTTGTAGTTTAAAACGCATTGCGCAATAAGTATACCGGGGTAATAACGCCAAGGAATGGAGTTTTTACTCAGACTGATTCCTTACAGTAGCGGAACTACACCCGAAGGGGGTTTGTTTTTTCTTTATATATGAGACAGCATTATTGTTATTGTTGTAATGGTTAGATTAAGGAGGGTCCGATATTAAAAACTATTTATTTTTTTGGAGGGGGGAAGGAGGTAATACTAATATAAAAACGATTTCTAACTCTTATAGATAAAACGACATCAAAATGTTTTTTATATTCCAATTCCAACAATTTCAAAATCAGGTTTTTATGAAATTCCAACTTGATTGTTCTATTGAGTTCTAAATTTTAACTGTCCACTTTCCCAGCATTCTGTTTTTCAAAGCTTTATAAATCTAGCATTTAACTGATGTGACAGAAATTGTAACATAACTAGTATAAAACGATCTGTGATACCGCAAGATCGAAAGATGAATAAAAGGCGTAATTAACTCATAAGATGATGTTTTTGTACTAAACTTTTTTGTACAAAACTATTATATTTGACAATCACTTATTTAAAAGTCTCTGGTGATTGGTGTAAAGTTCCAAATGAAACAAATTTCGGTAGTATTTGTAGTTAAACGAAAAATTATAAGTTAAACTATAAAAAGCAGTCGTCTGTGAGATCGGTAACATTAGTTAAAGGTTAAAATACTATCAATGATTAAAACTCACAAAGTACTGTTTCTGCACAGCACTTTTTGAACAGGATTAATTCTACTTAAATTTAATCTAAAATATTTCTAATAATAGTACAAGGACTCCAAACGAAAGCGAATTTCAGTTGTAACTATAGTTAAACTGGAAAAATACAAGTTAAACTCTAAAATTAGGGGGGAGGGGCAGCGTTTACTGCGATCCTAACAGCATTCAAAAGTTAATTTTGTTGCAAATAATAGAAATACGATTATATAACCACATGAATCATGTATAAAATTTAATAAGGGATCTCACACGGACATTGCTTTTTATCAAAAATCTTACTTAACTAATTAAAAATACAAATTTATTAAAGCATTTTTAAATAACTCCGACATTTTAACTTTAGATTTGCGCGAATGCGCATTAGTGTGGCGTTTACCGGTTAAAAAGTATTTACAAGACTTCTATAACAGTGATAACAAACATATTTATTACACATGGCTCTAGTTATTATAAAATTTCACCTAGTAAAAATATTACATTAAAAATTGTCAAAACCTTAAATGTTTCTTAGTTAAGCGGGACATTTTAAGCAAAGATAAGCTCAGAGCGTTATATTCTGTTGAAGCTCCCCCTCCCCTCCTTTTCTTTCACTTGCACAAAATACTGAATATTTTCTCAAGTATAGTATGCATACATAGAAATATAAATTCTGATTTAGAAAAACTTAGTTAAAACTGTGCAATGTTTCTAATAATTCCATTTAAGCAGTTCTTTTTAAGCAAAAAGAAGTTCTGGGTCTGATATTCTTTTTACCCCCCCCCCCCCCACCCCGGTATCTTTTTCTTACACTTTTACAAAAAGAATGAACAGTTTCTATCGCTAAGAATGCATTTTGTCAATTTCTAGGGCTGTATTTTTTTTTTTTTTTTAGATTTAGGCAATCTACATGGAATTATTCCATCTTATTTAATAGTTTTGTTTGTATGGCGTTATTATCCACAAAGATGGGTAATAACACCAATTAGCGTAGGTCAAGAAATCACGCCATTACATTTTATGTATACATATCTGCTAAATTATTTTTTATATAGATAGTTAATGAGTTGCTGTATCAAATCCTACATTTGTTTGAAAAATACAATCATAAACTAAGCCATGAAAATTGGTAGAACCTTAACGTGGCGTTATTACCCCAGGATACCTTATTTATCAAACTGATAATCAAGAAAGATTGAGCAGCGAAAAAAATTAAGATTTATTTTTTGTACATAAAATTGGATGATACATCATGGGTACTCAAAATGTACATTTTTTGACAATTTCTTAGGTTTATTTAATTTAATTTTGCATTTAGCATTGCAAAAACATTGACTAACACAAATGAATGCATATTTTGCAATTTTTTTTTATTACTAATAATCTCTACAAATGTTATCTTAACGCAAATAAAATTATTAACGTTTTCATTTTTGTACATTTCGTACATGTCTGCTGCAAGGCATTTAGCACATAGTTCGTTAAAAAATTAGTTTAAGAAACAAATTGCTATTTTGCCAAGTTCTGCTATCTGTTAGGCTCCATTCAAATCCATTTCTGTGGGGGGTTTTTCCCCCTTAACAATAATTATATATGTGAAAAAACAAAGCTAAGATGTGTATCCTACAGCATACATGAGGTCTCAAAAAGTAAAAAAAATGAGCAAGTTTAGATAGAGATGTTCAATTTAGGGTATTTTAAAGTACGTAAAGTCATCTAAAATATTTTCTAAGTAATTCCTCGATAATTAAAACAAAAGTTATTTAGCTAAACTAATTTGAATTTTAATTCAGTGAAAATTTATAATGCTATTCAATTTCAGATAACTATTTTCTGACACCATTTTTATCCCAATTAAAATGACATCTCTTAAAAATATTGTTAAGTTATAGGGTTTGTGCACTGACAACGGTAGCCAATGGCAAAATCCTGAACTAATATTCATAGACTTATAGTTCTAATTACAAAAATGTCTTAAATGAAGTATAAAAATATTTAAAAATGATTAGGGTAAGTAAAAACTTTTTTAAATTACAAAATGTAAATTTTCGTACGGTCCCCGGTCCTATAAGTTATATTTAGTAAAATTTTCGTGTTGCACTGCCAAGACAAAAAAAAAAAAAAAAAAAAAAAAAAAAAAAGAGTCCGTTTATTCATAAACGATTAATAGCTATTTAAAGTTGCAGCACATTTTTTGTTGCAAATTTAATAGATATTTAATAAAAATGTAATTTCATCAGAAATAATAAAACAAGCCTGAAATTGTACGTCAATCGCAGCAAATGGGATGCGTTCGTACTATAATAAGGTTTTAAAAATATTTAGATCTTGATGTATTAGTATACATTATTTCAGACACAGTATAGTATCCGAAATTTTTTGTGTGTCCCTGCAAATACTTATCTGCTTTTTATTATACAGAAAGTAACATATTGTAAACATTAGCAACATATATCAATTTTATGAAATGTGAAATAGTTAAATATAAATAAATCAAAATCAACAACCTCATATAATTTATAAATATTATTAATATTTATTAATGTTATTTATATATATTATTAAATATCAAGAACCTCAATTCTTTACAAAATGATACATATTTGAAAATACTATTAGATTACGCTAAACAAAAGGTGGCTTAGGTCATGTTTAAACATGGTTATGGTAAAATATGTAGCTACTATAAACTACATTTACAGGATTAGTGTGCAGCTAGGGATTCATGGGATTTTAGGTGTTTTTAAACCAAAAATTTTGTAAAGTACTGGTCACTATATGGGTTCGTCGTTCAACTGGAGCATGATTTTACAGTGTGATTTTGGAAATTCTGACAATTCAATTTCCAAAATCTTTCTGAAGTTCACTTGAATTAAACCGTGAACCTTTGTAAATGCGTTCAGTTAGGTTCACTGTAGCAGACAGAAATTTTTAAAATTACATTTTAATGTCTAAAAATAATTAGGGTGAGCGAAGCGAATCCTCTACTAAGCTACACAAATTATATTTTGTCGTACACTTTACGAAAAACTATTCAGTATTTTGACTTGAAATTAAAAAAAATAAATAAATTACGATCTGTAGGTTTGCAAATTATTATTACTTTTTTTGTACAGAATAAGCTTAAAAAATTATTATTTTAATTAACTTATTTTACATGCTTTTCCATATTTTGCAAATAAAAAATGAAGCACGTACAGTTTCATAAGAAAAAAAATAAATCATGAATTCAGTAATTATAGATAGAATCATGATTAATTAAATAAAATATATTTTCATTATTCTGAGAAAATATCGCAAAAACTGCTTTCAGATTTTCAAACTATACTTATTTTTTAAACAATGTAATAGTTTCACGATTTCTTTTATGGAATTTAGAAAAATTTTAGAAAAATTATAGCATATATTTAATGAAATACAATTTGTAAAAATTCACTTATTTACATTCAATTATAAAAGTATTTTTCAGTGTTAAGAATTCAAAAATGCAATTTATTGTTATTCTGCAAAATTATTGATGCAGACGATGCTTACGCATTAAAATATACAGGGTGATTCATAAAAGATGGGCAGAACTTTAAGGGGTTATAGTACACTTAAAGACAAATAATATTAAATAGGAGACTAAGGGTCCCAGACGTATTCCCAAGGAGATAGGGGGCATTAAAGTTTAGGGTCCGAAATTTCAAATGATTATAAAAAATGGAAAATTGGTGGATTCGTTTGCGGTTTTTGCAAAAAATTTTCTTTATGCCAGTATTTTCTTGAAATAAAATTTTAAAGTTCAATTTCAAAAAATGCCGATAGGGGGCGCTTTAGACTTTGGAGTAACAAACAACTATTTTTTAACGTTATTTTTTGTATTTCTTTAAATGATTTCGAAAGCTTAGACTTAAACTTAAATTTTGATCAAAAAATCTGAGTCCTAACGAGTAGTTAAGTAGCGTAAACTGAAATTTGAAATTTGAAACCCTTCTCCCCCCAGAACAAAAATCAGTTATTCCCGATCTTTGTGTCGTAGATTAGGCTCTAACTACTGCCGCGTTTTGCTAAAATTATTCTTTATGTCAGTATTTTCTTGAAAATAAATTTTAAAGAAAATTTTCAAAAAATTCCGATAGAGGGCGCTTTAGACTTTGGAGTAACGAACAACTATTTTATACCGTTATTTTTTGTGTCTCATTAAATGCTTTCTAAAGCTTAGACTTAAACTTAAATTTTCAGCTCAAAATCTGAATCGCTGAGCGTGGTTCAGTAGCGAGGGGAGGGGGTTCAAATTTCAACTTCTGAACATAGTTCAGTTTGCACTACTTAACCATGCCCAACGATTCTGTGCTGTGATACGAGGCAAAAATACAACTTTCGTCAAGGACTGCATAGTCGGAATTCACTCATAAAGGCACTGGCACAGTTGGAAACGTCGCTCATGCAAACGTTAAAGCTCCATTCCTGACGCTAGTCACCGGGTGAAGAAGGAGACAGAAAGTATGCAAATGTCAAATGGGGAAGAAGAAGAACACGTGTGCAAAATTTCGACACGATTCAGGCATAAAAACCACTGAACGGTGAGTCAAGTGTAAGTCGCTGTAGTAATGAATCGGAAGATGGTGCCCTTCACGAATAAGGAAAAGGCTGAGATGCATTTAATTTACGGAGCGGCAGATGGAAATGGTGCAGAGGCACAAGGAATGTACGGAGAGCGATTTCCCAACAGGCGGTTGCCTAACCGCAAAACTTTCGAGCGCTTGCACAGACAGTTGTGTGAGACGGGATCATTTCTCGCTTCCCGGTCGAATGCAGGTCGTGCAAAAAAGGACGAATCAGTAGTTGTTGCAGAAGCCATTCTGGATGTAGTAGCGGCGCAGCCAAGTACAAGTACACGAACAGTGGCTAGGCAGGTGGATACCTCACAGTCCATGACTTGGAGGGTACTGAAGGATGAACATTTGCTCCCATTTCATGTGCAACGAGTCCAGAAACTGTCTCCAGGGGATTATCCAAATCGTATTGAATTCGCCCGCTGGTTTCTGCAGCAGAACGCGCTAAATCCACATTTTGGACGAACTGTGCTTTTCACCGATGAATGTACCTTCACACGTGAAGGTACATTTAACACACACAATGCACATGTATGGGCGGATGTCAATCCACATGCTACGTATCCACATGCTCATCAGAAACGCTTTTCCATCAATGTTTGGACAGGAATCCTCGGAGACCACCTAATCGGACCGTACCTTCTTCCTGAACGCCTCAACGGTAAAACATACCTCACATAAAAATACCTCACATTTCTGCAACATGTGCTGCCAGACCTGTTAAACGTTGTTTTTCCACGCATCCGGTGGGTCATGTGGTTCCAGCACGATGGAGCGCCAGCCCATTACGTACGAGACGTCCGCAACTATCTGGACATCACATTTCCGAACAGATGGATTGGTCGAGGTGGTCCTGTTGCTTGGCCTGCTCGCTCGCCAGATCTTTCACCCCTCGATTTCTTTTTTTGGGGACAATTGAAGGCTCTTATGTATGAGACACCCATTGAATCCCCCGAGGAACTGGTCGCCAGACTTTCCGCCGCTGTAGGGGAAGTGCTCGAAAAGCCTGATGTTTTCGCGAATGTTCGCCGTTCCATTCTTCGCCGTTGTTCTACGTGCATAACCTCTGGTGGTCACAATTTTGAAGATTTATTGTAATTACATGTTAATAAATATGCTTTGGTAACATAATCCTAATTTGTGTCTTTTTACCTCGTATCACAGCACACAATGTGTGGACATGGTAAACTGAACTGTGCTCAGGAGTAGAAATTTCAAACCCCTCTCCCCAGAAACTTAACCACGTCTAACGATTCAGATTTTGGGCTGAAAATTTAAGTCTAAGCTTTAGAAAGCATTTAATGAGACACAAAAAATAACGGTATAAAATAGTTGTTCGTTACTCCAAAGTCTAAAGCGCCCTCTATCGGAATTTTTTGAAAATTTTCTTTAAAATTTATTCTCAAGAAAATACTGACATAAAGAATAATTTTAGCAAAACGCGGCAGTAGTTAGAGCCTAATCTACGACACAAAGATCGGGAATAACTGATTTTTGTTCTGGGGGGAGAAAGGTTTCAAATTTCAGTTTACGCTACTTAACTACTCGTTAGGACTCAGATTTTTAGATCAAAATTTAAGTTTAAGTCTAAGCTTTCGAAATCATTTAAAGAAATACAAAAAATAACGTTAAAAAATAGTTGTTTGTTACTCCAAAGTCTAAAGCGCCCCCTATCGGCATTTTTTGAAATTGAACATTAAAATTTTATTTCAAGAAAATACTGGCATAAAGAAAATTTTTTGCAAAAACCGCAAACGAATCGACCAATTTTTCCATTTTTTATAATCAATTGAAATTTCGGACCCTAAACTTTAATGCCCCCTATCTCCTTGGGAATACGTCTGGGACCCTTAGTCTCCTATTTAATATTATTTGTCTTTAAGTGTACTATAACCCCTTAAAGTTCTGCCCATCTTTTATGAATCACCCTGTATATACATATATATTATGTTTTTTTGTGAAGTAGCAGAAAAAAATTACAAACAAAAAAAAATCAATATTTAGTATAATTTTGCTTCGAAAATAATTTTATTTATACCAGTCTTGTATCATAAATAAAACAATTCCGAGAAAATTCTTAGTTATTTGGCAGAATTTACATTTCTAATATTAAAATGCGGCGAAACATAAAATAAAGTTTTTGTTTAATGAAGATGCAAAAGTAATTAAAAAATATATATTGTTACTTTCAGATATTTATCTTATGAAATAATACTTCACGAATCTAAACAAATGGCTTTTGCTAGAATATATATATATATATACTTTAAGGGGTGATAGTATACACCAAGATAAACAATATTAAATGGGAAACTAAGGGTCCCAAACGTCTTCCGAAGGAGATAGGCGCCATTAAAGTTTAGGGTCCAAAATTTCAAATGATTATAAAAAACAGAAAAATTGGTCGATTCGTTTGCGGTTTTCACTAAAACTATTCTTTATGTCAGTATTGTCTTGAAAATAAATTATAAAGATAAATTTCAAAAAATGCCGATACAGGGCGCTTTAGACTTTGGAGTAACGAACAACTATTTCTTATCGTTATTTTTTGCATTTCATTAAATTTTTTTAGAAACTTAGACATAAAGTTAAATTTTGAGATGAAAATCTGAATCTTTGGGAGTGTTTAAGTAACGCAAACTGTACTGTATTCAATGTGGGGGGGGGGGGGGAGGTTCAAATTTCAAATGATTATAAAAAACGGAAAAATTGATCGATTTGTTTGCCGTTTTCGCTAAAACTATTCTTTCTGTCAATATTTCCTTGAAAATAAATTTGAAAGATTAATTTCAAAAAATACCGTTAGAGGGTGCCTTAAACTTTAGAGTAACCAACAACTATTTTTAACCGTTATTTTTTGTATCTAATTAAATGCTTGTAAATGTTCAAAGTTAAATTTTGAGCTCAAAATCTGCAGCGTTGTGAGTAATTAAGTAGCGGAAAATTGAAATGTGTTCGAGGGATGGGGAGGATAACATTTCAACTACTGAACACATTTCAGTTTGTGCTTCTTGACCCCTCCCATTGATTTAGAATTTGAGCTCAAAATTTAAATCTAAGCATTTGCAAGCATTTAATTAGATACAAAAAATAACGGTTAAAAATAGTTGTTTGTTACTCTAAATTTTAAGGCGCCCTCTAACGGTATTTTTTGAAATCAATTAATAAATTTATTTTCAAGGAAATATTGACATAAAGAATAGTTTTATCGAAAACGGCAAACGAATCGACCAATTTTTCCGTTTTTTAAAATCATTTGAAATTTGAGCCTCCCCACTCCCATTGAACACAGTTCAGTTTGCGCTATTTAACCAGTCCCAACGATTTAGATTTTCATCTCAAAATTTCAGTTTATGCCTAAGCTTCTAAAATAATTTATGAGATGCAAAAAATAACGATAAAAAATAGTTGTACGTTACTCCAAAGTCTAAAGCGCCCTCTATCGGCATTTTTTTTAATTTTATCTTTATAATTTATTTTCACGATAATACTGGCATAAAGAATAATTTTAGTGAAATTCACAAATCAATTGACCAATGTTTCCGTTTTTTATAATCATTTGAATTTTGAACCTCTTCCCACAGTTCAGTTTGCGCTACTTGACCACTCCCAACGATTTAGATTTTGAGCTCAAAATTTAAGTTTATGTCTAAGCTTCTAAAAAATTTATTGAGATGCAAAAAATAACGATAAAAAATAGTTATTTGTTACTCCAAAATCTAAAGCGCCCTCTATCGACATTTTTTTAAATTTGTCTTTATAATTTATTTTTAAGACAATACTGACATAAAGAATAGTTTTAGTGAAAACCGCAAACGAATCAACCAATTTTTCTGTTTTTTATAATCATTTGAATTTTTGGACCCTAAACTTTAATGGCGCCTATCTCCTTCGGAAGACGTTTGGGACCCTTAGTTCCCTATTTAATATTGTTTGTCTTGATGCGTACTATCACCCCTTGAAGTTTGTACCATGAATTTAGAAACATCCTGTATATATATTACGTTAGTTTAATAAGGTATTATGTAATTTACTTTACTGAAAGTAAAATAATAATAATATTAACTCAGGAATTAATTTCCGCAATAAGAAACATTCCAAAGAATTACCTATAACTATTGGGGCAACTGGATCCCACATGGTCCATTTACCCCTAATAGATGTCCAAGTCATCCCATTCTTGAATCATTTAGAATCTAAATCATCTGTCATCATAACTGAAACATTTGAAGCATGATGTAAATATGTACAGATATTTAATGAGATTAATGTATTCATATGACTATCTTTAAAAAATCTTTAGTTTTTTTTTTTTTTTAAGATTTTTCTATGTTTTAACAAAAAGCCGAGGAAGTTCAATCGAATCGACGTTGTTTGTAAAAAAAAATAAATTTAAATTTTCAACAACCTATCAAAACAAAGAAAAATTTATGATTGAGTTGACACACTTTGTTTTAAGTGGAGATAGGGCTGCAATGTTGACTACAGCTAAAACTTTTTAAAAAATCAACGGTTATTTATGAAATAGTTTATGTTCTAGTTACTTTGTGGATATAGTTATTCCATCACAGTTTATCTCAAAACAGAATTTTTTTTTCATTAAATAAGGTAAATATTCCCATACAAAATTGAGGTAAACGGTGCATGAAAATTTTTGAAGTGTACGAACCCTGATTTAAATTATAAATATCTATATCAATGTTACAAACAAATGGCAACATATAAATCATTAAAAATAGCCGATTCTTTTTTTTTTTTTTTTTTTTTTTTTTTTTTTTTGTCCAGCTTCTAGAAGGGCGACATTGTTTTTTGCTGGATTTGTGTATTATTCAGCGATAGTGACGTCGTATGCATACTTAATTGTAGATGTTTGCAAACTGATATATCCGTTGACTAAGCTGCAGGTTTCACTACGATGTACAGCTCATATTCAAAATTTAGAATAATTGAGAAAAAGTAATAAGAAAAAATTATTTGTCATTTATTTATTTTTTATACTAAGTAAATGCAATTAAATTTCTTATAAATTAAATCTGGAATGTTTAGATAAGATTTTAACATTTATAAAATATAAAATACAGCACAATAAATTAGGTATACAGCTTCCTTAAACACACCAGAATATTAGAATAAAATTTAGATTGGTTCAAAATATTAGAATATTTTATTTTACGCAACAATATTACCTTATGAATATGAAGTAAATGGTAGTTAATATTTTGTAGCATCCCCTTTAGCTTTCATAACAGCGTATAATCGATCTTGCATACTATATACAAGGTGTTTACAAACATTTCTATCAATATTAGCCCAAATAGACTTTATACGTGCCACTAACTCAGTTTTACTTGAAGGAGGATTTTCTTGAAGTTTTTTCTTCATTATACACCATAAGTTTTCGATGGGATTAAGATCTGGTGAATTTGGTGGCCAAGGAAGTACCTTAATGTTGCGTTGGCGGAACCAATTCTTAGTTGACACCGAGGTATGCGGGGACGCTAAATCTTGTTGAAAGATGAAATCATCTTCAAATAAATCTTCTGATGATGGAATCATGTAATATTCTAAAATTCTTGATATATCAGAGAGTTAACCTTTTCGTAGACGATGCATAACTTTCCAGGTCCTTCTGCACTCATACAACCCCAAACCATGACACTAGCAGCAAATTTTACGGAACGTTTAAGGCATTCTTTATCAAATGCTTCTTGCTTCATTCTCCAAACTCGAATACCTTGATTACCATATGAAACACAAAACATACTTTCATCACTAAATAATATATTTTTCCAATCTTCATTGCTCCATAAACGTCTTGATTTACACCAATTCAATCTTATACGCTTTTGTCTTGCAGTCATGAGAGGTTTTGTTTTCGGTACACGAGATTCAAATTTAAATTTATGGAGACGTCTTAATGTTGTCGATGTAGAAACTTCAACTCCTTCTTCTTTCCATTTTCGGTGCAAGAATCGCACACTTTTAAAACGGTTTTTCTTAACTATACGCTTCAGTTTCCTGTCATCTCTAGCAGATGTTTTTGGTTTTCGGCCACCATTTCGGCGATTATTTTGAAATTTTCCAATTTTTGAGTATTGTGTTAGTATTTTACTAACGCTCGATTGCGAACAATGTAAATAATTCGCTATAAAACATTGATTTTTACCGTGCCGATACAAATCAACCATACGAAGTTTAGTAGATTCAGGAATATCACTCACACGGCCCATTTTAAGACGAAAAAGAAACAAACTGCAAAAAAGAATACTGATTTTAAATAAAATAGTCTGAATTTAATCAATGATGCCACCAGTTAAGAATTGGTAATAATTAAAGGAGAATTAATGTGAGATATTCTAATATTTTGAACCACTTGAATAAATATTCTAATATTTTGACTTTTCAAAATAATTTTTTTTTTGCAATTAATCTTTTCAAAAATGATATTAAATTTAAGATAACAAGTAAGTTTAATCAACAATAAGTTCTTAATAAAAATATCGTTTGCATATTTTCATTAAAAGACATTAAATTACCAAACGATATTTTCAATTTCTAAAAAAAAGGTAATTATTCTAATATTTTGAATATGAGCTGTATTATTTAATGGCATTATTTATATTAATGTAATTCTACAGACATAAACCCGTTTTAAGAAATAAAGTTATGTTTAATACTCTCGAGGCTATTTGTATACCTATACGTAAGGAAAAAATATTTTTACTGTTGAAAAAAGATCTTTTTTTAGCATTAAAAAAATTACAGAGAGCACAACATTACATTGTGCCCTTTTGCTCGGCGGTCAGGAGGATAGTAAATGATGAATTCTTCAGCGGATGTGACGTCCTTTTATATAATGTAAAAGCGTGTGTGTTAAGTCCTAAAACTAAAATATATTTTCTATTTCCTCTATTTATATGCATGTATTTATTCTTTTGAAATCGGAGGTGAAACTAAATACTGAAAAAGATTTTTTGCTTTCTAGTAACTCATTTTTGTTTGGAAACATGTGAAAAATACAAGTGTTTCTATTCATAAACTGCGTAAATGGAAAAAAATGATTTAAACGAATAAACTTTTAAATGATGCATGTAAAATTTTCTAAGGGGTACATCTAGATATCAAAACAAACCTAAAATTTGTTTTTTTAATAGCAACACCGAAATTTGACACCAAAATAAATTCTACACCATTCGATTAGATAACAAAAAATCACGAAATTCGTTCGATTGGCTTTAGAGAAATTATTTTAAAATGAGCCTATTTGAGGGGTTGTATCCAAATTGAATTTTGGTACTCGATGGATGAAAGTTAAAAAATGACCATGCCACTTCTGTTAATGTATTATACCAATATAAAAATCTCACTTGCTTAATATGTTTCGACTATTGCCAACCCGAATGTTTTAATAAAAGAAATAAAATATAAGTATTTCAGATTATGGGTTTCTGCACATCGTAGATGGTTCCTTAAACCATCATTTGGACTTTTCGAAGCATAATTCAAAAACTATTTCGAAGAAAATTTTGAAATTGATAATTTCCATATAGCAGAACATAATAAATGTAAATTTACCAAAAAAATTGTAGATTCCAAATCATATTTTTTCGAATGTTAATTTCATAATTCATAAAATTTTATGCATTTATGTTCGGATTTTATAGTTTATAACCACATAAAAATTGCCACATTGGGATTATAATTTCAAGATATTAATAAAAATATAAAAATCTAATTTAACAATAAAAGATCTTAGATTTGAATGGTATAATTCAAAAACTTACAATCCAAAAGACTCTAAATTTCATTTTTAGGCGTAGCGTAAAAAAATTTAAAGTATGGGTCAAAATTGGTGCTACTATTGAAAAACAAAACAAAGTTTTGTCAGATCTTAAATTGCAGATGGTATCTTAAGTAAATTTTATAGACATTATTTAAAAGTAGACTTTATTTCCTATCATTTGGACATTTGCCACTGTCTTCTGTTACAATTCGTTACAGAATTATAGGAGGTGTTTTCTTTTATTCCACTAACTGTAAATATTTTTTAAATTATACTTTATTATGCAACTGCCAAATAATGCCTACCTTGTTATTTTTATAAATTAAATGTGACGTCAGATTGTGCTAAAAATCCCCTCCCTCTCATTTGTTAAACTGTGCCATACTTTGTCGATACTCCCCCCCCCACACCCACCCACCAACACACAAACCAACAAAGCGATGTAATTAATGGACCATCACTTTGATACATTTAATTTTCCCAATCTCAAAGCGATTTTTTTTATTTGTTTACTGTCATAAAAACGTAAATTATATGAGTATTTTATTAAATTCCTATTCGCGTATAAAGGAAAACGCTGTCTGATTTCTTGTTAAGTAAATGAGAAAAAGCCCGAAGTAAATGTGTTTGTGATTAAGGCGCTACACTAGTCACAGAAAAATAGCCGGATAATAATGTAAAGTGTATGGGAGCGTTCTTTTCAAATATCTCACTAAAATTTTAATATTTTCAATTTTTTTTTTTTTGATACGATATCTGAGGACGATCTACAACCAGCTTAGTTTTTACTTTTTCAATTTTGATTTCAGAATTTAAAAATAAATTACTTTAAATTTCAAAACCGGTTTAAACCGATTTTGAAATTGAAACTATCATAATATAAAAAATATATAAGCAAAATCGAAAAAGTAAAAACACGGCCGATTGTAGATCGTCCTCAACTATCTTGTGCAAATAAAATCATGTAAAAATATAAAAATTTGAGCGAGATACTTGAAAAAAATGCTCCCATAGACTTTACATATGATATGATTGCGTCACAAAACAGGCAATTTTCAATTCAGAATAGTCTTTAAGGAGACGCTTCTCTTTTACTCGGACATTGCGCTGAAAATCCTAAACGAGTCTTTATTTAATACACTTATAGAAATATGATTTTCACCCTATGGAACTTCGATGCCGAAGTAATGCGATTTGAGTATTTTTAAATTTTTAGTATTTAAAATAAATCACTTCATGTTGAAAATTAAAAAAAAAATCACAAATAACAATATATGTTTATTTTTTATATCTATTTTATTTAGATAAAAATGTATTCCATTAATAAAAATAGTCTAAATGTTAAAAGTAAATTTTGAAAGACGCTGCACATCGGCATCGCATGCCCATTTTCTCTTGGTGCGCAGCGTTTATCGAAAATGATGTTATATTATGAATTACCACTCATCTAAATTTCTTTAAGAAGCTAATTCAGTCAAATAAAAGTACCTTTCACTAATTCTTACGCTATGGAAGAAATGTTTAAAGAGGTCTCTTTTGCATTTTAGTATTTTTAAACAATTCTTTTTGCATTGGCTAGCTTGAACGGTTTATAGAATGGCGGTTTTTTTATTTTTTCAATTTTGTTTGCAGATACTTTTAATCCGTGCACTTTCATTTTCGGAACCTGTTTTGAAAGTGAAAACATCCTCTTGAAAAAAAAAATCTCCATTCAAACTCGAAAAAATAAAAGAAGGCAGTGGATATTCGTATAGATATTCGTATCAGCTATCCAATGTAATAAAATTAAATTAAATAAACATTTAAAGATACAGTAAAACCTCCATAACGGACACTCCCAAATAGCGGAAACCTCTATTTAACGGACAGTTTACCAATCCCCACTCCCAAAATCTAAATTTTTGCATGTTTAACCTCCGAATAACGGACATTCCGAATAGCGGACAGTAATTTTTGATATAAAGTATGAAAAATTGTTTTTTAACGAAGAAAAAAGGTAAAAACCTCAAAATTTGTCAGGGCAATGTGTCGAAATTTTGTGATCACAGATAAATGTAGAGAGTGGGCCGGGTCCCATCCGGGCCTTCCCTCCCACGTCCAATATTAAATTCCGGGGATGGTCCGAGGGACATTACCTCCCGGAGCATCACAATGCTGCCCCCCAGTCCCCTCCGGAAGATTTGAGATTTTATGCTATTAAGAAGTGGTAAAATATAATCAGTAGTGACACCTTTTTTTACAGATAATTTAGGAAAATGAAAACTATTCACATGGCTATAACTTCACAAAAAAAAAAAAAAAAAAAAAAAAAAAAAAAAAAAAAAAAATTGTAATCTTTAAATGTTAAAGGAAACTTTTTAAATGCATTTTTTTCGTATGAATGTAATAAACAGTGTATAAAGCAAAGTACCATTTTATTTCAATTTTATTACTTAAAAAATAATTTTAATTTATGATTATATTAGAGTTTTAGGACATATAAAAGACAATTGATGAAACTTTAAGCATTTATTATCAATTTTTGAATCTCCGAAATTTTTCCCAATAGCGGACAGTTTCCGCTCTCCCGAGGTGTCCGTTATTTGGACATTTTACTGTATTAAAATGCAAACAAGATAGCTTGATAAATTTCTTCTGGAGGATTAACATAAGCGAGCGCGTCTTTCCAAGTGACTGAAGTAGCCTTTCAAATAAATCTGAATTTTACTATCGGTGAAGTGCCCTCTTGACACTATTGGCGCTGACTGAATTTCATGTCGACCACTCAACGACCTGTTACGCATGGAATGGAAATATTCTGTTGACACCGTTTTTAGGTGCGTTCGTAATTATGTAAATACGTAGCACCTATAGTGGTCTTTCTGTCCGTCCGTCTGTCCGCATATAACAACGCAAAAACTACCCAACCGAATCGTTTGAAATTTAAATTCATAATTATTACATAATTTTGTCGAGTCATTTCAAATTTTTTGAAAATCGGATGCATAGATCAATTACAGGGGCAATCAAAAGTATTCCATTACATTACGGTCAATGGGGACAAAAGTTTCAAATTCATTTTAATCGTTTGAAATTTAAAATACATAATTATTACATAATTTTGTCGAGTTATTTAAATTTTTTTGATAATCGGGTGCATAGATCAATTACAGGGGCAGTCAAAGTATTCCATTACATTATGGTCAATGGGGAAAAAGTTTCAAATGAATTTTATACGTTTAAAATTTAAAATACATAATTATTACATAATTTTGTCGAGTTATTTCAAATTTTATGAAAATCGGATGCATAGATCAATTATAGGGACAATCAAAAGTATTCCGTTACATTACGGTCAATGGTTTAAAATGTTTCAAATGCATTTTAATGGTGTTACACTTATTCAAACTTAATAAAATTTATATGCAACTATGAAGTACATATTATAATATACATTTTGCATAATCTGTGGTGCAAAGAACATTTGTTATTGATTTACAAAACCACACAAAAGTATTCCGTTACATAATGGTATAGGGAGAACATTGTTTGATGAGCGTTTTAATTGTAATTATTTACAATTTTACGAGATTGATATATGAGAGTGATATTTTTAAAACTTCGTTAGCGTACGAACGCACCTTATTTGCTAAGCTTCACGTGCCATTTCCAACTTGTTTTTTCTCTTTTCAGGTGAACACTTTGCAAGAGGAACAATTGGAAGGAAGGACTTCTCCACTTCTCTTGCAATAATCTAGTTTTAAAAAGACTGATCCCCGCCATGCCAGAGACAGGAACAATTACGACCCATGAAAGCGGAGTGGATTTGGTCGTCGAATGGCAGATACAGGGTTTCTCCACTATTCGGAAGGATGACGGCGCACAGTACTGCAGTCCTGATTTCTCTTTCGGCGGTGAAAGATGGTACTTGGTGATCTACCCGAATGGTTGGAATTTCCATGAATCTTCTGGACATGTGGATCTGGAACTCTGTAAATTGTCTTCCGGTCCTTCTATAAGATTATCTTTTTCCCTTTCTCTGAAAACAGCGAAAGGGGAAATGTACAGAGAAGAGCATGTTACAAAAGAGTTTGCTGACAACTGTTTTCATTTATTTAATCGATTCATACCGAGAGCGGAACTCACCAGGTTAAGTTCCGATCTGTTGCCGGACGACGTCCTGACGGTCGTCTGCACCATGAAGAGGACGACATCTGCCGGAAGTCAGAGTAAGTCTTGGTCAGCTGACCATAAACACTGCGTAAAAAAATCTAAATACTACATGTTTTTCTTAATTTTGTGAGCAGTTGACTTACAATATTTCCTAATAATTATTTTTTATTTATGAAACATTAGATGTTTCTGTGGTCAAACAAAGTCTCGTGATTATGATTCGGAAATGCTGGTGCGGAAATACTTAAATGCTATCAAAAATAAAGATCACAGAATCCCTGTACCTTATCGCGATTTTAATAACTTTAAGAATTTTTAAAGTTCTAAGAATTTTATAAGCCAATCTCTGTTTAAGAGAATCAATGTAACGGGCTTAAGATTTTTTTTTCTTTTCAATAGAGATAAACAAATTTTTGCATTTTCAATTCCTGGGGAGAAAAAACTGGAAGTTCCTGACTTTCGGAACAGGTTCCGAAAGTGGAAGTGCCCACAAATATTTTATAAAAAAAAATCTTATTCATTAAACTTTTATAAAATGCAACCAAGCTTTTTCCATTAAACATTTATAAAATACAAACTAGCTTTTTCCATTAAACATTTATAAAATACAAACTAGCTTTTTCCATTAAACATTTATAAAATGCAAACTAGCTTTTTCAAAAGAATATTGTCATTGGTTTAACATTAGCTTGCTGGTCTCTGTATTTTTTTTACTGTTCCATACTTTCTTACAATTCAAACATGGTCTCTGATAAGAGACTAAGAGTTTTAAAAATGAAACAAGAAAAAAAAATTGCAGGTAATAAGTTATTCTCTTAAAAACTGAATGAGTGATGTGAAAGCTTAAATTGATATTCTTTCTTGTTTTAGCACCAAATGTCATCATCAGATAACACTGTATTTTCTTAGACCATAAGAATACACAAAATATATTTTCTCTGGCTAATACTTTTTAATCTTTGCCATCTTAGCAGCTAAATAGGCTAAAGCGTCGTGATAAATTGCAATTTAAAAGAGAAATTCCTTTATATGATAGTTTAAGTATTGTTACCGATTAACAGCCAAATGAAATTTTTCAGTAACATTAGAAACAAAGGAAAAATATGTTTTCCCTTCCCCCCATACCTGTAATATCAAACCTGATAGTATTTAAAAACTGTTAATACCCGTTTTCGAAAATTATCTATTTTAGTGTTTGCTTAACGTACCATTGACGTCACTCTCTTGCATGCATAACTTTAATTAGCCGTCACCCCATACTTGTAATTTCATACCTGTTATTCAAAAACTTGCAGTGCCCGCTTTTGGACATTCCCTATTTCGGATGTTCTTCCCGGTTGTACACAGATCTTCTTCAGACTCCGGTGAGTGTCGTCACTGCAGAGGGAGTTTCGCCGCCGGGAGCCTGTCGTCCCACCAGAGGAAGTGTGAGAAGAGACCCGTTAAGTGCCCGGACTGCCAGGAGGTCGTCGCTCTGCAGAAGTTCCTAAATGAACACGAATGCCGGCATGAAAGTCCAGAAGGTATTCTACGCATTCTGTTTATGTATAGGAGAATGTTAGAGGTTAACAACTTTCCTTTTTCCTATCTGTAAAATCTTACTTGAATTTTTAAAAAAATACATATTAATTCTTATTTAATTTTTGCCTACATATTGCCGACCCAGCGGCGTGGATGGTAGCGGAGGCTGCTCCCACACCGCTAGTCCCTGGTTCGAGTCCAGCTAGCGGCATGGGTGTCTGTGTTGTCCCTGTGAATATGTATGTACTGGATATTCTGTAATAAAGTGTTCTATATGGTTTCTTGTGATCATTGGAGGTTATGCCGGCGAATAGCTGTAGCGTCTACCTCAAAGCAAAATAAATACCAAAAAAATGCCTACATATTTACAATGTTTGGTCAAAAATATTGAAATTTCTAAAAACAAAATTTCATGGCTTGTTGAACAGTTGTGAGAATCTATCGAAAATAATATGTAAAGTAAAAACAAACAATTAAGATTAAACAAAAGAAACTTATCATAATATATTTAAAAGAATAAATTTAAAAATAGTTAAACTTAATCGGTAAATTTGAAAATAACCTATCCATAGATTTTACATTGGCAAACAGGTGTTTTCAAGTGAACGAAGAGCCCCCTAAAAGAACCACGGTTCCAGTTCAAACTTGTTAAATTCCGAGTTCGATATTAATTCTTATCTTCTATTTTATTCATGAACCACATATTTTACATGAAAGAGAGCATTCGAGTGCAAATCCTGACAATTTAGCGATTTTGCTAATTTTATCACTTCTAAATTATAGGCAGGTTTTTCATTTCAGGCATATTTAAAATCATGATTATTTATGATATTACTTTTCTTGTTCTGACAATCGTTACATTTTTCATTTATTTTGCACGAACTTTTCGTAAATGTGTCTCAATATTTGTAAATTTCATTTTATTTCAAATCGTTTGACTGTTTTTTTTAATGCAGCAGAAAAATCCGGAAATATCTTTGTGGAGACATTTACTCAGACTGGAAAAGAAAACGGTAAGTTGATCTCTATAAACAGACAAAGGAAAAATTATACACTTTTTCATGTGTCATCATCGTAGTAATAAAAGTAAACATCCCCTAGTAATTTCTCAGCAAATTGTCGTACAAGAAAGTTATTGGTAATCGAACGATTAAAAATAAAGTCTACTTTCAAATGATGTATATAAGATTTGATTAGAGGGCCATCTACATATTGAAATGAATCCAAACTTCATTTTTAGGTAGATTTCGTATGAAATACTACCTGTTGCAATCGTTCACATGTTGGAATTTCTGAAAATGTTTGGGAGATATACACCGATCATTAATCCTAGTCCCCAAAGCTGTAAAAATCTTTATCTACCTATCTATATCACTTGTTTATGGACACAATAATTTCTATAATTCTGCTCAAATCTGTTTCAAACTGATACATAAAATCAAGGGGTATAAGATCTCCGTCATTAATAGACTGAATCGAACGAAGGGGGTGGTAACAGGGAAAGATTTTGTGAAAAAAAAAAAAAATCCTCATAACTTTTTAATTAAAATTGATAACGAATCGGTTTAAAGTTTATATAATACTTCTAAGAAATGTTCCACAAATTTATGCATGACAGATTTTTGATAAAGGGCAAAAAGATAGGGGTTTTGGGAGAAAAAAATTCATAACTTCGTGAATTCTTTAGATATCAAATTCAATTAAATTTTTTACAAATGTTTTTAATATTATCTAAAAATTTTGTATTTACAAGTTTTTGATAGGACCAACTCTTATCGTAAAAATTTAAAAACAAAAACCAGAAAAGGGGGGAGGAGGGTTGGAAAAAAAAATATCCATTAATTCGTGAATTCTTAAGATATGAAATCTGATTAAATGTATTTTTTATCTTCTCAATAATATCTACAACTTTTATATTGACAAGTTTTTTATAGAAATAATTCTTAATAAATTAAACAAAAATAGGAGTTGAAGAAAAAATCCCAAATCCAAACTGCTCTTACTCTGTCTCATTTTTAAATTTATTTCATTCCTTTTTGATTTTAAACGAATCCAAATGACAGGTTCTCTTATATAGGAATTATACAAAGTGACTTTTTGGCCAGTTTTTCGATAAAAGCAAAATATATTTTAAAAATTGCTGTAAAATTAGGCATTTTGAACACAATTTCCCTAAGCAATCGCGATTGAAAATTTAAGGAAGTATTCAAATAACAAATTGCTTATTTTTTTACTCATTTTTAAATCTAGTTTTGCTTTCAAACGCATCCAATTGACATGTTCTCTTATTTAGGAACTGTATAATGCGCGATATTGTTTAGTTCCTTGATAAATGTAGAATATATTTCAAAAAATGCTGTCAAAGTGGCCTTTCGAATAAAATTTCTCGATGCGATCAAGATTGAAGAATGGGGATTTATTAAAATAACGAACTTATTTTATGACTCATTTTTAAATTTAATTTCGCTCTCAAACGCATTCAGTTCTCAGTTTCCCTTATTTAGAAACTATATAATGTGCCGTATTGGTTGATTTTTCACTAAAGTGAGAATGTAGTTAAAAAAAAAAAAAAAAAAAAAAAGCTGTCAATTTGGGCATTTGATCCGATGATTCTGATAAAACCAATTTTTTACAGAAAAATGAAATTAAAAATTGTTCAAAAGCGGCCAAATAAAGTTGCTAAACTGGTTTATCTCTAATCATTTTTTTCTCTCTTTTTTTAGTTGAAATGAGTACTTAACTTTGAAATTTACCTCCGCCTGTAAGGCCAAACCGACAGGAGTTTTTCCAATTTTCTTCTTTCAATTCTCAAATCTTCGGTTCAAACTATATCTAGACAGTCAATTTCAAGTCATTTGAATGATGAGTTTTTGACTTATAAACATTAAAAATTTAGTGCTTCTAATGTTAAATTACATTTTCCTATTTTTATTATTATTTCTTGAAATTATTTTCTTAATGAGCTAAATTTTCTTGTAGAAATAATACTAAAGTACTTAAACATAAGTACGGTGAATTTATATTTTTTATAATTTTATAATATGAATTATGACCAGGGTTCTCGCTGTCGCTCGCCATTTCGCCAAATTGCAGCAAAATTCTTCATTTGGCTAATAAACAAGCGATTAGATTCGCCAAATTGATAGTGTTCAATTTGTGCTTTTTTGTGTCAATTGCTAGTGCTTTTTGTTTTTTCTTTCTTTTCTTTTTCGTATTTCATACATATGCATATACACATATTTTAAATATATACATATTTTTAATATATTTGTAGCAGAAAGTTGAAATTAGATTAATAACAATTGTTGTCACAGTTAATAAAATTTTAGGTTATTTTAGAACATATTGAAAAAAAGTTGGTACATTTAAGAATTAAAAATACATTTTGGGGGGGGGGGATGCTGCACGGCGAGTTTATTTTGCTACTACTTTTTTCATTTGGCGAATATATTTTATTTTTAATTAGCCAAATTACTAACGTTGGTCAAACGTCAGCGAGAAAACTAATTATGACTTATGAAATTAATATTCGAAAAAAAATGTGAATGGCAACCTACAATTTTTTAATGGATTTAGCTTCATTAAAACCAACTTTATAAATATCCAAAATTTCAAAATTTTCTTTCAAGCAGTTTTTAAACTTTTTTTAAAAAATGACAAAATGATGGTTTAAGGAGCCATCTACGACTGAAGTGACTAGATATTTTAAAACTTTTTATGCTATCTTGTAATCTAGTTGTCTTCAATGACCGCTTCAGGTGCAAATAAGATGCCTTGTTCAAGAAAAGGGGTCTTACGGTCAACAATTAATTACCAAACTTCAATTTGGATACAGACCCTAAAACATGCTTGTTTTAAAATTATTAATTTATCCGACACTTATCGTACGAATTGCATGAAATTTGTTTTTAGGCTAATTAAAGGGTTATAGATATAATTTATGCTGTCAGAATTGTGTACTTCTATTGGGGAAAAGGTTTGGGTTTGTTTTAACATGTAGCTTTCCCCCTAAGCAAATTTCATATACATAATTTAAAAGTAGGCTTTATTTTCATTCGTTTGGTACCAGTAACTTTCTTCTACGATAATTTGTTGAGGAGTTAGTAGGGGGTGTTTACATTTTTTTTTTCACGTCTGTACATCATTTAAAATAAAATCTGTATTATTTTAAAAACATTTAATTCTCAATTTAATTCAGTAATTTGTATTTTCAATGTGATTTTATTTCAAATCTTTTGACTGTTTTTTTTTTTTTTTCCAATGCAGCAGAAAAATCCGAAAATATCTGTGTGGAGACATCTACTCAGACTGAAAAAGAAATCGGTGAGTTGATCTCTAGATATAGACAAAGGAAAAACTTATATGAATGTTAACGATGCAATAGATTTTGCTAATTTTATCACTTCTAAAATATATGCAGGTTTTTCATTTCAGGCATATTTAAAATTATGATTATTTGTGCACTTTTTGTCGTTTTGATTGTAATCAACTTTTCATTTTATTTGTACGAACTTTTTAGAAATGTGTCTCAATATTTGTAATGTGATTTTATTTCAAATCTTTTGACTATTTTTTTCTTTTTTTCCAATGCAGCAAAAAAATCCGAAAATATCTGTGTGGAGACATATACTCAGACTGAGAAAGAAATCGGTGAGTGGATCTCTAGAAATAGACAAAGGATTAATTTAAAGTTAACAATGTCATACATTTTGCTAACTTTATCACCTCTAAAATATATGCAGGTTTTTCATTTGAGGCATACTTAAAATTATGATTATTTGTGCAATTTTTGTCGTTTTGATTATAATCAACTTTTCATTTAATTTGTACGAACTTTTTAGAAATGTGTCTCAATATTTGTAATGTAATTTTATTTCAAATATTTTGATTGTTTTTTTTTCTTTCAATGCAGCAGAAAAATCTGAAAATATCTGTGTGGAGACATATACTCAGACTGAAAAAGAAATCGGTGAGTGGATCTCTAGAAATAGACAAAGTTTTAAAGTTAACGATGCAATAGATTTGCTAATTTTATCATTTTTAAAAATATGCAGGTTTTTCATTTCAGGCATATTTAAAATTGTAATTATTTGTGCACTTTTTGTCGTTTTGATTACAATCAAATTTTCATTTAATTTGTACGAACTTTTTAGAAATGTGTCTCAATATTTGTAATGTGATTTTATTTCAAATATTTTGACTGTTTTTTTTTCTTTTCTTTTCTTTGCAAAGCAGCAAAAAAATCCGAAAATATCTGTGTGGACACATATACGCAGACTGAAAAAGAAATCGGTGAGTTGATCTCTTTAAATAGAGAAAGGAAAAGTTTTAAAGTTAACGATGCAATAGATTTTGCTAATTTTATCATTTCTAAAATATATGCAGGTTTTTCTTTCAGGCATATTTAAAATTATGATTATTTGTGCACTTTTTGTCGTTTTAATTACAATCAAATTTTCATTTAATTTGTACGAACTTTTTAGAAATGTGCAATATACTCAATATTTGTAATGTGATTTTATTTCAAATGGTTTGACTGGTTTTTTTTAATGCAGAAGAAGAATTCGAATATATTTTTGTGATGACATCTGCTCAGACTAGAAAAGTTAACGGTAAGTTGATCTCTATAAGTAGACAAATGATAAGTTATAGACTCTTTAACACGAATTATTGAAAACTAAATTTGTATTATTTAGAACACATTCAAAGCTGCAATTGATTCTCAGTGTTACATATATATTCATTTTTACCATTCATAGTTTTATCTGCACCAAATTTTCTAAGGCTGTAAAATTATTATGTATAATGAAATTTTCAAATGAAGTATGGAATAGAAAATAAAAAAGTTAATTTTAAAAGGTTCTTATTATCTTTAAATAAAAAAAATTGAATAATTCTATACAAATCTTTAATATAAATATTATTAAAAAATTCATTAAATTCAAACTTTTTCTCATAATTTGTATTATTTAACTTTTTAATGTTACTGACATTGTATAGTAATGTACACTGGTGTCCAAAAGTTAAGCATAATTGGTAATTAAGTAATTATTTTTAAGTAATGAAAGAAATATGAATCGGAATGTGCTGAAACTCCAGGTGTGTAAACAAAATAGTACGCGTCACATATTTTTACGAAGAGTTTTCCCCGAAATCGAACAGGGGACCGTCAACAAATTAAAAAAGAACGAAGATCTTTTGGATAACCCTGTCAAAACTAATGTAGCAAAAGCGCTTAAACTGCACATTATGATTAATTGGCTTATTGTAATGTACTGTGTTAATTTTTACAAGGATAACATGTATACTCGTAGAGAAATTAAGGTTTTTATAAAAACAGTCCTAAATTTTTCCAAGTTTTTTGCTTATAATTTGCAGAGTTCTTATTATAAAATAATGTTCTTTTCTGAAAATATGACAAACATCATTGTACACAATACCCTGTCATCAGAATTTAAAAATAATAAAAATTGTATGAAAAATGAGTATGTTTAGTAAATAATATTTCATTGCGCATGCGTTAACGATATCAAAATGCCATTTGCATATTGTGTTAGCTAAATGTATAGAGCAACTTCTGTAAAAGTTTCAAAAACATAGCTTGAAAATTCTGAAAATGGGAGTCTATAGAATCAACTCAAAATCCGTTATTCCTAAAGGAAGCAAAAAAATCAGGGGTTTTACCTAAATATAGTTGTACGTGCAATATTGTGTAGGCACTAAACAATGAATATGGATACAGCCCCTCATCTTTTTGCTTCATTTAGGGTATAAAGGATTTTGAGTTGATTCTATAGGCTCCTATTTTCAGAATTTTCAAGCTATGTTTTTGAAACTTTTACAGAAGTTGCTCTATACATTTAGCTAACACAATATGCAAATGACATTTTGATATCGTTGACCCATGCGCAATGAAAAATTATTTACTAAACATACTCATTTTTCATACAATTTTTATTATTTTTAAATTCTGATGACAGGGTATTGTGTACAATGATGTTTGTCATATTTTCAGAAAAGAACATTATTTTATAATAAGAACTCTGCAAATTATAAGCAAAAAACTTGGAAAAAATTAGGACTGTTTTTATAAAAACCTTAATTTCTCGACGAGTATACATGCTATCCTTGTAAAAATTAACACAGTGCATTAAAATAAGCCAATTAATCATAATGTGCAGTTTGAACGCTTTTGCTACATTAGTTTTGACAGGGTTATCCAAAAGATCTTCGTTCTTTTTCAATTTGTTGATGGTCCCCTGTTCGATTTCGGGGAAAACTCTTCGCGAAAATATGTGACGCGTACTATTTTGTTTACACACCTGGAGTTTCAGCACATTCCGATTCATATTTCTTTCATTACTTAAAAATAATTACTTAATTACCAATTATGCTTAACTTTTGGACACCAGTGTATAGTAGACTATTGCATAGTTATGTTATACAATTGAATGAAAGATTATTTCCTTTGATGTTATAAGTATTACATACAATTGCAACAGTACAGCATTTTTTTATTGTTGTTGGTTTCACTGAAGCGATCACTGATGAAGGCAGTTTTTCATTAATAAACTTATCTATAAATTCAGTTTAATTTAAAATATCTAAAAAGTAAACTATAAAGGAATGATATGTAAAACATTTAACTATTTTCTTGGTCTGTACAAAAAAAAAAAGGATATATTCTTACTGAAACGCAATATAAATTTAATAGCCTGTCCATCAAGAAAATTAAAAGAGTTGATTTGTACAAACATAGATCCAAAAGATTAATTCGCTGGTTTATATGCCATTCATTTTAGAACTAACATATAGCAATAAAATAATAAAATACATAAGAATGACCAACAGGTAACTGAAAGAAAGAATAAAAGCATATGAAGCAGACATAAAATTTTATCCATAATCCACAGCTCCTTCTCGTTTAAGTTTCAGTCACAATATCACAATAAATTTTAATCATGCAAAATTTATGTGTCCAATATCCAATTATTAGGCATCCATTAACAGAGAATCCATTGAAATCCTGTGTAAAAATAATTAATCATGTAACGATGCCCTATCCTACAATATGCCCAGTTTTTTGTTCAATATCCTAAAAATAAATCCTGAAAACTTGGGCAAAGTGACGTATTAAAATTTATGGTACGGCTGTTAAATGTTTTCCTCTACCAAAATTTCATCTAAAACAATGCTACTTTGACTTTCCAGCTACTCATTTGAAAAAAGTGACTGATGTAATAAAACAAACAGAACTAATACACATAATAATACATATTTTCTCCAATTAAGCCTAATCTAAGAAATATTATTTCTACTTTAAACTCTATTAATAATTGAATCTCTCATTTGCACAACAAAGTAACGTATTTATATCAACAAACAATAATTTGTTATTAAAATATTCTCTGAAGACGAGCTTAGAAATACTTTGAAGATTTTAAATGAAATGTATATTTTTAAATTGTAATATCTCTCATTATTTTGGTCGCCATTTAAGAAAAAGGGTGAGATTTTTAAAGTTCATTTTAAATACATTGAATCATTGAATTATTTATATTTGAATTAAGGTGAAAAACTGCATTTAGTCATGTGATTTTATAATTTTGTAGGAAGATTGATATTTATAAGAAGCTCATTTTAAAAGATTCTTATTAACTTTAAAGAATAAATAAATAATTCTAAACAAATATCTACTTATCAGTATTATTACGCAGGTCATTGAAATCTAAAGTTTCAACATAATATTTGTAATTTAAAATTTTAATATTTTCTACAAGTCGTAACTCTTTTTTATGTAATATTTGCTATCCTATTATATAGTGATGTTACACAATTGTGTGAATTTAGTTAATTGCAAATTACTTACTTTATTGTTATTGGATTTCATTTTTAACAGTTGAGAATGTTTCTGTTATTGATTACTATATTGATTGATTTCTGATTTCAGAAGTTTTAAAATAAATCATGCATGTCTATGTATTCTTTTCCCATTCCGATGATTTTTACATTTGCCCTTAGATTTGTATGAAAATTTTACAGAATAATTTCCTTTTATTTCAAACTATTAACTAATCAATTTTAATACAGCAGAGAACGATCTGGAACAGAATTCTGAAAATACTTCTGTGGAACCATGCACTCAAATGGACGAAAAAAATGGTGAGTTATTATATTTTAAAAGATGTTAAGCAATACTTGTTAGGTTCTTTTATCAGTATAACTAAAATGGTGCTTGTGTTATCTAGATAGGTGGGGCTTGGTACAGGTTGTGCTTAAGCCATTTGGTAGGCCTCCCCACTTAGCTGAAACTGTATTATTTAGAAGAGCGAATACCTGACTTTTAAGACTTATGTATGACTGTGCAGAAATTCTTATTTTTGCCGCTAACAATGGTAATGTTACAATCTAAAAGAGTGTTATTTTTCTATTCAGCTAATACTGAGTAGATCGCTTTTCATTTCTCTTCGCGAATTTATTTTAATATGATTTTCGTTGCATATCAAACGAAATAATTTCGACATAATAAACGACAATTTTTCTAATATGTTAAGAATTTGGAAAGTTGTACAAAATATTTTATGAAAATATTTGAAGAAAAATTTATGTTACATATGACTTGTTGGCAAATATCATATGGACATTGATTAATTTGTAATTTCCAAGTTATTGTTACCGCTAATATGTTGACCGGATTAACCAACAGCATATTGGTTCAAGTGTGTTAAATTTCGAGGGTTTTTTTTCCAAGTTTATTTCATGAAACAAATATTTACCAAATTTAGAAAGGTAATTCTTATGTTTTAAATGTTGCCATAAATTGCACTAATTTTATCACATCTAAAATGTATTAAGATGCATCTAGAATTATTTGGTTCTATTTGGTTATCCTTCGGCCAATTTCGCCAAATAATTCAAATCGCCAAAGTAATATCCAAATTATACATATTGACATAGTTTTTATTTTAAATAACGAAAAATAATAATATTTAGTAGAATATAAATAAAACTACAAGCAAAAAGACGAAATAAAAATCACTTATTTTAAACATGCATGCCTTATTTAATGTCATTGAATACCACATTCACGATCATCCATTATTGGCAATCTTATAGTTTGGCGATAGTTTCTTGGTCGACGGTTTAACTAAGGAGTACCAATTATCTTTATCTGAGTACTTTTTATTGTTCTGATTATCTTTACATTTGGGATTTCCATGAACTTTACAGGAATTTGACTTAATTTTTGTAATTTTATTTTATTTTCAATCACTGACTCTGCTTTTTAATACTGCAGAAAATTCCAAAAGAATCTATGTGAATGCATCTACTCAGACAGGAGAAGAAAACGGTAAGTTCA
Organism: Maratus speculifer; assembly: GCA_964019185.1. Classification (NCBI taxonomy): domain Eukaryota; kingdom Metazoa; phylum Arthropoda; class Arachnida; order Araneae; family Salticidae; genus Maratus; species Maratus speculifer. The sequence continues at coordinate 26,071,814 of OZ025303.1, forward strand.
TCTATTTAAACAGGCAACCAAAAGTTAAAGATTCTTTAATGTACATTATTTTATATTAGCAACCTATTTTTTATGCATTCCTAATATTTTAACTCAACAATAAGGTTAAATTTAATAAGGTTTTGGGCACGAAAATATTAAGGAGGCAATAACTAAGGAACAAATTCTCACACATTAAAGAAATTGATTTAATTTAAAATTAAATAAGGGATTTTGAAAGTCTATGGAATATATTACAAAAAAGCCTCATTTTAGATTACCTGTATTCGAATAAAAGCGGAGAAAGGGAAATTCATAAATATAGTTCACATTTCCTCATACAAAAGTATTAGTTTATGCAAAAAAAAAAAAAAAAAAAAAAATCTATAAAATATGGATCTAAGAAAATTATCAATTTTTCATATCTAAATCGTCTATAGAGTGTTAAGGTTTTTTTCATTATAAAATTTAATTGCTGTTTTTTAATTCATTACAAATTTCTCTAATTAAAGTTCGTATACTCCTGTAAGTTTTTTAGAAAATAAACTTTTTGCAACTCGATTTCCTATTTTTAACCTTTTAATTATTTCTGGTTTCTTTTCCTATAAACATTATCTCGCATCACATATAATATATTTTGTAAATTATCGCAAAGAAAAACATTTTCAAACAGCAATGATAAAGCGCCAACCAGAACCCAATGTTTAATTTGTCCTTCCAAAGAATATCTGTATCACTAAATTTCAAGTTTACCCTTAAAAATATCACATTAGTTTTGAAAACCTTTCTAATTATAGTGCTTGAATCATTATTAAGTATTTGAGAAAATAGCTGTTGTCCTCGGTAGAGAACTGAAAAAACTGAAGTATGGCTGAATCTTTTTATTGGTTGAATTCCGCAACTTATTTTATTTTATTCGTCTAGAAATTAAATACGTCTGCTTTATATTTTATTCGTTTTCTGATTAATCCATGTTTAATGTCCAAAAATGGGATACTTCTATTGCCACGATAACAAAAAAAGTATTAAAAACTACAAAAATATTAATTACTCAAAAACAAATTTAGATACAGGTTTAAAAAAAGTTGCATTTAAACGTATTTTTTTTTTTATATGACGGTGTAAAAATTAAAAATGTGCAAAGTTTAGAAGTTTTAAAATTTGCAGTACCGAAAATTGTGAAACTGAAATCTCATTTAATATTTATTTATGATGGGTCGAGGAAAATTAAAGTATCTCTAAAAGTCCAGGCATATTGCTGTTATTATGTAAGCTACGTTTCCATCATCATAAAATTGATGTTATTATTGCTTTTTTTTAAATATAGAAATCATTTATAAGTCTAAAATTATAATCTTTGAAAATATTATTTTGCAGATACTCGTTGTAATTTATTAAATTACAATTTTTGTATTTTTCTTTCTTTCATATTGTCTTAAACATGGATTAAGACGCAACACTAGTCACGGGAAAAGATCCGAATGCTAAAGTAAAATCTATGGGAGCGTTCATTTCAAATATCTCGTTCAAATTTTAATATTTTTACATAATTTTTTTTTGCATAGGATAGTTGAAGACGATCCACAACCGGCTTAGTTTTTACTTTTTCAATTTTGCTTGTATATTATGACAGTTTTAATCTTAGAAGCCGTTCAAATCGGTTTTGAAAATTAAAGTAATTTTTTTTTTTAAATATCTGAAAACAAAATTCAAAAAGTAAAACTAGGCCGGTAGTCGATCGTCCTCAGCTATCCTATGCAAAAAAAAAAAAAAAAAAAAAAAAAATTAAAATTGGAGCGAGATGTTTGAAAAGAACAACCCCATAGACTTAACATTATCATCCGGGTCTTTTTTTTTCGTGACTAGTGTTGCTTCTTTAAGACCAATCACTTATTTTGTAAATTGTAACGCTGCATTCTCAACATGTGACCGAGACAAAATCATTGATCCATATCATAAAAATGTGAGATGCTCATAGACCACATTAAAGATTGTCATTATTTTAGATTAATTTTTAATACTAATAAAAATTTAAACCAACACGTGTCCGTAAGGGTACAGAGTCGAGACTATGTGCCCGAGTGTTATTCTCGACTCTGTGCCCTTAAGGACACATGTTGGTTTAGCTGATGACGAGCTGTTATTGTTGCAGCTCGAAATGCATCCTACTTTATTTTTCATTTTATGGTGATTTTACGAAATGTACATTAGTGATTTTACAAAGTGTACTTTATTTATCATACAATGTTGTCTCTCAAACTCACAGAAGAGCGCGACTGGATGACGGATGTTCTCGACTTCTTGAAAGCGGGAAATGGCATAGACGTGACTTTTGAGGTAGAGACACCGAACGGCCATGTCGAGTTCTTCGCTCACAAGTTGATCCTGGCCATGAAGTCCCCGTTCTTTGCAGACGAGTTCTATGGCGAAGGAAACAGTGATGCACACCTGGTGATACCTCTGAAAGGAATAAATCCGAAGGCTTTCATGGAAATGTTAAGGTAACCAATTGTAGCGTCATATATCATTGTATTCTATACAAACAAACAAACTTGTCTTTTTTATAATATAGGTACAGACAACATAAGTTACAGCCTATGTTTGATTCCCGGCAAACACCATCATTTTAGTATCATTTCTTTTGAAATCGGTTCAATAGTTCCGGAGATTGGCCCCTACAAACAAGCATTTTTTTCTTATTTATAATACAGGTATAGACGACATAAGATATAGTCTATGTTTGATTCGGGCGAACACCATTGTTTTGGCGCCATTACTTTTGAAATCGGTTCGGTAGTTCCGGAGATTGGCCCCTACAAACAAGCATTTTTTTCTTATTTATAATACAGGTATAGACGACATAAGATATAGTCTATGTTTGATTCCGGGCGAACACCATTGTTTTGGCGCCATTACTTTTGAAATTGGTTCGGTAGTTCCGGAGATTGGCTTCTACAAACAAACAAACAAATTTTTCTTAGACGACATAAGATATAGTTTATGATTGATTCCAGGCGAGCGCCATTGTTTTGGTGCCATTACTTTTGAAATCGGTTCAGTCGTTGCGAAGTTGTGGCATAGATATAAAATATATCCTATGTTTGATTCCGGGCACGCACCACCATTTTGGTACCATTACTTTTGAAATCGGTTCGGTAGTTCCGGAGATTAGTCTATACAAACAAACAAACAATCTTTTCCTCTTTATAACATAGGTATAGATTAATTTGGGATTTTTTTATCCTGGTGCTAGGCATGAAAAGTAAAACTTTGTGCCAATCATTTTGAATAATTTTCAAGAAAATAGCGCTTGATTGCGTGCTGTAAAAAAAAGGCTACATTGTCGATACATTTTATTATTAGTGTTGGCCAATATTAATACATTCCTGGTTGGCGATGTTTCCATTATAGCCATTACTTTATTTTAATTCAAAATAAAGGGCAGAAATTCTCAACAACAATTTTCACTTTCAGAGATTTCCTGAATAAGTAAAGATAATATTTTTTAGAAGAATTTCTGAAACATGGTTTGGATTTTTAAAAAAAAGCGCTATATTTGTGATTAGTCTACGCGTAGAGAAATTGATAAAATGACAGTTTTCTGCAGACATATCACAAAAATAAATAAATAAATAAATAAATAAATACTTTTTTGTTCCCTTTTAGTTAGTATAATAAATATTTCAGACATTGCAGAGTTCATTTATTTTTTAAATTTACATTGAAGACATGAAGGTTCTCAAAGAACATATTTTATTCTTCATTATTAATTCTGCCACAAGGGATGAAAAAAATCGAATTCAGAATTCATTTGGGGAAAGCTCGAAGTTGTTTTAATCCTTATAATTTAGGACTAAAATGAGTACATTATATTTTTATCTTCGTAGTAGATGAATCTTAGCCGCTATTTACACATTTATAGAGAAAAATTACGTTATTTCTTAATTGCCATAACTGTATTTCAGAACAACTGACTCTACGAACAAAATTGTCGATACAAATGTTGTACAACTGAAAATTGGGAATAAAATGAGCATCCACATTTAATATTTTTTTAACACTAAACTCACAACAATACATAGAATTTTTTCCTCAATCGCTAATCAAGAGCTTGAAGCCAGAACAGACCTAGTTGAACCTTGGTTAAACATACCAAGTGGTCCATCCTCCCTCCATTTTTATATAAAAGTAATCGAGGATAAAGCTTAGTATGATCATTTTTGACCTAAATTCAAGTGATTAAAATATTTTCCAGCTTTTCTTTAATTCCGAATTCACCCCCTAACCACTATTCTATATTAATGCGTTGTAATGAGAGAAAAATGTTCTAAAGTCACAACTGTTCCTAAATTTGTGAATTTTAAAAATCTTCCACTGTAAGATAAAACTCACACGAAATTTGGAAAAAGGCAATATTATATCCAGTTTTTGCAAGGGGAAGGCTGTAAATGCATTAAAATGAAGATTGTCTATTTAATTTAGTGATGCACAACCTTTTGCCAAAAAAAAAATTGTTTGCCACTAGAATATTTGAAAAGTGACGTTTGTTTTATTTAATTATTTAATAGCAAAGTTTCTGGCATTATTATGAGGAAAATTATTTTGCATAAGAATAGTAGTACCTTTGTGTCCCGCGGGCTACAGATTGTGCATCCCTTAATTAATTAATGGTATTTTTTTTGTAGTCGAAGCATTATAATTTCCACATCATGTTGCAACAATTGTTCACCCCAATTCGCAATCGGTGATTTTTACCTTTTTGTAATTTGCTGTCACAGTTTCTATTGTAAACTGTTAGGAATTTTGTTCTAGTTTGAACCAAAGTTTCGTGCTCAGTAGCTACCACTATGAAATGGTGAAATCTCGTATGAATAGTTGAAGCTTCCTAGTTATACCTCGTTCCCAGTTCCGGAACTATACACCAACAGGAGGTTCAAGATTTTGCCATCTTACAGTGGCAGCTACTTGGCCCAAAATTTTGGTTCAAACTAGGACAAGATTTTTAACAGTGTATATGATTATCCGTGAATGATTAGGAAACAGAATTGTGGCAGTTTTCTCTATTTAAATATAAAATTTCTTCTTCATAATTTTTGTTACATTATCTGTTATTTTTTTTTCAGGTACTGCTATGACAACAAACCTCGGATGAGAACAATCGAAGAAGCTTGTGTCCTGTTCAAAGTAGCCTCCGATTTTAAAATTTTGAATCTGCAGAAGTTATGCCACGCATTCATCAGGGATGCCAAGGTTGACTCCTAACATGTTTTCATTAGTCTAAAGATTTCAGAAGAAATGGAAGTCAAGGATCTCGAAGACATGCAATACTTGATCTTGCAAATGAGAACCAGAGCTGTCATTCGGAATTGAAGTTGTCACTCAACTCTGAATAAGGACTGATTAAACCGATATCACAGAGTAAGGAGTTGTTGACAGAGAATCATCTTTCATACACTGCAACGGCAACTTCTTCGACATGGGACTACGTATAGACAGTGGTGATTGCTGCTGGTGACGTTTAAGCTACGGCCATAACAGAAGATAGGTTACTAATGCGATACTATATCGCTTTCTTGGCGAAAAATGAGAGATAAAAACCCACGATTATTTCTTGCTCTTTGTTTTGAATTTTATGAAAACAAGTTTATTTTTAACATTTTCTGAAACAATCGCAATTCAACATTATTTTAAAATAAGTGCTTTGGTTAAAGAAAGTACTTTTTTTCCATGTTTGAAAGATTATTTTTTATAAACAAATTTACAATTAATTTTATATTGCTTGCATTAAAAATTTTATTTCATTTATCAAATAAAAGTCTATATATAATTCTTTGCTGTGTGTGAGTTATTAGTTCTGAACATTAAAATAAATTATGAAGTAAATTAATGATCTAAAAATAAGCCAAATAAAATAACATTGATTATAAGACATGAAAACAATATATAAATCAAAGATTTAAAAAAATTATAATATTTTCAAAGATATTTCAAGGCTTTAATAGATTATTTAAAAAGTTACTTTAGATTTAATAAAAGTTCTTTTAAGCATTTATATATTTATCTATATTATGATAATTTGATCGATTTTAATTCCCGTATATCTTAATCTCTTTGAATAATCCATTAATGCTATTATATAATTGAAGCACATCTAATTTTCTAGCTAAAAGGAATCCGTTGAGTTTTTGTAGCTATGTACAGGGTGTTACTTATTGATGTTTAGTAGATAATCCCTAAACAGTCGATTTTAGAGGGCTACTTTCAACTGCAAACCATGTTTTACGATTATAAATTACATATCTTAGAAGTCATTCAAAAGTCAATATAATTATTTTTGCAAAAGTTTAATTTAGTTCCTTGGTCCTACGAATTGTTATTTCAAAAGACATATTTTGTGGTTCTGTCCCAGAAAACAAAATTAATTATTCTTTTATGAAAATAGGGATAATTTGAATTTTTAACTTTTTTCGTTATCAAAAACATACATTTTAGTGCTGGAAAACAATAAAAAATTCTTGATAATTCAATGAAATTTGAAACATTTTTACAATTAGATACATTTCTATGAAAAGGGACAGATTATTTATTGGTAGGGATTAATGAAGAATGAAAAACATATAACATACCTTCAATTTTTATCCATTTCCCTTTCTATACACTGTAAAAAAAAATCTGTAAAGGTACTAAACATTTTCTAGGAAACTGGGATTCCAAGACCTTTTCATGTAACGATAACAGGAAAAATCCATGTAACCGATTGTAAAACTTGAGTTTTTGTTGTTACCGTTACAGGAAAAGTTCTTGGAATCATAGTTTCCTAGATAAAGTGTAGTACCTTTACAGATTTTTTTTACAGTGTATGAATATGAACTGAGAATCATTTGTCTTCAATAACTTATGAAACACAGTGGAGCACTATATGTTTTTCAGAAAGTGACTTTTAAAATTTGAAATGAAAATTTATATTGCATTTTTGCTTCAAAAGTGCCATAATTCCAAAAACTCATTTTCTCATTAAATGCTATCGTTTTTAGGCTGTATTTTCAGTGCACTATCTGTCACTTTAGACGAATGAAGCATGAAAATCAAGTAAAATGACAGCGATTTTTGAGTTGTAATTTTTTTTAAAAAAGAAAGGCTGTGGTTTATTTGAAAATGAAAGTCGACATACAAATCTTTACATAAGATTTCACTAAAATAAAATAATTTTATTTGATAATTTTATTGCTAAATATTAAATATCTGCACAATGGAGATTTTTATTTCAACTTGAACTTTAAATTTGAAAATACAATTTGATGAGTTTTTCATTAAGAAATTGGAAATGTTAAATTAAAAAGATGTAACATGAAACATTTCCAAACCGAAAGAAAAAAAACTTAAAATGTCCTAATAACAATAATTTTTTCATATGAAACATAAATAATATTAAATGACATTTTACATACAGTTTAATGTTTTCTCATTATATATCAGATTTAATAAATACAATTAAATATTCTTTGAAAAGAATAAATGAATAAAATTCTAATTGTGTGAAAAAAAGATAAAATTTTATGTTAAATGTAAGCAAATTTTTATAAATTTCATCATAAATTTTATCCTTTTTTCAATTAATTTAATAAGAATTACAATTCTGAAAACTATTAGCTAAAGTTGGACGGGACTACGTTATTAAAATTTAAATTCTTGATGACTTTTGAAAAACAAAAAAGAAAATTTTATATTCAAAACAAATGTTACAAAAATATAAAAAGATGCTTAGGCTTTTTCAAGTTTATTACATACATAAAACAATTAAAAAATACTGAGATACATAAAATATCCTTAATACAAGTGTTTTCTTTGCAATAAAGACTGGAATAAATTTAAAAACCTTATTGAGCTATCTTTTAGTAAAAATTAAGAAAAAACGCCAATAACCTAAATTCAAATAAATTTGAAGTTTTGTTCTAAAAAAATTAAACAAATTTAAAATATGCATATGAATCACTGACATACAAATATACAATGATTCTGTAAAATTGAGAAGGCAGGCATAAAGAATAAAACTAAATTTTGTATCATTCAAATATTTTTTAATAAATAAGGTACTTTGGGGTAATAACGCCACGTTAAGGTTCTACCAATTTTCACGGCTCAGTTTTAGTTTGTATTTTTCAAACAAATATATGATTCGATACAGCAACTCATTGACTATCTATATAAAAAAAATAATTTAACAGATATGTATTCATAAAATGTAATGGCCTGATTTCTTGACCAATGCTATTTGGCGTTATTACCCACCTATATGGGTAATAACGCCATGCAAACAAAACTATGAAATAAGATGGAATAATTGCATGTAGATTGCCCAATTCTAAAAATATAAACTCTACAAACTTATAAATTGACAAATTGCATTCTAAGCTATTGAAAATGTTCATTTTTTTGTGAAAGTGTAAGAAAAATAAAGGTGTGGTGTGTGTGTGGGGGGGGGGGGGAGGATGAGGCAAAAGAATATCAGACCGTGAGCTTTTTTTTGCTTAAAAAGGACCACTTAAATAGAATTATTAGAAACACTGTACAGTTTTAACTGTGTTTATTTGAATCAGTATTTAGGATGTAGCTCGGCCACTGTAGGGAATCAACCGGGGTATTAATGCCAAGGATTGGCGTTATTACCCCGTTATAGTTATTGCACTGTACATTTTAAATTACAAATTATCTCGAGAAGATATACAAAATCTTCAACAATATTTTGAAAGTCCATGAAATGTACTACAAATTTATGTAATTAACAAAGTATTTCCGGATAATAAAAATAGTATTCACATCAAAAACCTTATCTCGCAAATTTTAGATCAAGCGTTAATTTTAGTTGCTTGTAAAAACAATAAGACCTAAAAATGAAACAAATTAACTTGAAGCTGTTTTTTGCGATTTATATGACTCAAAACCCTTCCGCGCAGAGCACATGGGTGTCATTTAAGAGATTATTTCATAATTATGCAAGATATTAGCACTTGGCGTTATTACCCCACACCACCTTATTTATAAGTTTTAACAAACATAAATATATGATAGGTATTTTAATTAAGTAGTACTTTTTAGGTAAAGAAATATCTCATATAATTCAATAGTGCAGGACTCAAATTTTCACACTTTCCTGCCAGATTATAAATGAAAAAAAAAAAATCTGAGTGGCAGATTCCTCTAATACCTACAAGGAATTTTACAATAACCTCCTCAGTCCTGAGACAAATTTTACGTGGCACCACAAAAACCAGTATAATTTTTTTATGAAACATCTCCAAACATGTATTAGGTTATATATCGATGCTTCTAACATGCACACATCTATTAAAAAAGTCTAAATGTAATTTTAGCAATTCTAACAGAAATTAAATTAATTTAAAGGGTGATTTTTAGTGTCGCCTCCAGGCGACATCAGGACTGAAGAGGATAACTATCATCGTTTTAAAACTGTGTTAGGAAAGTGTGAACATATTAGTGACGCTGTGACCTTTGATGGTGCAAACAAAAAATAGTCAAGAGAGACAAATGTGATTATCATTTCATTAGTTTAAGAATGTTTAAAATGTATTTCACACATTATATATTAGATACATTAAAAAAACATTCATTTTAGTTCGCTAACATAATATGAAACATTGATGACTTGAGTCTAAAATCTAAGGAATTAAAATACATACAAAGATATAAAATATACATATTGAAAATAATAACTTTGTTATTTTATATTACTGTAACATAATTATAACGTAAGAAATTATGAATATTGACCGAATGTTGGCAATTTTATGCTTTTTTTTTATTGGGATATATACCAGAATTTTCTAATAGTAATATTATCAATTATTTTATATAAAGACATAATAAATGACGCTAGTGACAGAACAAATAAAAAGAACATTACTATGATAAAAAGTTATTAAATCCAACTGATTTTTTAAATCACCAGATTTTAAAACATTCACCTTTTATACAAACGTTTTAATAAAAATTTTACTTTTACTTAATTATGATTATGGAACTTATTTGACGGTTCCGAAACATGTCAATGTCTTTTGTTTTTACTATAACACCTATCTTAAGTAAAATTAAAATTTTTATTAAGAACATTACTGTTTTAAAAAATCTTGTTGATACGAGATTGATTTCAAGAGTTGACAAAAGAAAAGGAAAAATCAGATTTTTTTTCCCCGCATAATCTCTTTTAAGTTCAATACACTTAATCTTGCGATGTTCCAAAGCATCATTAAAAACAAATTTGTAAGTGCGATCGCAGATCCCACTGAGGGTTTCGTTTAATATTTCTTTCACAACAAATAATCATTTAATTAACAAATCAAGATTGTTCAGTTATGATTATTAAATTCTTACATACACGATAGCAACAACAAATTTAATTTTGAAATTTTCACAAAAGGAAGTTATTTATTTTTATCAAATTAAAAATGTTCAAATCAAATTATCTATTTATCTATCTATAGAATAAAAGCCAAACGTATCTGAGCGTAACCCATACGCCATTTTGCGAATATATTTTGAAATTTGAAATGAAATTTCGGTTTTGCATTTTTTGCTAGTACAAATTTAAAAATTTCTAAACATTGCACATTTTCAATTATTATATCATCATATAGAGAAAAAAAATGCTCTTTTATATGCAATGAGCCTGAACACTGTTCCTTTACTTGTTTTAGTATGAAAGATATTAATTTTTATTGAGATATTATAATTGAGTATTTGAGATATTAATTTTTTTTGTAATTTTTAATGTAATTTTTATAATTGTGGCAACAGAATTGCATCATTTCTATTAAAAATATGAGGGAAAAGGGAAAATAGTTTTTATATCTATTTAAACTTGCGTGCAACAATTAGACGGGAAAAATCAACAACAAAAATAAAAACGAACTGATAATATATAAAAAAAAATATTTTAATTAAAACAATAGTCTTTTACAAAATTTCATGATTTGTTGTGTGACAAGAGGTATTCAGCTGTAATCACACAAAATTTGAACTCCCTCACTTATATAGTTTTTGTGTACGGACTCTACGACGGACAGAGGACAGAGACGCGGAGTTTCGTCAGATGAACGAAACCCTAAAATGGGTAATTAATGCGTTAAATTAATTTATAGTATTGATTACATACGGCCTAAGCTGATATTTATGGCACAGATGTCATATACGCACCACATTTGCACCTGCTTTTTTCCCCAGTCAATTCGGCATTGCACATGTGTGCCAAGGAGAAGATCCGTTTAAAAAGGGTATAACAATTGTTAGGGAAATAAAATCGGAAAAGTTAAAGATTTCAGTGAAATGGGCTGATGAAATATACAACTGCATGTATTCAATATCGCTGTATATATTAATTACCTATTAAGTTTATTATTTATAACTGTTTATTTATTGTTTCCCCTTTTATTAAATTCATGTTTATTTACTGTTATTTTTTATTTTAATTCTTTAAATTATTTTTATCATATGCTATATCAATAATTATTTATATCAAACTATTATTTATTTATTTTCATTTCCTTTTTTTTAATACTAGAATCTATTTCATTTTTTCACGTTATTTTATTTTTATATTGCAACAAAAAATAACGTCATGCTATAGAATGCAATTTGTAACTTATATTCAACGGCAAAATCTTCGCCAAATTGGCGGCAAATGCAAATGTGGTGCGTATTATGACATCTGTGCCATATTTACTACCAAATTTGGCATTAGTGGTCGCGAAAGCAGAGTTAGTCCAACTTACCAGTCTACCAGTCTGTGTTTGTTTGGCAACATAATTTTTCAGAAGTTTCAGTCGCATTTCTCCCACGCGTCAGTTTCAAGGGAGGCATGGAAACACCAATATGATTTTCTAAGACAGCTTATGAATCAACCAGAGACTAAATGCTCTCTGAACCGATCCCAAACAGTTTAGAAGATGCATCAAACTCGCAAATAGACCAAGCATTAAGTTGTGTAATCGTGGTGAATTTCTAATAACAAAATCCTACACTGTTCTCTATCTTTCAGTCATAGGTAGCCTTGCTTTCTAAATACGAGGGGCTATGCATAATATAACGTTATCAACTTTTTTGTAATTTTGAACCCCCTCCCCCCCATTTGATATCATACGTTATCATTCCACGAACCCCCCCCCCTTCCCAGGTAATGATATCGTTATCAATGTCTATTTTTTTTTAATCCTTAGGGTTTCTTTTTTTATTTCGAGGGATATAAAAAATTGGTTACATACTTTATCCTCTTCAGACCTGAGGTACACAAGTGTGTACCTCCATTCTTTTCTTCATAAAAACTAAACTGTCCGAATTTTTTGCATTTTTACTTTACTTCTATACAGCTAAATGTTTTTTGCTTTTAAACAAAACCAACAAATGCCAGCACTGATGAATATTACCTCATAAAATAAATATTATTTACATCCGAGTTTCGAAAATACATTCAAGACATTGTGGCCAAGAAAGTAAGAAATATTCATTATTATTTAACTTAAATGCTTTACAATAAAAAATTTTGAGGATTTGCTGATCATTTACTTGTTTAAAGACCTTAATTTTGTTATTGCGTAAATTTATATCACTGATAGTTAAAATGATGTTTTAAGGGAATCAGTACTTTTATATCCATATCTATAAAACTAAATTACTAGTCCCCTAAAGTACTGATTTCATAAAAATGACTCTTTTTGTCATCTATGCTGTCATTTCGATTATGTAAAAGCAATAGATGTATATTTGTAGAGTTAGTTTATGCTCAGGTCTGAAGAGGTTATTGATACAAATGAAGAGAAAATAAAATATCACTTTATATCATATGACACTCCAAAGAAATTGTTTTTATTCAAAAGTATTTTATAATAACTTTTGTTAGATAATGCTTTCAAAAGTATATTAATGTGTTGTTGCACCTGCCCTGCGCGAAGGAGCGGTGGGGAGGGGGGATGGCGGTGGAGTAATAGAAATTTTTATCAACAAAAAAAAAAGTGGGCAGCATTTCTCTTCCTCTGTAATTTGTTAGTAAACACAAGCCTCAATTCAAATATACGTCACATATAGATTCAATTATAAAATTATTTTCTAAGCACACTTTCTATTCTTATTATGTGAAACTCTTTACGCAAACAAAACTTGCGCATTTTTTTTTTTTTTTTTTTTTTTTTTTTTTTTTTTTTTGTAAAGTGGCTACAAAGCAGTTGTAAACAAATAAAATTAACTGTTCTATTCTTTATATAGATATAATGTGTTATTCAAATTCGAAAGTTGAAAAATATTTATTATTAAGAAGTAATTTTTATTAGCATTACTTTTTATATTTTTGCTGTTAAAAAACAATCTTTGGCATTTACCTCAATTAACATTTCTAAAATGTAAATACGCCAAAAATTAAATAAAGTTTTTGCTTTAAAATGGCAAAAAATAATATAAAAATTATTGTTACTTTCAAATAATTATGAAATAATACTTCGCAAATCCAAACAAAGCATGGCTTTTGCTAGTTAAAATTAGATTTCGCAGATAAACTAAAGAAAATATTTTGATTTCATGAAATGGAGCTGAGATACCAAGGAAGGTCTCCATACTGGGCATACTCAGATTTTTTTGGAAAAAAATACTAATTAAACTACTCATGTATGTAAAAAAGAATCAGTGAAAATTAGCGGCGGAATTACATTAGAAAATATGTAAAAAAAATACTTCCGAATATTTGACGTGAAAAGACGAAAGTGTCACACGATTTGGCGAGGAGCACATTACTCCGCCAAAAGCAAACGATTTTAATGCAACTGAAACCTTTTGGATTTTTAGAATCCGTGTAAATAAATTTGAACATAAACAATGAGCAAGTTTAATATATTATATACATATATATATAATAAATTGCGTGTATATATATATATTATTTTTTGCTGTAGTTATTTAATTTACCTCTGAAAAAAATATTTTCACATATAAAAAATTCTTATTCAATAAAATTACTTTGATACATTTAAGCGTATTGAAAAATGAAAGCCAAGTTTCCATAGTAACAAAATCGAATTGACAGTGCTCAACTGGACTTTGAACTTGAATTGAAGCAATTTTTATTAATTTAAATTTGAATTTCGTTTTAAATCTCAAATTTTGATGGTTAAATTTGAATATAAATACATATAAATATTAATATAACGAAATTATACTTAAAACAAACTAAAGCTGACAAAAGAAAATACATTTAATTTATCTAAACACGCTGAACATGAAGCTTTTTTTCCTTTAAAATGCATTTGACATGAAAACTTTTTTTGAATTTGCTTCAACCGATGATAACGCGTCAAATAACGAAATTTTCATTATTTTTTTACGGACAGGGTTCAGAGGTTCCGCTGATTTTTTTTTTTTTTTTTTTTTTTTTTTTTTTTTTTTTTTTTTTATAAACGTATATATCCTTATGAGAAGAACAATCTGTAATTTTTTCAGATTTTACGGAGTATGCCCGTATGGAGACCTTCTTGTAAGAGACAAGCACACAAGTCTAACACAATAAGTTTCAATTTTGAAATTATTATTATTATTTTATTATTATTATTATTCTGAAATAGCGAACGCCGAAAAAATAAATATATAAATTATTGATATTTTTTGATTCGCTAAGAAAGCGTTAAACTGCCAAATGCATTAACGTAAATAGTAGAGCTGTTGCAAACCGTACGTATTCGTTACTAAGAAACGGGTATTCTCTAAGATACGAAATACGGAATCGTTATTTAGAAATACCACTCGTTAGCCGTTATCGGAGTCCATATGCAACCGACCAAAGAGGCACTAACTTCAAACGCTGCTTACGTTTGTATAATTCATGGTTTCTCGCGAGTCCACCTCAACAAGTATATTAAGGTACATATTAAAAAGAAAAATATTAATTGTGTATTTGAATAGAAATGTCCACTACTTAGAGTGAAACCAGTGAAACATGCGATAATGGAAAATAGTATTAAGCGAGCTCTCAAAAACGTTTTACCCCGCTTAACATCGCAAATTTTTTCTAACATATTCATTGACTCAATCTAATGCATGAAATCATAAAATTGGCACTGATGCCCATAAAAGTGATATCAAATCGAATAGCATTTCGTATTGAAGATCAAGTTATAATCTAATACTTTTATATGGTGACCAGGGGTGTGCGAAGACAAAATTGCGCCCGGGGCAAATTTACAATTTGGCAACCCCTCCCAAATTTTTCTTGTAATAGGCCAAAAATGACGTTAATATTATAAATTTTGCGCCGCCTAAATTTCCACACCTGGAGCGGTCGCCCTTCGACCCCCTTTCGCACGACGCTGATGGTGACCCTTCAAACATAATTCTTTCCAGAAATACTTCATTATTCCTTAATTACAGCTATAACGAATATTTTATTCAACTATAAGCTTCCATTCTTTTTATAGTGAAATTATAAGGAAATTTTAATATGCATAATTTAAATGCATAATTAAAACAAAAATAGTTTAATTAAACTCTTAAATGATAAACACGCGCTGTTTTTCTTTTGCTTAGATCGATGGCTCTTTTTTAAATCGAAATATTAATAATCTCATCTGTGATGTATTAAATGAGATGTATGAGATTAATAATCTCATCTCATATATGTAATCTCAAAAAAAAAAAAAAAAAAAAAAAAAAAAAAAAAAAAGGGCGCAATTATTTTGTTTAAGTTTAAAAAATGCATATAAAACTTCATATCTGTAAGGTAAATAGTACAATCCCTAAACGATCTCAAAACAATCGTTCTTCTAAAAGCTTTTTTTTTTTTTTTTGCTTCAAAAACTTCCTCCAAATTCACACTTACTCGGCAAAAGAACGGATGCTGAAATAATAAAACGCATTTCTATCTTTCCTTTTCCTAATATCTAAACAACTAAATGAAATACCCGTATGTGATAATAACTTATACCGAGTCTAAAGTCCGGAAAACTAACTCTCATCTTGCAGACAATCGGGCTTCTTATAAATCCCGAAATGAAGGTAGTATTTGAAATTCGTTTCATTCAGTTTTTCAGCGGCAACGAGTATTCAATAGAAACGATTTGGTATTTTGTATCAGAGATAGTATTAGTAATCAGTCGTATTATTGCAAATATTTATTAACGAATACATGCGGTTTGCAACAGCTCTAAATACCTATTATTCTTTTTGTATTTGTTATTCTCGAATCTCAAATGATTTGGATTTCATATGGCTTGTTAATTCATTTACTTATTTTATTATGACAAAAAAAAAAAAAAAAAAAAGAAAGAAATAAGAAGTGGATATATTTTTGATATAGCAAATGATAATTAAATGATAAATCAAAATGTGATTCAAAATATATATCAAAATATCAAAATATATAAGTCACAGAGATTTCATTCGGAAATGAAGAAATTGAAATGTTTCTCATTTTCTATTAATGCATAAAATGATTTAGAAATGTTATTAATTATTTTACGATAATTTTTAAGACTTGAGAAACACAGAAATGTCATCATGAGGGAGAAATTAGCAGTCGCGTACGGAAATTTAGTTTAAAATGCCGAATTTCATAGAATGTTTGACATTTTTCATTTCATAGATTTTTCAAAACATTTTTCAATCTCATAGTTTCCGAATAAGTACACTTGCAAATTTCTCAAGATTAAAATTGCTTTCACAAATGTGTCAGATGTTACCTAATTTTGATTTGAGTAGACCTTTCACAGAATCAGAAGGATTCGCATTATTGAACAAGGGGGAGGGGATAAGGATTTAAGGTATGTTTATTTTTTAAAGTAATTTTTAGAATATTTCTGCAGTACAGCGCGCGTGTGTGTGTGGGGGGGGGGGGGGCGTCATGAATCCATGGCCTCACCGGTAAACTCGCTATTGAAATGCGTATATGAAAATATGAGCTTTCCCCTATATTTTCTTGAGCGCCCCCCCTCCCATTACTCATTTTTAATTATAGCCCTGTGTATAATTATGCATTCCATTTTAATCAGGGGCGTAGCTAAGGGGATGTTACGGGCGCCTCAGCCCCCCCCCCCCGAAAAGATTACAAGCCACTAAATGAATTTATGTTCCAAAAACCCAAATGAAATTCTATTGAAAAATTTAATTTAGTTTTGAGGACCTGTCATAGTTTTGAAAAAATACTAAATTGTAACTAAAACAAGTGTTTCAACACTTGCTCATTTTACTTGCACATATGAAGCCAACATGATGTTTAATGTTGCACTAGTTATGGGCTCGAATTTTCTATAATCCTATTCTTTTCTTAGCATAAAATGAAGTTATTACAACAGTTTAATCAGAAACATGGTAACTAAACCTTAGTGTAAATATACAGTAATTTATCTTTCTGTGTCACAGAGAGAGAGAAAAAAAATATATGAGTCATCCCACTACATTTTCTTGACCCTCCCCCCCTTCCCCCATCCCTAATAATTGACTTTTCGCTAAGGCTCTGGCTTTAATATTCTATTTGCATTTTTAGAATAAAAGTTCAAAATTGCAATAAATGTAACTTTTACGGATAGATGGCAGCACTAACTAATACGAATTCTAGTGAAAAAAACTGTAATCACTGGCGATAAATTGATAAATAAACTAAAAAACTTTGTAAAATCACCATAAAATGAAAAATTAAGCAGGACGCGTTTCGAGCTACAACAATAACAGCATGGTGATTTTACAAAGTTTTTTAGTTTATTTATTAATACGAATTCTTCCAAAGATTATTCTATACGATGTATGCCGTATGCTCGATGACTGCGAATACCCAGTTTCTGAACAGTAACGACTAACGAAACGAATACTTTTTAACGGTAGAGAATTCTAAATCAACGTTACCATACGGGTATTCATTTTATCGTTATTTTCATAGCACTAGTAAATAGTCTTCTACGCCTGCACACCAAGCTCTGATAGGGAGCCTACCTTGCCGATAAAAGTTTGTGACGATGATTGGATGGTGTAGTTTTCTTTATTTCCTTTTGAAAGCACCTAGCATGGTAACTCACGGCAACTCGAATCGACGAGCGTCTGGGCTCGTACGCTTCAAGGGGGATTCAGGGAGTTTTGAGATGTTTCATTATCAGGAATTTCATAAAGTATTGGTCTCTAAATCTGAAGATGGAGATTTTCTATTTTACTTACCCATCATACGTAGTATAGGGTAAGTCTTGCAATCGTTTTGAAAATCGAAAAAAAATTTTTGACGATTTACATGTTTTAGATAGTAGAGATTCCGAAAAACATTTTTAGAAAATTTGCCGTCCGTCTGTCTGTCTGTAAACGCTCTATCTCCCAAACAAATTGAGATAGAGACTTGAAATTTTGTATGTAGTTAGTATGTAAGAATGGAACGAACTCTATTGAATATCAGCAACCTCGATTATCTGGAACTATTTTTTTCGGACTCTCGAAAAATTTGTTCTGATGAAAGCTATATAAAAATTTTCGAATTTTTTTGTTGTAAGGAATGGACGTAAAAGGCAATAACATTACACACATTTTGCATATAGAACGAAGTCGATCGGATTAGTAGTTGCCGAGATATTTGTAATCCTGTTTTCCACATTCTTCGATTTTTCATGGCCCTGTATTTCATTCAAATTTCAATTCAGAGGTATATTTTAATTGGATATGAGACGCTTAATCCGACGCAGTTAATTGTTAGTTAATAGAATTATTATTTTTGGAGTTATAAGGATGTTTCTTTTACGCAGTTCGGTACTACTTGAGTAGTTTGGCATTTTATATAATTTGTCGAAATTGGTACATCAGCAGTTCTTTAATATAGCATTGCTATGTATATTAACAATATTTAGATTTTTTTATGAATTGCAATGCATTGTATAAATAGTTTTCACATGTTTTATTTTCATATGCATATCCATGATGGGTAAGTATTACGGTGGCCCCCAACGACTAGTTTCATTCGGAACTGCTCCGCTCAACAAGCGCAAAAAGTTTTCACACATTTAAAAATTCATTTTTTAACGGAGAAGATATAAAGGCTTGGACATAGAAGCGATTTGGAATCGAACTTAGTTTTCCATTCTGTGATAATTAAATTACTTATCCAGTTCTAAGCTATTTTGATCACGCGATCACCCGTTTTTCTCCTGCTTTTCAACCGGTTTTTCGGCTTTCGTCGGGAAATGGGCTCAAAAACGTTCACTTTGAAGGCTTGTTAAAAAAAATCTATTGCGTTGAAAAAAAAAGACAGAAGATTGAGTGCAATTAAACGGTTTCTGAATAACAACAGCAGCTGTTTCAGTGGCGTAGCAATTTAAAAATTATGGGGGGGGGGGTCAAATAATTTCTAACTCACTACGCACAAAATAACTACAAAACTGAGAAAATCTATAAAGGATAAAACGTCTCAATTAGTAATTATGTAAAATTATAAATATATTTATTCACAATTAAAAATATGTGTATGCACATTATTTAAAAAAAAAACATTAAAGAATAGGCTAAATTTCACAATTTTGTTAAATATGACACTACAATACGAAAGAAATTTTTCATAAATAGAACCGAATTTTATAAAAGAAACACCGCGGCGTTTACTAGTTTGAAAGTTTGTTTTATTTTTTTTCCAATGCGACGTTTACTTCTGCTTTTACTCGATCTTTTTACGAAATCGGTCGTTTTTTCTCGATCTTTTGAAGAAATTGGTCATTTTTTCTCGATCTATTGACGAAATCGGTCGTTTTTTGCAATATTCGAAGAAATTAGTCGTTTTTTCTCGATCTTTTCGCGAAATCGGTCGTTTTTTCACGCTTTCTTGACAAAATTGATTTTTTTGACTCATTTTATTACACAAATTAGCCGTTTTCTCGTAATCTTCTAAAAAAAATGGCTGTTTTTTCGCGCTTATAAGACGAAATTAGTCGCTTTTTCGTGATTTTTTGAAGAAATTTATTGTTTTTTCACGATTTTTTTTTTTTACAAAACTTGCGTTTTTACTACGCGATTCTTTAGAGAAATTTGTTTTTTCGTTAATTTTTGAGCAATTTACGTTTTTTAGCGCTTTTTTCGAAATTCGCGAACTTTTTATATATCTGAATTTTCCACTAAAAGCAACGATATTATAAACCTGGAAACCCGGAATTCCAGGGAATACCCGGACCACAATCATCCCTGAATAAGTTATTTATTGAGTTAAATGCGATTCCAGCCACGTGATGACAAATTTTTCACCTTTCCTGGAATAGTTTGAATACAAACTGACGTCTTAAAATTACATTAAAATATTTGAAATTTGATTTAAATATTTTAAATAAAGTTATAGATAACTCAAATTATAAGACATCTCTTACTCTACATTATTCAGAAAACGTTAATTGAAATCAGATCAATGCAACGCTGTCCACAAAAGAAGCATTCATATGAGTTAAGCGATTACAATAGTTAAAGGTTATTGAGGGGGGGGGGGATCAGTTTTGACGAATACAGTGATTATGACGAATGCAGCGTTTCTTCGATAAAATACAATACTTAGAAATATAAATATATATATACTTACAAATTTTGTCGTTATAATACAAGGTAAGTGCGGTTCGAAACCATTGTGTTCAAAATGGATTCAGCATTTAGTTTTATTTCTTGATGAATGTTCATCAGTGCAAGTCCAGAAAACCGAGAATTTGACATACTGTTCCTAAGGTAAGTTTTTAACTGTCTCAATGTGGAAAATGTTCTTTCTGGAGTGGCTGTTGATACTGGAAGCGTTGATAATACTTTTAACAATTTTTTGATGTTGGGATAAACATTCGCATTACATTTTGATAATGACTCTATCGCAGTGCTTGGCCTTTCTTCTTTGTCTAACGATAACCATTTTTCGAACCACATTTCAATTTCAGCTTGTAAAATATTCGGAAAACTTTTTATATCAGAAGAATAAAATTCAGCACATTGCATGATATTTTCTACTGAAGATTTTTCTATGTATTTTGGCAGCATTGCGTATAAGCTAGTAACTATATTCTTATGATTTTCAAAACGGTCAATCATATTTTGAATAACAAAATCCATGAAAGGTATGAAAATTGTTTTTCTGTAATAGTCTTCTGCTGATTCACTAGGTGTATTATCCCTATGCATTTGCTTTTTTGGCAGTCTAGGTTTTTTAATTTATAAATTTAAGTCCTTTGCGACTTCGGAAGCTCGTTCGAATATAGCTGAAAATTTGGATTTAGAATTTTCACGCATTTTTCTAAAAATCTCTGTCACATCACTTATGGCTTCATAAGATGATATTAAATCAATATCAGGTTTCTGTAGGGCTATTGACAAGTTGTGTGTGATTGAGAAACATTTTTCTGCCACAAAAAGCGATACTAAAAAACTACTTTGGAATAAAGCATTGTAAAACAACATAGCTTTCTTTGATGCCTCGGTTTCGGAAGTGGCGTCTTCAGTAATTTCCAGCAAGGTTGAAAGTATTGGTTCCAGACATCCACAAAATGTAAAAATAGCTTCGTGGCGTTCTACCCAGCGAGTTTCACAAAATTTTTTAAGGCAAGTCGTTTTTCTGGATGTGTTTTTACTGTTTAAAAACTCTTCTTCTAGAAGTTTGCTCTTTAAAATTTTCCTTCTCTTTGGCGAAGCTCTAAAATAGGTGACTATTTCTTGAATAGTTGCAAGGGAATTTCTAATTGAAGGGACAACACATGATTTTTATAAAACTAAATTTAACACATGGTTGCAACAATGGACATACAATGCTGCTGGGTGCACCTGCAATATTTTTGCTTAAACTCCATTCAATTTTCCAGACATAGAAGCGGCCCCATCGTAACCTTGGCCCCGCAAGTAGGAAATATCGATCCCAAGTTTTTTGAGATTTGACAATATTGTATCAGCGATATTAGCCCCAGATAAATTTTCAATTTCTATAAAGTCTAAGAAGTCTTCTCTTATTATACAAGAAGAATCAGATTCCTCGATGTGACGGTCACAAAGTGTCAGAACTTCCTTTCCGGAAATATCGGTAGTCTCGTCGGCGAGAACTGCGAAACATCTCGCATTATTGACTTTTTCAACTATTTCATCTTGTATAGTCTTTCCACATATTTTGATGATTTCATTTTGTATGTCCGGACTAGTATATTTTTTTTTCAAACCATACCTGATTGAATTTCCTTTAAGTCCTCAGCTTTATCGCTAGCTTCCAAACGAAATCGAAGCAAAGCTCTGAAATTACCTTCATTTTTACCTGTTTCTTCAACAGAAATATTTCCAGAATCTCTGTGACCACGTAATGCAAATCCTTGTCTTCCGCAAACAATAACTGTTTTAATTACGGAAAGGAGCTTCAGCCTATTTTTACAGAATTCTGCATTTCTGTTTTGATGAAGTTGTATTTCTATATTTTCATTTTGCCCTTTCATAATTTTCTTGAATTCTTCTGCCATAATAACGTAATTCTTATGATATTGGCACATTTGATGCGATGTGAAGCATGCTAAAGCATCTTTCCATTGTGAAAAAGGCGATAAAACTAATTTACCCAATCGCTGGTTTCCTTGACCACCTTGCCCATTTGAAAATACTACACAAATTTTGCAAAATGCTCCATCAAGTTTTGCAGAGTAACTTAACCATGGAAATTTTTCAAACCAGTGATATTGAAATTTTCTTTTTTTATGGTTTGCTGGGAAAGAAAAAGATGGATCTGGTTTCCACGAATTTTCTAAAACTTTTAATTTTTGGCAGTCATCGAGATAAATGCCATCGCCAATAAATAGTCCTATATCCATATTACTTTCAGAGAACGATTTAGATAATGTATTTACATCACTTTGTCCAATGCTTATAGCTTCTCTCGCTTCTTCAGTTTTTTCATCTTTAACTGCAGAACTTGATTCTTCATGTTTTTTCTTCTATGACTTCAGAATCTTCCGTTCTTTTTGGAACTTTAGAAGAGAAAAAACTCAACAATGTTTTTTTCGGTCTTTTACGAGAATTCATAGTGCAGTTTTATTTTTGTTATGTATCGTATATAACGTTCACATAAACTGCTGCCTAGGGCGATAAAATTCAACTAAACCTTAACAAATCATAACACGAAAAGCAAACACAAAATCAAAATGATTTTGAAAACAATCTTCTCGGAAGAAATCTGTTCTATTCACAAAATATTAGGGGAATGACGCAATCTACTGCTAGCAATAAGTTTTAATTCGACCAATGACGTGCCACTAAAATCTCCCCCTCTTGCTGGACACGTGTTTTGTTCATGTGCTATACCAGTCGGATCTCTAAAAGCTTTTCTTCAAGCGCGGCATTATTGTTACAGAGACAGTATTTCTTTTTTCTTTTCTTTTACTTACCCATCATACGTAGTATAGGGTAAGTCTTGCAATCGTTTTGAAAATCGAAAAAATTTTTTTTAACGGATTTACACGTTTTAGATAGTGGAGATACCGAAAAACATTTTTAGAAAAAAAAATTTGCCGTCCGTCTGTCTGTCTGTAAACGCTCTATCTCCCGAACAAATTGATATAGAGACTTGAAATTTTGTATGTAGTTAGTATGTAAGAATGGAACGAACTCTATTGAATATCAGCAACCTCGATTATCTGGAACTATTTTTTTCGGACTCTCGAAAAATTTGTTCTGATGAAAGCTATATAAAAATTTTCGAATTTTTTTGTTGTAAGGAATGGACGTAAAAGGCAATAACATTACACACATTTTGCATATAGAACGAAGTCGATCGGATTATTAGTTGCTGAGATATTTGTAATCCTGTTTTCAACATTCTTCGATTTTTCATGACCCTGTATTTTATTCAAATTTCAATTCAGAGGTATATTTTAATTGGAAATGAGACGCTTAATCTGACGCAGTTAATGGTTAGTTAATAGAATTATTATTTTTGGAGTTATAAGGATGTTTCTTTTACGCAGTTCGGTACTACTTGAGTAGTTTGGTGTTTTATATAATTTGTCGAAATTGGTACAACAGCAGTTCTTTAATAAAGCATTACTATGTATATTAACAATATTTAAATTTTGTTTATGAATTGCAATGCATTGTGTAAATAGTTTTCACATGTTTTATTTTCATATACATATCCATGATGGGTAAGTATTAAGGTGGCCCCAAACGACTAGTTTTTAAATAGAAAGATACAAAAGTTTTGGAAATCCTCTTGAAAGCTTGATTTTGTATGGCAAGCTACACGCTGGGTCGCTTATTTCTCTGGTGTCTGGCCTTACTGCTGTCATCAGTTATCCTCAAAAAAGGATTGCAAATCCTGAAGGAAATTTACTACATTTCTCCGGGAGTTCGAAGCACTGCCGTTCCCAGAGGAGTAAAAAAATAAATAAATAAATAAATAAAAAAGCTTTATCTATTTTTTCTCCTGTTACAAATGTTGCTTCTAACAGTTCTATTATTCTACTATAATATGCTTTTATTCCCCCCCCCCCTTATCTCCTTCTTTAACATACTCAAGCTTATTGAAATTGATCTCTCTTGCAGATTAGCTTGTTCGAATTTCCTAGAATGTTTTAAATTTATTATTTTAGTGAATTTTAACAAATTAACAATACAAATTAAAACCTATTAGGATTTTCAGATTATAGATGAGCTTAAGCATATTTATTAGTTTACATAAGTTTAAGCAATAAAATTTGAAATATTTAAAATTTTCATTATCACGAAATAATTTGAATGCGTTTATTAAATGAATTTTTTTTTACCTAATGAAGCTTCTGATAAAATCCAAGGGCTTGAGCCCCCCCCCCTTTCCTACGCCCCTGTGCGTTCGTACGATAATGAAGTTTTAAAATTATCACTCTCATAAAGTTGTAAATAATTAATTACAATTAAAATTTGCGCCAAACAATTTTCTCCCTATACCATTATGTAATGTATGTTTGTGTGGCCTTGTAAATCGATAACAATTGTTCTTTGCACACAAATTATGCAAAATATATATTATAATATATACTTTATAGATGCATATCAATTTTATTATTTCGAATGAGTGTAACACCATTAAAATGCATTTGAAACATTTTTTCTCCCATTGACTGAAATGTAGGGTAATACTTTTGATTGTCCCTGTAATTGAACTATGCATCCAATTTTCATAAAATTAGGAATGAATCGACAAAATTATGTAATAATTATGTATTTTAAATTTCAAACAATTAAAATGCATTTGAATGATTTTCCCCATTGACCGTAATGTAATGGAATACTTTTGGTTGTCCTATTGTTGATCTATTGATCAACTATAGGATCTATGATCCTATATTGTTGATCTATTCATCCGATTTTCATAAATTTGAAATGACTCGACAAAATTATGTAATGAATATGCGTTTTAAATTTCAAACGATTAAAATGCATTTGAAACTTTTTCCCCATTGACTGAAATATAAGGGAATACTTTTGATTGTCCCTGTAATTGAACTACGTATCCAATTTTCATAAAATTAGAAATGAATCGACAAAATTATGTAATAATTATGTATTTTAAATTTCAAACAATTAAAATGCATTTGAATGATTTTCCCCATTGACCGTAATGTAATGGAATACTTTTGATTGTCCCTGTAATTGATCTATTCACCCGATTTTCATAAATTTGAAATGACTCGACAAAATTATGTAATAAATATGCGTTTTAAATTTCAAACGATTAAAATGCATTTGAAACTTTTTTCCCCATTGACTGAAATATAAGGGAATACTTTTGATTGTCCCTGTAATTGAACTACGTATCCAATTTTCATAAAATTAGAAATGAATCGACAAAATTATGTAATAATTATGTATATTAAATTTCAAACAATTAAAATGCATTTGAACGATTTTCCCCATTGACCGTAATGTAATGGAATACTTTTGATTGTCCCTGTAATTGATCTATGCATCCGATTTTTATAAATTTGAAATGACTCGACAAAATTATGTAATAATTATATATTTTAAATTTCAAATAATTCGGTTGGATAGTTTTTGAGTTGTTATATGCGGACAGACGGACTGAACAACTATAGGTGCTACGTATTTTCATAATTACAAACACACCTAAAAATGGCACAAACATAAGAAGTTTCAAATTTTTGTCATTCTTAAACAACCTGTATGAACGAATTTACATTTGGTGTGTTAAAGTAAAAATTAATGATAGAAACAAAATGCATTGAAAAAATCAGGTATTTGTATTAAAAATTTCACAGTTTTGTACAATTTCAGTATGAGCATGGTTAATGAACTTTAAAAAAAATGTAAATTGAATGAATGGAAAATTTTCAGTAGACAGAATAGTTATTTCATTCTTTTTAAAGGTCAGTTTAGTGGTTAAAAAGATAGGTTCTTTATTTTTATAATTATTATTTTTATTGGCCAATTGTAATTTGAAATCATCAAGTTTACTTGATAATTTACCTTTATTTATGAAATTGATTATTACATGAAATTAATTGGTACTCAAGTTAAGATGTGTGAATTATTTGCATAGAAAATAAGTGTATCCAGTAAAGAAAAAAATTGTGAGAATAATTAGAAAACATGTCCCCTTTATTGGAGTATCCTATGTAATGCTAATACATTAGCTGAAGTGTTTAACATTTTAAATGTGCCTATTACGTAATAAAATAAAATTCTCAATAAATACATTTTTACATTCTTCATTATAATTTTTAAAAGCCATTTAAATTCAATATTTAAACGCAAAATGCTCAGTTTCTTTAAAATTTGAGAGCTATAAGAAGTTTAAAATTCTAAATATTTCTCTTTTGCACTAATACATTGTAAATAATAACAATATGAAATATTTTCAAATCTATATTTAATATAAGAATAAGTACTCTGGTAAAAAATGGCTATTTACCTAGGTAATCTCGAGTATATACCCTTAAAAAATAGCCAGATATTTTACATCATTCATAAAAATACACATAAAATAATTGAGAAATTTAAAATGATTAATAAGGTGATATGGTGGTGTTTGATGATTTTTGGAAACAAAATCATTTCCTTTCAAAGGAAAGAAAGTTTTATAACAGAAAAATTTTTAGTGAAGCAACATTTAAACTTTCCTTAACCATCAATGTTCAAGCACATGAAGTGTTGACCGTTCATAGTGCTCAAGAACTGCTAATAAGAGAAAAATCAAAATTAATTAATCAAATTAATAAATGCTATTAAATTGCACATATGTTTTTGAATTTTAAATAGATTTAAAGAGTTAATTTAATGATTTGATCCAAAACACATTTGGACCATGTTTGCAAAGTGCATTTGACAATATATGCAAAATGATAGAATTATGGAAAATATTATATTCTGAACAATTTCTGTTCTCTAGGGGTGAAATTAAAAAATATATTGTACATTGATAAAAAGTTTATTAAATCCAATAGATTTTTTAAATCACCAGATTTTAAAAGATTCACCTTTTATATAAACATTTTAATAAAAAATTTATTTTACTTAAAAAAGGTGTTATAATAATTAAAAATAAATGACATTGACATGTTTCGGATCCGTCTAATAAGATCCATAATCATAATAAAAATGAAAATTAAATTTAAAAATATTTCACGGTCCATACAAACGACACGTGACAATGAGATATAAACAACAAAAAACAAAAATCACGCACTCTATTGTAAAAAATTAAATTAAAATAGACCATGATGTAAAAGAATTTCTAACATGGTTCACCATTCAAGCTCTCACGAGGAATTTATTCATTAACTCTAACCATAACTTAGGAATAATAAAAGAAACGGTATTATTGCAAACAAAATTTTTACATGTATAAATTTCAATGGGCTCTCCTATAATAGACTTACGGCAACAATTAGATATGAAACATAATTTGTTTTCACTAAACAATATTTTTATCCCCTTATCTACTTATAATAAAATGCGTTCTGGAGAGGTGTGTGGAACGGTTCCAGGATTCGCCACTCCTATCTGTAAATGGACCCTAGCAATACGCCATGTTAGGCTTAATGGAAAACAAATGCAGACATATGACAGCTAAAAGATAATTTCTTTTACTTAAAATAACGTTTAAACAGCATATTTTTCTATAAAACATGTATATCATATCCAATTATAATGTATTAGGCTCCAAATTAAAAATAAGTAATTGTAAACATCAGATTACGATATAAACAAACGAACTCTGTTGCCATTCAGATTTTCCAAATCTTGAAACAAATGAATGACTCTTTGAATGCATTATTAAAAAAAACATGTATATCATATCCAATTTCAAAGCAAAGCAGATTCTTCCCGTGTTGCCAAACTAGCAAGCGAAAGAAACAACCTATCCAGCGTAAGATACGATCTACGGAGAAAAAGAGGTTTATTTCTTACTCCCTGAACACGCCTGCTTTTTTATGACGTCATATGTTAGCCAATCAACGCTGATTCCAAATAAAGGTCTGTTGGAGAAACAGTGGAAAGCCAGATACCTATAAACGAAGTGTGTTTACGTTCAGATGGACGATAAAATCGACAAAAAAAAAAAGCTAGATTTTCGTTGAATTTTACACTTACCACAGACATGTTATTCACACATTTTTGTTTTCATTTATCAGATAGTAGTGTGTTTACAAAAAAAATATAATGTTTCTAGAGATTCTTTTCTAGAAAATATTTGTTGTAATTGTATTACAAATGGAATACGTTCTTTAATTGGACCTAAAGTTCTGTAATTTTTGATGTGTTATCTTTTTTTTTTCCTTTTTTTAATCAAAGTTTTATTTTATTACTAGAATGCTTTGTTACTCAAGATACATTAAAATTTTTTTTCTACTATTAACTATTAAATAGATGCTTGCCAATATGCAAATTTACAATAATTTTGATTTATTCATGGAAAAGCTATAAACAATTCATAAGCATGAATTTGCTGTCATATTTTTTGGCTAACTCTTTAATTTATAAATATCACTGCAAAACTTCATCATAAAAAACTAACTTATATAGTAGTAAGTGTTGACTTACCACAAGCTTGGCAGCCCTTTTTAATTAATTAATATATTCAGCGGCTCTTTTTCATCAACTTATGTACATGATGGCCCTTACTGTATTTTTCTTTTTTTTCAAATAACAAACATGATTTCAAAAGGAGGGTAGTTTTTCAAGACTTTTTGACACTCAGTCGACAACATTTGGATTTTTTCTACAGGCAGTCAACAAATCTCAAGAATTTCATGTTCTTGATCAACGAAATTCATATTTTCTCTGTGCATGATAAGTAAAATTCACATTTTTTATCTGTATGCAATTGACAAAATTCATGTCTTCTGTGAGCATGATCGATGATATTTAAAATATTTTTAAAACAGTGACTGACAAAATTCTCAACTTAAGAATTTCCTATATAAATAGCTATGGTATTGGTTACCTATATAACAAAATTTATAATTTTTAACTTGCAATTTTGCCATGAGAGAAAATGTCGAAATTCATGATTTTTTTTCTGCCATCCATGACAAAATCTGCAATTTTTTAAAATTATAAATTTAAGAAATTTGCAGATCACATACTTACATAACCCATCGTGGGTCACAGGTTCATCCCTACCATTGTACTATTAACCTAAACAATTACTTAAAATAACATAATTTTAATCGTTAGTGTAATCGTTAAACTATTTGTGAAACTCATTTTGATTTTGCTTATGTAACATTATGATTAACAATGTGATGTGTTAGAAATTCATTGATAACACATTTCACAAAAACTTTTGTACATTTTTTTTTTAAATGTTTTGTCCATTTAAATTTGTTGAACTATATCGAAAATTGAATGTTTATTTAAAATCCTGTCATTTTTGACAGGGGTTATATACTAGTTTAAATATGTTCTAGATAAGGCAGTGTTAGTACGTCCAAATTTAATATCCTTTATATTACAGAAAATGAGGACTTAAATTATTACATAGGCATGAAAGTTTGGTATTAGAAAAGGGGAGCATGAATTTGATATGAAATTTGGACGTACTAACAATGCCTTATCTAGAACATATTTAAATGAGGGGATAAAAATATTGTTTAGTGAAAGCAAATTATGTTTCATATCTAATTGTTGCCGTAAGTCTGTTATAAGAGAGTCCATTGCAATTTACACGGGTAAAAATTTTGTTTGCAATGGTACCGTTTCTTTTATTATTCCTAAGTTATGGTTAGAATTAATGAATAAATTCCTTGTGAGAGCTTGAATGGGATGAACCATGTTGGAAATTCTTTTAGATCATGCTCTATTTTAATTAAATTTTTTACAATAGAGCGTGTGATTTTTGTTTTTTGTTGTTTATATCTCATTGTCGCGTGTCATTTGTATTGACCGTGAAATATTTTTAAATTTTATTTTTATTATGATTATGGATCTTATTAGGCGGACCCGAAACATGGCAGTGTCATTTATTTTTAATTATTATAAAAACTTTCTTAAGTAAAATAAAAATTTTATTAAAATATTCTATATTGATATGCCCCAGATCTATTCTGCCATACTCTGCTAGATGATTCTAATGATATGTGAATATGTAATAGGTTATTGCCTAGTGCAATATAATGAAGTTAAAATTTTAACTTCACGATATGTGAATATATCTTGAAAACAGAAAAATCTATAATATGCATAATCATTTTTCTACCTATGTGTATTATAAAAATTTACTCTACTAATATATTCCTTGAAAGGTTGATGAAATACTCTTTGGTTTGGGTGCTTCTGATTTTGAAAAAATGAAATCAAACTAACCTCAGATCTCAGACACAAAAATGGTGAAATTATGTAGAAATAAACACATTTATTATCTAAATTACAAATTACTTTTGTAATAGTTTTAACAATTGCTTTTAAACCCGTTACAAAATTATTAAACACAGATTTATGTGTAAAATAATAATTATCAAGAATTATTATTAAAAGAATCAAATTATTACACTGTTTTGCATAAACGTTGTTATTTTAAAAATCAGATTCAAGACTTTAACATTTTAAACTTTTTAAAAGACTTTATGGTAAGTTCATTTGCTACTGTAGTATTATCCTTCATAAATGCTTGCCATTCCACTGTGTACATAATGTCTAATGCATTATCACAAAAATATTCCGTAACATGTTCCAGCAAATTTGAATCAGTGTGATTTAATGCTAGCTGAATCACTTCACAAATATTGGTGTGAGACAGCGATTTCTTTATTACAATACGACATTCCTTTTTCAAGCCTTCCATTTCATACTTGTCAGCAATGTAATACAACCCAAGCATGTTGTCATCAAGTATCTCAACTTTTCCACAGTACACATATAAAAGAAACATCTCCATAGCATGCGGATCACAGTCTGGAACATCGATAACTCCACTATTTTTCTCCATCATATCATGACTCAGCATGGACTCAAAAACATGAGATCGAGCCCTCAGGATATCTCGGTGAGCTCGAAGTTTTTTGTCACCAACCTTCAAAATTAAATCATAATTTTGTCCGCCCAAAAGCACTTTCTTAAAATCTTGACATAAAGATTCTACATCTACAAAGAAAAAAAAATCTATTAGTCTGTCAAAAACAGATACATTGGACAATAGTCCGCAGAAATTTCTAATAAACTGACTTCATTAGATGCAAAGAAATAATTTTTGTTTTACATATGCACAGTAGATAATAAAAGATCTGAATGTTGGTTATAATTTTAGTTCTTGTTATAGACATAGAAGGAAGGTCTTATATCGATATTGCATAATAAAAAGACTCTATAGTATGGAGAACCTATGGTATTTGATTCGAGTTGTTTTGTAGTGTAGCATAATATCCATGTGCACAGCTGCTGACATTCATGAAAAAGATTCAAGAAAAAAAATGAAACACATGGCAGAACTTTGACTTTAAATGGTTGTTAACTACACTGGCCAGATTAACAACTGAATTTAAATCTTGAGGCTTATTTTGAAGTTTAAAGCTTCAAGCGTGGAAGTGGGAAATGAAAAAAACGGAGGAAATTTTTTTCCTTCAATACAGTAGCGACAAACTCTTATAATTTAAATGTCCTTTTAACAACTAATAAAACATACAATAAAATTAAATAAACTTCACGTATGACTGCTATTTTTTTTTTAACTTAGAAAGTATTAAAAATGCTAAAAGTACAGGGTGTTTCACAAAGGACCCCTAACTTTAAAAATCTATAACTCGGAAACGGTGATAGATAAAAGCATAAAACCAGTTATGTGTTTGTTAAAAAAATCGTAAGAATCTTATACATAAATCAGAAAATTTAGTTAAAAATAGCACTTATAGATGGCGCTGAGAGCGATAGGCGCTCTGTTGAGGCTGATATTGACTTCATTTAGCACTGATGCTAATTAAGGAGTTTTATGCAGAGTGAGATCTGTTCGAAAATGCATTTTTGCTTTTACAGCCCGATTTTGAATTCAATCCATATAATTTTGATTTGTTGGCATCAGCACAATAATAGACAAAATTAGTGTTTCCATAGGAACGACTCCTTTAAAATTGAAATGCGAGAAACAACAACATTCGAAATACTATGTTTTATATATGTTGTTGTTTCTTGCATTTCAATTTTAAAGGAATCGTTCCTATGGAAACACTATTTTTGTATATACAGTCACCGCCAAAAAAATCTTGACACTTTCGATTTTTGATGTTTTGTTAAATATCTAGAAATATACACAAGGAATCATTCTGAAACTACTGGTGTGTAAACAAAATAGTACACGTCTTATATTTTGACAAAGATTTTTCCCCGAAATGTAACAGGGGACCGTCAATAAATTGAAAAAGAACGAAGATCTTTTGGATCACCCTGTCAAAACTAATGAAGCAAAACAGTTTAAACTGCAGATAATGATTAAGTGGCTTATTGTGATAAGTTGTGTCGATTTTTATGAATATAGCTTGAAAACTCGTAGAGAAATTAAAGTTTTCATAAAAACGGTCCAAAATTTTTCCAAGTTTTTTGCTTATAATTTTCAGAGCTCTTCATAAAACACAATAATCTTTTCAGAAAATATGACAAACAACATTGCACATAACACCCTGTAATCAGAATTAAAAAATAATAAAAAATGTATGAAAAATGAACGGGTTTACTAAATAATTTTTTACTGTGCATGCGTCAACGCTATTAAAATTTCATTTGCATACTATGTTAGTTAAATGTATAGAGCAACTTTTGTGAAAGTCTCAAAAACATAGCTTGAAAACTCTAAAAATTATCGTCAATAGAATACGGTCAAAATCCGTTATTTCCAAAATAAAGCAAAAAGATAAGGAGTTGTATCCAAATATAGTAGTACATGCAATACTGTGTAGGTACTAATCAATGGAATATGGATACAGCCCCTCATCTTTTTGCTTCATATTGGGAATAATGGATTTTGACAATATTCTATTAACGATAATTTTCAGAGTTTTCAAGCTATGTTTTTGAGACTTTGACAAAAGTTGCTCTATACATTTTACTAACATAATATGTAAATGAAATTTTGATAGCGTTGACGCATGCGCAGTAAAAAATTATTTAGTAAACCCGTTCATTTTTCATACATTTTTTATTATTTTTTAATTCTGATTACAGGGTGTTGTGTGCAATGTTGTTTGCCATATTTTCTGAAAAGATTATTGTGTTTTATGAAGAGCTCTGAAAATTATAAGCAAAAAACTTGGAAAAATTTTGGACCGTTTTTATAAAAACTTTAATTTCTCTACGAGTTTTCAAGCTATATTCATAAAAATCGACACAACTTATCACAATAAGCCACTTAATTACTATCTGCAGTTTAAACTGTTTTGCTTCAGTAGTTTTGACAGGGTGATCCAAAAGATCTTCGTTCTTTTTCAATTTATTGACGGTCCCCTGTTAGATTTCGGGGAAAAATCTTTGTCAAAATATATGACGTGTACTATTCTGTTTACACACCAGGAGTTTCAGAATAATTCCTTGTGTATATTTCTAGATATTTAACAAAACATCAAAAATCGAAAATGTCAAGATTTTTTTGGTAGTGACTGTAATTGTGCTGACGCCAACAAAATCAAACGATGATAATAACAGTGAGTG
This sequence comes from Maratus speculifer, assembly GCA_964019185.1. Classification (NCBI taxonomy): domain Eukaryota; kingdom Metazoa; phylum Arthropoda; class Arachnida; order Araneae; family Salticidae; genus Maratus; species Maratus speculifer. The sequence goes on from OZ025303.1 coordinate 26,105,921, forward strand.
CGAAGCTGAAGCGATAACACGAACAGAAGCTTTTAAAGCACTAAATTTCCTCAGATTTTTTTACTAATCCCAAACGCACAGAAGAGAATTTTAAAACTATCCGTGAATAAGAAAAGGTAGTTTTAACTTTTAACAATTACGATAAAAACAAACAAACCTGCAAAAAATATTGTTTTTACTACTACAAGTATACTCATCAATTCGAAAATTTAAATGAAAAGTGATTTTTTGCTTATAATTCTTATATTATAAAATATTTTACTAATTTAACTAACTTATTAATAATATTTTATTGCCTAAAATAAAATTCCTGCTTACACTGCATATAAGGTCACCCCGCTTTATAAGGTCATATTTTTCAGGACTGCAGGGGTGACCATATAACCGATACTGACTGTATATACATATTATATATACAGTGTTTTTTTTTTAAATAAAATTTTCAAACTTGACAACACTGCAGCTAAGGTTACTAAAAGTGTATCTGTACATAATATATATTCTGAAAAAAAAAAAAAAAAAAAAAAAGAACACGAGATGAATCAAATTATAGGTAAAATATCATAGGGCGTCCACAAATAAATCAGTATACTATATTTTTCACATATCTAGTATAGATAATTAAAAAGAAAAACTCTTTGGATGTTATTGTTAATAATTTTTACAATTATTCGATATAACAGAAAAATGAGAAGCTTAACAATAATAAAATGTCTGAAATACACATCCACTCACTCACAGACACATGGAAATCAAGTGGTTGAAAATTTTATCAAAGAGGAAATTTCCAGCATTAACTGGAAAATGAATTCTTGCAGTCCCAATATTCAGATTTTTATACCTTTACAGTGAAAACTTTTGCTAAATAAACTTTATTTTATTTAAAGTTTTTGCTTACAATTTTTAACTGGTCATATCATCTGTCTTATTAATTCATACTTTTTATATTTTTTTTATCCATCGTCTATCTTTTCCCCATTCAAATTGTTACATAAGTTCTCTGGCCATGCTTCATTCAATTTCCTGCACTTAATTATGCCATTCAATCACGATTGCATTTTTTACTGAAATCGAATGCTGGCTATCTCATGTCTGGAGATTTTTCTGGAGGAAAGAAGTCAGAATCGCATGAAATATATTTTTAAATGATACTAAAATCCAATTCAAAGTAACCCATTACTCAATACCATCAACTAACTTGTTTTAAAAAAAGATGTACAATAGCTATAACATCTTGTTCTAATTGTTGTGGTGTAGATGGCACAGATAAAGATGGATTAATAAGCATAGAATATATTATGTTCTTTAATCCACTAAAACAAAAAACAAGAGATAAAATATATACTTTATAGAATTTGGTCTGGAACTAATAAAGTTTAACGAATGCCGGCGGCAGATTGGTGTTGTTTGTTCAATGATTTTCAGCACAGTGATGAATTTAGAAGTAACAGACATGTTTTATTTTAATTGTTTGAGTTAGTAAAACCCTTTTTTATTTTATTGCATAAATGCATTAGTTGCATGGGTTTCATTACTAAGTTGGTTTTGAGGAATGCGAAATTATTAATAAAGCAAATAAAGCCTTTATGCAGAAATGTTTAAAGATAGAAAACCATCAATTAGAAATGTACAAATAAAGCATGAAAAAGTAGCAAACAACCGTTTTGAATCTACTATCGAGATTCTTCATTACAGTACAAGACTCAGCCAGCAAGAGAAAGCAAAACTGGGTGAAAGGACAGAGAAACGCTGGCTTATATATTCATTGTGGGAACGATACCGCCAAAAGAAAAGTAATCAATGAGAAGAAAGCAGCATGACCAATGTGGTGGACAAGTAGAGACATCTACCGGAGAACGAACGAAACAAAAACTAAAAAGCGATTATATTAAAGAAAAATTTAAATTAAAGATTCCCAAATGCTTGGAAAATAAGGAGTACTTGATAAGTCATTGACTAAGGAGTGAGAATTTTTAATGATATTGTAAGCTTTCCAAAAATTAAGATCTGGAATAGGACACTTATGGATAAGGGTGGCTGAAGAAAAGTTGAACCTATGTTGTGAAGACCAACAATTTTGAGCAATAGAACAGCGTTTAACCCTTTATCTACCGCATTATGAATCCAAGAAAATTTTATATTCTAAAGCATTTTATGTAAATTGATTTAACAAAATTAAAAGATTTACATAATCATTTAATAAATTTTTGAAGGATTAATTAAATTTGAATTTACAGGGATTTTGTGCAATATTTATAACCTCACTCAAATCTTTTATTTTATAAATCGTTTTCTTAGTATTTTGTAGAATTATAAAATGTACAAATATGATGTTTTTACAATATAAGTATAGAAATATTTCCGAACGTAAAAATCCCCATCCCCCTCCCCCAGTGCCAAGAAAGCTGAAATTATACAAAGGCAAAAGAAATCATCCTTTTAAACATATTTTTGTACTAAGTAACCAATAACGCTTTTGGAACAAAATAAAGTAATATATCTGTAACTCATTCTAAATAGTATTACAATTAATTGGTGCATTAAAAGAATTTTATACTAAGTAATTTTAATGGTACTTATAAGTGCCGTTGGTAGATAAAGGGTTAAATTCTTGATTTTGACATACATTTTATGTTCCTTTAAACAAAAGCTGACAAATATAAGAAAGACTATATCGGCATGAAATATGGTAAGTACCCCAGTTATCTAAGCAATCAATGGGGTGCTTGAGATTTGAAAAAGCAATTTTATTAACAGGAGACAAAATAACATTGAAATTGAGCCTTCTTAAAATTTAGCAACTTGCTGACTGATTATAGGAAAAAAAGGTAAAAAAAAAAAAAAAAAAAATTTAGAGTTCAATTTAAAATTCTTTTCAGAATGGGTGGATTTCGTCAATTTTCTATGAATGGAATCTATAATATTAGGGGAATAACCACAATCAACAGCAATAGTTTTTAGATAATTAAGTTCATCATTGAGTAACTGAGGAGTTCAACAAATATTGGAAGCCCAGAAAACAAAAGTTTTGAAAGTGGCAAATTTCTGGTTAGGAGGATGAGAAGAATATCTGTGAGGTGGAAGACAGACCGCGAAAGGTTTGCGAAAGACAGTAGTATGAAAATTATCTTCGTTACAAATAATAAGGACAACCAGGAAAGAAAGGCAATTGTTGGATTCAACTTCAAAAGTAAATTGAATGCAAGAATCAATTGAATTCATAACAGAGAGAGTTTGATTAATATCTGAATTTCTTTTCAACTAAAGCATAAATATCATCAACGTAATGAACATAAAACTCCACCAGACTGCAAAAGATTAATAAAATGATGTATTTTTCTTTCAAGTAAAGTTTCTCAGCATTCATATAAATCTTGATTATGATAGGAATTAAATATGTGGTTCAAGTGATTTATCTTTTTATTGACAACTTAATCTTGTATTTCTTTTAATCCTTTGAGGGGCAAAGACTTCCATTCTTAAAATGCTCAAATAACTGGATGACGACGGAATTTAAAAACATATATCAGAGCAGATAAAAGCTTTTCTTCACGTATTGATAAAATTAAATTTTTCATTTCTAAATTCATGTGTCAATGTAGCATTTCACAATTAAAATAAGTGAGATACATTTTAACTCACTGTCCTTCAAGCGGCTAAACAAAGTTTTTAACATTTAAATTGATCAAAACATAATTTACTCTAATATACAGTCTTTCATATAAGTTCTAAATGTTTCTTTAAACATGAATTAGTATAAGATAATGTTAAATATATTAAAATGTAATACTTAATGAATTAAAGTTAAGATTAATAAAGTTGTATATGGAAAAGCTTGTAAAAACGCAACTTAATTCTGTCATATTTATGAAGTTTAAAGTCAATTTTTCTTAATATCAAAATATTAAAGACATGTTTTTGAAGTAAGAGAAGTTTATATAGTTTCAATGATACAGTAAGGTTTAAAGTTATTTAAAAATAAAAGACAAAATTTTTCTAACATAAAACTTTAACTGTTGTCTTATAAATTTGTAAGAAAGCCTGTTAATTAGATATCCCGTGAGTGCCAGTGTTACATTTCTCTGTTTAAGAAGGGTTTAGTGAAGAGGTTTTTTTATCAAATTATGTATAAAGGCTTCAAACTCTCAAATCCTAAGATTGTTATATTGGGTGTTATTCTTGTTGAACTGTATTTTGTGCCTTTATTCTAGTATTTATATTTTAATAAAATTATCTAGTGCTTTTAAACTTTTGTTTTTATCATACTTTATCATTACACACATATACACAATCTGCAAATGGTCAGCATATCGACATATTTCTCTTCCAATCAATTAAGTAGCTTTTACTTCTATTGAGATGACTTTACAAACATTGGCAAATCATGTACAGCTATATAGAGTATTCTGCTATGTTTTAGATTTTACTTGGCATTATTTATATAAAAATAACATCATCAATTCCACCCTGAAACCAATAGGTATCTGGAGTGGATAAAAGACATCTATAATAAAAAGTTCATAATTAATTTCACTAAATACTGTCTTCATAGGAGTAACCCCTGTTCTTTGTTAACAGAAAAAAGCTCTGGAAATTTCTATCACATCTCAGCAAACGAATCACTATATCTTTGCGTATTAATGCTCTTAAGTAGTTCAATACTATTAAAAAGTGACCTGTGGCAATGATATTAAGCCTTTCACCATGTGCACTAGCATCACATTGTGAACAGTGAAAAGGGATTGGGAGACCTTGATGAATAATCAACTTTTACCTGTCAAATTAATTATTTATGTAATCTATATTAACAACAACAAAAAATTATGTGTGTGTGCCTGTTTGCTTATTGACAATGGCTATAGAAATTTATTGCTCACAGAAGAATTTAGTTATGCATAGACAAAGAAAAGTATAAATGTACCTAAGGTTCAGTTTTTGGATACATTGTCATTCTATATTGAATAAAATAATATGCATATTTCCCTGATTTGCCAAATCTGCTGATAATTTTGTTTATTCATAAAAGCAATGCAAATTATATCTTTTAGCCCAACATAGTAAAGTTGATGTTTTTCAATAAGGTTTATGCAAAATTCATGCAGAAATATTTGGATTTTCATGATTTTTATTTGTCCATATTTTGCTGAAAATGAAAAGGTTGTTTTTTATTAATCAATAAACAGACGTCTTTAGCTTTACCCATGTGAACAATGGGGCTTTTTCGTGTAAGTTACAAATTGTAATAGCCTAAAAATAATGCAATCACAATAACAGATCTCTATCAATTTGCACTCATAAATCAGAAAAATTACAATCAGAAAAAAAAGACAAAACTTTGACACAATCATATAGGGTTAGTTTCCATACCATCAGCTGAAATAAAAATTTTTTGTAAAAAGACTCAACTTATGTAATTGCATGATTTCAGAAGGTGAGTTTTTCACTAAGGAAATACTGGTGTTAATCTATTTTAAAGTCAGGAATATTCACTAACCTAACCATGTTATAGTAAAATATCTCAACTTTATAAACAAGAATTCTGAGTTTTTTTTAGCATTTGTAACATATTCATATATTCTGACATTTTCCCTGATAATTTTTCTACCAATACTGAAACTATAGCAAAATGTGCAACCAGAAGGTATAGCATTGAGTTATAAGTTCTATTTGTATGGGTTTAAAATCAAGTCGTAACATTACAGATAATGGGTGTTAATTTCAAGAAATGCAATATTTTCCTGTTAATTTCAAGACAATAAGTGACCTCCAATGATAATAAAATATCCTTTTTAAACAAACAAACATTTTGATACATAAAAACTAAGTCTATAATGATTCAAAGAAAAGTGTACTAGAATTTCCCTCAAAAGGATTGGCTTGAGCGATTTTGCAACAAACATGAGTTTAATTTGTGAAAAATGAAAACTTCTTACAAGTGCAGAAAATGAGTTACCTTTAATTAATTAAATTAGTACACAAATTCAAAAAATGAAAATGAGCAAAAAAAAAAAAAAGGTTAGAATTCAATATAGCACATATCAAATCATACATTTTTAGCAATTATGATAATTCTTTGAGTAATCTTTGTTTAAAATTAATACACATCTAGGCACTGTTGATCATTATTGTAATTGAGAAAATTTTCTGAGAAATTCTTCTCTGTATAGACAATTTTTAATGTTTCTTATCTTAAGAAATTGGTAAAATCAGCACAAGTTTCAGACATCAACTCATTAATCTTTTTCACTCTATTGAGCCTGGCATAAACCAATCCTGGTATAACCTCTAGTTTATAGTTTAACTTATTTATTATACACAGTTTATCATTTTTTACAATGTTACATATTAAATAATGTTAAAGTACTGCTTTAAACATAATTGGCTACGATAAACAAGACCATTAGCAATCTGTTTCATGGTCCAGATAATGTGCACTACTTGTTTTGTTATTTCTATATTAGCCGGTCACCAATCTTGCTAATAGCATCTATTTTTTTTTTCTTTTCTGCAAATAGCAGTTTTTATTTTTTATGTGCATTGATTAAAACTCTGAACTTCAAATAAAATGATTTAGTTTAGAATATTATTTATTTATTTATTTTTATTATGCCATTTAATGGAAATGAGTGACATGTCTGTATTTTAACTGAAAGTTATGCATTTAAAATAAAATAAGATATAAATTTACATTTAAAATAAATTAATGCAATGAGAATGGCCTAAAAGTTAATTGGGAAGATTAATATTAGGGGAATCATCATCTACTTCCAGCTAACATAAAATTATGGACTTTTTTCTATAGTTTATATAAGGATATAAAAAAGGGTAGAATTAAAAAGAAATCCTATAAAAAAATATCATAAACTTACTATTAAAACACAATCAAAATTGCTCAAAATTCTAGGAAACTTGTTCTTTTAAGCTTATAGTGACTAGGTTTAAATTTTTATGAGTTTTTAGGAACAAAGTATATACATGTTTGAATTGTGTCGAAATGCAGTTTATTTTTCAAACGTGGCAATAAAAAAGAAAATAACATACACATGAGTACAAAATAAAACATTTGTATAAAGATAAATTATGACAGATGGTTGAAAAAAGAAATTTTAAGAAATTTGTTAAGTAACTAGGAATTTTTGCTCTTTCTAAGACATATGCATATTGATTATTGGGTTTTATTGTAAATTGGTAAAAATGTGAATTTGTATAAGGAATACATTTTGACTTTTTACAAATATAGATTTCTACTTTATCTGTTAACCAACCAATCTATTTTATACCCCTATATGAAACAGACTTTCAGAAAATGATAAAAAGTTTTTTTTAATATGAAGTATATTTTTTTAATTAGGAAAAAAATTACAAATTTTGTTTTCATTTAAAATGCAGCAAAACGTGAAATTCCTATGAGGGAAATGTAATAAAGCTGGTTTCATAAATAATCCTTTTATTGTCAAAAATAATTGTTATGTTGACGTATAATGAGATTGTGATAAAACAAGGGTTTTTATTATTTTTATTTATTTCACTTGTAAAAGAGGTTTCATTGGATAAATCAATCAGTGAAGCGATATAAAATAAGTATGTAACAAAAAGGTGAAAATTTTGACGTATATTTAAAGTTATTATCCCAGACCACAGCAATGGTGAATACCTCTACTAGGCTCATGCATTTCTAACATAATGGATCATGCTGTAAGAAAAAAAATTAATGCAAAAGCATTATACAAACTTAAATAAAATGAATGAATAAATTTCTGTTTACTAAACAAAAATCCGAATGACATTTTTTGTAATTAAAAAAAAAGAAGAACGGTTTTAGTTGTTTTACATTAAGATTATGGGATGAGCATAAAATTAGAATGATTTTCTGATGTAAATTGAATAGAATACCTTCTGCTTTTTCCACCTGGCATTCATGATTATACCACTTATGTAATGTAATAATTTCAAAACAATCTGGACACTTTATGGGTCTGTCCACACACCTCTTTGTGTGCAATGATAAGCTTTCAGTATCAAAACTCCCTTTGCAGTATGAGCATTTTACAGCTGCACTGTCACCTAACAATGGAAATGGTATTATCATCAAAAGTAATTTTTAATTCAGAAACAGAAGTATTTACATACATAATAAATGTTTTATTAAAAACAAAAATAAGGAAATTACCCCTTTTTACATTTATGTGCAAATAATCACAAATGTGTTCACCATATGCTCATGAAATAGTTCATTAAAAACATGTCACTATTCGAAATTTTAAGTAATCTACTAGAAGAAAATTACTTTTTATAAATTTTACAATTTAAATAGCTACAAATGTATAATTTGAAAAAGTGACTAATAGAAGAAATTGTACTTTGTTCTAGTTTCTGACAAATCTTAGTAGACATTTACATACTTGCAAATAATAGTTTAAAATTTTAGAATACTCTGTCAACATTTGAATAGAAGTTTGCTTTTAAGATATTTAAATCCTAAATAAATAAACTATTTCAACAATATTTCTCACAAGCATATGTTTCCTTGAATTATGTTGTTTTGTTTGAAGTGAAATTGCAGCATAACATATAGTGGGATGGAAGTTTTCAAGCCTATATAAGAATAATTTAACAACAACTCCAATAACAAAATGGAGAAAAAGTCGATTTTGATAGCTGATGTTCAGCTATGTCATTTCAGATTTTGCTGAGAGGAGGCAAAAACATTCATTCAACATATTAAATCCAGATTATGCATTTCAAATAAACTAGGGATGCACAACCTTTTCAAGAGAAGGGCCACTTACGAAAAAGTCTGGACAGTCGAGGGCCACATCAATAACATGAGATAATTCGAATTCGAAGGTGATCTGTAGCCTATTATCGGATAAAAAATAAGTTTTCAGAGGGAAATGGGAAAATACCCCTTTAGGTTTCGCTTAACCAGTCAACATATTCTCTTGAATTGGTAAGGATATAGCAGCAGTTTTTGCGTTTGTGTATATAAAATCGACGAAAAGATAAAAGAGGAGTGATGTGGAGATGGACCTCAGCACAATGCAAAAAGAATTATTAAAAAATGTCAAAATGCAAATGAAACAGTAGAAAGTAACCTCCCCATAGGATTAGGATTAGCTCCTGAGTGTCTTCGCCTGCAGGGACAGGAGCCTTAAAAAACTTTGAAGTACTGTAAAAACATTTTACAGTAATACAGATATAGCAAGGATTATTCTCAAGATGTAATATTATTCCTTGACTTTATTCCAGAGAGTAAATTTTACTTTATTAAAAGTGCTAAGTAAAAAACAAAGATAAGTGGCTGGTGCCGAAAAAAAATTGTAATCTTTATGAACGAAGGAGAGGGAAAGAGACGATCAATAGGATTTTTCCGTGTCTCATCACTGAACTTCCTGATTTTTCAATGCCCGATCAACAAAATTTGCAGCTTTCCAGGATGTCGACCAAATTAGGGATTTTTATGAAAGTGATCAACAAAATTCGCAATTTTTACGAAACTGATTGAGAAAATTCGATCTTTCTGTGCCTGATCAACAAAATATGCGATTCTTACGAAACCGACCAACAAAAATCATAATTTCTTATGAAACCGATCGACAAAATTTGCAAATTTTACAAGGCGGATCGACAAAAACATGATTTTTTACAAAGCCCATCGACGAAATTTGTGATTTTTATGAAGTTGATCGACGAAATTTGCGATTTTTACAAAGCTGATCGTCAAAATTCGCGATTTTTACAAAGCTGATCGGCGAAATTCGCGATTTTTACAAAGTCGACCGGCGAAATTTGCAATGTTTCTTCACATGATCGATAAAGTTCGCGATTTTTCTGCATCTCATCGAAATAATTATCAATTTTCACGAAGCCGATCGACGAAATTTGCGATTTTTACAAAGCTGATTGATAAAATTCGCGATTCTTCCATACCTGGTCGAAAAATTTCGCTATTTTTACAAACCTTATCGACGAAATTCGCGATTCTTATAAAGCCGATAGACGAAATTCGAAATTTTTATGAACCTGATCGATGAAATTTGCGATTTTTGCAACGTCGATCGACGAAATTCGCGATTTTATGTGAGCCTGATCGACGAAATTTGCAATTTTTCCCCGTAAGATCGACAAAATTCGCAAAATTCCTGTTTCCGACTGACAAAATTTGTCATTTTCGGAATCCGATCAATAAAACTCGCGATTTTTCCGTGTCTAATCGACGAAATTCGCGTTTTTCCGCCTCTAACTGACGAAAACCCCTTTTTTACGCGGCAAGATGAAATTCGCGATTTATTTTTTTCTTGGGAAACTTATAAAACTCACTATTCTTTCGCAGCCGATCAATGAAATTTTCAATTTTTCCGGGCATCATCGCAAAGTTCGTGATTTTCCCGTGCCTTATCAACGAACTTTGCAGTTTTTTCAACCTTGATCAACAAAATTCGCGATTTCTTCGTGTCCAAACAACTAAATTCGCATTTTCTTCACGCGGCAAACCGAGAAAATATGCGAACTTTCCCGCAGTCCATGAGTTTAAGTTGCAATTTTTTCTTGCATCGTCAACAAATTTGACGATTTTTTTCTTGACTGATCAATGGAATGTGCGATTTTCCGCGTCTGATCGACAAAATTCGTGATTTTTCCGTGGCTGATCGACAAAACTCGTGTATTTTCTGTGTCTGATCGGTTAAATTTACTATTTTTTCCGAGCCTCATGGGCAAAATTCGCGATTTTTTCATACCTGATGAATGAAAAGTGCGATTTTTCCGCACTTGATCAGTGAATTTCGCGATCTTTCCGTGCCCGATTTACGAAATTTGCGATTCTTAAATGACTGACGAAATTTTATATTTACTTGCTGTAAATTGACAAAATTTACGATTTTTATCTGTGACTTTTCCACAAAAATTGCTATTTTTTCTAGCTGTAAATTGACGAAGTTCGCAGGCCACACGTTAACCCATCGCGGGCCACTTTTGGCCCGCGGGCCACAGGTTGTGCATCCCGAAATAAACTAATATACTTCTTCAATTTTTCATATCTTGCACTTCTTTCCAAAAGACAGCTTTTATTTTTATAATTTATTTACATTGGATTTTTAATTTAATGGTTAATTAAAAATCGCATGATAATAAATTATAACAATAAAAGTAGACTTTTGGAAAGGAGTGCAAGATATGTAAAAATGGAAGAAAAATGAAAACATTCCATTACTGATGAAAAAAGCTAATATGAATAATAAACTTTCACTTTGCCTATGTAACAAACATTTCTGAACTATACTTAAATATCACAAACCTATTTTACAATTTGGCATACTTTCAAGGCAACATTTAACAAGTATGCGCAGCAGAAAATAGACTTGCATGTCAAATTTTTGTAGTTAAAAATTATCAGTTTTATCATTAGACAAGCTACAATTCATTTTAGTAATACACAATTTTTTTTCTTGTTTTAATTTTTCTACAAAAATATAATACCAAAAAAGATACAAACAGGCATATAAGCAGAAATCAAGTATTTTTTAACTACTATAAAGTACTGAAAGTAAGCCCCCTTTAGCAGACAGGAAATTTTATCATTTTTTAAAAAAGCCTGAGGAAAAGGATGAGGAAATTCAGAGATTGGAGGTGTATATTTAGAATTTGTGAAATTTCACAGGATTTTTACAATCTGTAAAGTAAAAACCAGATCAATTTAACAGTTTTTGTATTAAAATTCCCTTCTATAGAAAATAAGTAGTTTCCATTAATAAATTAATGAAACAAATTTAGACGAATAACTTAAATTTAATATCAAAGAAATATGAACAAACCTCATAAAATTTGAACTCAATAGAAACATCTATTAAATTTTAATGCATAAAAATCAAGGAAAATATTAATAGTATCTTTCAAAAGAAATATTCCTTTCAAAGGTCTGGCGGGTACATAGCAGATACAATGATATGTTAAGAGATTAGATAAAAATAAATTGCATAAGATATACTCATTTAAAAGAGATAGAAACAAAAGTAAAGGGATATTCCCTAATAATAATAATAAAGAAAAACAAAGAGGGATCAAATGAGTCAAAGTAAAATTTGAAAAGAGTGCTTATAAATAACACTTTTTCAAAAAATCACTTATATGAAGAGTGACTTATATTCAGAGAGGGGGTTACTTTCAGTACTTTATAGTATTTTCAAAAAATTGGGTATCAATATCAGGAAATAATGTCTACTCTCAACTAGGGATGCATTTAATGGATTGAATACTGAATATTCAGGAAACAGGAGAACTAAATACTGAATATTTGGTCAGCTGAATAGTAACTATTTGAACAAATATTTGTATAGTTCAAAATAAAAAATAAATAAAAAAAAGTTAAATGTTAAATCTGTTTTACATTATATTTAAGACAAATATTTCAATTTTTGAAAACAGATTTTAAAAGACCATCTATGTTTTAAGTTATATCTTAAAAAGGAGAAAGATTTAAAACTTTTGAAATTAATAAAACAAACTGCATTGCTTCATCTGTGAATTAAAATAAATGATTTATGTAAATTAAAATCTAAAATATTTTTTTAATTCATTAAAACTGAACTCTAATAATTATAAAAATATTTTCATACACTGACTTAGTTTAGCTTTGCATGAATTGCTTAGTTTACTTTAGCTTAGCTTATTTTATTTTATTTTTTTCCTTGGCTAAATGTAATTATTTTATGAAAAATGCTGGAAAGAAAGAAACAAGAACTGCCTGAACGAAAGAAAAGTTAAGCGTTGGATAGGATAATTCAAAGTGAATCTCTTAAAAACATTTGTGACAATTTCTCCAAAACATTGCAGGTATGATTTTTTTTTTTTCTTCTAAATCTCAAGAATACTTGAATTACATAGCAGGGATAATGACAAATTAAGTTTCTCAGCATTATGTGATGGGGAAAATCTGATTGGAAAGGCATAAAGAATTTAAGGAAGAAAAAAAATAATTTTGATGGACACTTTTTATTTACTGAAATCTAGTAACAAGCGAAATCCCTGCTAGTTGGGAGGTACAGGAAACATTTAGAAACTTACAATATCTTCAATTATAAAATTGTTTCTATATAGAGCTATTCCATCTCAATTCAGGCAGACAGTACTGATATGCGTCAATTCACCATCACAGATTTTTTTCAAAAAAATTCAGTAGTTAGAACTAAGTCATTTATAAAATTTCCTAAAAGGATTTTTCCCTAAAAAATTTATTTCTCTGATTACAGCACTTTAAAGTTCATGATAAAATTGACAGTTTTCAGAAAAACTGAAAAACGCTTCATTTTGAAATGAACACAATACCTAACATATTCAACATATGTAGTCAATTTATTTTTTATAAACAGTTATTAAACTGAATTTTATTTTAGTATAGTTTAAAAAAATATAGTGACATTTTTACTTAATTAAAAAAAATTAGTTTTTAAGTACAAAAAATATAATTATTAGTGAAATTAAGATTTTTTTTCAGAATGAAAAAAAATACTTTAAAGCTAAACATTGATGGCAATCCAAAGACCTTTAATGGGAGTTTTACAGCAAATTTTATTTTAACTCTAAGGTGCTTACAACTTTTGTAATTCAATTTTAAATTATGCAAAATTTTGTAAAATCACTACTTTTGAAATGCAATTTCTCAAAAACACCATTTTTTAAAATTCTGATAATATGCTCAATTCATACCTTATTAGTCTCTAATAAATACCTTACAAGCAAATCGTGTGTTTTTGCTTAGAAAATTTTATATGATTTTTTTAAAGTTACATGTTGTGTGTATTTTTTAACAGACCACAAAGTCAAGCTCTTCCTTATTTAACCGAACCTGTAATGTAATTAATATTTCAAACTAAAAAATACAATACTAGTACATAATTATTACTGTTAAATTATAGCTAATCATTTGCTTAAGTTTAAAACTGCGTAAAATACAGCCAATAATAAAATTAGTATTGATCATATGTCATTTCATTCCATACTCATAAATGTGTTAAATTCATCTACAGTGTGTAAAATATTTTGTTATATAATATGGATATAATATATTAATATGCAAATACATACATAACAGAAGAATTAGGTAGTGAAGGTTTCTTAAATTAACTTCAACTCCTTATCGTTGAAGGTATGAAGTCGCTCAGATTGTCCTATTGTAACTGGCTTTTCTGTTTCTAGAAGCACGTTTTCCAATGGTAATGCACATTCATATTTTTTCTTTCCAGATTCTTTTGGTCACTGGAATGCTTTAGCTATGGACCATGTTGGGTACGGGTTTTACAGAATAACACGGACTAGAATGTTATTTTTTAGCAGAGAAGATAGTTCAGCAACAAATGAGACAGAATTTTGGATAGCTTTTATTGGCTCTTTTTGGAGATTAAATTTTGTTGCATAGTGCTTGTCTCACTCCCCAATAGCATCACATGCACTTTGGGCAGTACTGGAAAATATCCACTACTTCAGTACAATTTTATTTTTGTGCAATTCATAAAACTGCTACTTGTTTTTAAAATGTGCTCCAGCTCCATCTGATATATATACAGGTGATTCCAGCGTTTGTAATTGGTACAACTTAAATAATTCTTTTTTTACTTTTTCTATGTCACAAACAGCATGAGCTGTATCATGAGTTAATCATCAGAAACTATGATAAAACTCTTTATTTCTTCTCTAAAATATGCTGTGCAGGTAAATAACGATATCTGAGTATTCTGCCAGTGGTAGCTTTGTACTTCATTTGGCAGTATTAGTGAGTAATTTTCAGCAAAGTCAAAATGCATCACAAGCACAGATTTTTTTTAAGGGATTTGGCTAATTTAATTTTATGAATAGGAATTTTTGAAGATTAGCTTATATTTATCTGCTATAATAATGTGCATATTATTATTTTTTCATTAAAAAATAATATTATAAATTCCGAGAAATAAGAAAGAGCTTGATCTTCTGGTTTTCTGAGAAAAAAAAAACTGATTGGAAAAAACCTAAACTTGAAAAAAAAATCTAATTCAGCTGTAATGTATGTATTTGCATATTAATATATTATATCCATACTACATAACAAAATATTTAACACACTGTAGATGAATTTAACACATTTATGAGTATGGAATGACATATGATCAATACTAATTTTATTATTGGCTGTATTTTACGCAATTTTAAATTTAAGCAAATGATTATCTATAATTTAACAGTAATAATTATGTACTAGTGATGTATTTTTTAGTTTGAAATATTTATTACATTACAAGTTCGGTTAAATAAAGAAGAGCTTGACTTTGTGGTCTGTTGAAAAATACACACAACATGTTATTTTCAAAAAATCATAAAATTTTCTAAGCAAAAACACACGATTTGCTTGTAAGGTATTTATTAGAGACTAATAAGGTATGAATTGAGCATATTATCAGAATTTAAAAAAATGGTGTTTTTGAGAAATTGCATGTCAAAAGTAGTGATTTTACAAAATTTTGCATAATTTAAAATTGAATTACAAAAGTTGTAAGCATCTTAGAGTTAAAATAAAATTTGCTGTAAAGCTCCCATTAAAGGTCTTTGGATTGCCATCAATGTTTAGCTTTAAAATATTTTTTTTCATACTGAAAAAAAATCTTAAATTCACTAATAATTATATTTTTTGTGCTTAAAATCTAATTTTTTTAATTAAGTAAAAATGTCACTATTTTTTTTTAAACTATGCCAAAGTAAACTTCTGCTTAATAACTGTTTATAAAAAATAAATTGACTTAATATGTTGAATATGTTTGGTATTGTGTTCATTTCAAAATGAAGCGTTTTTCAGTTTTTATGAAAACTGCCAATTTTATCATGAACTTTAAAGTGCTGTAATCAGAGAAATAAATTTTTTAGGGAAAAATCCTTTTAGGAAATTTTATAAATCACTTAGTTCTAACTACTGAATTTTTTTGAAAAAAATCTGTGATGGTGAATTGACATGCCCTGCCTGAGCTGAGATGGAATTGCTCTATAGTTCAAAGATACCGTATTTACTTGTGTATAGTGCGAACACGTGTATAACGCCCACCCCTAATTTACAAGTTAAAATGGCGATTTCTTAAAATTTCGTATATAAGGCACACCAAAAATTTGATACGCTAATGAAGAATGACCAATTGAATTTCAGTAAAAAAAAAAAAGTCAAAACAAACATTACACCAGACCAGAAAACAAGACGAAAATGCATTTTTAGACTTCAGGTTTTAAGAGAATGACAGGAAATAGGAATGAGTGACGGTAAAGAGAATGGCTAATTAGCGTTTAGATCATGTCACAAGTTCTATCGTATAAAAATCTGCAAGGAGTGAAATAAATATGCAGTAATACTTCAATTAACTATCATTTTCTGAGTTTTAATATCTTCTTTGAATAATTTCTTGTTTCATATGTATATCGTTCGACTGCATCCAACAGTGAAAAATTATTCCGTGCATAAGGCGCACCTAGAACTTTTGTCCTAATTTTTTTGAAAAGTGCACCTTATACACAAGTAAATACGGTATTAGAAAAGGATTCATTTTGTGTTTTATAAATTGAAATTTTTGTTTTTCTGTCAAACAAAGTTGATTTTCTCACTTTTCTAAAAACTGTCTCACTCTCCCCTAATCATTTTTTTCGCACTTCTAATTACAAAAAGATATTAAATAAATAAATGAATAAAAGATTACCATTTTTTGGGCACACAAAAATCTCAGATTTGTCTTGCAATTTTATTAAATTGCTTTCTAATGTAAAAAACTGCACTATACCTATTACATGTCATCATAAATAATGAACGACAATTATTACTAAACAAAATTAAACATTATTATTACTTTAGAATAATAAGATGCTAGTGAATTGAAAATTTAAGATATTTTTAATTACTATACTTCTATTGAAGTTTTAATATGATTGAAAGTAATTTATGGCTTTTTTTTTTTTTTTTTTTTTTTTTTTTTTTTTTTTTTTTTAAATCTCTAACTGATTTCTTATTTATGCATTACTTTTCTAAAAAAACATAGAATATTAAAATATTAGAACATAATTTACTTTTCAAGGAATGTATTTTCACATTGGTAAATAACAATTAGAAATAAATACAATGCCAAATAGAAGTTGGTTTGATATTAAGCACTATTTTTTTAAGAAAATGAATACAACCTTCATTTATTATTAACAAATATATAGGTTGCTGAATGATCTAAAATTGCAGAAAAAATGGTGTGATAGGCTAAGAAAGATTACGATTAATTAGAACATTCAGGTGTTAGTTCTAAACATCTTGAAAATAAAGCTAGCATACGAAATTTTGGTCAATGCAAACAAAAACCGGGATTTTTAATTTTATGGAAGGTACTAAAGATAACTTAATTGAGAAGATGAGAGTGATGATGAAAATGAATCTGCAGAGTCTCATTTCCAAGAGAGTATCAACCAGGGTTCTTGCTGTCATTTCCCATTGCACCAAATTGTGACTAAAGTATTTATTTGGTGAGTAAACAAGCAATTTGATTCGCCAAATTGCTAGTCCTCAGTTTTTGCTTCTTCTTTCTTTTCTTTTTTGTTTTTTAAGCATATGCATACATACATATTTTAAATATATTTGTAGCGGATAGTTGAATTTAGATTAGTAACAATCATAGTTGCAGTTATAAAAACTTAGGTTATTTTAGAACATATAAAAAAGTGGGTACATTAAAGGATTAAGAATAATTTTTTTAGTGCTACATGGTGAATCTATTTTGCTAATACCTTTTTCATTTGGTGAATGTTTTTTATTTTTAATTAGCCAAATTACTAACGTTGGTCAAATGGCAGCAAGAACATTGCTATCAACAGACAAAAAAATCTAAGCTATGTACATTTTTTTTAAATGTTGTGAAAAGACAGTATATTTAATTTAAACTTACTTACATTTGCAAGTTTTTAAATTCTAATATTCTTTTCCAAAATTAAATTTTTAAAAAAATCATCTAAGAAGATTTCTTGAAATGGACTGTATCATCCTGTTTTTAAAGGCTAGTTGAATAATTGCTGCAACTAAAATTAAATTTTTAATGTTAATTTTTTATTAAAATAATATAATTACTTTTAAAAAGCGTTGTTTCTTTAATTATTAACAGGGTTGGTGAGTTTTTGCTGAAGGTGGAAAAAACTGTGGAAAAAACCTGGTAAAAACCGTCCTGGCAAAAATAGGTTTTTGCCAAAGAGGTGGCAAAAATAGGCTATCCATTTAATTTTTTTTCCCAGAAAGAGAAAAAATATTTCATGAAAGAAAAAATAAACTGCATATTTAATTAAAAAATTAATATTATTCTAAATTTATTTTAACTTTTAATTTAAACAAGTGTAATTATGCATTTTATGAAAGAATACTAATTTTTATAACAAGATTATAAATGTAAAAAATACCAATTTTATATAAATTAATAGAAACTTCATTTATTCATGTTTATACAATTATTAGTAATTCACATAATAGAACTGTTTAGATTGAGTAAAGCATTTATGTTTATAGTTTATATATGTTAGAAATTCTAAGAAACAGTTATAGTAACCTAAATTTAATTTAATATAAAATTATATTTAAAGCAGAAAATATTAAATTTCAAATATTTCAGCAATATATTCCTCACAACCTAAATTATGCTGCTTTAGCGTGACATAACAGTAAACAAGTTTTGAAAGAGTATCTGTTGATAGCTTATTTCGAATCTTAGTTTGCACAAATGAAAAATTTGAAAAAAGTCTTTCAATAGCAGCACTACTTGCTGGACATATTTGAAGGTGTGCTACTATGGTGTGCTTAAATGATTAAATTTGTGAAAAGTTCAATTTGAAGGTGAAATGTCTATTTGGGAGAATTTTATGAAGGGTTCTGTTTTAAGATAAATTGTTTTATGAAGGATCCTTTAAAGGACCTAAAATTTTCCTAAATATATCCCTGACTTAAGGTAAAAACAAATTAGGTATGTAATTTTTTATTTTGTTCTTAAATTCCTAAGTAAGACTGAATACCATTTTTCAAAGATTTAAAATATTTAATATTAATTAGCAAATTAAAATATTAAATAGTAAACTATTAAATTCAATTGTTTATATCATTACTATCCTTATTAGTGTGCAGAGTTTATTACACATTAAAGACAAATAGGTTTTTTCCATTTTTGCCAGTTTTTTTCCATTTTTCCCCTGGTTTTTTCCAGTTTTTGCCACTGTCCTGGCAAAAATACCTTTTTGCCAGCAAAAATGCCAAGCCTGATTATTAATAATTATATTTTCATGGAAGTAAATTTTCTGTCATAAATACTTAACAAATAATCTTAATTTTCTACATTCTTTACTTTTGTTATCTTAGCAATGGAAATCAAACAACAAAATATAAGAGTAAATGTAGAATTAAACATAACACTTACTTTCAGCATTAATAGATTTTGAACTCTTTAGTGTACAGAACACTGTGAGGACACCAGAAGGCAGAAAGTCAGATTCTTGTCTTGTAAGTTCAGATCTTGATATGAACCGAGGTGTTATATGTGCATTTAAATCCTTAAATATTTCTGTATAATGTCTTTCATAATCTTTTTTTCCGTTTAATGTTTTTAACGATAGAAAAAATTCTTGTCTCTTTTCAGAACCTGTAGCACGACATAGACCCAGACTAATGTATCCCTGTGAGTTATCCCAACTAGCACCATTCGGGTAAATTACTATCCACCAAACTTGACCATTGAAAAAGAATCCTGGACACCAGGCAAAATAGCCATCTTTTTCCGAAAGAGATAAAAAGTCTTTTATATTCCATTCAATGTCAATATCAAATCCTCTTTTAATGCTTTTAATTTCTCCTATCATTATCATCATGGTGTTTGGGGCATACACTTTAATTTTCTGATGTTTTGTCTCTTGCAAAAAAATTAAGTTACAGTAGATTATCTGAATAAAGAAAATAAAGATGTCACTTCAATGCTCATATTACATGCATTATTTATAACATAGCATTCATTTGTTTAAAAAACAGATAGCAATAAAACCTTAAAATATCACCAAGATATAATTTAAACAAGTAAGAAAAACCATGCGTTAAGCATAGATTATGAAACACTTTCCAACATTCCTTGAAATCTTTAGCTATACTTCTTTATTTAGGGAAAAAAGATGCTACTAAACCTTATTACATACCAGTATTTTGTTAAAATTTAGTTCACAGAAAAACACTCTTAAAACTGTTTAAATCACATTTCCAGAAATTATCATTTATGTGTGACCATGTAGCTAATTTTTTTCGTGACCCTGTACATCATTTTATCTATATTCTACAAACATTTCTTAGTAAACTGAAAGCAGTTCACATAAAAATGCATAACTTATTTAAAAACAACTTTTAAGTTAATTACCATCACATTCAGTAACCTTTATGAGTTCTTTTGTGTAACCCTGTATATCAACTATAACATTTATACACACCATATAATTTAACATATAATTTAATAAAACTTAAAAACTTATATCATATTTGAAAATGTATTTCATTCATCCATTAGATATCATCGATAATATACAGTACTTCAAATAAGAATATAAGATTTGAAATATTTTGTGTGTCCCTGTAAATGCTATGCATTTCATATTATGCCTTAAATATTAAGTCTCAGTGCCATATATCAATTTTATGATACTTGAAATCGTTTAACATAATTAAAGTATGACGCAAACAATTGCCCCCTTTATTATCGTGTAATGAAATATTTTTGAGTGGTTCTGTAAATGAAAAGTAACTATTATTTTTACTGCCTACTTTACAGAATGCATATTTTAGTACACTTTGTGAATTCAAGCATATTTGAATATGTTTGATTGGGTGTAACACCTTTAATATTCATTTGAAACGATTTTTTCCCATAGGCCGTAATGTATCGGAAATCTTTTGATTATTCCTGTAAATAAACTAATCATAGTAGAAACTTCATTTTCAATAGGGTTCTTGCTAGTGTAAACATCAATAACATATAAAAATTTCATAGCTATCCGAGTATATTTACAGGAGTTAGAGCTCGGAGAGACGGCCATCTGGCCAGACAAACCGAATGCATAAACACTTTTTAACTTTGTTGGAAAGTGTTAAAAAATACACTTTTCCATATACTTATAACATTTTGTTTGAACCAAAAATATAACAGCAAAATGATTCTCTCATGAGAACTGTTCCTACTCAAGCTATTGAACTGCATTGTTAGTTTTTCTCTGAATATTACGATACTACTTCTACTTATCTATATTAAGGCCAAACATATCTATCTGTGCGTAATGCATACGTCATTTTGCCAATAGCAACATTTTCAAATTTTAAATGAAATTTCGGTTTTACATTTTTTGCTATTACAGCACAAAGTCTGAAATACGGACATCCAAATTTTGGAGTTTTCCAAAATCTGGACGTTTTGCTAAATGGCATTTTTAAAAATATATGTGTATATTTTTTGAAAGATATATTAATTTTGAATTCATAAAAACAGTCAAAAACCTCTGCACTCTTAAAATTAGAAAAAAAAAAAGAAGAAAGAAAAACTAGGATTTTCATATTCTTTCTTATTTCATAAGTCTATTGACAAAATGATCTTATGATCTGCTCTTGCAGCTTGCCTTTGTAATTTTAGACTATATTACTTTTTTTCTCTTTTTTTTCAGCAAGAGAATTGAGTATTGGAAGTCTCTTCTTTTAAATATAAAAATGATTTTATGAATCAACCAATTTGCATTGTTTAAGTGCAGAAAAAAACACCTATTGAGTTGCAAGCAAACAAGCAAAAGAATGAATAACCAAACTTCGTTTTTTTCATCACTGTTAAGAAAAGAAAAAAATCCATATCTCCCATTTAAGTTGACCAAATTTTCACCAAGTTGAAATTTGCGATTTTCCATAGTCATTTCATCCCCTTTTTTTCCCGCAATTCTTTGAAGATATTGGTAATTTTTCTTTGAACGATTGACCACTTGTTAAATGTTGGGATACATTTTATATTCAAATTTTCGGATTTATAACTTTTTTTTTTGAAAATTATCACTTTAATTTTTCAGAAAATTTGACAATCAACCTTGAACTAAAGACACTTTTATAAAGACTTATATTTAACTAATATATAAAAAAACTCAAATTTACTTTAGTTTTATTAATTTGAAGCACCTTCCTTCAATAATGTAAATACGTTTCGAACAAAAATATTTTGTAGGGAAATGGGGGTGTTGAATGGGGATAGTTTCCTAATTTTACCTTTTTTTTTTAATCCTCTATTAAAATAAACTGTTTTAAAATTATTGTTTTTAGTAATGAAAATACATTCTTGCAGGGTTCGTTGATTTAAATCAGCTTGATTTTAATCATGATTTAAATCACGATTTAAATCAATTGATTTTTTTAAAAATCATTGATTTAAATCAGTTTTTCTTTTAAGTTATTTTGTAATAAATTTAAGGTGTAAACAAACAATGTGCTTTAATATTATTTTGTTTTATATAATATATTTAATCAAACATCTTTGAGAAAGATAAAGTTTAAGCTTTGTAAAAAAGTAAAATGCAAAGTTTAGAAAAAAAAATGCTTTCCAATTTCATTTGAATCAAATCATAAAATAATTTTGCAACAGTAAAGAAATCGAAGCAGAAATATATTCAATATTTGAATATTTACTCATTACTATTACAAATACTATTTAGAAAAACTTCTGCAAGTCAAGGTAAAATAAAATTGTATGACTTTATGTGCTGTACTTTGGTGAGGCCTGTTATATATTAAGATTTGAGCAAAATCTGAATCAGTCATTTATTTATTTTAATTTAATATAATTGATCTCAGCCCTTTAGAATGGTAAGGTACTTTTGTTACAGTTATCGAAAAGTTTGATACTAAAAATCTTAGAGATTTAATATCAACTAGCTTTTTACTGCAATAGATTTATCTGCTTCAGTAGAACAAATGTTTTCTGCCTTTTGGTTTGGTACTTTCAGAAATTAGAAATCAACAGATAAAACTGTTAAACCACTGCCATCAAAATACTCAAGGCCAGAGGACACAAATTATGACGTATTCAATAATTGACTGAATTCTCACTAGTGTTCGAATTCATGCTAGAAAATTTTGAATAGCAATTTACTTTTATTTTATTTGTGGAATATCTATCATCTTATAAAATACTGAACTTACTGATTAACTTACGATTAATTACTTCTTAAACTTACTAATGAGAATTTGAAATCCCCAACAAAAAACCAGCCATATGAGGCAACACTATAACATTCCTTCTCTGGCTGAATTTTTATTTAGGGATTTCAAGTTCTTGTTTTATAAAATGATAGATGTTCCACAAATAAAATAAAATTGCTATTCAAAATTTTCCTGTGTAAATTCCAACACTGCTGAGAAGTCAGTCAATTAGTGACGACATCTCAATTTGCGTCCTCTGGCCTTAAGTACTTTGATGGCAGCAATTAAACTCATTTTTCTAAGCCAGCACTTAAAAAAAACAAAAGTTAAAAACTTAGTTTGCTTCCAATTTTGTTTAAAATTTTTATGTGTTGTAGATGTTTTTATTTCAATTAAAATATTGAAGGTTGAATTAATTTTTGACACCAGATTTGCAGTTTTTCATGCATTTTGTATAATCAAGATTTTTTTTCATAGCCTAAAATTTTACCTTGAAATAATATGAATCACTTATGTAAATTGTGTAATATTATTAATAGATAATATTTATAACATGCATGTCAATGTATGTAAAATTTATATTATTTAAATTAAACAAAAAGTCATAAAATAATAATAATGTGTGCCATTTAAAAAAAAAAAATCAAAAAAATCTGATTTAAATAAAAAAAATCCGATTTAAATCAAATAAATCCGATTGTTTTGATTTTTATTAAAAAAATAAAAAAAAATCATGAACCCTGCATTCTTGACATAAATCATCCCCCTACTCTTTTTTTTTTTTGTTACCGTATATACTTGCATATAAGTCGAGAAATTTTAGACAAAAGACAGAACTTCAAAGTGGAGGGTCGACTTATACGCGAGACCTAAAAAAAAATCTATAAATAAAATATCGGAAAATAGTTTGTTAGCGAATCGGTACTGCAGCACCCCATTGTTTGTAGAGTACAAAATCCAAACTCCGGAACTCTTCCAACCTCGACGATTCTGAATTTAAGATCATTTTTAGTTTATTTTTCAAAAAAAAATCTACCCTACCCTGTTGCAATGAATAAAAAAAGTGTGTGATTTATGTCAAGAACACATTTCCAATACAAAATATAGAGATAGGCAAAATCGTCCATTTTAAGGAGTCGTTCCAGTCGGAATCGTTCACCGTAAGGAATGAGTCATTCAAAGTCGCTCCGAAAAAAGGAATGATTCCGAGAAAAATGCCCATACCCAGAAAAAACGAACGAGTCCAAGAAGAAAAGGAACGACTTTGAGAAAAAAGGAACAAGTCCAAGAAAAAATGGAATGAATCCGATTTTTCTTTGTCATTCGCCGATTCTGATTTATGATTATAAGCATCATTTTTCGGAACGAATCTGAGGAATCGTTCCTTTTCGAAGCTGTTTCATTTCGGAACAAGTCTGAGGAATTGTCCTTTTCGGAGTCGTTTCATTTCGGTACGATTCAGAGGAGTCGATCTTTTTCGGAATGCTTCTGAGGAATCGATTATTTTGAGTCGTTTCATTTTGGAACGAATCTGAGGAATTGGTCCTTTTTGGATTCGTTTGATTTTGGAACGAGTTCGAGGAATCAATTCTTTTCGGGGGGAAAGTCAGTCGGTCTTCCCTTTTGGAAAGGGTCGACTTATACGCGGGTTTTGAATTTTTACTTATTTTTGACAACATAAGTTAGGGGGTCGACTTATACGCAAAGTCGACTTATACGCAAGTATATATGGCATTTGTTATTTGTGAGAGGGAGAGGTGTAGATTATTATTATTTTGACAAATAAACTGAAAATGATCTGAAATTCAGAAAAGTCCAAAATTCAGAATTGCCGAGGTCCGGAGAATTCTGGATTTTGAACTTTGTACTGTACAAGTTTTTAAACTTCTAAAGATCGCACATTTTCAAACTTTGCACCGTTGTGCATTGTATAGAGAACAAAATGCATTTTTAAGTATAATTTGCCAAAAAACTGTATCTTAATTTGTTTTGGAAATATTAACTTTTGAAGTTTTTAATACCATTTTTGTAACTATGGCAAAAGAAGTACACCATTTCTATTTAAAGTAAAGAGGAAAAAGCCAGAGATTACGCATCTTTTTGTAGCAATTTTCTCGTAAAAACTGAAAAATTTTGAATTTATTTTGTCTTTATTTATCAATTAAAGGATTTTTAGTTAATTACAAACTTACTTTACAAATAATACAACATTTTCTCTTTACAAAAATTTATTTTAAAGAATCATTTTATGACTTATTTTTTTCCCTTTTACTTAACTCGCGTCAAGTACCTGAAAGAATGCAAATTTATTGATCAATTCGTAAAAATCTTTTTCGAACTTTGGAGAAATATAAATGAATGATTTTGGATAAAACATGTAACTATTATAAACAAACAAATGAATGCATGTGAATCATTAGGCACCTACCTTGCTTCTGCAATGACAAGATTGCATTTTAGCTGGGTTTCTGCAATTATGACATCATGTATACTTTTCCATAGATGTTGTTCAAGAATGGATCATAATACAAGAGTGTTTTAGCAAATGCAAATGTCATCATTTTATTAAGAAAAAATGTGTATTTTAATTCTTAAAACTTGAATAGGTTTATTGTTGATAGTAGTGTAACATATTCTCCCAAGCTGCTTTGTAATAATTTTATGTCAGCGATTCCCAAACTTTCTTGATACGCGACCCATCTTCCAATGAAAAAAACTTTCATGACCTACCTTTCAATAGAAAAGAATTTTACGACCCACCCAAAATAAAATTGCATATCAGTATAGCAATTTTTGTACGATTTCTATATACTCGGCTATCCTATTTTGTGAAAAACGCAAATTTCCAGTCGGAAGACGCATCATTACCAAAAACAAGAACCAGTAATCTGAATGTGTGTAGGGGAATAGCAATTAAAATAATGCACAAACTACTAAGGTAGTTAAAAATACGTTTAATTATTATGAAACATAAGTTTATAATTGATGAGATTTCTAGTACTGGTGTTTACCAATGTGGGAATGTATATTAACATGCAGTTTGTCTCAGTACTTGTCTTTCAAAGACAGTAAAGTGGAAAAAGCATGTTCTCATAAGCACAAAGTGTTGAATTTCATCAATTACCTCAAAGCTGATTTAAATATTATTTTTGGGTATTCTGTTTGTATTTTAATCTACAGGAAAATAAGGATTTTCCCTTAAAATATTATTTTCTGTTGAATTGTCATGTATTTTTAAACCGATGACATAAAAGGTATATTTTGATGATGAACCTTGATTGTTTCGCAACCCACCAAAACAACTGTCACGGCCCACCAGTGGGTCGAGAACCATAGATAAGGAAAGGGCAGCTGACGTCACTGTGGACAAATTACTGTGGATTGGATCAGCGAGAAAAACCTGTCCGTTCTTTAAAGACTGATACTTTATGGATGAGCTCCGGGAATTTGATTGGTCTACGTTTGGTAGCTCTGTCATAGGCAATGATACAATTGGCTTATGTTGCCAAGACAATTCCTGCAATGATCGCTTTGACAAAAAATGTAATGGTAGATTGGTTGCCGAAAGTGTTTGTTTGTAAACATGCCCTTTTCTTATTGGGAACCGCTGTTCCATGTGAAAATACATCACCTTTGAAAATAACTTAATCAAAACCACACACTCATAAAATACAATGTTTTACAAAATTTTAGAGTACCTTATAGAAGAGCAATGACATACAGGGCCTGATTAATGCACAGGCTTCTGGGGCCTTGGCCGTGGGCCCATCAATTTCAGGGGCCCACAAATTATGTGGCTGATTTTTTTTTTCCTTTAATTAAATACAGTAGAATCCCTCAAATCTGATAACCAGAAATCTGCAATTCTCTAAAATCCGCACATATTTTATGGATGTAAACAATGAAACTTTCAGTTTGGATATTGGGAGCTAAATCTGATTTTTGTAGTTTTATATCAATTCCATATATTTTTTACTTTGTAATTTTCTTAATAATACTATATTCATGTTTTTTTCATGAAGGAAGAATAAATTTTTTTGGAAATAATTCAAGATATTTCTGATATCACTGGTAATAACAATCTTCTTACCAAATATATTTATGCATTAATCAAGATTTTTTGGTTATTAAGCCTGGCTAAACTTGAAAAAAAAAAAATCCTTATTTTATGATTTTGATGTGAAGTGAATTAGTAATGTACTTTTATGAGGCAAGTTTTGTTGAATAATTTTGGAAAAATATTTAATCTTTATAATGAATATTTAATCATACACTATTAATTATTAACTTGACCTTTGCTATTAGTACTTTACTCATTTTAAATTCTTATTATTTTAGTTTATTTCTTATTATATTGTAAGCATTCATTATAGTTCTGATTGTACTATAAATTGCACTCAAATTAATGTTTAAGAATTGTAAACAAAGCTATGACCAGAAATCTGCAAAATTCTAAAATCTGCACAACCTCTGGTCCCAAGCTGTGCGGATTTGAGGGAGTCTACTGTATAAACAATTTAGTATCTATTTCCAATTAACAATCAACACTTCAAATTTTGAATTATAATGATCAAATTAAAATGCCAATTTTTTTAAATGGTGAATACAGGTATGAAAGCTGCATACATAAATTTTGGGATGATGAAAATAATGCCGGTTTAAATTCCATGGAGAGAAAATAGAAAACTATGATTGAGTCAAAGTGGAATAAATTTCTTGTATTATTCCTTTTAGAATACCAAGTATACAAGCCTTAATTTATAATTGTATCATAATAACTGATCTTTATAGTATTCTTTTGCATACATATACAATTAAAGTTTAATTTTTATAATTTCTACAACTGAGTTTTATAGAAATAATATTTTGTTAACTTTAGGCTAAATATCATTTGTTTAACAGTTAGAATTACTGATATAAGGTACATTTTTTAATGTAACTAATTTTGTAGATTTATTATAAATCAATGAAACAGTTTCTACTTAAACGTTTTCTTTCGTCAAAATTTGATGGTTCCTACCTCATATATATAAAATACAAGCAAAAGTTTTTTATCACAGCCATTTACCACCCATGTTTCACTGAAGGGATTTTTATAAGCTTGCACTGTTTGATAGATATTTCAGGGAAATTTTTCGAACATAGTACATCATTCTACATAGATTAGTTATAGAATAATGATGGAAAATTCTGTTTTTTTGAATGATAAGGTTACATTTTTTTTCTTTAACCATCATGTATTTATTTCTCTTTGGTTCAAATATTGGTCCTATCAAAAACTTGTCAATATAAAAGTTGTAGCAAATATAAAGAAAATTTATAGTAAATTTAAACAGATTTGATGTCTTGTGAATTGACAAAGTAGTGGATTTTTTTTTTCTTCTTACCCCCTCCCTTTTTTACAGTAAGAGTTGGTCCTATCAAAAACTGGTCAATATAAAAGTTGTACAGTTGAACCTCGAAAATCCGGAACCGTCGGGACCGCGGCGATTCCGGATTTTCGATTTTTCCGGATTTTGGAGGTTTATTAAGAAATCTTTTTTTATGGCTATATAATACCGTAAAATCCCATTAATCTGCTCTTCTCGATCAAACGCCCCCTCTCCACTTTATAAAGAATTTGAAATTTTCAAAAAATCCCGAGAAAGCACCATCCCTCCCGATTCTCAAAGGCGATTGAGAGTGAGACGAATCATTATGAAATGAATGAATCATGAATCTTTGATGAAATGTGTGTTTTTTCAAGATTTTTTAATTGATTTCATGCTTGTTTTGGCTTTCTTTTTTTTTTTTACAAATTTCTCTGTTTTTTCGACAGAATTTACGGGTTTTTTTTAAACCCAAATTTTTTCAAGTATCAAAATTCTTGATTAATTCAACGATTCATTCATTTCATCATGATTCATTACTGTAAATTTTGTTGAACGCTTTTATAACTTTTTAATTTTTGTTATAATAAAGTCTTTAATTAACGGCAAGTCATTACAATATTAACCAGAATTTATCTCTATATATTTTTTTAGTATACCGTATATACTCGCGTATAAGTCGAGAAATTTTAGACAAAAAAAGAACTTCAAAGTGGGGGGGGTCGACTTATACGCGAGACCTACAAAAGAAAAATCTATAAATAAAATATCGGAAAATATTTTGCTAGGGAATCAGTGCTACAGCACCCCATTGTTTGTAGATTACAAAATCTAAAATCTGGAAACCTTCCAACCTCGACGATTCTGAATTTGAGATCATTTTTAGTTTATTTTCAAAAAATAATAATCTATCCTAGCCTGTTGCAAAAGAACAAAAAAAAGTGTGTGATTTATGTCAAGAACAATACCAAAAAATAGAGATGGGCAAAATCGTCCATTTTAAGGTATCGTTCACCAAAAGGAACGAATCATTCAAAGTCTCTCTGAAAAATTGAACATATTCCAGAGTAAAGGAACGAGTCCAAGAAAAAGAATGAATCCCATTTTTCTTTGTCTTTCTACGATTCCGATTTATGACATTAAGCATAATTTTTCGGATGATACATTTCTGAACGATTCCGAAGATTCGTTCCTTTTCGGAGTTGTTTTATTTCGGAACGAGTCCGAGGAATCGTCCTTTTCGGAGTCGTTTCATAACGATACAGAAGAGTCGATCTTTTTTACCGTTCGATTCCGAGCAATCGTTTTTTTTTCAGAGTTGTTTCATTTCGGAATGAGTCTGAGGAATTGGTCCTTTTCGGAGTCGTTTCATTTTGGAACGAATCCGTGGAATCAGTCCTTTTCGGAGTCTTTCATTTCGGAACGATTCTGAGGAATCGTTCCTTTTCGGGGGAAAGTCAATCGGTCTCCCCTTTTGGAGAGGGGGGGGTCGACTTATACGCGGGTTTTGAATTTTTTATTATTTTTAACAACATAAGTTAGGGGGTCGACTTATATGCGAGTACATACGGTAGTTATCAGAATTTAACTGCAGTTGATGAAAATTACAGCTATGTCTTATTTTAAAAATTAATAAAACTGAAATCGGAAAAATGTCCGGATTTTAGAGATTTCCGGAATTTGGAGGTCCGGATTTTGAGGTTCAACTGTAGCTAATATTAAGAAGATTTATAACTAATTTAGCCAGATTTGATATCTTGAGAACTGACAAAGTTTTGAGTTTTTTTCTAACTAAAACTATTTTTTCCCTTGGGGGCCCATTTTTTATTATAAAAAATTTGTCATACATAAATTTTTAGCACTTTTTCAACAAACAATAATAAATTTAAAATAATCGATTTTGAATAAAAAGTTATTGAGACTTTCAGTTTTCAGAAAACTCCTTTTTATTTTCACCCACTTGGTGTGATTTTGTCGATTAATGAACTTGACCGAGATTTCTTCCACTTGATTTTTTGTAGTCATGTTGGAAGAGGTTTGTGCAGAAGCATAGAAGTTATTGTGTCCATAAATAGGTAGATAGACAGACAAAGTTTTTAACTAGGGGGGGGGGTTATGGTTTGTGGGTCAAGTGGTCATGATTGGTGTAGATTTGCAAATTTTTTTAGAAATTCTAAATAACATAAGGGAGCATGTAATAGGTAGTATTTCTTACAAAATCAAATTAAAAATCGTGTAATTTGGACCATACATCTGAATTGAAAGTTTCATTGTTTACATATATGATGATGTACAGTAGGGTGGGCCGAAAAAAACTTTTCGATTTTCGATAATGGCGGGTGCGGAAAAGTGGCCACTGGTGGCACTCAGTTCACACAAAAAATTTGAGATTTTTTGGACAATTCCTTACCCTGCCGCAAATGGCTTGAAGTTTTGCCAAAATGCTGATTTTTGAACTTTTTTAGCAAAAAAAATTTAAATATTAAATTAAGTTTATTTTGGCTGTATTTACTTGGAAAGGCATATTTAACGTATCTAATGTTTAAATAAGTTCTCATAATGCATTATTTAATTGCTGTGTGTATTTTAAATGAGCCGACTTTTATAGGCGAGTAAAACTCGGCGTGCAGCTACGACATACACGCGAGGAGTTCTCGGTTGTTTCGCGTTGGTACGGAACGCAAAACAAGTTAAAATCTGTACATTTTTAAAGAACATAGCACTAAACTAATGCATAATTAGAGGTTCTTTAAACATTTGGCACATTAAATACATCTTTTAAACTAAATACCACAAAAAAAAGCTTAATTTAATATTTAATTTTTTTTTTTGCTAAAAAAGTTCAAAAATCAGCATTTTGGCAAAACTTCAAGCCATTTGCGGCAGGGTAAGGAATTGTCCAAAAAATCTCAAATTTTTTCTGTGAACTGAGTGCCACCAGTGGCCACTTTTCTGCACCCGCCATTATCGAAAATCGAAAAAAAGTTTTTTTCGGCCCACCCTAATGTACAGATGTTAGGCATTTGTAGATTTTAAGGGTATGGATTTGAGAGAGTCTACAGTATTGGATATCTGAATATTTAAAACAATGATAAATTGAAGAAAATTTAAGTTATCATTAAGAGGTCAATAAAACCTACTATTGTAAAATGAATGATTTAATAAGACATAATACTCATTAGTACAATTATAATAAAATTTTTATAAAGATCATAAAAACAATAATTGTAGCTATAAAAAATTACATTAATTTTTTCATAAACTTAAGAACTTTCATCATTCAAATGGAAATGGTGAAAAAATAATAACTAAGAAATAATCATGCCAAAATGCGTAAACCGATAAAACAAATGATCAATACAAACAATATTCGTTTTCTGTATTAAGCAGTGAAACTAGTCTTAGTCAATGCCGATAATGCATAGGCGTAAACAGCCTTTTGAACAAGGGGGGTAGGGCAGATTTTTTTAACTTGAATATATTAGATAACAATAAATAAACCTACTAAAACAGAATGTCAAAAAATCCAGTCAAATTTCTGTTTTGGACAAGTTTTTAACTTAAAAGATAGAATTTGGTTGTAGTTTTTTAAAGATCCCAAAGAGGTTTAAAATTAAATCTAACAATAAAAACAAAAATTCCATACTAATCTCCTTGGAGAGGTGACATAAGACAGTGACTGCATGTGAACACAAACCTTTTGGCATCGAAATTTCTTAAAGTCTAACATCAATAGGCACAGGGAAAAATTGCTTGAACTCTAAAATTATCCCAGTCAAAGGTCTCTCAGATAAAATGTTGCAGGATGATAAGTTTCGGGAAATACATTTGGCACATCAGTACATATACAAGAGAGTTTTTGAAAAAGTACTTTATTCTATGACTTCTTTGGGGGGAAAGGCTCCAGAATGGCTCAAGATATTTTGGAGGATTGATATTTTCAATCAGTGTTTTAAAATTAGGACACAAATTTGTTTTTTGAACAACATTGGGAAGTTTAGCTAAACATTATAATAAATGGTAATACAGTAGACTCCCTCAAATCCGCACAGCTTGGGACCAGAAGTCATGCAGATTTTCAAATTTTGTGTATTTCTGGTCATTGCTTTGTTTACATTTTTTAAACAGTAATTTGAATGTAATTAAAATATTATAATAATAAAATATTATAATAATTGGTAAACTAAATAAAAAATTAGATAGTTTTTCAAATGCTTAAAATATTAAAAGCAAAGAATAAGTCAATAATAAATAATGTATGATTAAATATTCATTGTAAAGGATGAAATTTGTTTTTCTTATATTATTCAATGAAACTTGCCTCAAAGGCACCTTACTACTAATGCACATCATAATATTAAAATAAGGAAGTTTTATTTCAGGTTTAGCCACACTTAATTAAAAAAAAACTTGTTTAATACATAAATATATTTGGTAAGATTGTGATTACCAGTGATATCATCAATATTTTGAACTTTTTCAGAAATATATTTATTCTTCCTTCATGAAAATACATGAATTCAGTAATATTAACAAAAATAACAAGTTAAAATATGTATGGAATTGATATGAAAATTTTAAAAGGTCAAATTTTGTCCTTATACCTGAACTGACTGTTTCATTGTTTACACCTGTAAATTATGTGCGGATTTTAGGGAGTCTACTGTACAACAATTTTCACTATAAATTAGAATTCTTTCATTATTCATATTTTTTGCCTGAGATTGCATTGAATATGTTAAGGTAAAGCACATTATAATATACAAAAAAATTTCTCATGATGATAAAAATTATACAGTTATGATTCTTTGTAATAATAAAGTTTGCCTCTCTTTAATAAACAAATGTATCTGTCTCTCTTTTTGTTTGTGCATGCACACTGTATTCTGCAAAAACAATGCAGCTGATAGACACAGTGATACTGTTTTAATTTTTTCTATAGTAGATTTTGAACATTTTTTTAAAATAATTCTGCTTAGCGT
The DNA here is from genome assembly GCA_964019185.1 of Maratus speculifer. Lineage (NCBI taxonomy): Eukaryota > Metazoa > Arthropoda > Arachnida > Araneae > Salticidae > Maratus > Maratus speculifer. The sequence continues at coordinate 26,139,490 of OZ025303.1, forward strand.
CAGCAGGAGTGCCACCTGCAGACATTCTCTCGATAACACACATGAGAGTTGAAATTGAAACACTAGAAACTGGCAACTTATCACCCGTGCTTGGAAGAGTATCAACAATCATTGTATACATTATTAAAAGTATACATTTTCTTCAAGAACGACAAAAAAAAAAAAAAAAAAATTAGAAGCTTTCGCATTAAGAGAAGGGATATTTGCATATACAGAAAATGTTTGGCTATACAGTAGACTCCCTCAAATCTGCAACTCTTTAAAATCCACACATAATTTACGAATGTAAACAATGAAACATTCAGTTCAGATGCAGAGATAAAATTTGACTGTTTTTAGTTTATATCAATTCCATACGTATTTTAATTAGTAATTTTTGTTAATATCATTCAATATAGTGTTTTTTTCATGAAGGAAGGATACATTTATTTGAAAAAAAAGTTCTAGATATTGCTGATATAACTGGTAATCACAATCTCTTTACCAAATGTATTTATGTATTAATCAGGTTTTTTTTTTGCTTAATAAGTCTAAGCAAACCTAAAGTAAAAACTTCCTTATTTTACTATCTTGATGTGATTTAGTAATGTACCTTTATGAGGCAACTTTCATTGAATAATTTAGGAAAAATACATTTCATCTTTACAATGAATATTTAATCACACATTATTCATTTTTAATTTTACCTTTGCTTTTAATGTTTTAATCATTTAAAAAAAACTTAATTTTGATTCATTTACTTATTACTTATTTTAATATTTTATTATATTTTAAGCACTCATTATAATTTCAAATGGATTATTAATAACTTTAAAATTACTGTTTAAAAAATGTAAACAAAGCAATGACTATAAATCCGCACAACCTTCTGTCCTAAGCTGTGCTGATTTGAGGGATTCTATTGTATGTTGTCCAAAAGTTTTCAAAAAATTATTTATCCATTGCAATGCAGATAGTGAAATTTCAAATTAAAATTCAGCAAAAAATAAAATAAAAAACAAAAAGTGCAAAAATTGTCTGTTAATAAAATTTACGATATATATAAAAATACTATTTTTTTTTCTTTTTTCGTCTGCTTTCCTTTCCTCCATAATACAAAGATTTCTTTTTAGTGATCATATATTTGCACTTATATAAAAGATGATTAAACATTTTTTTAAAAAAATCTTTTAATGTATTTTTAAACATATTTATAACGAATTAAGTATTCAAGGAATATAATTATGGAAGTTTTAAAAAATGAAGTTTCACATAAATTAAATTGGATTTGTGTTTAAGATTAAAAATTTCGGTAAAAAATACTGATTTTCTCTAAAAGTTCATAAATGTAAACTTAATTTCTTAAGGGGACATTTTACCCCAAAATTGATCAAAAAATCGATTTTTGTTTTGAAACATTAAATGAAAGCCTATTTAATTGTGAATATTTTAAAACCTCTTTTTCATCCATATGACAATCATACCTTGACATGTTGTAAATTTTGTTAATACACCTAACGCAATTCCCACACTAATGATAAGTTTAAAAATTTTTTTCCTCTACGCTTATATTTACTTCGCTTTCATGTTTTAAAAATGTTAAGGCTTTTTTTGTATTTGATACAGATATTTAAAATGTTTTGTACAATTTGATTGTTATATATGTGTTGAATATGCGCATGAAATTAGACTTAACGTTATTATTATTATAATTGTTATTAGATATTTAGTTATTATATATTATATTAGTTTATATGAAGATGTGTTAGATTTCACCACTTTGCATAACTTATATCAAATAAAAATATATATTAAATGTAGCATTACATTATCTAAAAATCCATGCACAGTATTGTGTAATACACATTTGAAAAAAAAAAAAAAAAGGTGATTGATTAATCTAAAAATATTATTATTTAAAACTGTGGAGATTTTAAATTATTAAAATTTTCTTATACTTTTTTAAAGTTTTAATTAAATACACATTTTTATTTAATTATTTGTTGCAAAATGTACTTTTAGTTGAACCCTGAACTGCAGTCAGTTCACCAATTGAGCCATATTTTTTGAAATAATAGTAATAATAAAATATTGAAAAAATAAACTGTCCCTTCAAAAAATATCAAAAGGTTCAAAGCTCTAGAATTCCCAATTCTGCTTAAAATTTGTAACATGTAAAAAATATAAATATAAGTAAAAAAGAAAATAGAAGCCGAGGATGGATTCGAACTCACAACCTTTCGATTCACAGACACGTGCTTTGGCATGACGCCACGAATTGACATACAGTGCTGGTACTAATAAGTATTTAAAATATATGCTTAACTTTGACCCCCAATTTCTCAAAAACCAAGGTCCATTTGAAGGAACCCTTTCACCAGAATAATTAGTGGTGTGACCCCTACAACATACTTTGAAATCATCAAAATCTGTGAGCACCATGTCTGGTGGTCCCCTTGTTAGACGTAAGATGACCAATATTTAATCGAATTAATCATTATCGTATCGTAGTTGCAGCATAATATAACTTTGAATGGTTGTTTGGTAGTGTTTGCAATTCACGTGGCAGGATAATTTTTGCTATATAAAATTATTATTTTAATAGTTCCATTACTGAATCGTATCGCTGCTAGTTACGAAACGAATTTGGGATGTACATCCGGTTTACTAATTACGATGATCGATACTTAATCGAAATAATCATTATCGTATTGTAGTTGCAGCGTGTTTATAATTCGAGGGGCAGGATAATTTTTACTGTATAAAATGAATATATTTTAATTAATCAAGCTTTTTTTGTTCATTAACAAAGGCAAATATTTTTCTTTATAAAAAAGGATTGATTTTTCCTCATCATTATTATTTATATTTAGTATTGCTTCTTAATTATTTATTTTAACATTTTTCTAAAATTTGATTTTACTTTTTTTTGTAATAATAACTTGCTTTTTAACTATTTATTTATTTAAATATTTTACTTAATTATTTAAGTGTTTCAAATTATTATATGCATTGATTACCATGCTTAACTACCAATCAAATTAATGTTTCAAAGATGTAAACAAATCAATGACCAGAAATCCGCAAAACCCCTGGTCCCAAGCTTTGCGGATTTGATGGAGTCTACTGCACTTTTATATATACACAGGGTTGGTAAAAAAACGGGGTTTTTTAAAAAAAACCAAAAACCATGGTTTTTTTGGTTTAAACCAGGTTTTTTTAATATGTTTTCCTGTTACATATACATGCAAATTTATAAACAAAAGTAAACATTTTTGAATATATAAGTAATAATTTGATATAAAGGTAATTCTAATCAATATAATTATTTAATATACAATCAATTATGTAGAAAATTGAAATTCTTTAAAATCTAAACATTTTTAGAAAAAGGCTGTGTCTTATATTTCATAAATAAAATGTGCTACATAATGAAACATTGATACCCTGAAAATCTTAATGAACAATCTTTTGATTACTAGCGCTATAAATAAATATATGATATAGATTCATATATAAAACTTCATATATATTATTTTCAAATGGTTATTCAAAATAATTAATTTGAAATACTTGTTATATGTGATGTCTGATTTTTTTGTTAGAAGACTGCATGAGTTAATTATCTTTATTGAAAAATAAAGCTTTTTATAAAGAATTTTTGGAACGATTTGAATTTAGCAGTAGTCTTTACACACTTCAAGCATTGTGTTTTCTAAAACTACCAGTTAAAAGATGACTGTTAAATAAACAAAAATATCTATTTAACAGCTTTTGTTGAAAAACATTGATGTTAAAACATACAGTAGCTTTGTAAATTCTGTCATCTACCAAAGAATTTAAACAGCCATCGGACTGCGTGCTTAGAGATGTAAATTTTCCGGAAAAATATAAGTGGTGGAAAAAAACTGGTTTTATACCGGTTTTTTTCGGAAAAAAACGGAAAAATTGATTTTTTATGACTGTTTCTCCCAAATAAATTATATTTTCTTAGAGAATATTAAATAATGAACATTTTTTCCCATTTATTTGTATTAAATGAAAATTATTTTCACTTTATACTACAAAATAAAAAGAAAGTAGCAAAGCCTGCTTTTGACAGTTTAGTTTTTTTTTTTTTTTTTTTTTTTTTTTCCACAGCCTAAGAATTTTTATTAAACTTTATTGTTTGTAATATCATATCTCTGTGGAAATGATTTTTCAGTTACATGTTTAACTACCAATTGACCTAATATAAAAACCTGAGCCAATATGTCTGCAGTTTGGAATGAAATAAATTATGCATTCCATTTACATAAGTATAGTTCTTAAGTAAATGATACTAGTTTAAAGAAATTGTTGCAGATTTGTCATTATTATCAATATCAGTATTCAAAAATTCCCTTGTTTGTTCAAAATATGTATATTTTTACATTACACTTTTTTGTACAATTATAATTTTATTTCGTTTAAAAAAATATGTTTAGTTTTTGTATAGCTTTCCAATCTCAACTCAAAATTTTGATTGTTTTATAATCTAAATTCAAACAAAACTAAGTTTTAGTTTGGCTTACTCAGGTCTGCAACTAAAAAATAATATAGGATTTATTGACAGTTAGATTTTTACTACCCGAAACCAGAAAAAAAAATATATTTTTTAAGTTTAATTAAACCTAATTTTTGTTTTTTTTATCCTGAAAACTGATATTCTATTCTTGAATAAGAAACCATATTCAATAATGTTTCCATATGGTAATTTCATATTTCTAAGAGTGGAACTCAAAAGTTATGAAAACAGAACACTACAAATAGAAATTGCTCCCTATTTGAGGAATTAACAAAAGCAGTTACATACAAAGATAAACTTCTACTGTGCTTTAGAAAACTACAAAAATTCAAAGTTTAATCAAGAGGGAAAGTATAATTTCTAACATAGTTACTTGTAATAAAATGTTTTTTTTTCATCGCAGTTGTACTTTTCTGATGCAAACTGTCCATGTTTTTGCAACATTACTGTACATTATGGAGGTAAAATGGAGGTCAATTTTAGATTCAATGTCTTGAAAAAACATTCAATTAATCAGCTATAACGAAATCTTGAAAAATGCAGCACAGTAGTGCCACCTATAGGGCAATTTACACCAAAAACTAAACAACATTAATATATATGAGGAACTATCTAAATCTTTAGTTTGATAAAAAATCGTCCTTTAGTCCTTGAGATAGAGCTATTGCGATAATCATGAATAATGCAGCATAGCAGCGTCATCTGTTGAGCGATTTACACCAAAAAGTAATGAGCACAAAGTTATATCAAAGATTAACTTAATCTGAAGTTTTATGAAAATACATACATTAATTCTTGAGATACAACTATTGTGGAAATTATGAATAATGCAGCATAGCAGCGCCATCAGGTAGGCGATATACACTAATAATTAAACATCTTGAGTTTGTATCAAGATGTAACTGAATCTAAAGTTTTGTGAAACATTATGTTTATGTGCATCAGTTCTTGAGATTGAGTGCCCATAAAATTTTTGTTCCATACAGACTCACAGAGTGACAGATATTTTCCAAAAACCATCAAATCGTGTTCAGGACCTTCTAAAACGTTTAAATACACCAAAAAACTGGAAATCAAATTTTTCACGAATTCAATGCTTACTTCTTGAAAAAATAGAAAAAAGTAATAAATGCATGCTTAAAATTTTATGTTAAATTTTAAATTTAACCATTCCTAGTAATCGGCATATTATTGAAATAATTTTGCACATGAATTAATTTTTAAAAAGAGAAGTTGCATTTAATTATATCTAGATTTTTTTCATGTAATCCTGTTTTTGTGAAATTGTGAATTTCTTGTATATATACTTGTACAAAATATATTCAGAATTTGTGAATAAGAAATTACTATATTTAGAATCCTATTTAGACATTTTTAATAAGGTTATTTATGCATACATGCAACTTGATAAGATTCAGCTGCTAGTATATGGCATGAGATTTTTTTTCTTCAATCACTGCATTTGCGAAAGATTCAATTTGTAGATTAAACTTTTTTCTGAAATGTTTATTTTCAAGAGAAATTTTGTGAAGGGTCTTGTGTTTCAAACAAGAAAAAAATATGAAGGATCCTTTCAACCCTTCTCAAACAGATTTCTGCTCAGAGATCAGATTACCCACATTAAAGTTTTCATGTGGGACACTCAACATAAAAATAAATAAAATAAAAAGTATGAGAATGTAGCTATTACAAAAGTTTCTCTATATTATTTCATAAATGAAATTTCAATTTTTCCAGTTCGGAAAAATTGAAAAAAAACTGAAAAAATCCGGGTTTTTTCCCAATTTTTCCGGTTTTTTTCCGAGCATTCCCATCTCTATGCGTGTTCTGTTATAACACTTAGTATTTTTAAACATCTAAACTAAAAATTGCATTTTTTAGGCATTTTTATGAGACGTTTTTTTTTCTATTACGTCTCAAGCAAACCTTGTCTTCCCCCCTCTCCCCCCTTTCTGCCAATTTTTTTAACTGATCTGAGTAATGGGTTTGGTTATGCAATAGAAGATTTAAATATATCTTTTGCATATTTTAGTTAAATGTAAACAGGTGCTTTACTAGTGCCTAATTTTTCAATGTCTTCTTATTCGACTTCATATCTTGAGTTTTTTTTTATTCTTAAAAAATAATCCCTCCAATCAAGAAAAATTTCTTTTAGAGCTTGACTCAAATTTTAAAGATCATTTACGTCATTATCTGTACATCTGCGTTTCTCAAAGAAAAATATATTTTTTAAATTTAAATATTGCATATTTTTCATCTATTTTATTTTTGCTAAATTTACATGATTTAAGTGTTTTCTGTAGAGTTTCAGATATGTTCATCAGTGCATGAAATATGCATTCTACATGTATACTAACACGACCTTGACTAGACTCACTATGTCTTATGGTGACTATTGAGATAAGACTTAAAAATAGAAATTATTTTCATCCAATAATTTGAAACACTTAAATTACAAAAATGAGAAAATATATTTGTTCTAAAAAACCAATTGGTTTGAACTGTGCCAACCTAGCTGGCAAAAGAATAAAATTATAATGCAAAAAAACCCAATCCCAATGTAAGAATGCAAGAAAAACTAAACAAAATCACTAAACAAAGAGCAAATAAAAAGCTCATTGCCAATTATTCAATAGCATACATAACAAAAAGAATTTCTAAAATGATGTAATCCTTAATAAATCTTAACTAATCAAGCAATTTAAATAATAAATGTGCATTTTTAACTCGAGTCTGCCCTTCTGGCTATATATATATGTTTTACAAATAATGGCTATATGTATATATACATATTGGCCTTAAAAAAAGAAAAAGAAAGAAAGAAAACTGATTAGTTTTTCTAACCAGCTAATTTTAGAAAAAATAGTTATTCTGCCATATAGATTTACAGCTTACAAGAAAAGTTGAGTTGATTAAAATTTTTTGTCCTTTTAGAAACTTATTAATTCATCATTTTTCTACAGCTTTGCTTGTAGCTTCTTCATAATTTGGATTTTGCATTTTTCAATAACCTGTAAAATAAAACATTTGGGTAAAAGAATAAAAAAACCAGGTGAAAAAAAACCAGCATGTTTTTTTTTTTTTTTTTTTTTTAACCAACTTGGTAAAGATGAAAATAAGCACTCGCCAGTCGCCACTCGGCGACTAAATGTGAAAAACTGGCGACTAAAAATGTGGAAAGTACCGGCCAAATACTGGATTTTCAAAAAAATATTTTGTCAAAGAACCGCCGAAAAAATCCTTGCGAATTTCGTCAAAAAATCGTAAAAAACCCAAATTTCATGAAAAAATCTCGGGAAAACACGAATCTCGTGTAAGTATCACGAAAAGACATCGTCAACAGATCGCAAAGAACGCAAATATCGTCAAAGAATCTAAAAAAAAAAGCGAATATCATCAAAGAATCGCGGAAAAACTGGAAATATTGCACTTATCATCGCTAAATAGCAAAAAAAATGCAAATTTCATTAAAAAAAACGCAAAGTCATAAACTCAACAAAAACGAACGCAAATTTTGTCAAAAAATGCAAAAACGAACACAAAAAATGCAAATTGTATCAAAGAAACACGTGAAAAAATGTGCATACCGTCAAAAAATCGCGATAACAAATGCGAAAGCCGTCTAAAAATTGCGATAACAAACGCGAACATCGTTCAAAACCGCAATAACAAATGAGAGTGCTGTCAAAAATCGCGATTACAAACGCAAAAAACGTAAAAATATCGCGATTGTTGTCAAAAAATGTAAAAACAAACGCAAAAACGTGAATTTTATCATAGAAACATGTGAAAAAAGCAAATTCGTCAAAAAGTCGTGTTAACGAACGCGAATATCATCAAAAAACGTAAAAACGAACGCAAAACACGCGAATTTTATCAATAAAACATGCGAAAAAAGAGAATACCGTCAAAAAATCTTAATAATGAACGTAAATACCGTGAAAAAATCACGATAACGAACGCAAATACTGTCAAAAAGTCGTGATAACGAACACAATTTTCGTTACAAAGTTGCAAAAACGAGTGCAAATTTTGTCAAAAGATCACAAAAAAGGAAAAAAAAAATACATATGTCAAAGGATTGTGGAGAAACATATAACATTAGTTTCAGGAGAGACCCCCCCCCCCCTTTATTTTTTAGAAAATCTGTTGTGAATTTCAGTTTTTATATTTTGAATCATATGTGCTAGTCCTTGAATAAACATTTTCTTTTGTCACATTATAATTCTATACAAATAATTATAAAAAAAGAGGGTAGAGGTGTATCTATGTCGTTAGCTACAAAAGTGCTTAAGTAAAGTTGGACTCATGTAGCTAACTACATATGCATGTTACATATAACTTTGCTGTTAATTTAAAAAAGATTGGAAATTAGTAACTCAAGTTTACAATACAAGCAATACAAATTAAAATATTTTTATCTAGTTCATATATTACTTATTTATTCTAAGCTTGTATATATATATCTTCTAATTAAATATTCAGTGACATAAATGTACTTACTGGTTACTAAAGAAAATATTCTCACTAGCCAATAACTGGCTACTAAAAAAAATCAACCTACCGGCCAGTGGCCACTAAGCAAAATTCCTTATTTTCGTCTTTACAACTTGGTTTAAACCAAACAACCCTGTATATACATATATAATATCATGGCATTGCCACTAAAGTAATTAATATTTCGGTTACCGAAATGTGTAATAAATCAGTAGAATATAAGACAGTATAATACAGATAAATAACGAATAAAAAACCTCTCGATGACCATACCATGTGTAACGTGTCTGTCGTCAAATGCTGAGGCCACGAATATGCATAATTAAAACTTTTTTTTTAATGGAAAATGTTTAAAGAGGATAATGGAGGCTTCCAAATAATAATAATAGTAAAATTAAAAGATATTAATGTTAGATTAAACATGATCTTAATTTTGAGTAATTAGGCCTAAGTACAACTTCACAACATTTTAAAATAATAAAGAAAATACTGAAATATTTACATACGATACCTTTAATAACAGAAATATTGAATGTTAAACAAATTTTAATAGTCCAAATTATCGTCGTATTTAGCGAGGAAACTTCACGTTCAAGAACAGAGCAATAGAATAGCAATAGAATTCGCTTAGAAGGATCTCCAGAGAATACGAATACGATATTCGATATCGATAAACGAAAGAATGAGAATAAAATTGAAATTTTGGGAGGATTTTCGTTCAGTGTGTACACGCCAACTTGGATATTTTTTTCGCCAAGGATTAGCGAAGACTGGGGAGTTTTGAGTGGTGTCGCCATCTAGTGTTTTTAATGACAAAAAGTGACTTTTGGTTGTTGACTTTGGTTTTTACCGTAATATAAGCCTGACACTTAGGAATGAAAATAAAAAAAAGCTTTTGCGTTTGCATGACTTTAATTAATTTTCATTCAAAAATTTAGAGACATAAGCAAACATTATGGAAAAAAACAAAGTGCGAAATAAAAAACATACTGTTTTGCCAATAAAAATGGGTCCGACGACAATTTGAACAATAAAAAGTTTAACCAACCTTTTAAAGGATATCCTTTCTTCACAGCTGAAAAATAAAATAAATGAAAGAAAGAAAGAAAAATTATTTTTATATGGTCAGTAAAAACTTGACTTCTTCAAAAACTAATTTTTAAAAAATCTTTTTTTTTTTTTTTTACCGATTCAGTTTAAAATTAGAATATATATATATAGAATATATATATATATATATATGTATTTTCTAAAAAAAAGAACATAGTTTCCAAATAGGTGTGCTTCAAATTTACGAATTATGCTAAAACTAGGAGATAATAATTTAAGAAATTTGTACAACCTTAAAATTTCAAATTATGTTAAAGCTAAAAAATTATACATAAATTTTGAAGTAACGAGATTTTGATTTTAAAATATTAAAACTTTAAGCAGGGGGAAAGAAAGAAAATAAAGAAATTCTACTATGATAAAATTAAAAAATGATTCAGGAAATAATTAGTAAAAAAATAATAGATATTTTTTCTTTTTTAAGTATAATTTAAAATTCTAAATTGAGATTTTTAATCGTTATTATTAAAGAATTGACAATTTTTTTTAAAAGCATCATTGCATTAAAATATTAGAAAAAAGAGAACGAGTCTAATACACGTGCTGTCAAAAGTTACTTGACACATGTGCTAGACAAATTAAAAAGTTTATTAATGCTAAGAAAAATAAATTAAATAGAGTTAAATATAAACTAGTAATGTAAAAAGCCAGATTTAAAATTACATAAAAACAATAAAAATGTTTATTAAAAGAATATATCTACTGATATACCTACAGTCGAACATGATGCACTAGCACTGATTGTTATATTTCAAAAGGGAATTTTTCCGGAATGGGGAAAAATTACCATCAACGCTCTGTATTTCAGGTATTTCTTTTGGCGTTTTTATCGCTTCTTTGGTTAAATTATTTTTCCCTCTCGGTTCTAGTATTATTTTTTGATAAATCAAAGAACCGTCCCCCCCCCCTCTCCCATCCCTAGAGTAAGATAATCGGCCGGCATAAAATAAATAAAAATAATAATAATAAACTCTCCCTCACCCCCTTCTTAGCCCTTTCTCCCTCACTTTCAATATATGCAGTGGCGTAGCTAGGATGGGTGACATCAGGGGCGGATGTAAATGGTGTCACCCTCCCCCAATCCGTCATATTTTTTCAATCACGATTCTACATGATTATAACAAATGACCATATCATTCTTTATTTGCCTTTCATCCAACTGCATTAAAAAAAAAAAAAAAAAAAAAAAAAAAAACAGGAGCGATTTATCTTTTATACTTATTTCATAGTCTGCATAAATCAATGCAGTGCCTATATGTAGAAGAAAAGTCTTTGTTTTAAAGTTTGCTTTTCGCTATCCATTTACTGTATGGGTTGGTTTTTGTTCTCTAGTGCATATCAAACACCCCATTCTGTATAAAATTTCACATTTTCTAAGAAAAAAAAATTAATTCTGATGCGTCGTGTGCTAGAAATTTATTATTATTATTATTATTTTTTACAGAATTCGTTTACAAAACCTTATAAAATTATGTGTATACATTTGCAAATAAAGATTGGGTGACACCAGGGGCTTACCGCACCCTATGCCCCCCCCCCCGCTAGCTACGCCACTGCATATATGTAATGCAGGGCCATAGGTAGAAGTGAACAGTACGGAGGGGGGGAGGCTCAGAAGAATGTAAGAGGGGCTCAAAAATATATATATATATATATCTTTCTTTCTGATGCAGAAATATAATTTAGAGCATAATCACATTGCCGGTGCTAAGTTTATTATTAAACTATTATAATTACTTCATTTAGGATGAGCGATTGTTGAAATACTTATTTTATATATTTTAGTAACTTCGCGAAATTGTGAAAGGGTCTAAATTAGATTTTTGAACAGAATTTCATTGAATTCCCCTTGGAATCTTTTCCAGGAGGAGGCTCAAAATATTTTAGAGGGGGAGGGCAAGCCGTCCATAGCTCCCCCTTAGCTACGGCTCTGATTTAATACCTGAGATTTTAAATTAGAAATTTCTTATTTTATTAAATTTTTAACTAGCTGACCATAAGAACTGTTTAAACTTGTCTGGAATTTTTGTAAAATAACTAAGTAGTTTTTATGCAGTATACTAATGTATTTAGTAATGTATTTTGTATGCATATGAAAATTTTAATTACGATCGCTCATTTATTCGAAATTTTAAAATGTGTTTTTCTTTTAATAAAAACAATGTGATAATTTTCTCACAGCCCTGTCGATGGCATAGCTAAGTTATTTAATTCTTGTAGGAGGGAAAAAAACAATAAATTCAGAACCAAAGAGCGATTTCAATTTTGCAATAATATGTGTAACTTTCAGATTACAATTTGTGTATATGTAAAATTGAAACATCCTCTTAGAGATTGTCCTATAATTGTTTATTATTATTAATAGATTTATACGATGATGTTATAGATTACTCTATACATATATTTAATTACGAGACAGTGCTGCGTCCTGAAAATTTATTAACAGAGTTAAAAAGAATGTATTTATTTATTTCTAAATACAGTAAAACCCCGATAATTCGGATTAATTGGGACTAGAACTAAACCGGATTATCGAAAATCCAGATTATCCGGAAAATTACAAAAAAAATTAAACATACTTACAGTAAATCATCTTTATGTTAAAATTATTCAATATTTATAGACGGTAAAACTGTTTACTTTGTTTAATTCTTCCGAAAAGATTTCAGAAAAAGTTTTTTTTTAAATTCAAAATACGACGATGAAACAATTTAATGTTATGGAAATTAGCCAGTAGTTTCTCAAACTTGAAAAAAAAAATGACCAAATGGATCCGGATTATGCGGAGACCCGGATTAACGGGGTCCGAATTAGCGGGGTTCTACTGTACTGATTTGTGATGTTTTGAACTTACATTTTCTAAAAAATTCTAAGCCACAAATTAAGAATCTCGAACAGTATTAAGGCTGTTTTCAGTCGAGCTGCTTTCTTTAACACTTTCAATTAATTTATGTTCTGAAACGCGTGAAACTGGCAAGTTTTCTTATTATAAAATATTTTAATCGAAAGAAGTTTCGATCTTTTTTGGTAAAAAAAAGAAAATATATTAAAAATTTACAACAAATTTTGCGTTTTGAACTAAATTTCTGAATGCGATACCGCAAAAGCAGATTTCTTTGCGTGAATACGATATACGTTCCCCTAGAAAGGACCCCACGGAGGACACCCCCCTCTTGATAATTGGTCATTATAAACCAAACCAAACACATTTAGATGCTTAAAAACCACACAACCAACAGAGTTAAAAAGCATCCAAGCCTAGAATCGAACTCAGGTCATCGGTATAGCGCACGAACGCTCTAACAACTGAACCATTTGGAACGATACCCGTTTAGATGTTTAAAAAACGCAAAGCCAACAGAGTTAAAAAGCATCCAAGCCTAGAATCGAACCCAGGTCATCGGTATGGTGCACCGACGGTCTACGAACCACTTGGAACGATGAACCGGTTTCGATTCCCTACTTGGATTATTTTTAACTATTAGCTGTGTGGAATTTTAACAACTAAAAGTTTTACATATTAATTAAAAAAAAAAAAATTTATTTTCGTTTCAATCGGCATGAAGCAGTTTATTTTAAAAACCAAAAATCGTTTGTCATGACTTCGACATGACAAAAAACTTCGACGGGAATTATGTAGTCGTAAAAGAAAGAACTAGTCGTTAGAGGCCACCGTAATACTTACCCATCATTTATATGCATATGAAAATAAAATATGTGAAAACTATTTATACAATGTATTTCAATTCCAAAACTAAATTTAAATGTTGTTAATACACATAGTAATACTCTATTAATGAATTGCTGATGCACCAATTTCAACAAATTATACAAAACGCCAAACTACTCAAGAAGTACCGAACTGCGTAAAAGAAACATCCTTATAACTCCAAAAATAATAATCATATTAACTAACAGTTTACTGCGTCGGATTAAGCGTCTCATTTTCAATTAAAATATACCTCTGAATTGAAATTTAAAGGAAATGCAGGAACATGAAAAATCGAAGAATGTGGAAAACAGGATTACAAATATCTCGACAACTAATACTCCGATCGACTTCGTTCTTTATGCAAAATTTGTGTTTTTTTTATTGCCTTTTACATGCATTCCTTAAAATAAAAAAATTCGAAAATTTTTATGTACCTTTCATCAGAACGAATTTTTCGAGGATCCGGAAAAAATAGTTCCGGATAATCGAGGTTGCTGATATTCAATAGGCTTCGTCCCATTCTTACATACTAACTACATACAAAATTTCAAGTCTCTATCTCAATTTGTTCGGGAAATAGAGCGTTTACAGACAGACAGACAGACGGACGGCAAATTTTTTTTCTAAAAATATGTTTTTCGAAATCTCCAGTGTCTAAAACGTGTCAATCCGTCAAATTTTTTTTTTCGATTTTCAAAACGATTGCAAGACTTACCCTATACTACGTATGATGGGTAAGTAAAACTAGTCGTTGGGGGGCCACCGTAATACTTACCCATCATGGATAGGCATATGAAAATAAAACATGTGAAAGCTATTTATACAATACATTGCAATTCCAAAACAAAATTTAAATATTGTTAATATGCATAATAATGCTCTAATAATGAATTGCTGATGTACCAATTACGACAAATTATATAAAACGCCAAACTACTCAAGTAATACCGAACTGCATAAAAGAAACATCCTTATAACTCCAAAAATAATAATAATATAAACTAACAGTTTACTGCGTTGGATTAAGCGTCTCATTTTCAATTGAAATATACCTCTGAATTGAAATTTGAATGAAATACAGGGTCATGAAAAATCGAAGAATGTGGAAAACAGGATTATAAATATATCGGCAACTAATAATCCGATCGACTTCGTTCTATATGCAAAATGTGTGTTATTTTATTCCTTTTACGTCCATTCCTTAGAACAAAAACATTCGAAAACTTTTATATACCTTTCATCAGAGCGAATTTTTCGAGAGTCCGAAAAAAATAGTTCCGGATAATCGAGGTTGCTGGTATTAAATATGCTTCGTCCCATTCTTACATACTAACTACATACAAAATTTCAAGTCTCTATCTCAATTCGTTCGGGAGATAGAGCGTTTACAGACAGACAGACAGACGGACGGCAAATTTTTTTTTCTAAAAATATGTTTTTCGGAATCTCTACTATCTAAAACGTGTAAATACGTAAAAAAATTTTTTTTTCGATTTTCAAAACGATTGCAAGACTTACTCTATACTACGTATGATGGGTAAGTAAAAGGTCCATTTTTGTGTGGAGTTGAGGGGGGGGGGGGGGGGCAAGACTTAGAGCGCCCTTCCCGGCAGGGTTCGGACCGATTTTCTTTAAAGTCATTCGGGCCGGTGCCGGGTCTTGCTTTGTTCTGAAGGCTTGGGTCGGACAGGGCCGGGCATAGTCACTAATCTTTCCGGCTGGGCTGGGCTGGGCTGAGTTCGGCTCGAGCTTTACCCTTTTCTGGCGAATCGGGACGGGCCTAACTTACTTTTTTCACAAAGCTGGGATTAATTTCATTCTTCCTAGCTTTCTCGGACGAAAATATCCAGTCCCGGTTGAGTTATCCCGTTTGAAATTATTTTTCTCGGGGTGACCTGTTCAAAAATCAGTAAAATTTTGCCTAGCCCAAAAATTTTTCAAAAGAGATATATATTTTTAATTCGATATTCTTCTACAACTAAACTTAAAATTTATTCTTTTTAAAGAATCGCATATTTCTAGGCTTTTTAAAATATAGTTAAAATATGAAAAAAACCTGCCTATGACGGAATCTTCTTTTAAACTGATAATCCATGCAAAATGAATTCAATAATACGCGAGATAAAAAATATGTAATACATTTCTACGTGCTAAGAAGGGAACTTGTCTATACCGTATTTTTTTTTCTTGCCAATGCGATTCCGCCTTAGAAGTTTTTACGTTTATCATATACTATTTTTAAAATTTCTAAATCTCCACTACATTTAATATGGATTTATAAAAAATAATGATAACTGAAACATTTACATACAACAAATAGAAGTTTATTAAAACATTGATGTCCAAGCTTACGCCAATTCTGCATAACTGAAGATTATAAACATAAAAAAAAGAAAAGGCTAACATATATATATATATATATATATATATATATATATATATATATATATATATATATATATATATATATATATATATACAGGGTGTCCCTAAACAAATGGTATATACGCTAGGGGGTGATAGAACACATCAAAACGAGTAATAGTAAATGGGAAACCAAGGGTCCCAAACGTTTTCCAAAGGAGATAGCCGCCATTAAAGTTTGGGGTCCAAAATTTCAAATACACATAAAAAACGGAAAATTTGGTCGATTGATTTGCTGTTTTCACTAAAATTATTCTTTATGTTGGTATTTTCTTGAAAATAAATTATAAAGATACATTTCGAAAAATGCCGATAGAGGGTGCTTTAGACTTTGAAGTAATGAAAAACTATTTTTTGCCGTGATTTTTTGCATCTCATTAAATGGTTTCGTAAGCTTAGACTTAAATTTTGAGCTTAAAATCTGAATAGTTGGAAGCGGTTAAGTAGCACAAACTTAACTGTGTTCAGAGAGTTTAAATTTCAAATGGTTATAAATAACGGAAAAATTGGTCGATTGATTTGCGGTTTTCACTAAAACTATTCTTTATGTCGGTATTTTATTGAAAATAAATTATAAAGATAAATTTCAAAAAATGCCGATGGAGGGCGCTTTAAACTGTGGAGTAACGAACAACTACTTTTTACGTTATTTTTTGCATCTGATTAAATATTTTCGTAAACTTAGACTTAAACTTAAATTTTAAGCTCAAAATCTGAATAGTTGGGAGTGGTTAAGTAGCACAAACTGAACTGTGTTCAGGGGGTTCAAATTTCAAATGATAATAAAAAACGGAAAAATTGGTTGATTCGTTTGCGGTTTAAAATAAATATATTCTTTAAGTCAGTATCTTCTTGAAAATGAATTTTAAAGATAAATTTCAAAAAATGCCGTTAGAGGGCGCCTTAAACTTCAGAGTAACCAACAACAAATTTTAACTGTTATTTTTAGCATCTAATTAAATATTCTCCAAAACTTGTTAAATGTTTTCGAAATCTTAGATTTAAAGTTAAAGTTTGAACTCAAATTCTGAATCGTTGGAAGGGGTTAAGAAGCGCAAAATGAAGTGTGTTCAGGAGTTGAAATTTAACCCCCCCCCCCCTCGAACACAGTTCACTTTTGAGCTACTTAAATACTCGCAACGACTCAGAATTTGATCTCAAAATTTAAATCTAAGCATTTGAAAGCATTTAATGAGATTTAAAAAAATAACGGTTAAAAATAGTTGTACGCTACTCCAATGTCTGAGGCGCCCTCTATCGGCATTTTTTGAAATTTATCTTTAAAATTTATTTTCAAGAAAACACTGATTTAAAGAATAATTTTAGCAAAAACCGCAAACGAATCGACTAATTTTTCCGTTTTTTATAGATTTCTGTTTCGTTTGAAATTTAAACCCTCTGAACACAGTTCAGTTTGTGCTACTTAACCGCTCCCAACTATTCAGATTTTGAGCTCAAAATTTAAGTTTAAGTCTAAGCTTACGGAACCATTTAATGAGATGCAAAAAATAGTTTTTCATTACTTCAAAGTCTAAAGCGCCCTCTATCGGCATTTTTCGAAATTTATCTTTATAATTTATTTTCAAGAAAATACCAACATAAAGAATAATTTTAGTTAAAACCACAAATCAATCGACCAATTTTTCCGTTTTTTATGTGTATTTGAAATTTTGGACCCCAAACATTAATGGCGGCTATCTCCTGTGGAAAACGTTTGGGACCCTTGGTTTCCTATTTACTATTACTCGTCTTGATGTGTTCTATCATCCCCTAGCGTATATACCATTTGTTTAGGGACACCCTGTATATATATATATATATATATATATATATATATTGTCAGAATTCCTCTGTACAAGTAAAAATGAATATTCCTTAGAAATTCACTCGGGTCGGGTCGAGCCGACAGATTTTTTTCTACGGGCTGGGCCGAAATTTTAACTTTTACAGTGGGCCGGACCAATATATTTTTTTTTCGTTTGTGCTAGACCGATTTTTTTTTCTATGGCTCGGGCCGAGCCCGGGTCTGGAAATTTCGGCCCGTGAAGACCTCTATAACATGAGATTATTTCAATGACCAAAGCTGACATGCGCATTTAATCATTTTACAAATCTTTATTAAGCTACTAAAAGAAATTTCTTAAGGGTGTTCTTAACTGCTCCGCTCAACAAGTGCAAAACGTTTTGACACATTTACAAATTCATTTTTTAACAGAAATATATAAAATTGGAATGCCTGACTATGGAAGCGATTTCGAATCGAACTTAGTTTTCCATTTTATAATAATTAAATTACCTATCCAGTTCTAAGCTATTTCGATCACTTGATCACCCGTTTTTCTCCCGCTTTTCGACCGGTTTTTCTGCTTTCGTCGGGAAACGTGCTCAAAAGTGTCAACTTTGAAGGCTTGTTATAAAAAATCTATTGCGTTTTTTTAAAAAACAGAAAATTGAATGCAATTAGACAGCTTCTAAATAACAACACCTGTTATTTTCATGCATTTCCGAACAAAAATAAATTAAGCATGTGTCACAAAGTTGCCCTTTTTAGGTGCGTGCGTAATTATGTAAATAAGTAGCACCTATAGTGGTCGCTCAGTCCGTCCGTCTGTCTGTCTCTCCGTCCGTCTGTCCGCATATAACAACGCAAAAACTACCCAACCGATTCGTTTGAAATTTAAAATACATAATTATTACATAATTTTGTCGAGTCATTTCAAATTTTATGAAAATCGGATGCATAGATCAATTACAGGGGCAATCAAAAGTATTCCGTTACATTACGGTCAATAAAGAAAATTTTTTCAAATGCATTTTAATGGTGTTACACTCATTCGAACTTAATAAAATTTATATGCAACTATAATGTACATATTATAATATACATTTTACATAATTTGTGGTGCAAAGAACATTTGTTATTGATTAACAAGGCCACACAAAAGTATTCCATTACATAATGGTTACAGGGAGAACATTGTTTGATGAGCGTTTTAATTGTAATTCACTATTTACAATTTTATGAGATTGATATATGAGAGTAATATTTTTAAAACTTCGTTATCGTACGAACGTACCTCATTTGCTGCGCTTCACGTGCAATTTCCAACTTGTTTATTTAAGAACACCCTTAATATTAAAAGATAAGATGTGTGTGTGTCTGTCTGCGTACGATGGCTGAAGATACCTACCGCACATAGAGGTTTGAAAATTTGGAAAGATAGTCCAAAATAGGTCCTAATGTACCTGAAGCTCGGATTATATATACTCAAGAATGCATAGTGGCTCTTACATGTGCTTACAGATGGTTTTTTTTTTTTTTTTTTTTTTTTTTTTTTTTTTTTTGTAAAATTTTTGCAAGGTGATTATTTTTAGTGCAGGTCATAATTAGAAGAAAAAATTGCGAATTAGAAAAAAAAAAAAAAAAAATCACAATTTTAAAACATTGCGGAAATAGACAATATTGCAAATCAGTTGCTGAAAAAATAGTAAGAAAACCGTGAATTCTCCAAACTATTGAAAAAAATATATAAATAAATCGTGAATTTCATAAAAAGATCACGGAAATAAAGAATTTTGTTCACAAACCACTGAAAGTAATAATCACGAATTTGGGTAAATTGTCGTGAAATGATCGTTTGGGTAAATGGTCAATCGGTTGAGGGGGAAAATTGCGAATTTCGTCAAATGATCACAAAAAAATTACATTTTTTATCACTGTTTTTGAAAATTACATTGATTTTTTTTAACAAAAAGTATAAAATCACGCAAATAGAAAATTGTGTGAGTTAGCCACTGAAAGTGATCTAGAATTTCGTCATTCAGTGGACACACATTACACAAAACAAGGGAATCAGTCAAGATCAATCAAAATAATCAGCAAAATTTGTCTAATGATCAAGGAAAATATAACAATCGCAAAAATAAATCACGAATTTTCTTAAACAATAATCAAAAATGTTACGAATTTCGTCTATAGGTCGCATGATACGTGAATTTCTCCAAAAGTACCTTTAAAAAATCGTGATTTTCGTCAAAAACTTACGAAAATAGGAATTTCGCCAGCCGTGAGTGAAAAAAATAATCATGAAATTCATCAAATGATCGAGTAAAATGAATCGCGATTATCCTCAAAAGATAGTGCAAAATTAAGTGCAAATATCGCAAAACAATCGAGCAAAATAAATTACGAATATCGAGAACTATCGAGCAAATAAAACAAGAACAAAATCGTGTGCATTGGTTATAGGTTAGGAAACATTTTCTAACATTAGTAAAATACCGTTAATAAATTTCATTCTTTCCATTAAATGAAATAAAATATTCAAATAAACTTTTTAAAAATTTATTTTCAAAAATTGTTGTCCATGACAGAAAAGGCTTGTGAATTCGTTTGTGTTATCGTATAGGCCGATAGTTGTTTCAACGTATCGCACAGGGAAGTTAAAATTTAAATCAGCTGGAAAACTATTGAAACAGTTCATAGTACATTTTCAGGAAACCTCCTACAGACATCAATAAGGAAAGGGCAGCTGACGTCACTGTGGACGAATTACTGTGGATAAGGGAGAAAAACCTGTCCGTTCTTTAATGACTGACACTGTACGGATGAGCTCCGGGAATTTGATTGGTCTAAGTTTGCCAATGCATAAGTAAGTACGATATGATTGGGCTACGTCGTCAAGATGATTCCTACAATGATCGCTATGTCAAAAAATGTAACGATAGATTGGTTGACAGAAGTGTTTGTTTGTAAACATGCCCTTTCCTTATACTGTTATTTTATTTATTTAACTAAACCTGTTTATACACTTGAAAAACATCATATAAAATCCATAAGTTTGATATGAAATCTGTACTGACTACGTAATGCACTAAAATTTTACTAATCCTTTAAAGTCCGATTTTTTTTTTTTTTTTTTTTTTTTTTCGCTTTTTCGAAAAAAATTACTTTTACATTAATAACATTGACACTAGCTATCCAAATAGATTAATAAGTGTTTAACGAATATTTCATTGTCTGAAAGATAACAAATGTTGTTTTGCGTACTATACAATTAATATTCATATGACAATAGATCAAGGAAAAATTTTCGGCGATAATGGACCACTAGCATTTCTGACGTCAAAGAGCGTCACAACAGATTTCAGCTAATCAGCTTCTCTATTTATCCCACAAGCGTTCACCAAAAGCCAATCAAATACCGCAACGCTTGTGGGAAACATTGGAAACTCCGCCCCGTGCTAGTGGTCAATTAGAAAGTATAGTATTACGATAAGATTTAACTTATATTACAACTTTCTAATACTTTTCGTGCTTTATTACATATTATTATTTCAGTAAAATAACTTTTATTTTAAATTTAAAGAGTGGAATGTATGTTTAAAATAAAAGAATCGCAAACGATGCAAAGATAATTAAGCAAATAATTATTATTATTACTAAATGCCTAAATATAAATGAAGTACTATAGTAAATGTATAGACATACATATTAACATTACTACATGCACACTGTATGAAAAGTATATTTCTTAAAACAAAATAATGCTCCATAAAAAGACATGTGCTATTTTAATAGTACACTAGACCCAAAAGGGTTAAGCTTAAAAATGTACTAACAACTGAAAATGCATTTCCAGCAATTATAATTCGTAGCAGTCCTATAAATGAACTACATATATTCTGCTTACTTCATACCAGGGCCTGACTAACGCAGGGGCATGCGGGGCAATTGCCCCGGGCCCCCCGGCTTGAGGGGGCCCCCCCGAAGGAGATATAAATTTTTGTTAAAAGAGTGCCAAATGATTAAAAATGGCCCAAAGTGACCAAAGTTCTTTTTTTTTTCGTTTTAAGAGGCTTTCATCTCTTACCTCCTCTTTTCCGTGCCCCATGCACACTTCATGTACTAGTTACATTTTCAAAAAAATCTAATAGTTAGTGCATTTACATTTTAGCGGCTTACATTTATTCTAATATTCCTATAACCGAAAAAAAAAATACATTTTATAGTTTTTTAAAAAAAAATATTCTTTCTTCTGCTATTATGTACATATGTGAATAGTACTTGGTTCGAAATTTATGTATTATTCATATAATAGGTATGAATTTTAGTTTTAGTTGCTTCAATATAATTCACGAAAAATTTTATGATTGTGGGGGCCCCCTCTAAAAATGTTTGCCCCAGGGCCCCCCACTGTCTAAGTCGGGCCCTGCTTCATACTCTATAGAAAATATGATATATATCCCCCGCCCGCTAATTTCCGTTTACTCAAGGATACAGCGCTTGGCGAAATTCAAGGTGTGCCAAATGTTTTGACTAACATCTACGCATTTTCTTGCGCATCATGGCTGCTTCAGACATTTTACTTACAATTTTTGTCGTATATGAGGCACTTGGAAGCTGTTGTAGTGTATCAGAGGCATAGCGAGGTGGTTAAAGCAAAAAGCTTGTAATTATAAGTTTGCGAGTTGTGTCCTTGCTCTTGTAGATTTTTGTTTTGATTTTTATTTAAGTAATCAATAAAGAATGTTATAAAACTCAGTTACTTTGTATTAGTTTTATTGTCAATTAGACAATTAAATTTTAATTACAATTAAGTTATAAAATTTAATTTAAAATTTTATTACATAAAGTTTAATTTGAAATAAATGTAAATAATTAATATAAGTTTTTAAATTCTGCTTTTTAATAATTAAATAAATATAATTTAAAATACAATAATTATTAAAATAAAATAAAAAAATATTTTTTTTTTAGTTATGCTACCACCGTGTTGTAAGAGATGAATATCAAATTAGTAAAACCAATTTATTAAAGTTCTTATGTTTTAAAATGAGGCATCATTCATACACACACACACAATATATATATATATATATATATATATATATACATAATATTTATTAGTATTTATTTTAATAATTACTGTTTCATTTACAATTATAAAGTAGTGAAACATAAAAATATTAATTATAAATATTCAAATTTTAATATTTCTATGTACTTAATTAGTGATAATAACTTAAGAAAAAAAAAGGAAAATCTTTAATCTTCCACAAACATAATTTAAGATTTAAAAAAATATATCAATATTTAAATATATATAATTAATATTAACTATTTATTAATATATATATATAATTATAAAATTATATTAACATTAATTATTACATATATAACTAATATTAATAATTATTGTCATTTAAACAGATAATTAATGTTTTTAATGTTTTCGTTTAGTGATTTGTTATTAGTTCTCTTCAATTTTTAGTGTCTAGTAAGATATTAAATATTAAAAAAAAAAAAAAAAAAAAAAAAAAAAAAAAAAAAAAAAAAAAAACAATTTATATTAGATAAAAACTTTTAAGGTGTTTTTTTTATATAAAACGTGATCTTTGTTTTGTATTTGTACTTTGTACAAATTCAATCAGTATATGCATGTATATTTAGTTTAGACTTATCAATTTATGAATAGGAAGGGTGCATTAAATCAGTGTCACAAAAGTTGGTGTAAATTCCCAAACATATTTTATTTCAAATGAAAAATTTCCAAGTATAAAAAATATTTTAATTTTAGCACAATTTATTATTAATTGAAATATATACTTTTTTGATGATTCTTAGAATCTGGAAACTACACTTTTTTTTTTTAAATATGTTATCAACGTTAATGATATATTTCTAAGACATCAAAATCTGAATAGATCGGAACAGATGATATCGAAATTATGTACATTTTCTAACTATATATTAAATGACCTAACTATATAACAACTATATAATATACACATACATAATATTTAAGTAGATATGTATGAATGTATAAGTTCATACATACTATGTACATACGTTGATATTTATGAATATATTCATATATATTTCCAACATTAAGAAGTTTTAATTTATCAATCTTAGTGTATTGCTATACTTGGTGATTTATATCACATTAGTAAAATAAATAAATAAATAAAAATTTGATATAACAGATCCCAGTATTTTCTTATAAAGTTCTTGAATTGATACTTAACAAGAAAATAAATTAAACAAAATAAAATTTATTTTTAGCCATTATCACGTAATTTATCCGAATACAATAACAGCTCTCTTTCGTTCTTTTTTTATTTTTTCATTATTCATTATAAACTGAAATACTATAAGAAATGTAAAGAAATATACATTAAAATTTACAAATTAAGTTAACACAACAAGTTACTCATATATATTTAATTAATATTTGGTCGTATATAAAAAGAAAATTCCATTAAATTTATTATTATTTTTCTTTTCAAATAAATTATTTGTAGTATAATACATTTTTTCAGCAGATGGCGACACTATACGATGTTATCAAGGAATCTCGGAAGAGGAGTGAATGATGGGTGGAAATAGCATTTGGCACACCTTGAATTTCGCCAAGCGCTGTATCCTTGAGTAAACGGAAATTAGTCCCCCGCCCCGCCAGGTTACTACGCCCATGAGAAACTTTTATCCATCTCTTACATAGACATTGCATCCTAAAGAGTCAATCCATTTCAAGTGGTCCAGAAAATATAAAAATGGTCGCTCGACCATTTTTAAAAAATCTGAAATTTTTTGTGCAACAACCCTAACATGACGGAAGTTCAAAATGACCGTTATTTTAATTTTACTATTTTTTGTTTGTGCATGGCGGTCATCTATGTTTCATCGTGTTCAGCGATTTTCTCAGATACTAGCATACACAAAATTGTAAATATCTCGTCTTTTATTTTCCCAATTGAAATGGGGTTTGATGCATTTTGTTCAGAATAAAATAGGCTAAATGTAAGGTCGCAGAATAATTTAAAAAAAAATAAATTTTTACAGGTGAGATTTTAGCACAAAATTTAAGATTTTTTCCAAAATCTATCCGTTTCAAGAGGAAATTTTTCATGTAAGGAAAACTGTCAAACTTACACAATTTTTTCTACAAATAGGTCAAAAAAGCGTGTACTCACACACCAAGTCCCAGATCTGGGAGTTGATTTCTCTTTGTGAAAAAAATTCCGAAATTCGTCAAAAATTTCAAAAATCGCACTTTTTAGGCTTTGATATCTCTGGTGGGGCACAATATAAAAATCTGAAATTCTGGCCTTTGATAGTATTGTGTAGTAGTGTTATGCACAAGAAATTTCAAGAAGGAGATTTGACTACAAGCTGAGATATGGCACGGACAATATGTGAAAACAATCCTGCCAAACTATTGTAACCTACTATGTAATTGTTCAACAAGACTGTCAACCTTGCACAATTTTTTCTACAAATAGGTCGAAGTGCGTGTACTCATACACCAAGTCCTAGATATGGGAGCTAATTTCTCTTTCCGAAAAAAATTCCGAAATTCGTCAAAAATTTCAAAAATCGCACTTTTTAGGCTTTGATATCTCTGGTAGAGCACGAGATAAAAATCTGAAATTCTGGCATTTGATAGTATTTTATAGTAGTGTTATACACAAAAAATTTCAAGAAGGAGATTTGACTATAAGCTGAGATACGGTGATTAAAAAAATGTTAAGAAATGCTATTACGAGTACATTAGGGGAAATGAGATTAGTCTCTTTTATTACAATATTTACACTGAAAATATCGTTTGTTGAAAGCAGTTAAATAATAAACATTTAACTTACAAAGATACTATATATGCTCAACAAAGAACTTAACACTATTTACGAGAGATGTTATGAGTTCGACCAGTTACTGTTGTCAGTCCATTAGGCTGTTCTTTCTCAAAATTTTATTTAAAGCCACCCAAGTCTTGGCATCCCTTGTTAACTTGAATGAAATTCTCTAGGTTTAATAATTGAAACCATGTCAACTTGATCAGTTGCAACCCATTGTCTGTAATTTACATTTCCTGAAATGTGTTCCGAGTAAAATTGTTGCAATAGCATTTCTAGTAGGTTTTTTCATCTGGACAAATAGTGTATTGGCTTAGCATACATTCTGAATTGTTTAAATCACACAGAAGCATTTGAAGAAGATATTTGTAATTAACATTTAACTTTGTACCATAAATAATTAATTTAAAATTTTGGAGGTATGAACAATTACATAGTAGGTTACAATAGTTTGACAGTATTGTTTTCACATATTGTCCATGTCATATCTCAGCTGGTAGTCAAATCTCATTCTTGAATTTTTTTGTACATAACACTACTACACTATACTATCAAAGGCCAGAATTTCAGATTTTTATCTCGTGCTCCACTAGAGATATCAAAGCCTAAAAAGTGCGATTTTTGAAATTTTCGACGAATTTCGGAATTTTTTTCGGAAAGAGAAATCAGCTCCCAGATCTGGGACTTGGTGTATGAGTACACGCACTTTTGACCTATTTGTAGATAAAATTGTGTAAGGTTGACAGTCTTGTTGAACAATTACATAGTAGGTTACAATAGCTTGGCAGTGTTGTTTTCACATATTGTCCATGTCATATCTCAGCTTGTAGTCAAATCTCCTTTTTGAAATTTTTTGTACATAACACTACTACACAATACTATCAAAGGCCAGAATTTCATATTTTTATCTCGTGTCCCACCAGAGATATCAAAGCCTAAAAAATGCGATTTTTGAAATTTTTGACGAATTTCGGAATTCTTTTCGGAAAGAGAAATCAACTCCCAGATCTGGGACTTGGCGTACACACTTTTGACCTATTTGTAGAAAAAATTGTGTAAGGTTGACAGTTTCCCTTGCATGAAAAATTTCCTCTTGCAAACGGATAGATTTCGGAAAAAAATCTTAAACTTTGTGCTAAAATTTCACCTGTAAATTTTTTTTTTCAAAATTTTTCTACCATTTTATATTTAGTATATTTTATTTTGAACAAAATGCTGCAAACACCATTTCAATCGGGAAAATAAAAGACGAGATATTTACAATTTTGTGTATCTTAGTATCTCAGAAAATTGCTGCACACGATGAAACAAAGATGGCCGCCATGCACAAACAAAAAATAGTGAAATTAAAATAACGGTCATTTTGAACTTCCATCATGTTAGGGTTGTTGTACAAAAAATTTCAGATTTTTTAAAAATGGTCAAGCGACCAGTGCTGGCCACTTGAAATGGATTGACCCTAAATAATTATGTTACGCACAGCGAAAATATACCTCAGCATTTCTATATTCTGTTAATTGTACCAGGTTTAAATTTAGATTATAAATTTGTTTATTTATAAAATAAATCAATTTAAACCTTCTGTAAAGTTGAAAAAATTTGCAATAGATAATCAGTGTCAGTCATTTTAATGGAGATAGGATAGCGGGCTTCTTTGAATCTCTGAGCTGCCTCTGTGAGGGAAGGAATGTAAGAATGATTGGACATGGGAGAAAATGTGTGTCAGGTGTCCGAGGAATGTGTGAAATTTCTTTTGTCTAGGGGGTATTGCGTACCTACAATATAGAGGAAACGGATGACCAAGCAGATTTTGTTTGAAAAGGGTTCGAAGCAGTGTTTTTTCCTTAGGGCCCATTTTGTAAAAAATAAAAACTATTTTTATAAATTCATTATATTTTTGTAACCATAATACTTTCCAACGAAAGATGAAATCCAGTTGCGCAAATTCGAAGAAAGCAATTATTTACAATAGCTTTATAAAAGATCATAAGATTTCTCTTTCAAATTCAAGTGAATTTGTTTGAAAATTACAGATAAAACTAGTCGTTGGAGGCCACCGTAATACTTACCCATCATTTATATGCATATGAAAATGAAACATGTGAAAACTAATTATAAAATGTATTGCAATTCCAAAACTAAATTTAAATATTGTTAAAACACATAGTAATACTCTATTAATGAATTGCTGATGCACCAATTTCAACAAATTATATAAAATGCCAAACTACTCAAGAAGTACCAAACTGCGTAAAAAAACATCCTTATAACTCCAAAAACAATAATCATATTAACTAACAGTTTACTGCGTCGGATTAAGCGTCTCATTTTCAATTAAAATACACCTTTGAATTGAAATTTGAATGAAATAAAAGGTCATGAAAAATCGAAGAATGTGGATAACAGGATTACAAATATCTCGACAACTAATAATCCGATTGACTTCGTTCTTTATGCAAAATTTGTGATTTTTTATTGCCTTTTACATGCGTACATTAAAATAAAAAAATTCGAAAATTTTTATAGATCTTTCTTCAGAATGAATTTTTCGAGAATCCGGAAAAAACAGTTCCGGATAATCGAGGTTACTGATATTCAATAGGCTTCGTCCCATTCTTACATACTAAGTACATACAAAATTTCAAGTCTCTATCTCAATTTGTTCGTGAGATACAGCTTTTACAGACAGACAGACAGGCAGACGAATGGCAATTTTTTTAATATGTTTTTCGAAATCTCTAGTGTCTAAAACGTGTAAATCCGTCAAAAAAAATTTTTCGATTTTCAAAACGATTGCAAGACTTACCCTATACTACTTATGATGGGTAAGTAAAAAGGAACAAAATTATTAATGAAATTATTAATGAAACAAAATATGTTTTTATAAGATGGAATTTTTTGAAGGAATTTATTTTACTAAGAGGGAATCTGTGTTGGAGCCTGTTTGATTAAGAAAAAATCAATAAAAGGATTATTTTTTTTTTTTTGGGGGGGGGGGGAGGTATTAAATTTACAGAAATTATCAAGTTTATTTACAAATGTTTTGCAAAATGTAATGAAACCTGCTTAGAAGAAATAAAAGTAACAAGAAAATATTTACAGGACAGGTTATTTAAAAAAGTGCGTCATTTAGCAGACACCACGGATTATTTCGTTATTATAGAGACATTTATACACTTTTGACTGGATAAAGAATGTTAATTGTGATTTAAATGGTATTATTAAGTTTCATTAGTGTAAATACTAATATAACTGCTACTACTCATGATAATAATATATTAACTCTCACTGTATTTCAGTTTAAAAGTCTATGATTTAAGACAAACACATACGTATATTGAAGTTATCTTCTTACAGTATACTACAAAACTTTGAATATTTTTATAAATTTGTTTAAATGTTTGATATGTTAAAAGTTGTTATTCAGTTCGTTACAATGCTGTTGTGCTTCACTTTATTTCAAAATGATTTGAAAATATTGGCGAAAAACGTCGTAGTATGGTTATGTGAATTTTTGAGGAGAAGTAAGCTTATATTTAAAATACTTGAGAAATCTAACTGTGTGATATTGAATCTCAACACATGCCCCACTCCTTAAAAAAAACTATTTGCAATAATTTACTATTTAAAAAGAATTTAGAAAATAATATAAAATGCTGAAAATTTACGTCGAATTCCAAGTGGAAAAATCAGTATCGACAGTAAATTCAAACGTGTCGCTTTATAAAAAAAAAAATTAAAATGTTATTCGATTTTTAGTACTGCAAATGACATGCACGTATGCTAAAAATATATTTTCTTTTCGCAAAAACGCACAACTTTCAGACATAAACATATATAAACATGGTACGTTTAAGTAAGATTCTTGGAATGATTTTGTAATCGAAAAGTCTTTTATTTTTTAAATAAATTAATCATACCTTGAGTTATAACCGCGATTATTGCTCACGACATCAGTTCTTTTCTTTTTGCGCACTTTCGTATTGAAAACGTCAATTTGACATTGTTTTCTGAAAGATCCTCTGCCTTTCAATTACAAAGTTTCTGAATAAAAATTCCTGTCAGTTCTCAGGCAGCACATCCATATGGGCCCATAAGGGCAAAAGTGGGTCAGGGATATAGATCTATAAGGACTATCCATATGGGCCCGCATAGAATGTCCAATTTTTTTTCTATATGGGCCCATATGGGCTATTTATATATATCTATATGGATGGCTATGTCGATCTATAAAGATATCTACATGGATCTATGTGGATGCCTATGTAGATCTATAATGATATCTACATGGGCCCACGTAGAATGTCCACTTTTTTTCCATGTGGGCCCACAAGGGTTATCTTTATATATCTATATGGATGTCTATGACCATCTATAAAGATATATCTATATAGATCTATGTGGATGCACATGTAGATCTATAATGACATCTATATGGGCCCGCATAGAATGTCCACTTTTTTTTCCATATGGGCCCATATGGGTTATTTTTATGTATCTACATGGGTGCACATGTCGATCTATAAAGGTATCTATATGGGTCTATTTGGATGCACATGTAGATCTATAATGATATCTATATGGGCCCGCATAGAATGTCCACCTTTTTTTCCATATAGGCCCATTTAAGCTGTTTACATAGATCAATAAGGATTTATAATGTTATCTTTATAAATCTATAGGTCACTGATTTAAGAAGACACTTTACTTATTTGAAAACATCTGTTCCATAATGTTGAACCCAAGTTTTTTAATTTCTCATTTAAATTTGAATATTTTTAAACGTTTTCTTTCTGCATTGTATAGCTGAACTCAATGTTAAACCTAGTTCTTGAATTTCTCATTCAAATTTGAATATTTTTAAATGTTTTCTTTTTGCATTGTACAGCTGAACTCAATCTCTAATGGGACCATTTTGTATTTTTTCAATTTTGTTTGTAATTTATTAAAGGTACTTATCTGCGAAACCGGTTCCGAAAGTGTAAATACCTTTACTAAAAAAAATTTGGTACCAAAATCCAAGAAGTAAAACTAGTGATATGATATTAGAGATTGACGTCAGTTTCCTATGCAGAAAAAGTCATTTTAAAAATATTTAAATTTAAACGAGAAATTCAAAAATAACCTGTCCATAACATTAGAAAGCCGATATTTTCAAGTAAATGAAGGGGGACTCGTCTCTCATTTGAAAAAACCCGCTCCATAATGTTAAATTTATGGGCAAGCTGTTTTTGAATTTCACTTAAACTTAAATATTTTTTTTTCTGCATATAGGATAGCTGAACTTGTTTTCTAATAGGACTATTTTGTAATTTTTTTTTAAATTTTGGTTACAGATTTCTTAATAAAAATACTTTCATTTTCAAAAATGAAGGTTTTTTTTTTAAAAAAAATCTGCAACAGACAATTATTGCAGGTTTATGCATGTTCTATCATTCAAAATTGGAATTAAAAAGTTTAAAAAATTCTAACTTTATAGCAATAGTACCTCTCAGTAACATTATAGATCAAATTAATTTATAAATTGTTATTCAGACTTTCTGCATTTAATAAATTACTTTATTTCCACACTGAATTTATATTTCTTTGTTGATAAAAAATTTTAACAAGTAGCCTAAGTAACTAAGTAAAATTTAAACACGAAGCAAGATATGATGTAAAACTTGAACAAAACAAATTATCAAAGTATTATGGAATTAGCTGAAAAATATTCAAATTTTCTTTATCTACTTTAGCTTAATAAGCTACTGTAGCTCAATAAATTTTATAAATGCAAATCATGTATGAACTGTACAGTCTGAGAATTTTGTCTACTGGATCATACAGTGTACATGCCATACACACTTAAGAAATTTAAAATGTTACTTTTTTACTAAAATAAAACAACCAAGGTAGGTCACCAATGACCCATTATCTTTATTTCTCTTACCTGTTTTGTGAAAACCAAAAAAGAGACATTCAACATCCTAGTGATCTTGAAAGCCTCACAAATACTGTAATGAAAGAGAGACTGACAACGAGGGATGTAGTGGAGGGTATATGCTGTATACCTTCTGGATTTTTTAAGGAACACCATATACCCTCTGTTTCTCAAGAAAGCCATAGTAAATACACTTTAGGGTATACCCTCTGTTTTGAGCATATATCCTCTGCTTAAAGCATATGCTCTCTGTTTTTTTTTTTTTAACGACTACATTACTGACGACTACTTGGGGCAAGCGAACATGACTATCAACCTCCATGCACAAAATTTCCCTTCTGGGGGCACAAGCTTCCCCAGATCTTGTGATTTTATGGTTAATCATAGTTACACATGAAATGTCTCACAATTTTAATATTTTAGGCTTTAGGCATTTTAGTAGTACGATTTTAAACAATATATGTTTGCAATAAGTTCATTTATATTTTTTCACAAATATAATTGTTTCTAAACAGTACAAAACTTTTCAATCATCAAATTAAAAATAAAAAATACTATCAAATTTAATTTGTTTAAAACCCATATTCCAATTTACTTTTTATTTAAGTTAAAATAATTTAAGCATAATGAAAAACATTTATTGCATATAATTCAATTCCCAGAAGATTAATTTACCTGTACTCACAACAATATAAACAGTTCAGCACCTCTGACTGATATTCTATAAATAAGCACTTTACAAAATAAGAGCACAGTAATATCTTTAGCATGCAGCTAATATGAAAATATTGCTTTTCCATACAATACTTACTTTGCTAACCTTAATTTACCAATGACAGGATTCTCACTGATGATTTTTTTAAAATTATTATTCAATACTTCTAAATAATAATTTACTTTGAAGATTAATTTGTTGAAATAGTGTGTTGAAACAGAGAGAAAATAATTACCAATGGCAGTCATGTAAATTTGAAACAAAAGTGAAACAGACAAAATAAAATAGTAGCACGCAGGATTCTTCAGCTTCGTATAAATTTGAATCAAGATTCCATGTCAGGTACAAATGAATTGCTCCAAGCATCTGGTTAATGTCACCACCTATTTTTAAAATATAAGGATTAAATTTTTAAGATATAAAATTGTTTGTGCAGAAATAATTTTATCTAAAAATGAAGAAATATAATAATAATAATAATAAAAAACATTTTACACAGTAGAAACAGTCAATTATAACAGTAACACTATCCATTTAATTCAGTTTTGCAAGGCAAAAGCTTCATTTGAAAAATTGATGCATTAAAAACCAATAAATTCACCAGGAACAGATTTTTTTTCTCCTCTTTCAAATGTGAAATTGTGTTGGAGCGAGTAACACAACCACACTTAAGCTAATATTAAACCTATGGCAGCATTCTTTCCAAATTTCTCATTTACATTTCAATATTTGTACAATATATATATGTATATTTAACTAAGCTTCAATTTGTATTTTTTTAAATGGTTAAAAAAAAATAAAATAAAAAGTGCAATTAAAATTGAAAAAATAAAAAGATACCCAGTAAAAGAGATCTGATATCTATATGCAAAGGAAAAAAATATGTAAATATATGAAAAAGAATGTACCCAGAAACATAATTTTAATTTACGATTTAAGAGTATTCTTATTTGACTACCATGGGATTTTATAACAAAAATATAATGTACCTAGATAGTTAAATGTAATAGTTTTGAGCTGTAATTCATCTTCTTTATTTATTATTTCCACTTTAATTTCACAGTTTATTTTTAAAATTAAGACGACAATGAATGATTTTTTTTTGTTCATTTATAGATCAATTGCTATGAGGCATTGCATATTTAATGAATTTATAAATAAACGAGCTGATCTGCTTGACGTTGTTCAGTGTCAGTTCCTTAAATAAAACTTAAAACTTTGTATGATTTAATATTAAAAAAAAATCTTTAAACCTAGCTTCAGGGACCTTCTGCTGAGTCTAGTGCATTCGTAATAAACCTTTTTTCTGAACTAACCTGTGACATGGGTCCCCACTATGTAATGCAGCATGTACTGAAAAATTTCTTTACTCAATTTACACACCCTTATATATATATTATTATTTACACTATTTCCTGCTTTGTTTTTGCAACACATAAAATATCATTATTTTTAAAGAAAGTTTTTTTTACCTAAGAAATGGTACATGATACCATCATGGCTATGTCTGATTTAGTAGCATGAAATATTTAAGAATCAATCATTATTTCTACAGGGAGGATTATTGGTACTTACCAGAAAATATTAAAGTCTAGAAAAAATTGTTACATAAAATTGAATTAGGAATAAAAAATTGAATTAGTATTCTTACTAAATATTCAGATGCCTTACTTATGTACTTTCATGCTTTAAGCATTTAAAATAAGGTATTATGAAAACTTCGTTTATAAACAGTTTCATGTAATTCAAAAAGCACTAAATAAACTATTTTCGTATATACTGCAAATATTATAAAATTTAAATGAAGTAATAATGGATAAGAGCTGACAAAAGAGGAAGATTAAAGACTAAATAAACAGAAAAGAAACCTATGTATAGCCCATCATACACAAATTGAAATATGAACAACCAAATCAGGCATGTTAAAAAGCAAACTGAAAACATTTATATACCAAGTACGCAGAAAATGTAAAATTAAAGTTTCATTTTAAATACTTAAATTATAAAATTGATTGAGTAAGCGAAGTAGAAGTTTTAAAAATTGCCAGTTTAAAGCTTACACTCAAAAACTGCTTTACTACCTATAATTCTAAAATTCTTTTATATGAAATTAATTTCTTTACTATGAATAGTACAGTGTTTTTTCTAATTTTGTAAGTTTAAACTCCCATGAAAATGCTTTTTCTATGTGAGTCATTAACAAAATACTTTTATGAAGAATATTACTTATAGAAAATATTACGAATACATCAATGCTATCAATTATTTTGAGAGAAAAAATACCTATATTACATAATTTAGAGCAACACTGAATTAGATTAGTTACTGTAGGTTACTAAGATATCTGCATCTATTATATTTTGTATACTAGCTTTTGCAAGTTTAAAGAGATTTACATATAAATAATATGTTTGAAAGAGACAACATTATTTGATGATAATATTAATATCTTGAAAAAAAATATTCAAGTATACAACATAAGAAGTATCTTTTAAAGATTATCAGGTATGACAAGTGAATATTTCTTTGATTCTCTCTTTCTTTTTTAATTTCTGCAAACGTAATGAGCAAAGATTTTACGAATCCGTTCAGTTAAATTGAAGGAATGCTTAATTTTTATAAGGTTTCAAATATATATTTGAAATCTTTTAAGGCTTATGTAATGATACACTATTGCAACAATAATAATAAAAAAAATACGAAATAAAAAGACAAGTCAAATACTTGAAATATGGTAATAAAAATACATAATAGAATGATTCAAAATGAAATTAATTTGGTAATCAAACTTTAAAGATGCAAAACAACATAAAACAAAGATCTATTATATGATTCAACCAGTTTTAAAAGATTTACATATAAATAATACATTTGAAAGAGACAATATTATTTGATGATAATATTAATATCTTTAAAAAATATTCACCTATACAACACCAGAAATATTTTTTAAAGATTATCAGATATGACAAGTCAATATTTCTTTGATTCTCTCTTTTCTTTTTCATTTCTGCAAACCTAATGAGTAAAAGATTTACGAGCCCATTCAGTTAAATTAAAGGAAAGCTTGATTTTTGTAAGGTTTCAAATATATTTGAGATCTTTTAAGGCTTATATTATGATACACTTTTGCAACAATAATGTGAAAAAAAGACAAAATAAAATGGCAAGTCAAATACTTGAAATATGGTAATAAAAATATATAATAGAATGATAAAAAATGAAATTACTTTTGGCAATCAAATTTTAAAGATGCAGAACAATATGAAACAAAGAGCTATTATATTATGCAACCAGTTTTAATAGGCAACATTTTAAAATTATGACTAGACTGCATAAAAAAATTGTATTCGTGAATGTAAACTTTTCTTTTGAATTGCTGTAAATTCTCAGCATATAGCTCTAAGCTCAATTGCTGCCATGTTTATAGCACATTATAAACTTTTGATATCCTCTTTTTATTAACAAAAAATTTATCTTTTGAAAACATGTAAATAATTTTAATGACATCTGAAAACATGTTTACTCTGAAGACAGTAATGATATCAATGATATCTGAAGTATTTAAACTTTATTTCAATTGTATGCTAATTCTCGTTTTGTTTTGCTAATAAATTTTTATTTTTATAAAATTACAAACAAATGAAAGCAAAAAGGCAAGTTAAAGTATGAAATATCTAAATTTTTGACAATTTTTTCTTATACTTTCTATGTTAAGCTCATATATGTATTATGTTTATAATTTAAAAAATATACTTTTTCTTCTAAAATTCATGTTTAAAGGCACATTTTAACAATAATATATAAATTAAATACAACCCTTTAATATAAGGACCTTGACGAATCTCTAGAACTAATAAAAATTATAAATTTTGGCTAAGATGTTCCTTCATGACTTTCAAGAACATTTTTATTAAAAATGAAAATATTTCACTATAGTACGATTTCAGACAAAAATCCTCCGATTTAAACATCAAATAAAAGGATTTTCCATGACATAAATCACATATATTTGTTCAAGTACATTTTCTCAGCAAATTCCTTTATGCTTATTTGGCATACGTAAAACCTTGTAAAGTGCTTAAATTAATAATTTTGTTTTTAAGTAAGCTTTCTCGAAAATTTATTAATAAGTTACAAAATATGCATTACGTTTTGTTTAATAAAATAACTCATTTATTGCAGTGTTCCAAAATACTTCCCTTTGATGATGATGATTTTTTAAAATAGACTTTTGTGAAATCTTATTGTACATTTGAAAAATAGAAGTTTTTTTCATTAGAATCAGTACAAAGATGACTACTACTTAATGTTGATTTTTAAGCAAACACCTTTCCTTTCCTATTTCACAAACAAAAGATTTCACTTCAGTTTGAATAATGAAATGTCTATTTATATAAGATTCAACTTAAAAAATCCTTTATAGATTGCATAAAAGATGGAGAGTTCCTATTCAACAACATGTGGTAAAAAAGTGTAATCTTTCAAAAAATCCTCTTCACATCTTAGTTGAATTGCTTCTCTCCAGCATAGAAAATCCTTTACTGCATATCTTATAAATGTGAGACTCCACCTCTGGAGCAAATGGGCGACTATCTAGGTGAGATTTACTGGAAAAGTTTTTATTGTATACAAGAGTAATACCAGGCTTCTCCATTGAATAATTCAAAAAATGCTTATTTAACTGCAAATTTTTAGAAAATTGAATTTTGCACACTTCATGAATGTAAGGTTTTTCCTCAGGAGGAATGAATAAGTGTTTGTTTAATTTAAATTTACTAGAAAATCCCATTTTACACACTTTACAACAAGGAGGCTTTCGCTCAAGGTGAATAAGTAAGTGTCTATTTAATTTATATTTACTAGAAAACCCCATTTTACACACTTTACAAATATGAGGTTTTCGCTCAAGGTGAATATGTAAGTGTCTATTTAATTTAGATTTACTAGAAAATCCCATTTTGCACACTTTACAAATATGAGGCTTCCGCTCAAGGTGAATATGTAAGTGTCTGTCTAACTTAGATTTACTAGAAAATCCTTTAGGGCATACACCACAAATATGACGTTTCTTCACAGTATGGA
This sequence comes from Maratus speculifer, assembly GCA_964019185.1. Classification (NCBI taxonomy): domain Eukaryota; kingdom Metazoa; phylum Arthropoda; class Arachnida; order Araneae; family Salticidae; genus Maratus; species Maratus speculifer. The sequence goes on from OZ025303.1 coordinate 26,177,117, forward strand.
TACGGGTGTGCATTTTTGATTTGACTTTATTAGAAAATATTTTATTGCATGTTATACATGCATGAGTTTTCTTCCTCGAATGTACAAAGATGTGCTTATCTAAATAATATTTGCAAGAACATCTTTTATTGCATACTTCACAAACGTAAGTCTTTTCCTTAACATGAACAAATGTATGCTTATGTAAATTATACTTTCTAGAAAACCCTTTATTACATACATCACAAATGTGAGGCTTGTCGCTAGTATGAACAAAAGAGTGATTATTTAATTGATCTTTCCTAGAAAATCCTTTATTGCATACTTCACACTTGTGAGGTTTTTAACCAGTATGAACAAGTGTGTGCTTATCTAAATAATATTTTCTAGAAAACCCTTAATTCCATACTTCACAAACGTGAGGTTTTTCCCCAGTATGGACAAACGTGGTTTTTTTTTTTTTTTTTTTATGATCTATTCTAGAAAACCCTTTATTGCATACTTCACAAATGTGAGGTTTCTCTCCAGTATGAATAAACATATGTTTATTCAAACGATCTTTTTCAGAAAATCCTTTATTGCATACTTCGCAAATGTGAGGATTCTCTCCTGTATGAGTAAACATGTGTTTATCTAAGCGATCTTTTCTAGAAAACCCCTTATTGCTTACTTCACAAATGTGAGCCTTCTCACCAGTATGACTCAATAAGTGTATATTTAAACGATCTTTCCTAGAAAACATTTTATTGCATATTTCACAAATATGAAACTCTTTTACAGTATTAACAAAAGTGTGCTTATCTACATGATATCTAGTTGAAGATTCTTTACTGTGTATGTTAGGAACGAAAGAGTTTGCTTTTGTGTCAATCAAGTGAATATCCATACTTCGAATTTTTTAAACGCATGTATTTCTGTAAAATTAAGGCAATATCTTTACTTCATACAATTTACTTCTTGTGAAGAAAATAATTATAATTACTTTCTAGTATTTGGAAATAAAAGAAAAGATAAAAATATACAGATTCTAGGAGAGTACTGTTTCCTCCTTACACATAAGACTAATTTCATTCTATAGAAGGAAAAGATCAAAAACACAATACTTGATACCAAACAAGAAATTAATTTTTTTCTTAAAAACATCAACTATCCTTATTTGGTACATCAAAAACGATAACTTTCTTTTTCAATAAGAGGTAATTGAACATTCCAATGCTTCAAAACTTTAATATATTTATCTGTAAAAAAAAGAAAAAAAAATAATGACAAAATAAAGAAGTCGTGTAAAATTATCTTCAGAAAAAAATGGATCTAAAAATAATAGTTACTGTGCAGAGAACACACAAGATAGAAAAGACACTTTGCATGAATTTTCGAAATATTGAAAATTTGATTCAGGTTTAGATTTATACTAAGTACTCAAGTAGGATTTTTTTTCTCTATCTGAGTGTGTACGAGTGCATGAATTAGAGTAAAAAATTAAATAATTCCAAACATGAAGTTTACTATTGACTTTTAAACTTCATTTAAACTCTAGTATATTTTGTGAAAAATTGAAATTATAAAAGAAACTACAAAACAGGAATTCTGCTTTTTTTAATTTAGTGTCGTTTTGGTTGAAATATATACATGCATATAAATATAGATAGTACAAAACATATTTCCATTTTAAGTCTTAAATCACATGCTTTTATTTTATGTAAAATGACCTTATTCAAATTCGTTAAAGAATTCCACATTTACGACCGAGTCCTTAATAAACATCTACACGAAAATATACATATGACATCACTATCGGTAAGAAATAGACAAATCCAGCAAAAAGTGATGTCGTCATACCAGAAACTCGACACAAAAAATCAGCTATCTTAAGATTTATATACCTTTATTTGCTTGTAACAATAATAGTTTAAAATATACTTAAAATTAAACATAGTTTATAATAGCTCCATGTTTAATTTAAAATCAATCAGTTACATTTTTCAAAAGTAGCACAAATATGAATCGCTTTTTTCAGTTGTTATAGGAAAATGGCAAAAAATGGATATAATTATTATTTTCCAACTAATTTTCTTTTAACTTTTACTGGAATGGAAGCAGCCAAAATTAAAAAAAAGGTGATAAAATCTACAAAAATAAATTGATGTGCAGTTTTCTAAAAAAATTCATTTAAAAATACCTTTTATTCTCTACATGATTGTATAAAAACAGACAATGTGCGAAGCTTAGAAGTTTAAAAAAATTGCAGGTAGAGATTATATGTTTTTAATTATACAATGATACATTTGCTTTATTGTATTGCTGGTTTCTGCAATGAAATGTTTCTTTTTATAGACGACTCTTTAAATGCTGGCCGAAAGAAATAGTATTTTGTGGCCTAATAATAAACATAATGCACATAAATCAACTAAAGATGTTCAGAATTTAGTTTTGGCTAATTTTCCATAGTGAAATTAATACTTTAAAAATAAATAAAAGAATAATTTTAAAAAAGCACACAAATTCAACATATTTGTAATCAACATGAACTATTTACATTTTTAGGCAGCCAAATATGAAAGAAAAACTTTCAAATAGAATTTTTCTCACAATGCAACATAGTTAATTGATTGTTTATGGTTTTAAAAATAATTTTCAAGCATAAAATATTTTCAAATTTATCTGTATCGTGTGGAACTCGACTGATTTATCCGTTCGACCTCAAGACAACATAGAGTTCATCATTTTCTTACGGCTAATGTGACATAAAAAAATTAAAACTTTCTCTATGAATAAATAAATGAAATATAAATAAAACGCAAATTTAACAGACTTGCTATTGAACTACGCACCTAAAACTCTGAAATTATCAGAATATAAAATGTGTCGTACGCAGCAAAATCTTGGACTAATAAACTCTTAGCATGTGGCGAGTACGAAAATATCGTTTCTGATAAATTTGAAAAGTTTATTTGATTGTATAATTCATATTTTTCAGAAGAAAAATGCTTTCTTTTAGCATGCAATCAAACAAATATAATGCATAGAAAAAGAATGTTAGTTTTTTCAATTAACGAAATTGTTTTTATCTATATTTTATTATCTATATTTTAACATATATTTTTCATTTATATTTTCATCTATATTTAGTTTATTACAGCTGTTGCAATTAAAAAAACTTTTACTTTTTGAACAAATATGCAGCTTAAAATCTCAATCAAAATTTAAAATGCTTTTCTTCTCAGCAATGCGTGTTCAAATTGTATGAAAGGCAAAAAATGAGATATTAATGTGATAAAAATGAAATACCTTGATTTTATAAAAATAAATAACATTAAATATCACCGGTACTATAGTCTATGCAAGAAAAAATGACTTCTCAAGGCCGAATGTTCCTCTTTCCATTTTCCCTTTGTTGCCATGGCATCGGAGGAAGCCAGTCGCTTGTCCCTTTTTTCTACTGCATTCCCGCTAAACAAATTTACCCGTGCAAGAGTAAGAGTTATGCGGTATTGGAAGACTCTTTTTCCCGCACACCAACTGGATTTTCTTACGTTCAGAAAAAGCTGTAGTTTAGCTAATTTTAAAACATTTGTTTTGTGAGTCTATTTATAGCAAGAAATATGGGTAGTTTTTCGACGGCAGATTAATGATGCTATTATTTTTTTTAATTCAGTTAACAAATTGTAATTGTAACTTTATTGTTAATTTAAAATAATTATAAATTTAAATAAATTGTGACTTTCTAGAACTTACAATGCTATCTGCATTCGTATATTCAGGAAGTTTCCTACTATTTATTGTGCAAAAAAATTGAACCTCCGCATATATATATGTGTGTGTATATATATATGCATATATATATATATATATATATTATATATATATATATAATATGCATGTAATTTATCTATAAATTACATTACTGTGTTGCTATCTTGTAATCGTCTTAGTCATAACCCAATTATTGATATAATAGTGTTGTAGTCGTAAAAGAGGCAGAGTGTATACGGTATAAGTAGAGGGTATGCGCTACGTCATGAATGTTCATAGATAGGATATACGCTAATGCTTTATTTGAGAAACAGAGTGTATGCGGAACTTCTTTAAAAAATCCGAAGGGCATACGGCGTATACACTAGTATACCCTCTACTACATCCCTGGATGTAAAATAGCAAATTCACAGCATTTTCTAAAAAATACTTTGCATATAATAAAAGAATGAAATCAATTAAAATTTGAATAAGAAGCAAACTACAAGTAAATTGAAATATCTCTTTCATTTATAGAAATCTGAGTGAGAAAAATTTTCGCGTGTTAAATTTTTAAGGATGAAAATATTTTATGAATTTAGTGAGCAATACATTCAGATTTGAATCCGAGAATCTGAGCTGTCCTTGACCAGCATCCTTAAAACAAAAATAAATAAAAAAGGGGGGGAGAGGTGTAAACATGGTTCAACCAATTCATGCCACTTCATATGGCTTGATGCAAAATTATTCTTTATAATAATTTTAATGTGTCTCAAACAACTAATGCTCTTTGGGGTGGAAGGGGGGGCATCATTAAAATCCATATTACATTCAGCATTACTTACCCCAAAATATCTCGAGGGAGTGGGTAAATATTAACTGGTTTTTTTTCTTTTTCTTTTTTTTCTAAAAAAATAAGCAAATAGAAATAGAATAGAATTTTAATGTATGAAATCTTTCATACATTATAATCTGAGTAAGAAAAACACATCTTTGATTTTTGCATCAGGATTGGAAGCAACGAGCTCTTTTAAATAGTTGTATACATTATAAATAACCTTCTTCGACCGCTTTCTAATATCAGGACTACTAGTTACTGGTTGACATAATTAAAAAAAAGCAAAAAGGAGAGAAAATTAAAGAAAGCAACTTAGTCAAACAAAGGACGGAGTAATACTGATCCACTGTATCTCTGAAAATGTGTGGGGAAAAAGAAGAGCGGTCAATCGGTCACATGACTGTTACCATAGTTACTATCTTAAGATAAGGGCGAGAGTGACCATCGTGAAGGGGGACATTCGACCTTGAATTGCCAATTTTTCTTGCGAGAACTATAATTCATTATCCCATCAACAAATTTCAAAAAATTATACAAATCGAGAATCTATGAAACAAATTTTATAAATTAATACAATTTTTATTTTTATTGACGAAAGAAGAAATAAGTTAGTACACTATTAATAAAAATACTAATGAATGTCGAATTAAAAATCACTTGATGAAATAACAAAGAAATGTATTGTATTTTATGGCAAGTAAATGTGTCATTTACGATCACCCATTATTGGCCTTTTTAATCTTATGGTTTGCTGATGCATTTTCAGTCGACGGAATAATCCAGTAGTACCAAAACATCAACAACATAAAAATAAGTGCTTGTTGCTATAGTCAAAAATACAGTAAATTACTCAAAATTTTTTACGCTTATCAATTTGAGATAAGGTCAAAAACGATAGATGCGGGATTACTTGACAAATGAAATCTTTTTCTTTTTCTGTATGCGTACTAAGAAAAAAATCAACCTTCGAAAAAAAATCTTCTGCAAAATAATTTATCTTCCGCAGAGATAGGATTTTCCAAGGGTATCTTTAAAAAAAAGTATTTTTCTACTATAAGAACAACACTTTCCTGCAAGTGTATTCGTTTTTACTAGGGATGCACCGAATAGTGATTTTGGCCGAATACCGAATGCCGAATATTCGTCCGACAGGTGAAACGAATACCGAATATTCGGCTGGCCGAATAGTAATTGTTGGGCCGAATACCGAATATTCGGCCAACCGAATAGTAAGTATTCGGCCGAATACCGAATATTCGGCTTTCCAAATGCTTTTTATATTTCAAAGTTTAAAGGTATTAAAATGTTACTTTTTAAAACAATTTTACATAATATTTAATAAAAGAAACTTACATTTTGATAAACAAGGGTGTTTTATAAGAAAATTTAGTGTTGGAAAAAAAATCTGCCTTGAGTTATTTAAGAAGCACAATTATGAGACATTTTAAATTAATAAAATTTTAAAGTTCATGGTTTTTTCAATGAATTAAAACAAACATTTTAAAATCAAAACGAAATAATGAAAATATGGATGAAGTAAAACTTTACAGTATCTTAATTGTCCTTTTTCAATAGATCAAGGCAGATTTTTTTTCAATGTAAAGTACAAATACGTTCAACTTAATTCTGAATAAAGGAATATTTAGCTCATAGTTCTTTTCATATGAATGATGGCATTTTCCACCCTTCCCATCATATCATATTTTACAGAAATAAAAGTATGTAAAATGAAAATACAGTTACGATATCTTATTTATTGTTAATGCAACAAACGAAAACACAAGATGAAATACAATGTATTTATGAATCAATAAGTTGATTATGGTTTCATGAACAAAAATTGCCTTGATAGCTATTACTATCCTCAAAAGTTTTTATTTTTTGTTTAAGGTCTTTTATTTTTGAAAAGCAAGAAACGGGTTAATTACTAAACAAAATTTAGGAACTTGCATTTGCACATCATTTATTCTTAAGGAGAATCCTAATAAATAACCATTTTAATCCTTCTCATGGTTAATTTTCTTAAGTTATACTTTATAAACAACAAATAAATAATGTAAAAACATTCTATTTTATTTTAATATGACTTTCTTTCTAATTATTTTAAATATATTTATAAATTGACAGTTAAAAGTAGAAATTGTGAAAAGTTTTTAAAAATGTGTTTTAAAAGGTTTCATTAAATATTGGATTTGGTCGAATACTTTGATATTCGGCTAAACCGAATATTCGGCAGGCCGAATAGTTTGATATTCGGTCAAGCCAAATATTCGACTGAACAGAATAGTTTGATATTCGGCATAACCAAATATTCGGTAACATGGCCGAATAGGCCGATTACCGAATAGATACCGAATATTCGGTACATCCCTGGTTTTTACAATATGAAATTCACTTTTTTGATATAGAAGCGATCCTTTAAAAATATATAACATACAAAATTAGACATTTTCACGAATTTTTTTAATAAATCGATATAAATCTATTGCCAAAATAAAAGAACAAATACATATAACATATTATGAAAAGTAATAAAACTCAATTTAAATTAAACTAGTTGGATGTGCCAATACCAAAACTTCCTTCTATCTCATACGTACATTTTGATATTTCGAAAAATAGTTACACATGTTAATAGTTTAATATTATTAATTTAATATTATACCAACTTTGATTTTTACCTTAAATTTCTGCTTCAGTCAATTAAGCAGTATAAAAATTAGTTTATGGGGATCATTATATTTATAAAAATAAAATTTTTCCTTTATTCTGTTATAATCAACTGTTTGTAAACAGCCGGTTGAAAAAGACGCGAGTTCCCGTCTTTGCACGAGTCAGTGGATAATAGAATGACGAAGAATCGAGAAAATGATACAAAAAGCGCTATCACAATGCTCCTTCCCCATAGAATATTTCCAAATTCAAGGAAGATCTGCAGGTTATGACCAAAAACGTATGCAAAAAATTCTAAACATAGCTTTATAAACTTTTCGATGGTACAATAATGAAAATAACGTGGAAACTGCCTTTAGAGCGTACCCTTCAGGCAGATTGTTTTTCAAATTCAGGGAGGATCTGCTTGCCATATGCAAAAATAATCATACACAAAAAATTAGTTGTTATAAGCAAAACTTTAAACACTTTTGGACAGTGCAATATTGAAATTACTGACATCTCAATTATAGCGCCACTTCCAGTGGATTTTTTTAAATTCAGAAAGGGCTGCTGACCATAGCCAAACATTTACACAAAAAAATTTGTACAATTCTATTCATATTTTCTCACACTTTTCGGTGATACAATATTGAAAATGACATAAAAATCGGTATTACAGCGCTTCCTTCCGGCGGATTTTTTTTCGAATTCAGAGAGGACCTACTAGACATAGCCAAACATTTATACAGAATATTTAATTTAATTCTATGAATGACTTCATACACTTTTCGATCATAGTGTATCAAAAATAGCAAATAAATCGCGATTAAAGCGCCCCCTTACAGTGGTATATTTCAAAATTGAAGGAAAACTACTTGCTACAGCCAAAAACGTACAAAAATATTTGGTTCAACTCTATGCATATCTTCATAATTTTTTCGATAATACATACGGATACACAAACGGACAGACAGTCATTTTCTAAAAACATGTTTTGGGGAATCTCTGACCCCTTAAAACATACAAATAAGTCGAAAAAAATTTCGACTACACTACTTATTTCAACTGAAGATAGAAGAGATTGAAAATGTAAAATGTTTGAAATTGTCAATATCTATTTGACAATTTGACTATTAGTTTTACAGTACTCGATATTCCTGTAAAAAATAATTAAATAAATAAAAGAATATTACCAGTTAAACTGATGGCACTGAAATGGTAGGCTTTTCACACTAATAGTATATTACAATCTTATATTTTAAAAGGTTAATGCCGATCGAAAAATAAATTAAGGGGGGGATAGCTCCCTCCATTTCCCGTTTTTATACTTAATCATTCAGCCCCCTAAACTAATCAGGGATATACGTGTCATATAAAAAACCTGTGTCAAAAATTCAGAGCAAATTGGATAATTCTTCATAAAAATCCTTTTATGTATTTTAAGGGGAGTTATACCCCTCCTTTATACTTAACCATTAAACTTCGAAAACCATTCAGAAATTCGTCTTATCAAATATAATTTACATCAAAAATTTAAAGCAAATCGGATAATTCTGCGTAAAAAATCCATTTATCAAATCGTCCGTACCCCCTTTATACTTAACAAAAGAACCCAGCAGCAAATTAGAGAAGTGTCTTATCACTATGAACCTGTATCCAAAAATTGAAGCAAATCGGTTAATTCTGTAAGAAAAACCATTTACCTAAATTAAAACCCACTGATCCCCCATTTATACCTATCCAATGAATTCTCAAAACAAATCACCAAAGCGTCTTATCAGAATTAATCTATTTTAAAAATTTGTAGCAAATTGGTAAATTCTGCGTAAAAAGACCTTAAATCTAAATTAAAGAAGGATTACCTCCAATTTCGCCCTTCTCAGACTTATCCAATGAATTAGCAAAACTAATCATGAAGTTTCTCTTATTAGAATGACCCAATGTTTAAAATTTGAATGAAATCTGATTATTCTGCTTCAAAAACCCATTTATTGAAATTAAGGGTGAGGGAGCCCCTGTCACCCTCTTTATACTAATCCAAAAAACTCCAAAAACTAAACATGGCGGTGACTTCACCAGAATAATCCTATGTCTAAAATTTGGATGAAATCTGATAAATCGTCATGAAAAACCCATATGTGGGTGGGGATTTCCCCACCCAAATGGCAATTGTGAGTGGGCAATTCCCCACCCATAAAGGGTGGGGAATTAGTCCCCTATTCTTTTTGTTTATGCTTATTCGATGAACACCTAATACTAATAACGGAGGAGCCTCCTCAGAATGATACTAGACCTAAATTTTGAACGAAAACTTATAATTCTGCATGAAAAACCTATTTATATAAATAAAGAAGAGGGGCATTAGCTCCTGACCTCCCCCCTCTTACCCGTATCGAAAGAACTCCCAAAAGTAATCAGGGAAGTGCCTAATTGGAATGTGCCTTTATCCAAAATTTCAAGTGAATCAGATATTTTTATCATGAGTTATCCCGTTACGCACGCACTCTCGCACATACATACAGAATGGGCGGGCACATAAGCTCTTAGACTTTAACAGCCTTGAGCTAAAAATACAAAGAATATTACTCAGTTAAACTGATGCCATTGAGCTCACAGGTCACGCATACTAATTGTACATTACAGCCTTATATTTTCAAGAATTAATTCTGTTCGAAAAAAACATTAAATAAGGGAAAACACCCCCTCCCCTTTCCCGTTTCTATACTTAATCATTGAACTCCCTAAACTAATCACGGAGATGCTTTATCATATAAAATATCTATATCCAAAATTCAGAGATAATCGGAAAATTCATAATAAAAAAAACCATTTATACAATTTAAGAAGAGTTATCCCCCTCTTTTATACATAATCTTTGAACTTCCAAAACTATTCAGAAATTTGAACGAAATATGATAATTCTGCATGAAAAACCCATTTATATAAATTAAGGGGAGGAGCATTAAAACCCCCGTCCCCCCTGTTTATACTTTTCCAATGAGCACCTAATACCAATCACGGAATCGCCTCATCAGAATGATCCTACATCTAAATTTTGAACGAACACTGATAATTCTGCATGAAAAACCCATTTATATCAATTAAGGGGAGGGGATGAGCCCCCATTTCCCTTCTTATACATATCGAACGAACTCCAGAAACTAATCAGAGAAGCGCCTTATCGGGATATACCTATATAGAGAATTTGAAATGAATCGGATATTTTTATCATGAGTTATCGCGTTACGCACGAAACAACGAACGTACGTACATACATACAAAACGTGTTTGCGTATAATATCAAAGCTCTCAGACTATGATAACCTGTGAGCTAAAAATTATAGTATTAAGTATCAATAATGGATGTTCGTAAACTTAATCCATTTTGGCCCATTAAATGCCATCCAACACTTGGCATTAAGTATTTTACACGTGTTTATTGCATCTTTAATTATTTTTCATGTTTTATTTTATTGATATTTCATTAATGTTTTACTTATATGAACAAAACTTTTATTATGTACAATTACAAATTTCTGAAACAATTTTATTGCATCTCCCTTGTTATCAGGGTGTCAAATAGTAAAATTAAACACATCATCTGCAATATATGTACATTATAATTTAAACATTTTTTTTATTCGAAAAGTAGCAACTTAAAATGTTTTGTGAAGTTATTCATCTGTTCACACGAAAAAATTATTCAGAAAATGTTTCAGCACAGAAATCTTAATTTGTAAACAGTACAAAATAAATATTATTTCAAACTCTTCAATAAATAAAATTTTGGGTTTAAACAAGTATTAGATGAAGAAATTCTGAAAAGTCTCATTTTGGAAACCTTACAGCAGTCAACGTGCAACAGTATCATCGTGGGATATTTGTTTTCAGCATGATCAAAATATGCAAGCCTTTAATTTTACAAGAGATGCAAAATACTTCCTACAAAAGAAACTATTTTAAACAGTGCCATAAAACATACTTCAAAAAGCATCGACTTTGTATTTATGTGATTTGCATACGTACAGTGTCTCACAAAAATGATGGGACACTTGTGCTTTATAAAAAGAAACTGCAATAAAATAAATAAACAAACATGTGCAAAAAATTTTTGGGTGTGTTTCATATTTAAAGTTAGTAACAATTATTACATAACATACATTTTGTCAAAATATTAAAATATTAATTTAGTAAAAATACAATTGTTCAGAACGGAGCAAAAAATGGCTCACATAAGTGATGGGACACTTACTTTTCCATCAAATATTTATCCAAAAATTTTACTTTTTAAAAGGTTTTAATATTTTGTTGGATTTTCTTTTACTTTTAAAACATGATTTAATCTTTTTGGGATGGATTCGACTAATTTTTTTGTGATTTCTGGAGTGATTTTACCCCATTCTTCTTGAAGCACCGATTTCAGTTGTTGTTTTGAAGAAATGGTGTGTTTGCGAATTCTTGATTCCAATTCTTGCCAAATATTCTCAATGGGATTTAAGTCTGGAGATTGTGGTGGTGTTTTTATTATTTCAGGACAGTTATATAGCAGCCAGAGTCTAACGTTCAGAGCAGTGTGCTTGGGGTCATTGTCCTGGTAGAATTTAAAATCGTTATGAAGGTTCAATTTTCGTGCTGAAGATTACAAATTTTGCTTTAAAATATCAATATACTTGTACTGATCCATTATACTGTCAATAAAAACAAGATTACCAACTCCAGCGGACGACATACACCCCCCATACCATAACTCCTCCTCCACCATGTTTTACTGTTGGTACCAAGTTCTGTTTGCGAAATTCTTCTCTGGGTTTTCTCCACACCAAGATTCTACCGTCAGAACCAAATATATTAAATTTACTCTCATCAGCAAATATAACTTTATTCCAGTAATCAGAATTCTTATTTATGTTGGATTTTACTGGCTACTCTACCGTGATATCCAGCAGATCGAATTACCCTTCTAATAGTCTCATGATTAACAATTATTCCATATAATGCTGGTAAATCAGCAGCAACTTTTGAAGCACTATTTCTTGGATTTTTTTTAATATTTCGAACGATAATTCGCTTTATTCCATTGGATAGCTTTGATGGTCGGCCAGGTCTTCTTTTATCCTGAATCATATGATTCTTTTTATATCGTTTAATGCTATTGAAAACTGTTGAACGACTCAAGTTAACTGTTTCAGCAGTTTTTCTAATAGATTTTCCACGTTCGATATGCAAATTAATAATTAATTTTCGAATTTCAGGCGAAGTTTCTTTTTGTTTAGCATTCATGGCTACACAGAGCTAAAAAACACAAAAGTTCAAAAACAAACTGGAGAGAAATACTGCAGACGATTTTATAAATTATTGCCAATTGCTTTTAAGTAAAAATAAAATCCCCAAAAATATTTTTATTGCTCATTTCAGACGATTTTTGTTGCATATATAATGGTGTCCCATCACTTATGTGAGCTATTTTTTGCTCCGTTCTAAACATTTGTATTTTTATTAAATTAATATTTTAATATTTTGAAAAAATGTATGTTATGTAATAATCTTTACTAAATTTAAGTATGAAACACACCCACAAAAAATGTGTACATGTTTCTTAAATTTATTTGATTAGTTTCCTTTTGTAAAGCACAAGTGTCCCATCACTTATGTGAGACACTGTATATTAAGATAACAATTTGCAGCAAATCCTCTTGACTAACAATTTACAAACAAATCTTTTGTTATTTATGAGTAAAAGCAGGTGTGTTTTTAGATAACCACGTTGTAAAAATTCATTAGAATAAAGAAGAGGTATTTCAATTTTTACTGGTAATATACTCCTTAAATTTCCACTTGGTGAAAATCGTTTTAAACATGTTTCAAAAGCGGAAAAGTTTCACTGTGAGTATGCATGCAACTTTTAGATGACTACTTCGTGCAAATTTGTATATTTCATGGATTACATTTTACAGACTCTTTTTCCTTTCTACGGGTGTGCAAGTGTACTTTGAGGCTCACACTTCCTTAAAATATTCTAGAACATATTACTCCAACAAAAAGTGTTTATTTTGCATGGGTATACATGTGTTTTATTAGATTACCATTTCGTGAAAATCTTTTGGAACATATTTTACAAATAAAAGGTTTTTCTTTTGTATGGATGCGCAAATGGACTTTCAGATTACTATTTTTTGAAAATCCTTTCGAGCATATTTCACAAACAAAAGGTTTTTCCTTTGTATGAATGCGCATGTGCAGTTTCAGATTACTAGTTTCTGAAAATCCTTTACAGCATACTTCGCAAACGAAAGGTTTTTCATTCGTATGGATTCGTAAGTGTTTTTTCAAAGTACCACTTTGCGAAAATCCTTTGGAACATATTTCACAAATAAAAGGTTTTTCCCTAGTATGGGTGCGCAAATGTGCAGTCAGATGTTCACTTTGCGAAAATCTTTTAAAACATATTTCGCAAACAAAATCTTTTTCTTTTGTATGGATGCGCAAATGTTTTTTCAGAGTACCATTTTCGGAAAATCCTTTTGAACATATTTCACAAACAAACGGTTTTTCCTTCGTATGAGTGCGCAAGTGTTTTTTTAAATTACCACTGTCCGAAAATCTTTTAGCACATGTGTCACAAACAAAAGGTTTTTCCTCCGTATGGATTCGAAAGTGTCTTTTTAGAGTACCACTTTCTGAAAACTCCTTGGAACATATTTCACAAATAAAAGGTTTTTCCTTTGTATGGGTGCGTAAATGTACAATCAGATGACCACTTATTGAAAATCCTTTAGAACATATTTCACAAACAAAAGGTTTTTCCTTTGGAAGGCTATACAACTGTTTTTCCAGATCCCTACTTTTCGGAAAAGTTTTGGAACGTGTTGCAGAAAAAGATGTATCTTCTGTTGCTTGCGAGTGAATATGAGGCATTGACATAGAAAATATTTTCTTTGATAAGATATAGAAGATGAAATGTCTGCACGAAAGATTATTTTAATGAATTTCGCCAAAACTGCTTTAAAAGCATTTGAACACACCTAAAATGGTAAAAAAATAATTAGACCTTTTTTCTCCATTGTTAACTACATATCCATTGCCAATCGTTAAAGAATACAATGATTTATAGAATCGCAAAATGAAAATAAGCAATATTTTTATAAGCTATTTAATTACAAATTAAGTTTTATAAACAATTAGGGATTAGCAGCATCCTCTGTGGACCAACACGTTTTTAAATCTTTAATATTATCATTAAATGATATTCTTTTTCAATATAAAGTTAAGGAGCAGTATAAAAAAATAAACTAAAATTGAAAAACACGATTTTCATTAGAAATAATATAAGAAAATATAATAAAATGTGGTTGACCAATTCAACATAACAAATTTGAAAAATAAAACAAAAAAATTCAAGAACCCAGAGCATAATTCAAAATGACAAAAATAATTTATATTACTTAAACAATGCTGCTTTATTGTACAACTATGTCTGCTCAAATAGATGTTATTAGAAATTTTTATAGGTGCTTATGCATATAAAGCTGGAAGAATTTGGGGACATTCTATATTCCAGTGATGGCTTAAAAAAGTAATGAAAATTTAGTGTAAGATATTTGAAATTATAAATCGACCGAAAATTAAGTTATGAATTACTACTATACTACATTACTACTGCCATAGGAGTGTATATATAGTGTGCTATTATAGGAGTGTCGCCGAAAATGCTGTTGAAAATTCGGCCAGACCAAAATTATCTGTTCTTCAAAAATGTCGTTTCTTATTTTGAAAATTTTCAAAATGACGTTTTCATTTGAGCTTTATTATCTAAAATGAGACATTCTTTATTATTGCTATGAAATTCACTGCATAATATTTATTATCTTAGCAGTAATGACTGATTCAGGGCTTGATAGCAAATTATAAAATAACCAATGCATATATGATTAAACTTTGAAGTTTTTCACCTGCCCATTAAAAGCTAGAGGCATAAGAGCAAGAAGTTTCAGTTTGATACCACATAAATATTTTGAATGCTCTTTGAAAATGATTATCTACAAAAATCACTATAAAAGATTTTTCCAGTTTCATATACATTGAACGTTTTTTAATGAGAGAAACTTCGTACAATTTGGAATCACTCTGCTCTGTGAATGAATTAATTATATTTTGTTCTATATAAAATAAAAAGTTCTGTCAGAGGACAGAAAGCGAAGTTGGTCCACAGAAATAAAATTTATTATCTTACAGGGGAAAACTTTCAAAACTTTTTTATGGTGTGTGTGTGTGGGCGGAGGGAAGTATTTATTTTTTTTATACGCATTCATTTTTTTGTTAGAAATGTGCTACCATAAATGTATAGTTAAATAATGATAATTATTTTTATGTGTATATTAATCAACTAAATTTTTGTTGGACATTTTCATTTTCGGTCGGAAATACGAAGATTACCGAAATTCGATGTCGGTTTTTGTGACGTTTTAAAAAACTGTTTTGGTCGGCTTTAAAATTAAATTTTCTACTTAAATCACTAAAAAACTCTTGGGAAGAGGTTAAATAAGATGCAGGTGTTAAACACATGATTACTTTCAAATTTACAACTACTTTTTACAAAGTAATATAAACAATGCACCATTTGTGTTCTTAAAATTTAAAAAAAAAATCTACCAGTTACAGAGTTACATTTTCTTCTCAGATAAACATTTATTTTAACAAGTTTAAAAGAATCATAATCAGTAATGTATGACTAACAGACAAAGAATTATTAAGTGAATTTATGTAAAGAACTCATAACATTGTAATTTTGAAATATTGTGCGATTTCTGTGATTTTCTTTCTTAGTTTCTATTACCTTAATTTTTTTAGTGATCACTGCATTCTTTCACTAACTTAGTTTTTTCTTCAAAAACTTCTAAAATTTCTCTGACGGGAATCAATTACCTTTGAACCTCTCTGCAATAGGTTCCTCGAAATTTGGGCATTCCACTACTCTCTTCAAAATTTCATCTTTTATTTATTTAAAAAAAACATTTTACATACATAGTTAAAATCAATTTTACAAAATCTTTTCATGTCCTAAACTTTATATATACATTTTTTTGCATGAATATTAAATATTTGTTCGAACTATCAGTTAGAAAAATGGATAAGTATGAGTGCAAACCAACTTCTTTTCTACCCTTCCCAGTTTACCTCTTTAAAAATATCATATTGACTATAGATACAGTTTTAAATATGCTGTATTTCTAAATATCAAGTGTATAATAAAACCTACTAGATAAATTTATATAACAGTTTTATTTTTTTACATACTTCCCAACCTCCCGCTTTTTAAAATTAACATAACATACTTCAAACTAGAAAATTTGTTTATTAAATTGAAGATTGTAGGATTCGATAACTATCTCATCGAAACAAGAAATTTTTAATTTAATAAATTTTCTGGAGGATCTTTCTTTGTTTAAATAAAAGCGGGAGATTGGCAGGTATGTATTTAATAAATCTGGTCTAATTCCATAGAAATGGAAACTTTTTTATTGCGTTTCTATTCAATAGAATAGCTTAGAATTACCAGAAAGTATCATTAAACTTTCACAGTAAAAACACTGCCTTAAAAATAAATCTCGTGTCATTTTTACTTCTTAATTCATCTCATTTTTAAAATTTCGAGCAAATTTCCAGTTTCTGTGACAAATGAATTTTTTCTTCTTAATTTCTTTTAGACTATTTTTTGAAATATATTTTCATGATAAAATAAATGTTTTTTAGAATTATAAAAATACAAAAAGTTTATATGAAAAAAATAATTTATTCCGTTACTATTATTGAAGGTAAAATTAGTTTTTTTCAAAGCAAAAAAAAGAAAGAAAGAAAGAAAATTTTATAGAAAAGACTTATATTTGTAGAAAAGCCGTCATGTGAGATTAAATGTCTAAATTTTACATTATATAAATTAATTTCAATAAAATCTTCACTATTACCAACTTTACAAACAATATTTAAAATTATATATATGTATATATACATATATGTTACGGTGAAACACCGAAATCAGGAGAATGTCGACTTTCACTGGTAAATGTCAACATTTACATAGTCGCTTGGTGTATGTCCGAGATATTTGCTAAATATCCTTATGTCTGACTTACACCGGTAAATGTTGACATTCACCATGCACTAATGGTGAATGTTGAAAATGTCCGAGATTTTTATACTTTTTTCCCTCCGTAATTCAGTCGCGATAAAATTTTCGCCTCTCTTTCTGAGGGGAATGACTAATAACTTAAAACACACAGTACATTCAAAATGAGAAAGGAAAATAATAGAAATGAAAAACTTAATTATACAGTACATTCAAAATTAGTAAGAAAAATAATTGAAGTTAAAAACTTACTTAATTATATATTACATTCTAAATTAGAAAATAAAATAATAGTAATAAAAAACTTACTAAATTATGTGGATTCAAATCGGAGAAAGAGATTCAAGCACCTCTCTTTTGAACCTCCACCAGAACACATCTGTGATTGTCGACATACACCGGTGAGGGTCCGAATGTACAAGAATGTAATGAAATATTCGATCTTTCACCGAAGTATTTGGTGTTTGTTGACATTCACCGGTGAAATTAGACATTCTCCAATTTCGGTCTTTCAAGGTAACATATATATACAGGGTGTTTCGCTACCAGACCAACAAATTTTGAGGGATGATAGTGTACATCAAGACAAACATTATTAAATAGGAAACCATGAGGCGCAAACGTCTTCTGTAAGAGCTAAGGGCCATTAAATTTTAAGGTCCAAAACTTCAAAAGATGATAAAAAACGGAAAAAAGGGTCGATTCGTTTGCGGTTTTCACTAAAATCATTCTTTATATCACAATTTCTCTAGAATAAAATTTTAAAGGCTACGTTCAAAAATTGCCGATAGAGGGCGCTTTAGACTTTAGAGTAATGGACAACTACTTTTTATCGTTATTTTGTACATGGGGTTGTAATTATTATAAAGTTTAGACTTTAACTTAAATTTTAAGCCCAAAATCTAAAACATTGGAATCGGGTAACCAGCGAAAATTGAACTGTAAACAGAGGGGGGGGATTTTAAATGCTCATAAACATTGGACAAACAAATCGATTTTATTGCGGTTTGCCTGTAGGTCATTCTCTTGATAAGTATTTTATTCAAAATGACGTACAGCTTTGGTGTCCTGATTTTTTCATAGAAGGCGCTTCCGACACATCTCCAACATTTCAATGGCATTACTCCTGGTTGTTTTACTACTATACCAAAATATTTCCAGGAAGTGTTAGAGATGCAAAGACGACACGGAATCATATAGGAATGTAACGTTAAAAATAGGAAGCAGAGAAAAAAAGCAATAGAAACAGCCGAGAAAGAACAACATTTTAATGTGACAGAAATTAGTTTATTTAAATGTTCTATAACAAAAGGTGTTCGAAATTACGACCAGAAGTAGTCCGGCATGCTTGACAGTGGTGTCGCATGGAATTCCTCACGCTTTGAAAGATTCCTGGCATTTCTGATAGCTTTCTGGCAGCTACAGAAATACCAGCTGCGGGGCCTTCAACTGACATTATGGGAATCTCATACATCCAACTTTTCATTTGATCCCAGCAGAAAAAGTCGATACTTGATAAGTCCGGCGATCTGGCAGGACTATGAAGCTGGCTACCACGACCTACCCACCGCTGTCTATATGTTACTTTGAAGTGTCGGCAAAAGTCATTGGTAAAATGTGGGGAAGCTCCATCGTTTTCTTCATCGTTCAAATACTTAATTCTGCTACCTTTGGAACTAGTTCACGAATGATCACTTCAAAGTGATCGCTGCTCACACGCATTACCGTTTAGCACCATCTACCGCAAGGAAACCGCAACGCCATCTACCGTCGCTGTCAAACTTGCCGGACTACTTCTGGTTGTAATTTCGAACACTTTTTCTAGTAAAACCTTTAAATAAACTGTTTTCTGTCACATTAACGTGTTGCTCTTTCACTGCTGTTTCTATTGCTTTTTTCTCTGCTTCTTTTAACCGTATCTGGCAAAAGGGCATTTCCAACGTTACATATTCCTATGTGATTCAGAATCATCTTTGTATCCCTAACACTTCCTGGAAGTATGTTGGTCTGGTAGTAAAACATCCAGGAGTAATGCCATTGAAATGTCGGAGATGTGTCGGAAGCGCCCTCTATGAAAAAATTATGACTCCAAAGCTGTACGTCATTTTGAATAAAATAATTACCAAGGGAATGACTTTCACGCAAACCGCAAGAAAATCGATTAGTTTGTCTAATGTTTATGAGCGCTTAAAATCTCCCCATATCTTCACAGTTCAATTTTCGCTAGTTACCTGACCTCAATGTTTTCGATTTTGGGCTTAAAATTTAAGTTAAATTCTAAACTTTAGAATAACTTCAAGCCCATGCACAAAATAACGATGAAAAATAATTGTTCATTACTCTAAAGTCTAAAGCGCCCTCTATCGACATTGAACGTAACCTTTAAAATTTTTTTCTGAAGAAATCGCGATATAAAGAATGATTTTAGTGAAAACCGCAAACGAATCGACCTTTTTTTCCGTTTTTTATCATCGTTTGAAGTTTTGGATCTTAAAATTTAATGGCCTCTAGCTCCTACAGAAGACGTTTGCGCCCCATGGTTTTCTATTTAATAATCTTTGTCTTCGTGTCTACTATCATCCCTCAAAGTTTGTCGGTCTGGTAGCGAAACATCCTGTATATATCCTATATGGCCAAGGGTGATTGGCCACTTGCGATTTTAGACGTTTTCGTAAATATCTAGAAAAATGTATTTGGAATTATTGAGAAACTCTAAGTGCTTAAACAGAATAGTCACAGTTAGAGATGTAAATTTTCCGGAAAAATATAAGTGTCGGAAAAAAACCGGTTTTTTACCGGTTTTTTTCGGAAAAAAACGGAAAAATTGGAAAAATTTATTTTTCATGACTGTTTCTCCCAAATAAATTATATTTTCATATAGAATATTAAATAATAAACATTTGTTTCCCATTTATATGTATTAAATGAAAATAATTTTCACTTTATATTACAAAATAAAAAGAAAGTAGCAAAGTCTGCTTTTAAAAATTTAGTTTTTTTTTTCCACAGCCTAAGAATTTTTATTAATTCTATTGTTTATTATATCATACCTCTGTTGAAATGATTTTTCAGTTACATGTTTAACTACCAATTGACCTAATGTAAACACCTGAGCCAAAATATCTGCAGTTTGGAATGAAATAAATTATGCATTCCATTTACATAAGTATAGTTTTTAAGTAAATGATATTAGTTTAAAGAAATTATGGCAATTTTGTGATTATTATGAATATCAGTATTCAAAAATTCCATTGTTTGTTTAAAAAAATGTATATTTTTACATTATTACTTTTTTTTCTTGGAATTCTAATTTTATTTCCTTTATAAAATATGTTTAGTTTTGGTATAGCTTTCCAATCTCAACTCAAAAAAGTTTTGATTTAGTTTTATGATCTAAATTCAAACAAAACTAAGTTTTACTTTGGCTTACTCAGGTCTGCAACTAAAAAATAGCGTAGGAATTATTGACTGTTAAATTTTTACTCACTGAAACCAGATTTTTTAAAGGTTTAATTAAATATAATTTTTTTCTTTTTACCCTGAAATCTGGTATTCTATTCTTGAGTAAGAAACCATATTCAATAATGTTTCCACATGGTAATTTTATATTTCTAAGAGTGGAACTCAATAGCTATGAAAACAGAACACTACAAAGAGAAAATGCTCACTATTTGAGGAATTAACAAAAGCAGTTACATACAGAGATAAACTTCTACTGTGCTTTAGAAAACTACAAAAATTCAAAGTTTAATCAAGAGGGAAAGTATAATTTGGAACATAGTTACTTGTAATAAAATATGGGGGTTTTTTTCATCGCAGTTGTACTTTTCTAATGCAAACTGTTCATGTTTTTGCAACATTACTGTACATTATGGAGGTAAAATGGAGGTCAATTTTAGATTCAACACCTTGAAAAATCATTCAATTAATCAGCTATAACGAAATCTTGAAAAATGCAGCTAGTGCCACCTATAGGGAATTTACACCAAAAACTAAACAACATTAATATATATCAGAAACTGTAGTTTTTTTTTTTTTTTTTAAATTGTTCTTGAGGTAAAGCTATTGTGATAATCATGAATAATGCAGCATAGCAGCGTCATCTGTTGAGCAATTTACACCAAAAAGTAATGAGCACGAAGTTATGCCAAAGATTAACTTAATCTGAAATTTTATAAAAATACATACATTAGTTTGAGATAGAACTATTGTGGAAATTATGAATAATGCAGCATAGCAGTGCCATCAGTTTGTCAATATATACTAATAACTAAACATCTCGAGTTTATATCAAGGTGTAACTGAATCTAAAGTTTTGTGAAATTATGTGCATCAGTTCTTGAGAGTGCCCATAAAATTTGTCACATACAGACTCACAGAGTGACAGATATTTTCCAAAAATCATCAAAACGTGTTCATTACCTTCTAAAAGTTTTAAATACACCAAAAACTGGAAGTCAAATTTTTCACGAATTCAATACTTACTTCTTGAAAATATAGATTAAAGTAATAAATGCATACTTCAAAATTTTATGTTGAATTTTTAATTTTATCATTTCCATTAATCGGCATATTATTGCAATAATTTTACACATGAATTAATTTTTAAAAAAAGAAGTTGCATTTAATTACGTATCTAGATTTTTTTTATGTAATCAAGTTTTTGTGAAATTGCGAACTTTTTGTATATACTTGTACAAAATATATTCAGAATTTTTGAATAAGAAATTATTACTATACTTAGGTTCCTATTTAGACATTTTTAATAAGGTTATTTACATACATATATGCAACTTAATAAGATTCAGCTGCTGTATAGCATGAGAATTTTTTTTTTTTGCTTCAATCACTGCACTTGCGAAAGATTCAATTTGTTGATTAAACTTTTTCTGAAAAGTCTATTTTCAAGAGAAATTTTGCAAAGGGTCTTGTGTTTCAAACAAGAAAAAAATGTGAAGAATCCTTTCAAGTCTTCTCAAACAGATTTCTGCTCAGAGATCAGATTACCCATATTAAAATTTTCATGTGAGACACTCAACATAAAAATAAAACAAATAAGAAGTATGAGAATGTAGCTATTTCGAAATTTTCGCTATATTATTTCATAAATGAAATTTCAATTTTTCCCGTTCGGAAAAATTGAAAAATTAGCCTTCGGAAAAAACCCGAAAAAAACCGTTTTTTTTCCCCAATTTTTCCGGTTTTTTTCCGAGCATTCCCATCTCTAGTCACAGTCATATATTTCAGTGAAGAGTGTTTCCCAAAATCCCATAGGGGACCGTCAATAAATTGAAAAATAAGAAGATATTTTGCATAGCCCCGTGAAAATTAATGTAACAAAAGTTTCCAAATTGCAGATAATGATTACGTAGCTTATTAGAATAAACTGTGTTAATTTTTATGAGGATAGCATGCATATTCGCAGAAACATTAACATTTTTAAAAAAGAATCCCAATTTTTTTAAAGTTTTTTGGTTATAATTTGTAAAGTATTTAATATAAATAGAAATTTCTTTTCAGAAAATATGACAAATAGTATTGTACGTAATAATCTATAACCAGAATTAAAAGGTAATAAAAATTGCAGGAAAAATTAGCAGGTTTACAAAATAATGTTTTACTGTGCATGCATCACCACAATCAAAATGTAATTTGGATAATATGTTTGCTAAATGTATAGAGCAACTTTTGTAAAAGTCTAAAAAGCATACCTTTAAAATTTTGAAAATAATCATGATTGAAAAAGCTCAAAATCCTTTATTCCCAAAATGAAGCAAGATGAAGGGCTGTATCCACATATAGTAGTAGCACAACATTGTGTATGCCATATTGATACTAACCAATGAATATATGGATACAGCCCCTCATCTTTTATCTTTATTTTGAATTAAAGGATTTTGAGATTATTCTATCGACGATAATTTTCAGAATTTTTAAGCAATGTTTTAGAGACTCTTTCAAATGTTACTCTATACATTTCACTAACACATTATGCAAACAACATTTTGATTGCTTTGACGCATGCATAATAAAACATTATTTTGTAAACCTGCTCATTTTCCTTGCAATTTTTATCATTTTTAATTCTGATTACAGGGTATCATGTAAAATATTATTTGTCATATTTTCTGAAGAGAATGTTTTTTACATTAGAAACTCTGCGAATTATAAGCAAAAACTTGAAAAAAATCTGGGACTGTTTTTATAAAAACTAATTTCTCTACTAGCATGCATGCTATCTTCATAAAAATGAACTCAGTTTATTACAATAAGCCACGTCATCAAAATCTGCAGTTCGGACGATTTTGCTAAATTAGTTTTGATAGGGTTATTCAAAAGATCTTTATTCTTTTTAATTTTATTTGAAGATCCCCTGTGGATTTTCGAGAAAAAAATCTTTACGGAAATGCAAGACCTGTACTATTCTGATTACTCACCTGGATTTTAAGAATAATTCGTCATGTATTTATTTAAATATTTAACAAAACATCTAAAATCGCAAGTGGCCGATCACTTTTGGCTTACAATAAATTTTGATTAAAGATAATTTTTATAGTATGATTTTTTACAAATCCACGATTCATCAAAATCCAAAATTTATTAAAATGTAGAGCATACAAACCAATTGCTAACATTCAAAGACTTCAGAAAAAAATGCCAATTATTTTTTTCTGGTTTCAGAATTTTTTTTCCAGCAATTAAATTTCAAGCCTGGAAATATGATGGGCATGAGAAATAACGAACGACAAATCAGCCCTTGATATTATTGGAAGCAAGAATAAAGGTGTTAAGTTTACTTGGTAACCCTATTCCAAGCTCTCCAAGTTGTAGATGAAAATCATTTTGTATATTAAAATTGAAAGACATTTTACATTCTGTATATATACAAGGTGCGTCAAAAATTCGTGCAAACTTTAAAAATCCATAATAAGAGAAGTAATGCGCGGAAAATTTTTCGGTTTGCGCGAGTATGGTGACACGTATTTTGCATTTTTTTCCCATGTATAATAAAAAATGATTCCAAAAAAGACCGATAGAGGGCGCTCACACGCAATATCGGGACGTTTTATGCAAATCAAGCAACCACAAATAGACAATCAAACAAATCACAATAACATGTCATTGTGCATTTATTATAAGGTATTAAAAGATGTTCAATATGCGAATCTTTCGTGATGCAATATTTGTGGATTTATCAATCTTGTACAAAAGTTTAACCATCAGCTCTGTATCTGCTAACGATATCATGCTGCCAATATTGAATGACGAATCCATCTTCGGCTAGGTGTTTTATTGCTAGTCTGATTTACATAAAACACCTCAGTATGACGTGTGAGCACCCTCTATAGGTTACTTTTGGAATCATTTTTTATTAGACATGGAAAAAAATCCAAAATTCGTCCGATCATATTCGCCCAAACCGAATTTTTTTTTTTAGTATTACTTTTTTTTATTATGGATTTTTAAATTTTGCACGAATTTATTACGCACTCGGTATATATTACCCATCAGCCTATTAAAAAGTATTTTTATTTAAAAAATACTCATAATGTATTGAAGTAGAATTTTGAATTTTGTTTAAAGTGATACTTACCCATTAAATGAAAGACAGGAGTTATAACACCAAAGAATTTACTTTTTGGTACTTTGGTGTAATTAGCCATCTAATAATGATTAGAGTTCATTTTCCAGCAGTTTATGCTGGTGAACTGTTTCACATAACAGACTAGATGTCATTCTCAATGAATTGTCTGAGTAAAATGTATTTTCTGGATTTGTTAAAGCACAGATCGAATAATATTGGCAGCTTATACAAAATACTGAATTCAATCTCAGTCTGTGCAATTTACTCAGTTTAATGAATTACAAATTGTATTTAATTTAAAAACTAAAACAAACTGAAATTTCAACAAAATTTATTGTATAACACGTAATTTTAAGGTATCAGAATGTGTTTAATACTATTTAAATAATGCTGAAACACGTTTAATACTATAATACTTTTAAATAGATATTTTTGTCAAATATAATACTTGTTTTAAATAATGAACATATAAAACGACAATTTACTTTGTTATGTAAAACTTTTTGGTGAAATTCCCCTTTACATTTTACAATTTAAGGGGGAAATAACACAAGATTTGATATATATTATTGTTAGTTTATTAACTAATTTCAATAAATATACTATTTGAAATATTACGGATGTATCAGACAATTATATACGGCATAATATAAAAATGTGTCAAAGAACAGTGGTTTGTAACCTTCATTGACCATGCCAAACCAAAGCATCTGAAATTTTTTGAATGCACCTACCAGATTTGCTCTTTGTCATATAAAAGTTGCGTACATTTCTTAGAATTTTTCAATAGTCTAGCACCAGTATTTCTGATTAGAAATTTTCTCTGTACTCTTTCAAATATGCAGTTTGCAATTTCTTGCTTAATCAAAGGTTTGTTACATTCTCTTGTCACAATTATGTTGTTAATTTAACCTCTTCAGACCTGAGCATAAAATAACTCTACAAATATACATTTATTATTTTTGCATAATCGAAATGATACCATAGATGGCAGAAAGAGTCATTTTTATGAAATCAATACATTTGGAAACTGGTAATTTAGGTTTACAATTATAGATATAAAAGTTCTAATCCCCTTAAAACATCAGTTTAACTATCAGTAATATAAATTTACGCAATAACAGAATTAAGGTCTTTAAACAAGTAAATGATCAGCTAATTCTCAATTTTTTTTATTGTAAGGCATTTAAGTTAAATAATCAAGAATATTTCTTACTTTCTTAGCCACAATGTCATGAAGTCATTTTCGAAACTCGGATGGAAATCATATTTATTTTACGAGGTAATATTCATCCGTGCTGACATTTATTCGTTTTGTTTTAAAGCAAAAACATTCAGCTGTATAAATGTAAAATAAAAATGCAAAAAAAAAATTGAACAATTTAGTTCTTATAAGGAAAAGAATAAAAGTACACATTTGTCTACCTCAGGTCTGAAGAAGATAACTTTAACAATGCATTGAGACCATACATCTGCACATTTATTTTATAAAAAACTTTATTGATACTTGCCAACTTATCTCAGTATGAAATTAAAGTATATTAAGGTCTCTTTTTTATCTTTAGAAATTTTAAAATTTTGCACAAAATTTAAGAGCAATTGTACATTTTATATTAGATTTTTATAACTCATCAATAACTAATGGGACATTTTTAGATACTCTTACAATCTAATTAATGCTTTTCAGTGCAATGTAATTCTTTTTGTAAAATGACGAAACAATGGAATGACACCAGAATTTACAAAATAATTTATTGGAGAATAAAAACGTGCTAATTTTCACATACTTCACAAAAGAAAAATTGAAAGTAAATATTATTGGTGCAAGTAATCTTAAAATTAGGTGTCCTTTTTTTGTGGCCATCGCCTGGTAAAGTGTTAAGAAGTAGGGGATAGTGGAGTGGTGTGGAACACTTTTCACAAAAGTAAAAAAAAAAAAGAACTTTGTCTGGCACAAAAACAAAACTTTCAATTTATAGAGTGCAAGGTACACCTTTTAATCTCACTGAATAATACAGAAAATTAACATGCAAAAGTTAAGTTATTTTATAGTCAAAGAAATTGTAAGTTTCAAAATGTGTCCCATCCCCCATCCCACTAACAGGTAGGTATGAGACAGCTATAAAAGTATGTAAAACAAGACATAGATAGTCTAGTTTTGGCTTAATATACAATCAATCAGCTGTTAAAGGTTGATAATCTATGTGTCAGTGACACAATATAAAATTTCAGTATCTTTATGACTAGAATGAAAATTCAGGATTGTCACAGTCATAGATTACATTAAAAAAAATCATAAATTTGGTTTATTTACGTTTTGAAGTTAATGAATATGCTATCAATGTCATGATTAATATATTGTCCTCTAAAAATTTTTGCATGTTAGCAACTTACATTAATCTTATTGAAAATGGAATTGGACATGTTCTTTATCCTCCGAGCTTCCTTGTTTTGTGTTAAACGTCTTGTTAAAACAAAAATGCTGTTTTTAGGCTTAGTTTAAATTATGAGTAATATAAAATAAAATGTTCCATAAATAGGGAAAGTCTATGCATAGACAAGTCATTAATATACAGAAAGCATAAAAATTATATGAAGCAAATTTACTTCTGATTCTTGAAATAATCTTTTTCTTTATACAATTGCAAAATTATAGAGAGCAAATTTTTTTAAACAGAAGATTGGGCTACCATTGTTTGATATTGTGTGTGATTGGTTTAATGATTAAAATGATACATAAAGAGAAAAACAAATTTCCCATTCCTCCCACTCCATCCGCTATCCTCTATATAATATAGGGTAACACCCCCAGTAATTGGCATGCACCAGTGATTGGCACATTTTACAAACATGTCCTAAAAAAAGATTTATATCCAGTCTTTTAAAAATTCAAGACCATATATCAGTTATATGCTCATTTACGTTAAAGATTACAACTTTGATTTATTTTACAAGATGACAATAGAGCCTAGGAAAGAGAAACAAATCTGGCTTGTATCAAATTAGCCATTTTGTTGCAAATTCTTGTTCTTTGGCTTAAGGAAGGCATGCTTTTCAATTCATTATTATATGATTTATAATACATTTTAAATTTTAATTGACAACATTTTTGTTTAGTTAAAAAGGGTTACTTTAATTGTGTAAAAGTATTTTCGACACAAATATTTGGATTTCTGAATTAATGGTAGTTGCCAATTAATGGTGCTTCAATTTTGCTAGTTCCGAGTAATTGGCACCTATTCCAGTTACAAGGAATTCGCAAGGAATTTGAGATTAAACCATTTATTTTGGAAGTACTTTTAAAATTATAGACTAATTTCGTTTATCATTTGTTTTTATTTGAAAATATAAATTTTATCAGTAATTGGAATCCATTAAAGCTTCATATGACAATTACTGGGGACAGCATGTCAATTACTGGGTATTAATGTAAGTATATTGTATTGTTTTAAAGTGTTCACATTTCAGATTAATATGCTGATTTCTTACTCTCAAAAACCTGAAATATGGCATCTTCATCTACAGTAAATTAATTTAAAGCGATTAAACCCAATGCAAAATGTAAAGTTTTTTTAAAAATATAAACATATGGCAATTACTGGATCACAAGGTGTCATACATTGGTGCTCTAGGTACCAATTACTGGTGATTTCAGCAACTTTTTATAAATATATTTTTATAAAAATACTTTTTTTTTTTTTTTTTTTTTTTTTTTTTTTTTTTTTGCTTTTAGTGGACAAAATAGATGCACAGATATGCATTCTTTGATTTAAAAATATTTCCAAGTAAATAGCTTATTTCTTTGTAATGAAAATTTAAGTAAGTTTAACGACAAATTCTTAATGTGCCAATTACTGAGGATGTTACCCTATACTTTTTTTTTTTTTTTTTTTTTTTTTTTTTTTAACGTAAGGGCATAAAGAAAACTGTTTTTGTTTTCAATTACAGTCAAAGTTCTATAATCTGCTTATGTTAGGGCCAAAGGTTGTGCGGATTATGGAATAGGGTGCATTATAGAGTATTATGGATTGTATGGCATTTGATTGCTCCAAGACAGCATTTTAGTTCTATATTCAATATAAAATGGAATGATAAATATGCAATCTAATAATTAATTTAACAGGCTATCTCAAAAAATGCCTTTCTAAAAGTTATTTTATTTTTAAAAAATTACATATATGTGTATATTTAAATAAAAATAATTACATGCGTTCCGTAATACAATTTGTTCTTTATTGTTAATAAAAAAAGTGTTATATTAAAAAAGTAGATGTTTTATTATGATTTTTTTCAATTTTTTTTAATTATTTGTTTTAAAAATCATATTTTTGTCACGAATTTGTAAATTTTCTTAACTGTTTATTTCACTGATTACATTTAGAAAGTAAAGCGGATTATAGAAAATTGTGGATTATGGGTGCGCAGATTATTGATCCTTGACTGTAGTTGTCGTTCAGTCTGTCCACACATAACAACAAAATAACTACCCAACCGAATCTTTTCAAATTTAAAATATATACTTATTACATAATTTTGTCGAGGCATTTCAAATTTTATGAAAATCGGATACATAGATCAATAACAGGGACATCAAAAAATATTCCGTTACATTACAGTCAATGGGGAAAAAAGTTTCCAATGCATTTCAATCGTTTGAAATTTAAAATACATAATAATTACATAATTTTGTCGAGTCATTTCACATTTTATCAAAATCGGATGCATAGTTGTATTACATTGACAATCAAAAGTTTACATAATGGGGAAAAATGTTTCAAATGTATTCGAACGGTTTTACACTCATTCGAACATAATAAAATTGATATGCATCCACAAAGTACACATTATAATATACATTTTGCATAATCTGTGGTGCAAGGAACATTTGTTATAGATTTACAAGGCCACATAAAAGTATTCCATTACATAATGGTATAGGGAGAACACTGTTTGGTGCGCATTTTAATTGTAATTAACTATTTACAATTTTATGTGATTGATATATAAGAGTAATATTTTTAAAACTTCATTATCATACGAACGCACCTCATTTGATATGCTTCATGTGCAATTTCTAACTTGTTTACTCACTGAAGCATTTTGCCTTGTGTCTTAAACACAATTATAGCAGAATGAAAAAATATTAAATAGTAACATCTTCATACACGAAAAGGCCTGTCTTATAAAGCATGATGTCATTTTCTGTTTACATAACTTTAAAAAGTTACTTTTAATTAAAAAGAGAAAATGGTATTATAAAAGATAGGATCAATAAATAAAACCAATTACTCCTGTGAAACAATGGAATTAATCCAATTTCTATCATTTTGAAGAAATTTCATAATAGATTTTTATACGATTTTTGTTCATGACATGAGGATATCTTTTCACCAGAACATTTTATTTTATTTTTAGAGATCTAACGTGGAATGACACTTTTATTTTAGTCAACAAGCATTAACTTAATATTTGTGAATTCAATCATATAAATATTTTGTAAAAATTTTTTTTTATAAATTTCTCATTTCTTGATAGCTGATACTGAGTCCTATATTTTTTCCCTTTTTTTTTAAAAAAAAAAACTTCATGTAAGGGCATAAAGAAAATTGTTTCTGTTTTCAATTAGTTGATTTTCAATATTGCTTTAATTAAAAAAAGCACTTTTAATATGTTGTTTCTTTAAAAGTATTCATTTTAAGTGGAATATGTTTTAGTTTTTAATTTATATTACGCCTGAAATATTTATTATCAGCAGTAAGTTCACTATTTTGAAAATATCATATAATGTATCGAAACTATCATGATATTTATTAACTTTGGTAAAGAACACAGTTTTGGAGGAATTAAACAATTTGAATCAGCTGTTGATGGGCAGTAATAAAGAAATTAGAGGCCTGGTGGATTCGTGATATTTTTTTGGATCAGACAAACGCAATGAAAGACTGAGTCTAACTGCTTTCTTTTTGTATTTTGATTATTTAACTTGTTTACAGTTAAAAAAAAAAAAAAAAAAAAAAAAAAAAAAAAAAAATCTTATGCCTTTTATTTTTATTTCCCTACAGAAAATATCTTTAAAAAAATCTAGAATTTCACAAGTTCACAAATATTGGAGACTCTCCTCCACTGGTGATGACTGAAGTGGTGATTTTTCACCCTCCTGATAATTTTTGTCAACCCTCTTTAACACTTTAAGTCCCACAGCAGAGAAATTTTTACCTACCTTAGAATCCCGAGCTACCACCCGAGATTTCAACCCCCGAAGAAAAATGAAGCGGTAAGCTTTAACTATTCATATGAAAGGGCTAGCTGTACTACCTGTCCAAAAAAACCCTATTGTTATACCTTTTGAAATCCACTTCCCTCTAAACTCAAATAAACATAAATCCCATAGCTTTGTTTTCCCATTATCTTCTGCTAAGCGAAATGACATATTATTTTTAGACTTATCCATATGTTTATGTCATCTCTGTAGAACAATCATAAGAAAAAAGATTTTTTTAGTTCTTTGTTTTAAAACCATAATTTTTATTTATAAATTAATCATATATATTTGTAATAATATTTAAAAGCTTTTTTGTTTTATTAGAAAAAGTAAAACTTATATTTCAAATTTTAAAATTTATGATTGCAACATTTAAAAAAAAAAAGGCAAAATATTTAATGCATTTTAAAACTATTTATACAATTTATTCTTACAGAATATCTATCTTTTTTCAAATAAATTATATGTTGAAAAATGTTTAATAATGAAACATTTGTACATTGATTTAAATTATATGATAAATTATTACTGCACTATTCATATGTTTGAATTTCATTTAACATTTTTGATATTTTTTTTCTAGATAAATTTTCCTTTTTATAAAACTAGATACAATAAATTTAATGAATATTCCAATCAATTAAATAATTATATTTTAAAAACGCAATACAAAAAATAATTATTATTTTAAAATATTTGCCCACTTATAATTTTTATTTATGAAAGTAATTGAAAAAGTCATTTTCCTGTTGGGAGCTATTCAAGTATTATGCAAGCAGTATGGAAAATTGAGCTGGGTATCTAGGATCCGCTTTTTTCAACATAGGTGAGAAGAATTACGACAATTCATATTTAAACTTTAGACAATGAAGCAACAATAAATCAACAACAACAAGCAAACAAATCATGGAGGGAAATGAGCATTATAATTGGATTAATTTTAATTACAATAATTAACCGCTATGTACCATATATTAAAACTTTTTTATGCTATCGCTTTTTTATGATACCGGATATCGGATACCGGATATCCGGTATCCGATTTGCCTGACGGATTCAGATATCCGGTACTAAATATGTTTTTAGTTATGGTGAATGTTTATTTCTTTATCCAATGCCATCTCAAATAATAAATTGCAAACATGTTTCACACACAAATCTAACATTTTAAATGTATTGAAATATATTTTACAGAAACTTTATATCTTTGACAATCAGGGCTTGAAATTCAGGGCTTTGGTAGTTAAACTATATAAGAGGGAAAAAAAATGTTTTTTTTAAACCCTATTATTTTTTACTTGCCACTTAAATATTTACAATTTATACCGACATGACAAATTTCCATTGAAATAATTTAAATTAACAACAAGATGATTATCCAAATTGTTTATTTTAATTAAAACAAAGGGAAAGAATCAAGCTTTATATATATCATATCTGTTTTTCAATTTTTACTTAGTGTTTGGACAATTAATAACTGAGTTGCTAAATGAATTTTTTAATTTAGATTTTGTTCGATTTTGTGTGGTTTAGAATCTTTTATGGTTACACTTTTGACAAACAGAACAGAGCAACTTTTCTAATACATTAAATTATTGGAGATACTTGTTTTTGATTTTTTCTTCTTTTTTTTTTTTCTTAATTTTTTAAAATCTAGTGTGCATTCATTTTTAATTTGCTTGCACGAATAATGCATGTAGGTGATTGTATCGTCCATATCCTTCTGTGATTGTACATGACTTAGTGGCAGTATCGTCAATACCGTAATCTCTGGCATTTTAGCTAATTGAATTATGTTCAACTATGCATTGGAATTTTAAACCCACAAGGAATTCCGAAAATGACATTGTCAGTAGATTTCTTCTATTACATGAGAAGTGGTTTATTTAAAAAAGTCATGTCCTAATTTCTGTAAACTACGCACATCAATTATTTAAATGGTTTCCTTGAAGTTCATCATTTTTTTAATCATTTGGAAAATGGTTCTTGTTATCGCTCGAGAATGGACCTTGTGGTGTCCGCATTTTATTTTATTTATGATTCATCCAGGGATATTAATGTTTAATCCATGATGTAATATATGACTCTTATTACATAAATTATGTTTTGATCATAAAAATGATGCTTTTGATGATTTTCATTAACTCAATGGGAAACATTTAAACATTTTGCTTTGGGCAATGGATGTCCATATTTTATTTATTTATTTATTTAAAATTTAAATTTAGAAGAATTTTTATTTGAATAGGAAATCAAAATTTTATTGTTAATAAAGAAGAGAGTAGAAAAGTTACAAAATGTGCAGGTGCAAATTATAAGATATGGAAAAAAACAAATATGAACAGAAACATCGTATGAAAGATCGTCTTTTAAATAAAAAAAGAGGTATGATTATTGAGCCCACTGATGAGGAAATGTGCGATGATTTTGAAAAATGAAACATCTAATGTTGAACTATTGATTGTAAAAAAACATGTTTTCTTTTTTTCCAATGAGCAACACAAGATTTAATTAGTGCTAATTCCAGAAGCTCAGACTCTAGTGACCATTACTGTCCTTTTAGTATTTCTTGCTTCGGCACAGGAAAAAAATTGCAAAATATGTAAATCGGTCATAGAAATAATTTTACTCATTTTGTCCATCATGGCAAAAGTAAATTTTTAAAAATTGTTGACCTGTCTGAAAAAATTTGAACTTAGAGGGAACTTGAACAGTGGAAAATATAGCGGAATTCGTCAATCAATCACAGTAAAATATCGTGAAACTTGTTAATCTGTCACAAGGAAATATCATGAAATTCGTCAGCCAATAACAAAGACAAAACACAAATTTTTCAGCTGAACACAGGAAAATAGTTGTTAATTTCATCAAAATGTCACAAAAACAAAAAGGGAAATTTGCAATCAGTCGCAGAGTAAATAGCTAAATTTGTCAATCTGTTGAGAGAGATAAATTGCGAAATTTGCCAGTTGGTCTCAAAGAAAAAAAATGCAAAATTTTGTGTGACGAGCCAACAAGAAAAATTTGTGATAAAAATTACAGCCAGATGCAGAAAAACAATTTTGTATAATTGTCGTAAGAGCAAACTGGGAGATTTGTCAATCGATAGTGGAAAATATCAAATATCACGATAATAATCAGTCAGTCCTGAGACTTGATTGCCACTTCACAAAGAAAAAGAATTCGTTCAAAAAAAATTTTTTTTTTTTTAAGAAACAGGAATGTCTTGCCCACAAGATTTTTTAGGGCATGAATCCTGCCAATCCGTCCTGAAATTCAAACATTTAAATACTCTGCTTATTTCTCAATGAACTGCTGATAATTGCTAATAATTTGTACAATGAAATGCTGATAATTTTTAGAATAAATTTTACATGTTTATTAATATGTCTATAATTGTAAAGTATTTTCATAAAGAAATACGTAACACCTTTTTATAATGCAAACATAAAATGTCTTATTAATATACAATGGTTGAAGAGTTATCTCCAAACATAGGTTTAATTTTTTTCATACTTTAATTATTTAATGCTGATTATTTTAAGCTACATTTAATTTTATTTTAAGTTAAATCAGTTTAAAATTTATAAACCAAAAAAAAAAAACTTTTAACTATTTATAATGAAGTCACAAAAATAACTAGTTGGATGCACCAATCCCAAAACTCTCTTCTATTTCGTAGATCTCAATGTTTCAAAAAATGTTACAAAATATTAATACTACTTCCATATTATAACCGTTAATTCACTGTATATAAAATGATTATGAAAAAAATTACAATAAAAAGAATATTGCCCTCTTAAACTGATGGCATTGAGCTCACAGGCTACGCATACTAATTGTATATTACAGCCTCATATTTTCAAGGGTTAATGCTGTTCGAAAAACAAATTAAGAGGGGGGATAGCTCCCGCCCATTTCCCCTTTTTATATTTAATCATTGGATTCCCTAAACTAATCAGAGATATACTTTATCACATAAAAAAACCTATATCCAAATTATAGCAAATCGAAGAATTCTTCATAAAACCCCATTTATATAATTTAAGAGGAGTTATCCCCCTTTATACTTAACCATTAAACTTCCAAAACTATTCTGAAATTCGCCTCATCAGAAAGAATGTACATCCAAAATTTAAAGCAAATCTGATAATTCTGCATAATAACCAATTTAACAAATTTAAGAGGTGTTGGGGTAATCGCCTGTTACCCTTTTATGCTTAACAAAAGAACTCCACAGTTAATTAGGGAAGCATATTATCCTATGAACCTGTATTCAAAAATTAAAGCACATCTGTTAATTTTGCAAGAAAAATCATTTACCTAAATTAAGAGGGGTATTCCCACCAATCCCCCATTTATACATATCCAATGAACTCCGAAAAAAATCAAGGAAGTGCCTTATCACAATGAATCTATATCCAAATGTTGAAGCAAATCTGTAAATTCTGCATGAAAAACCCATTAAACTAGATTAAGGCGGGGGAAGTCACCTCCCATTTCCCCCCTCTTAGACTTATCCAATGAACTCGCAAAACTGATCATGGAGGTGTCCTCATCAGGATGATCCTATGTCTAAAATTTGAAAGAAATATGAGAATTTTGCATGAAAAACCCATTTATCTAAATTAAAGGCGGGAGATTAGCCCCCATCCCCCCTCTTTATACTTATCCAATGAAACTCTAAAACTAATCGTGGCGGTGCCCTCATCAGAATGATCCTATGTCTAAAATTTGAATGAAATCTGTATGAAAAACCCATTTATTGAAATTAAGATTGGAGAATTAGCTCCCAGTTCCGTCTCTTTATTACTTATACAGGGCTCGATCCAGACAAAATTTGGGGCCTATTTAGGGCCTCTTCACAAAAATAAATTTATTAAAATGGGCCCCTTCACAAAAATAAATTTAATAAAATAGGCCCCTTCACATAATTCTTTTCCACAAAAACTTATTTTTATTATTTTGTTAGATTTTAAAATGTGTAATTTGTACATAAAACCAGTTCTTAAGAAACAAAAACTTTCTAAAAGGGTATAAAGAAGTTAGTTTTTGTTAATAAATACTTGGTTCGAACTTGAGTCATTAGATTTCAGCTGTTGTAGCAAAATGTTGTTTTTCACAAAAACATAATAAAATTCACAAAAATGTAGTGAAATTCACAAAAATAACTGCTACTTTTCACAAAATGGGCCCCAAGAAAAAAACCTGCATCGACCCCTGTTATACAATGAACTCCCAAAACTAATCATGGTGGTGCCCTCATCAGAAAAATCCTATGTCTAAAATTTGAATGAAATCTGACAAATCTGCATAAAAGACCCATTTATCGAAATAAGGGGTGGGGAATTAGCCCCCTGTTTCATTTCTTTATACTTATCAAATGAGTACCTAATACTAATCACAGAGGTGCCTCATCAGAATGATCCCATGCTTAAATTTTGAATGAAAATTGATAATTCTGGATGTAAAACCCATTTATATAAATTAAGGGAAAGAGTATTAGCCCCCGTTCCCCCACTTATACTTGTCGAATGAATTCCCAAAATTAATCAGGGAAACACATTATCAGAATATACCTATATTTAAAATTTCAAGTGAATGGGATATTTTTATCATGAGTTATTGCATTACGCATTTACATACATACATACAGAACGGGCGGGCACATAAGCTCACAGGTTTTGATAGCCTCTGAGCTAAAAATCATTATTACAGTACCATTTTCCAGCGAAATAGTTTCGAATTGAAAAAAGACCTGACAGCCTTTCAAAGAAATTTGGTTCATTTCTATGCATAACTTCATACAGTGTTTGTTGGTAGAATTATGAAAATGGCGCAAAAATTGTGATTACAGCACTGCCTTACAGCGAAATGTTTCCATAATAAATATGGACGTGCTGGCTACAGCCAAAAACATACCAAAAATGGAATATTTGGTTCATTCTATGTATAACTTCATACACATTTTGATGGTATGATTGTATGATGGCAACACTGGGACAAACAGAGGTTTTGAATAAACATGTTTTTGGGATATTGGATCCCTAAAACATGTAAATTCGTCGTAAAAAATTGATAACATTACTTTCTTCTATCAAGGATGGGAGAAAATAAAAATAGGTCTGTTTAGTTGTTTAACTTAAAAACTAATTAACCCATTGTTTAAATTAAAAGAAAGAAAGAAAATTAATAAAATCATAGTTTAATAAACAACTTCAAATTTTATAAAGACTAAAGACAGAAAACCAACATTTAGAAATGCATAAATAATGCATGTAAAGGTAGCAAACAGCCATTCTGAATCTATCATTCGCTCCCTTAATTTGGCCTGCGCTTCTTTGTTGCTTTGCTCAACTTAGCTTTTTCTAGCATGCTGAGTTTTGTCCTGATGAAGAATCTCAATAGTAGATTCAAAACGGCTGTTTGCTTCCTTTTCATGCATTATTTGTGCATTTCTAAATGTTGGTTTTCTATCTTTATACATTTTTGCAAAAAAGATTTATTTGCTATTTTGACTTCAAATTTTGTTTTACAATCTGAAAGTAAAGATACAATTTTCTAAAAGATATAAATGTAAATTCTTGAATTTATTACAGCGTTTAAATATAAATCGTAGGAAAGCTGGCAATTCTTTAAACTTTTGAGAATTACCTTTTGCTCATTGATAGGGAACTTATTATAGCATTTCATCTTTTGCATTGCAAACAAAAGTGTTTAGGCATTGTTTGGAATCAAACGATTACTGTTATTCATCTATATTTGCTCTGCTGCATTCTACCGGATATCCGATAGAGAAGTCGGATATCCGGTGATTGTGATTCGGATATCCGATGATATTTCGGATACTAAAAAATCAGCCGGATATGCCGGATATCGAATATTGGCCGGATATCCGTTGCATCCCTAATCGCAATCCTATATATCGTTATTTATATGAATTTATAGAATTAATAATGTAGTTTATCGGTAATAGTTTTCTTCCTGGAAAAAATATTAATAAAGAAAATATTATAAAATCTTAAGCAAAAAGAAGAGGGGGGGGGAGGGGAGTTATCAAGCAATTTTTTTTTTTTTTTTACAACAGGGGGAAGAAGATACAAAATGACTAAATATGACAATAATTAAAAATGCTTATCTAATACTTTAATAGCCCCTTGACTAATTCATAAATTTTAAAATTTAGATAATTTTTAATTCAAAATATAATAAGAATTAATCATCAAAATATATAACAATTAAAAAAAGTTCTCTAAAGATTAGAGTCTATGGTAACATATTATTAAAGTTTCATGTGGCCATAACAATACTTGTGATTTAATCCCTGCATGTAATAAATTGCTGTTAAAAAAGAAAAAACATGCATAATTAATCGTTAGAGTTAAACTGTTATTATTTTTTTTTCTGACATTCGGTGTTATGATAAGATTTTTTAATAGTTTTATGTTCTTATTTGAAAAAAAAAAAAGTAAAAAATTATAAAAGAAGCATTGCTTAGAGGTGAATAATTCTACTTTGATTTCTTTCATAGGTTTAACTTTAGTGTTCATGTTCTTTTACGTGAGTAGTGTAGGTTCTTATGTGAAAATATTTATTACAATTATCTATTACTTAATTTGATTTTTCTTCTTTAGACAAATTATTATTGTTCGGTTAAATCTCTCTTACTGATACAGTAAAACCTCCATAACGGACACTCGCAAATAGCAGACACCTCTATTTACCGGATGCTTTTCCGATCTTCAACATCTATATGTTTCTATATTTTTATTTGTCATATAAAATACCTTCTAACAGCGGACATATTCACCATTGCTGAAGTGTCCGCTATTTAGAAATTTTACTGTACATGATACAGTGAAACATCCATAACGAAAACTTCCGTAAAGTGTACACCTATATTCAACGGTAGCTTTTTCTATCTCTAATGTTTTTATATTTGTACATCTTTATCTGTCAGTAGTGGACACTCCTGAGGTTTCAATGTATATCTTTTGATGATACAGTAAAACCTCCATAACAGACACTCCGAAATAGTGGAAACCTCTATTTAGCGAACGCTTTCCGATCTTCAACATCTATATGTTTGTAGATTTTTACCTGTCAACAGCTAACACCTCCGAATAGCTTACAAATTCACTGCTTCTGAGGGGTGTCCGCTATTCAGAGATATTACTGTATATGATATATCTTTTGAGGATACTAATTAAATAAATTCTTCAAATTCAATCATAATATTGAAAAATACTATATAAAAATTTAAAAAAAATGTACAATAAAAAAACATCCTTATGCTTTTTCCTATTTTATTGTAATTTTTTCCTTATTTAGTTTTATAATGTGATACAATCTGTACAATAATATAGATAAATAAAATAATGAAAAAATAAAAACTTATTGCTACCAAAAAAAAAAAAAAAATTCTACAAAAACCTAAGTAATAACTTTCAAAATCATGATTTGTACTACTTGACAGACAATGTTCCTATCTAAAGTAAGTCTATTATATTAGTATATGTTGAACGGCTCCTATTCCCATTATATATCTGTCTACTGCTAGTTATGCGGCTTAAGCAGTCATTTTTATTGCTGATTTTTTTAAATGAGGCTATTTCAGTTTCAGAATCGGCTTTGAAAATGAGTGTCTCCATATTAAAAATATCTAAAAAATGGAAAAAGTGAAAAAAATATCCTTTGTTAAACAAAAGTAAACAAAATTCAAAATTTATCGAAATCATTGTGCAATTTATTTCACCATTTTTCAAATTCATACGAAAAAATGAACAAGAAAAGGAACTTAATCGACTAATCCACTGTACACCTGCCAGACGAAAGATCTGGAAATTTGTTTTCTGTGTAAGAACCTAAAATGACAAAAAAGTGTGGAGAAAATTCCAATTGAAATGTGTTTTTCACACCCATTTTTCAAATTGCCTCACTCAGTTGTAATTCGATTAAGCGAGGACATTTCGTGAAAAGTATTTGGTTAAGCGGGAAAAAAAACATTAGCCCAATGGGATTTAATTCGGTTCCGGAGGATTTTATTCGAATAAGCGGGGTATTCGATTATCCGTTACCCGATTAAGTGGGGAGGACTGTACTGAAATGAAGGGATCTCTCATTATGTATGGATATACTGTTATTTATAATTTTCCTTCCATGCCTTACAATACAATCTTTACATTCTATGGTTAATTTAAATTTAGAACATTCTTTTAACCCCAAAATAGCATAATCAAAATTTGTATTGGATACTAAAAAATTAACATATTTTTTAATTTTACCCACTTTTAGAAAAATACTACATTTTTTATTTATATGTAAAAATCCTTTTGCCTGACCAATGGTAACTGAGGGTATAGTCTCAATTTCAGCATTAAGTTTTTTAACAAATTTAACTGGCAATATTGCAATAGTTGAGCCAGTATCTACAACACATGGTAAATTATAATTATTTGTATATCCATACACAATTAATTGTCAAATATTATGAGAATTATTTTGTGAGCTACTTGGAAGAGTATCAGAGGATGGCAACTCATTTCTAAAAATACATTCTCTTTCCCAATGAAAAGCATTAATCACACCCCTATTTGTGCATATCCTACAAGGTCTTGAAGGATATGAATTCTGAATATAATTATTTTGACAAATTCTAGGCTTTTGAAACTGTTTGAGGAGTCATGAAACTTCTATAATCAGGTTGCACATTGATTTCGTGATTATACTCAAAACAGTCCTCATTTTTTATAATATTTCCACAAGTAGATTGTAACTCTATATCATGATTACTTGCATTCAATGTTTCATTATCATAATCATCTATTGCTACATTATTACCAATATTTAATTTCATATATATATGTATAAAGTTTTAGCTAGATTTCCATTGCAAACTTGCAGCAGTTTAATTGATAAATAGAGATGCCAATCAATGAATGAATAACTAATTAAGAGTGCGTCGAGGTTAATGATTCATTTAATAGACAGAAAATTTTTAGCCAATAAAACAAAATATTTATTTTTTATATATATAAAAAAACAAAAAAAAACAGAAAGCATTATTCAAAGTTTGCGAATGTAGCCCTTAAATATGCCCTCAGATAAAAAATTTACAGAATTTTTAATAATTCAAGAAAGTTTAACATAGATTCTTTGATACATCTTGTTTCTGTTAATGGCTGTCTGTTAACCAGAATTAAACAAGGCATAAAAAAAATTACTAGCATTATTGTTATAGTACCAGTTTCATTAATCACGGCAATCGGCTATTTCATCATCATTCCGATCAATGAATGAATTCTTTTAAATGATTCATAATGTGAAAAGTCACAATTCAGTCTGCATTGGCGTCTTGTATTTAGCTCCGCCTATAATATCAGGTAAAAGCAGCAGCTGCTGCCACACCGTGGGTTCCTAGTTCGAATCCGGGAACGGGCATGGATGGTGTGTTGTCCCTTTTGAAGTGTAATAAAATATATGTAATGGATTTGTGTGATAAAAATTGTTCTGTACTGTTTCTGCGAATAATGGATCAATCGAGGCTACAGCCATCGCAGCTAGAACCTCAAAGCACTGTCAATTCAAATGTCAAATTTATAATATCAGGTAACTTTTAAAATATAAATTTATTGAACTCACCCTCTTAACTAAAATAGGTTAATGCTTATGTGATTTCTTTTTGTTACTTTTCAACTAAAACTCTACAAACTGCAGTTCGATAATGTGACTACATGGAATTTAATGTGTCAGAACTTTTATTCTGACCATAATCATTTAAAATATTATCAAAACATTTCATCCATAGCTGATAATTTTATTTGTTTAATTTTAGTAAGTTAAGTGAATAATATTCAAATTTAAATTTTAAAGCAGTAAACTTGTTTGAATTTTTATTCATGATTAAATTTATAATATGTGTTGCTCATAGATTGAATTTGGTTGTACTGTAGTGGTCCTTTTAGCCAGAATTCTCGGGACCAAGAGCTTTCTGGATTTCTGATTCGTCCGAAATTCGGAACCCATTACCCCCCCCCCCCCCACCCACCTACATATGAAATCTGGAGTTTTCCAAAGACATAAAAATAATAAAATTAATGAATAATAATTAATTAACATGGATAAAATTTATGTTTTGAATGTTTTAAATTATATAAACAAAAGTTACTGCATAATTCAATAAGAATAAAAAATTTAAAAATGAAAGGGGTAACTAAATTATATTTACAAGCTCTACCATTTTTTTTCTTTATTGCTACATAATTTACATAAAAAAATTTTGATAAATCATTTATAATAAATCTTATAGCCTAAATAATTTCTCTGGTTGACCATTCCGGAAAATTTTTCCCACAGTGATTTTTAACCATTTTTGTTAATCCCATCAGAAAAAATTTTGACTGTTTTGGAATCCCTGGAAATGGTGGAGGAGGGGCAAGGGAAAGCACAAGAAAATAAAAAGAACTCTCCATCAAATAATGCAATGGCACATCCATAATATTTTTTTTTATATGAGATTGAGGAAAAAAATATTGCACATTTTTTTATAATGATTTGTAATATAAATTAATTTTAAACTTAAGTTTTACAAAATGTTAATAACATATAATAATAGATGTAAATGTTATCATTAAAGTGTATAGTTCATTTATTTCATAAAATAATTAGCCAAGTCAGTGAAATTTTGTAAAATTATTTGATTCCATGATTTAACTAGCTATTTTATAGAATAACGATTGTCAAACTGTTAAAATATAAAATAAACACTTCAACATTAAAAAAAAAAGTTTTGTAAATAAATTGCTGACAAATAGTTAAAGAAATTTGAAAAATACATCTCAAATTATTAATAGATGTTTTAT
Source organism: Maratus speculifer (assembly GCA_964019185.1). Taxonomy (NCBI): domain Eukaryota; kingdom Metazoa; phylum Arthropoda; class Arachnida; order Araneae; family Salticidae; genus Maratus; species Maratus speculifer. The sequence goes on from OZ025303.1 coordinate 26,220,152, forward strand.
TAAATAATGTATAAAACCTGAATATATAATGTAATGTTACTTTTATGTTACTGTATGTACTCGTGTATAACTCACACTTAAAAAAAGGAATAATAAAAAAAATCTTAAAATTTTTCCGGAACAAATTTATTCTTTCTTCATGAAAACACATAAATTGAATAATATGAACACAAATTACAAATAAAATATGCCGTATTTTCGGGTGTATAGTCCGCGGCTTATACAAGAAAAAACCTTCGAAAAAGCCGCTGCGGCTTATACAAAGTTTTTTTTTTTAAATTGGAAATCGTGATATTTTTTCTACAATTTTTAAACCTCAAAAAATTTGAAAAAAGCATCGAATTTTTTAATATTTTTTTTCGCTATGCCACGGAATTTAGAGAGTTCTTCCATGTTTGTAAAGGCTTTTTTTACAATTCCAAAAAGGATTGAGTTCGGGGAATCGATCCATTTTGGAACCGTTCCCAAATGAATCGAATCCTTGGAGTCAGTCCGAAATGGACTGATTTCTTGGACTCATTCCAAAATGAAACGATTCCGAAGAAGATCGATTTCTCTGACTCGTTTCAAAATGAAATGACTGTGAAACATGGAACTATAAATAAAGCTACTTATACTTAGCTTCATGCTGTGAAAATGTGCACATTCCTCTGACTCGTTCCGAAATGAAATGACTCTGAAAAGGAACGATTCCTCGGAATCATTCCTAAAAATATCGACTCACCTGAATCGTTCGTGAATGTCATAAATCACACACTTTTTTTTTTGTTCTTTGCAACAGCGTAGGGTAGATTATTTTTTTTTTTTGAAAAATAAACTAAACATGGTCTTAAATTTAGAATAGTCGAGATTGGAAGGGTTCTGGATTTTTGATTTTGTACTAAACAACACAATGGGGTGCTGCAGCATCGATTCACTAGCAAACTATTTTCCGATATTTTAAAGATTTTTTTTTTAGGTCTCGCATATAAGTTGACCCCCCCCCCCCACTTTGAAGTTCTTTTTTTGTCTAAAATTTCTTGACTTATATGCAAGTATATACAGTAAAAGCCGCATCACTTGAAATTTTATCTTAAAATACGTAAACGCCGCGGCATTTCTTCTGAAAATTACGGTACTAATAATCTTAATTTTTTGGACGAATTACTGTAGGTATTATGTATCATGAAAAAATTTGGTAAATTTGTGTTGAAAATTACGACTAATGGCGTCTAATTTCGAATCTTGATGAAAATATACGTTCGTAAATGGTGTATAGCCCGCAGATTATACACCAATGCATCTACGCGGCTTATACACGAACTTTCTTTACTGCAATGCTCGATTTAGGTGTGTGGGCTATACACCTGAAAATACGGTATATGGAATATATGTGTTTGATATAAAAATTAAAACGTCAAGTTTTGTCTGTACATCTGAACTGAATGTTTCATTGTTTACATCTATAAATCATATGCGGATTTGAGAGTGTCTACTTTATCAGTAATCTCAGTAACTATAAGTAAAAGTTATAGAAATTCTTGTCTTGTAGACACATTTGTCAAGAAAGTATTCAGTTTTATGAAAGAAAATGATCGCTTTTCTTTTAATATGACATATTTTTTATTGACAGGAGCATTTTGCCATGTGTCTCAAACTCAGTATTGGCAGAGCGGAAAAGTATTGAATAGTAACATCTTCAGGAAAGAAAGAACCTGCTTTTTAAAACATGATTTAATTTCTATTCACATTATTTAATAAAATTCTTTTTAATTATACTGAGAAAATGGTATTATAAAAGATATAATCAATAAAAGAAACCTATTACTCCTCTAAAACAATGGAATTAATCCAATTGCTACCATTTTGAAGAAATTTCATAACAATACTTTGTACAATTTTTGTTTGTGGCACAAGGACATCTTTTCACCAGAACGTTTTATTTTATTTTTAGAGTTCTAATGTGAAATAGTGAAATGAGGTGTTTCTTATAGCCAACAAGTATTAACTTAAGATATGTGAATTCAATTGCAAAATAATAAAAATTGTTTTATAAAAGTCTCATTTTTTGATAGCTGATACTGAATTTTATACATTTTTCTTTTTTGAAAACTTCATGTAAGTGCATAAAAAAAATTGTTTCTGTTTTCAATTAGTTGAAAAAAAAAGAGCACTTTTAATGTGTTGATTGATTAAAAGTTTTCATGTTAAGTGGAATCTGTTTTAGTTTCTAATTTACATTATGCTTGAAATATTTATTATCAGAAGAAAATTGACAATATTGAAAATATTGCGTGATGTATTCAAAATATCATTATATTTATTAACTTTGGCAAGAAATACACGTTAGTGGATAGTAATGGAGAAATTAAGGCATGGTGGATGTACGATATTTTCATAGATAAGACATGCACAATGACAGACTGAATAGCTGCTTTCATTTTGCATTTTGATTATTTAACTTGTTTACAGTTAGAAAACAAATCATCAAAACAAAAAGAAATCATAGACCTTTAACTTTTTTTTTTTCCTAAAGTAAAATGGTCTTTTAACCCCTTGACTGGTTTGCCCGAACGGCGTTCGGGCAAGACAAATTTGCTTAATCACTTAAAGCTTTTTGACACCACCGTCTTTTTTAAGAAAATTTTCATACTATTGAAAGGCGGAAATGTTTAGACTAAATTTTACAAATATTTTATTTAAATAATAGTGGTGTGAATCTGCTATTTTTAATTTATTGAACAGAAAATAATTAACAACTTAAGGGGTTAAAAATCTAGAATTTACCAAGCTTACAAATATTGGAGATTCCACAACCAAACCCCCCCCCCCCCTCCCAGAGATGACTCAGATGGTGATTTTTCATCCTCCTGATGATTTCCATCAACCCTCTTTAATTTGTTAGTTAAATTTTAGAGCACTCAGTATTGCATAATCAAAATCTTATGAAAAACTACATCTAAAGCACAGCAAATTATTGCAATTAATTTTAGAATTAAAAGCCAAACAATTTTCTTTTACTCTGGAGGAAGGAAAATTACAAAATTATATAAAATACATATTAATAACAAATTCATATAACTTCAAGAGAGAAAAATGTGTAGATAAATTACATATAAAGCACCAAGTATTACAATTACTTTTATAAATGGCAAAATAAAGTATGATTAAATATTTTACCGAATCAAGACTTTATTATTAGTATTACTTTAACATATTTAACATTGTATTGTTCAAGGCTAATGCATTATAAAAAATTATAAATTGTAATAGAATAACTAAAAATAATTACAGTTAAATTTAAAATTCATGACATACAATAAAATATATATTTAATGAAATATTACTTATAATTATTATATGTCAATAATTTCTAATTAAAATTTTTACAGATTGATTTAAACAACAACAAGAAAAAAAGAGTGGTATGTTTTTCATTATACAGGCCTTCACATTTTTTTTTTTTTTTTAATAGTTATTCTTTACTCCACAGAATTTTGGCTTTATAAAATTAGATTTATAGACAAATGATACAAACAGCTATGAAAACAATCCTAATGAATGCTTATACGTGTTAATAATCCTGTATTGACATATATATATATATATATATATACATACATGTGTATGCATTATTATTGTCTTTTATACACAATTTACTTGTTTTCGTATAGTAAAATAAATGAACTATGCAAATGCAAGAAAAAAAAAGCTTATGTAAATGAAACAGTAAATAAATTGCCAAATTAAGGTATTTTTAGTGTATTTTAGTTATAAATTTAGTTATAGTTACTTATAGGGTGTTTCACTCTAAGAAAAAAAACGGTACTACTAGGTTACCCTGTCGACCAAAAAATTATCGCCAAACTATAAGATTAAATGCCAATAATGGATGATCGTGAATGTCACATTCAATGACATTAAATAGTACAATTCACATGTTTAAAATATCATTAAGTGATTTTTATTAGGGATGGGACGAATATTCGGCCACTATTCGGTATTCGGCCTATTCGGCCCTTTTGCCGAATATTCGGTTGGCCGAATATTGAAGGCTTGTTGACCGAATACTTCAGCCGAATACCTGTAGCCGAATATTTAGAGATATCTGGCCGAATAATGGTAAAATCTCGCCGAATAGTGAAAGATATCTTGCCAAATAAATAAATTTAGGATTTAACCACTTAACTGGCGACGGGTATGGGGAAACAGTGCTTTAACCCCCGACTTATTTCAGGGCAGCCGTTGAAATGGTTAAAGAGTTTCATTTCTTACAATTTTTTTTTCTCTAATCCAAATTGGCTACTTCATTCATGAAGTCATTCTCATTCTTACTTACAAAATATACAGTTATTCGATTGCTAAAAAATACACAGCCTTTCTGCATTTCATATAAAAGTGAGTGATATTTTAGAAAATGCTGCCCAAGTTAGAGATCTAATTGTATGGGAAATGTTTTCATTAGAGAATGATATATTATAATTCAAAATATAACAACACTTATGAAAAAAAAAAAAAAAAAAACACTGCTTTATTCTAAAACACTTGAATATTTATTAATGTCTGCAAATTCCATGCACATATAAAAAAAGGCTCTTATGAAATTTGTAACTTATTTCCGTAAAGTAAGAAATGAAAAAATTTATTCATTAGGTGTATTAACAATGATTCATTTTCAAAATTAAATATCAAATATCACTATTCCAAATACTACAACGGTACATCTGAAAACAGAACTGGTGGCAAACTAGATACACATTAGATGACACAATTAGCTTTATGAAGATCGTTTTATAAGTATTTAAACATAAATTCTAAATACTGAACAAAATAATTTTTTTTATTCTACAGTTTTCAATTTTAAATAATTATTTGGATAATTACTGACTTAAATATATATCATTATTATGTATATATTTTTAATTTACATATTCCTTCATTCATGTCCTTATCAATTTCTGTTTATCCTTTTAATGCTTGTTGAATAAGTGGAATATTGAAGTTGAATATTGTATGCGCCAATTCAAATGTCAAAGATTTTGTTACCATATACATTCTACTTTAAGCATAACCTTTTGCTTTAACGTAATTTGTAATTTAAAGCTTGGCAACTGATGTAAGAGCAGGCTCATTCTTACTAATTCGCTTATCATTAGGGACACAACTCTAAGTGATCAAATTTACTTCATTAAAGGTTGTTTCAGAAAATATCTACTCGTGAGTTCTGAGAGAGAGAGATTAACCTCCTAGAAACGGGATCCGCTGTTTCTTTTTCTGACTAAAATACGGCTATCTCGAGAATCTTTTTCCCCCCTTTTACTAAGTGGTCAAGGAGGGAGCATCCTTTGTCCTTCTCCGTGGACAGTTCAATCCACGCCTTCTGACAGCGGTTGCCGTTCAACTGCAGGAGTGTTGGCATTCTTTCGACTGGGGTGAGAAATTTTCCCACAGAATGGGTTGTTTTGGCGGTTTTAAAAAAGAATATATTTTCAGTTGCATATTTGTGGCCTAATCCTTTTTCTCTTTCCCGTGAGAATGTATTTATGAAGAAATAAATGTGTATAGATTTTTACAAATACTCAATTTACAAATCGTTTTCTATAAATACTGTTTTTTTCTCCACTAGAAAAAATATGAATTATGTGTCAAATCATATTAAATACTCATAATCACAGAGTATAAGTTTTTTAGATCCTGATTTGTCTTTTGAATTTCTATTCTCTGTTTTAGAAATATTTAGACTGACGAAGCTGCAAATTTAGCAATTTTATAAATAATGAGCTGACTGTATTTCTAAAGGATAAGAAAATAGACTATTTAAAAAGATCTGATTATTTTTCTAGTTATTCACCGAGAAAACCTCTTACACATATCAGTATTTAGAAACAATTTCTCTCTCTCTTTTTTTTTTATTTTTTTTTATTTTATCGAAACATATGGATGATTTTTCCATATTAAATATATATTTGATTTTAATTTTTTTTGTTTCTTTTATCAAATATGTATTTTCTCGTTTATGAATTAAATGTATGATGAATTACTCTGGTTATATAATATCTATTTATACATATATTTTTTAGTAATTTCGGTATCTGCCTTCTATTTCACTTCAAACATCAACTGTTTTTATTAATATGATTGTAACAAAACTGGATTCATTAGATTATTTAATGGTATTGTCTGAATAACTTTGGATGTATTTAAAAAGTATATATATATATATATATATATATATATATATATAGACAGATAGACATATAGATATATAAGTGTGAGTGTGTGCATAGGAAGAAGACTCTATTTTCTTTTTGAACAAGTTACAAAATGTTGAGGAAAAATTGCTGTTGTTCTTGCTTTCATTAGGACCGATTTTTTTCAGTAGGGATACAGACCGTAAGGGTTGCTTTCTGTGGTATGTTTCTAAAGGAACCTACCACGTACTTATGCAAGAATATCCATGGTTGAAAAAAACCCACAAAAAACTCCGAACGATGAGGCCGACGGACGCGATTACGGTTGAACTCACTCCCCCCCCCCCTTGTCTATTTCGAGAGAAAAAAAAAACCTTTCAGACACCGATGGGACGATAGGAGAAAGGAATTATGTAATTGATATTTCAGTTATAAAATATTAATTTAGAATTACTAAATTTATTTCTGCAGAAATATTCTTCGGTGCAGATGAAAAAAAATATTTATTACTAGTATTCTGCTTTTTTTCTTTTCTTTTCTTTTCTTTTTTATTTTTTCTTTTAATCAATTAGGCAAGTATTTACTGAGAAAAACACTAATAATTATAATTCTGTATGCAGAGTTTCCCCCAGAGGATTTCAGGAAGGCGCTCCACCCCTTCTGCCCTTTAGTTGAAAAGTGCCCCTAAAAATAAAAAAGTGCCCTGAAAAATGTAAAAAGTGCCCTTTTTAGAACAGTAGCGCCCTGCCTCTTTTTTAACCTGGGGGAAACTCTGCTGTATGCCATTCTCCAGAGCAACGCGTTTTTTAAAAACTTTGGAATTTTTTGATTATTTAAAAACATTATTCAAAAAATTGTTTATTCAGAATGGTTTTTCAAAAATCTTTTTTATTCTTAGTTTATATTTAAAAAGGGTAATTGCAAGGGTGTCAATTTTCCGTATTTCTGGAAACTTCAACATTAAAAGAATTATTTAAATGATTTTCTTTATCAATGCCCCCCCCCCCCCCATCAACCATTCTTTTCAAGAAATAATATTCCTAAAAAAAACAGAGTTTTACAAAAATCTTTTTCTAAGTTATTTTACATTATTTGTTATTTCATGGAGAAAACGTGGAATATTTAGCTTGGAACGGTATTTTTTTTTTTTTTTTAATTTTTTGAGGATTTTCTCAGAGTGTCTTTTCTATTTTTTAAGAGTGATGGGAAACTCTGTTCCAAAATGTCCCCAAATTTAGACTATTAAATTCCAAATTAAAAAAAAAATATTGTCAATTTAATATTTTAGGTATAATTCTCCCCCCCCCTTTTTCTACATGAAAGTCTCATACCGGATATTAAATACGTGACAATGGTTCTAAGAATATACGAATATATATTTAGTGAACAATATATTTAGTGACTTTTCTAGCGAGTAAAGAAAGATTAAAAGAAAATATTACCTAGCGCCGTATTAACAAACGTAGTAAATAAAATCATAGAATAACAGAAAAGAGTTCTGCCTGAGAAATCGCCAATTCAAAAACCAGTTATTGCATTAGCACGCCAAAGCAAGAGATATTTCTATTTTCACTCCGGAAAAGAGAAACACCCGCCCCTAAAACTCTGCGATGACAGATGATTGATTATCTTACCTTTCGAACAGGGGAAGCGAGAGGGTACAGCGGTTGTACCCTAGCCGATGTTTGGGGATATTTTTTTTAGGGTACATATGTCGTACCCGCCGAATCCAGGAGGTTAAGAATATTATTAATTATGGATGCAAGAAAGGGTAAAAGTATCACTTGATAGTAAAAGTGAAGTACATTTTTCATATTTTAATGAAAATATCTTACCATCCTGACTTACTGAAAATCAATTTGATGTACATTGAAATAAAAGAAAATAATGCAATTTCATAATTTTTTTTTGTGTTAAAATAAATGTTTCAAATTTAAAAATACATTTAAAAGCACATTTAAGAGTAATAATTCTTAATGAGCTCCTATTTTTTAAATTATATATTATCAAAATTTATTTTCTTCATTGGAAAAAAAAGTTGATATTCGGCCGCCGAATATTCGGTATTCGGCCTAAAATTTGGCCGAATATTCGGTATTCGGCTAAATCACTATTCGTCCCATCCCTAATTTTTATTTCGTTTTTTTATTTGAATTTTTATTAATATTTTACTAATTATTTGCTTTTTCGTTATTTAAAATAAAAATTATGTCATTTTGTATAATTTGGCTATCAGTTTGGTGATTTGTATTATTTGGCGAAATTGGTCGACGGGCTAACAGAGTAGTGCCAAAAAAACTTATTTCTGTAAATGAAAGTATCGGTTTATTAAGTAAATATTAACTGTTTAATACGTTTAAATTCTAAAATAATATTAATAATCCTGATAATTACTATTCATCTAGCAAAATATTCGGTTAATTGTGTGCGGAATATTTAAAATGATTATAAATGATAGCAAAAATGAAAGTTATGTCACATTAAATTTTGTGTCATCGCACGATCAAATCACAAGTTCTAGAGTTTTCAGTGGAAGAATAACGTAAAACACATATCTTACCATTAATTTATTTTAATAAAGACGCAGGGTCAGTAAATTCACTAAAAATATATCCACTGTTACAAATTGAGTATGACCATTTTGCCTATTACAGTACAGACGCCAACACAATGAATGATTTATGAATAAAGAAGTCATTCATTAATAATGATTCATTGAATATTTCCGTTTAAAAATTAGATGCAATTTGATTTTGGAAACTCAGTAAAATCTTGCTTGGACTCCTTGTTAAATCTTGTTTAATAGCTGTCTGGTACTTATTATTACTACCCGGGATAAGAAAAGAAAACTGTTTGAGCCATATTGCACTCTTGCAACAGTTTATTGATTGAGATGCCAACACAAAAAATGAATCAGAAAGGAATAATTCATTCATAAACAATGAATCAATTAATAAATAAACTGCAACAGAAAAATTTTAACTAATAAAACCAAATATTTATTTATAAAAAAAGAACAGAAAGCATTAATAAAAATTTGAATATCTAGCATTCAAATATACCCTCGCGAATAAAATGTACGCAACTTAATTTTGAATGAGTCACTTAAATTTAACAGAGATTCTTTTGTGAATCTTGTTTTTGTTAATAGCTGTCTGATAAAGAATTTTAAATAAGGAATTAAAAAAAGATACTAGTATTATTGCTATTTCAGCAGTTTAATTAATTACGGCAATTCACCATTCTCGGGATCAATGAATGATTTATTTTAATTGAATCATAATGTAACAAGTCATGATTCATTCATGTATTGCAATCTTTGGCTTGCCCTGTCTATAAATATCAGGAGTGGATACAAATGAAACGTTTCCCGTAACAACTTGTGACACAGTCACAAATCCTACAAAACGGGATACAAATGAAACGCCAACCGGCTTCTGCCGTCACAAAGTTGTGATTGTTGTCATAAAAATTTGTTACAGCGTGAGACGCGTAGCAAGCTGTCTCAAGCCGGTAACAACTCCGGAAAACGTAAACAAAATATGTCGGCATATCACGTAATGCGGCGATTTTTGATCAAATATCAGCAAATATTGGAAAAATAATCTTATTTAAATAGCGAAAATTACAAATGTTGCGAATATTAAGTTTTCTATTTTTTTTTTTTTTTTTTTTTTTTTTTTTTAAGAAGGCTAAAATTGGATCGATTTTATTTCTTAAAAATTTAATCCAAACACGTAGTTTTTTTTAATTTTGAAAACAAATTTCGCCATATATTTTTAATTTTTTGATATGTAAATTTAAATAACATTTAACAACTTGTATTGTTTTTTTTCTTATTATAATTTATTTACTAAAAGTTTGTTTGCTAAACTACAAACAGACAGACAGGGTAAAATATATATAAATTTCTATTGCTTATAACTGAATGATAATTATTATTAATTTGAAATCTTAATAGCTATAAATAATGGCTTTAATTTTAAACAGAAGGTAAGATACGAGATTAGTTTAATAATTTGTTATGTTAAAAAAAAAAAAAGATAGAATTGAATACAAATATTTATAATTTTTAAATGATGATTAATAATAATAAATACTGTAAAAAGGAAAATATTTTTTTTTAAATAAAATTACTTCTGTTTTGTAATAATTAGAACAAATCATAATCACACATAACCTTGATATTTAAAAGGTATAAATCTCATATTTATTTATAATTGTAATTCTACTTTTTTTACGACAACAAAGGGTAAAGTGAAGAGGACAGATGTATTTGAGAAGCCATAAAATATATTTTGAAGTACCTAACATATAACCATACAATACAACATATCCTATATAGTCTGCAATTTTTTTTTTTTTCTCTTGAAGAATATAAATAGGATATTAACTTAGATTTTGTTTTACTTTAATCAGAACCTTACATGTAAGGTTATTTTTAAACATATTAACATAAAATAATACCAAAATGTAACAAAATAAAACATATTAAAGCTCTCAAAACATTTGGAATAGTTTATTATTTTTGTCATCAAGAGGTGATCATGGTTTTTCACTGTACTATAATATAGTATTTTTTTCAATAGTTTAGCATATGATTTTATTAATCTGAAAAAGTAATGAATTTCTAATTAAATTGTTTTATATATATATAAATTATTTCAGGGATATATTTAATCAAACTTTTTAAATTGTTTTGAATGATAAAAAATATACTTTAAAGATTTAATTTATCAAAATGATAATTAAAATGTTATCATTAAATTCTTACTTAATGATACTCACAATAAGGGAAAAAAACTATCTACTTTTTATTTATAGCCTGAAGAAAAATATATAAATAAAATTATATGGTGGATAAATGAAATATTTTCACATTCAAATCATTCAGAATATATTAAAATAATAAATCATGTCTATAAAAAAAAAAAAAAAAAAAAAATTCAAGCAATGGACAAGGTTTTGGAACAGATGTACTGTCTGCTATCAAAATGTCCAAAAAATACCATTCAATGCATCCAGTGCATATTATTGTTATTATTATTATTATTATTTTGGGGGGAGGGGGGGTTAAAATATAAATAACCTAATCTAGGATATTTTTTTCTTTTAATCACGATTTCATGTACAAGACAATTTTTAAATATATCAATAAAAATTAATAAATAAAACAAAATTCTTCAAAATTTATCAAAAAATATCATATTAAGATCCAAAAAATGAGCTTCTATCATATATGTTTACTGAAAAATTGAAACAGTTTATTGTTCTTTTCTTCGGGTTTCTTTTTCCTTCTGTTTAAGATAATTTTTAACACATGAATATAAAAAACAAAATATAACTAAAAATTATCTTCAACGAGTGCTTCAATTCTATTTTTTGTTATGTTTAATTTAAACAAATTGTAAAAAATTAATTTTAAGGGTTTTTTTTTTTTTTTTGTTTTTTTTTTGTTTTTTGTTTTTCCAAACTCATTCAAGAACAATTAATTGAATTTAAAAATCTCTCAACAACAATAGACTTTCTCCCTTGTGGGAAATCAAAATGAAATGATTAAAAGTAAATTCATATAAATTAGAAATGAATAAAGGGTGTTCCACTGCACTAGAATAATAATATAGCCTATGATTTTTTTTTTTTTTTTTTTTTTTTTTTTTTTTTTTTTTTTTTTTTTTAAATTACAGATCTAGAATGGAAAAGTATGTTTCGAATTAAGTTTTTGTCTAAAATTTCTTCCAATTTTTTTTAATTTTATGAAATTTAAGATTTGTTTGCTTTTATATTTATAAAAAACATTTCTTTCAATTATTAAAATCTTTAAAACGTCTTATACAAATTTAATAATATTTGATTTTTTTTTTTTCATTTAAGAAAATTTCATAAAAGGCAAAGGTAAAAAACTGTGATAATAAATTATCCTGCATGAAATACTACCATTATACTCAAAGGTGGATCCAAGATGTGAAAATTACAACCCCCCCCCACCCCTCTATACACACAAACTAAATCAATAAAAATAGCTAGAAAAGTATTCTTTTTGTATGCACAATCCCTTCCACCTTCACACAATTATTTTACTAATAATTATATTGCTTTTTTAAAATAAAAATTCTCTATCATAGTCAGATTTTATTATTTTAGCTTTGATATTTATTAACAAGTTTAAAAGTACAATTTTAAATCAAAATATCCTTCATTAAATCATTAAAGTTAATAATTAGAAAAACTTATTTAAATTTATCTGAAAAAAAAATAATTCACTTGGTTAATCTGAACTGCTTTAAGCATGTAAAAATATTGTTATATAGTAAAACAAAATAAACAATATAAACAGAAATCTAATTTAAAAATGTGAATTTACTTTTACTTTTGAAAATATTAAATAAATAAATGTCTAGTATTGTATGAGCATTCTCTTTACTAATAATAGCTACAATTTTACAAGTATCCTATCTATTTATTACCTTAACTTACACATTCTCTACTTATGATTTCATTTTAAAATGTTATGTTCAGGAGTAGGGAGATACATAATTTTATTCGCCACTGGCGAGTGAATTCTCTGATAGATCAAGTACATTTTTAGGTAATCTTCGAAAATTCCAAACTACAGAGATATGCCAAAAAGTTATTTTTTTTTTCTCTTCTAGTTAGCTTATCTTTCTCAACTTTCTCAATTACACGATACAAAGTTTTATTCTATATTAAACTTTTCTTTCTTACATATATTTCTTAATTTTATGTATTAAAAAAACGAAAATGCATTGTAGTAATGGAAATTTGCTATTTTTACAGTGACATAACTTTTTTCATAACATTTTTCAACTATATGTTGCATTTTGCTGGGTGGTAAGATTTTCTGAAAATTCTCCACTTATGGTTATGCTTGATTTTAATAACTTAAAAAAGCATTTCCCACTTTTAACAGTTACAATGTATTTTTGAACAAACATATTACAAGATATTTTGATAAAGATTTAAAATAGGTTTAAGTTAAATCATTTATTAATAGGAACATTTGAATTATGATTAAAATCAACAAATCCTGTCCCCCAAGTAAAATATTTATTATAACACTAAATATAATGAATGAATAAATATAAACTTTTTTCTTTACCCTGTCAAAAAAAATCACCAACTTAATCGGAGCATTTCCTCGATTCAATTATGCAAAAATTCCTGTTTTAAAAAGCAAATGATAAAATATTAAAAATTCTGTAAAAGAAGCTCATCCTGAAGGAGTTAAATGGAACAAAAAAGCATTTGTTTACATATATAATGTTAGGTTGGTAGGAAGGGATGAGTATTGATGTAGTGGAATATTGAATTAGGGACTGAAAGCTTTCTAGAAATCTTACTTGCAAGCATTTTATTTCTTGCAAATGTATTCAGTACTTTATTTCTTAACTTTTCACAGAAATCATAATAATACCTCTCCCACTTTTAAAGCTTAAAATGTATTTTTGGACAAACATAATATCTTTTACAAAATATCTTACATTGATTAAAAAAAAAAAAAAAAAAAAAAAAAAAAAAATATTGCAAAATCAATTTAAATATATTTTTTTAATTAGTTGATTTAAATTATGATTAAAATAAGCTAATCCTGCCACTTATTATAATGAATTAATAAAAAATATAAACTTTTTTCCTTACTCCATCAAAAAATCACTTCATCATTGCTGAGTAAATCAATTGAATTCCTCACCCCCAAGCAAACACATATTGGTTATTTAGTTTCACTTTCAGAAGCCTACAAACTTAAGCATCACGACAAGAAAACCTTCTATTTGTTTTTGTAAGCAATTTTCATTATATTGCACAATACTTAATAAACAATAAATTACTTTCTGGCTTTCTCTCAATCAAAACTGCATTTTTCTGTATACTATTTCATAAATAAAAGTTGCATAATTTATTCTTATAAAATGCACAAGTCACGGAAACTCAATGCTCCTCAGTTATTCAAAGAAGCGATTTAAAAATACTTGATGCTTTCATTTTTTTCCCATGATTATACTTTCAAAAGAGAAAATAATATGTTACGATTTATGAAAGCTCAATGCATATTGTTTTCAGATAACAATCTGCATTATATTAAATTATTATAAGCATTAAATAAATAATTTTAAAGTAATCTACAAATTAAAAACTGATAACTTAATCTACTAACAATTGAATGTTTAAAATTCCCACATTGTACTTTATTTTATTTAATTCTTCTAAATTGCAAAATATACAGTTATTAAACAATGCTAAAGTAAAAAATTTCTCCTGCAACAGCAAGATTTTTCAGCTGTGAAATAATAAAAATGCATATACCTTACTTCCTACCCAGTGGCGTAGCTAAGGGGGGGCAAGGGGGTCGGCCACCCCGGGCGCCGAGCCAAGGGGCGCCAAACTGAGAAAGGTTTAAACTAAAATTATCTCACATATTTTGATAATAAATAAAAACTCTTGACTTTTTTTTTACCGTGTGTGTTTGTGAATGTTTTCTTGAGCAAATTATCTTGTTATACCAAATAATGGAGAAAGAGAAAATTTCTGTAAATGTTTCTACTGATGTTTCAAGACACTTGGTACCTAAGATAATTGTGTATCTGAATTGAGGCGCAAAATTATTAAATAGGGGGCGCCAAATTTTAAGGAGCTTTAAACCGAAATTATTTAAGATATTTTGACAATAAATAAGAATTATTGTCCTTTCTTTTGTATGTGAATATTCGGAAAAAATTCAGTGATGATGGGCGGAATGGCGAGATCCACAATTGCCAATCGCTGATGGAGATTTCTAACTGTCTAAGCCTCGGTTTATAAATCAAAAGGCTTATTGGCGACTTGGAGTCACAAATCTGGTATCAAAAAATCATTTTTCATTTGTATATTAGCTAATCTGACCTTCGATATTTTCAAATGACCAGCGAATGATTAAAAGCTGATTCATATTAAAATTTAAAAAATAATCGAATCTTACAAAATGAACACCTAAATTTTGTCCAACATATAAGATAGTACAACAGCGCAAAGGCGTTCGCATTGTTTTCATCAATGAGGAAAAACATTCCAGATGAAGACCCATGTTACTTCTGAGGATGTTGTCCAGCTGAAGGCCATATTGTCTTCGGCAGCGCAGACAGGGCATGCTACACACGTATCTCTAACCACCAAAAATCTTCTTTCTAATTTCTCATTAAAAATAAATCTGCGTCACGAATCCCCGTGCCTATGGCTCCATACAGCAAGTGAGCTGCGCACACGCCGGAAAAACTTTAAAAGAATCATAAGATATGTTGAAAGAAAAAAAAAAAACCCGCAGAAATTGGCCCATGATATCTCAGACAAAAATATCCCCTGGCAGTAGAAGGTAGAACTAAAAAATGTAAGACACTCGAAAACCTAGTTGAATGTGCAAAACATTGGAGAAATTGGATCTATAGAACACGAGATAAGAATGCGTTCCCTGCACTGGAAGATGGAGCTAAAACTTCAAGAATATCGTAAGCTAAGTTGAATGAATAAATTCTCGTTGAAATCTGGCCTATAGAATTCGAGAAAAGAAAGAACCGTTAATGTTCAATAATGGTGATAAAAGAAGTCTATATTTTGGAAAACATTGTTTTAAATGCAAAAAAAAAAAAAAAAAAAAAAAAAAAAAAAGAAGAAGAAGAAGAAACTCTTGTGGGCAAATCTTAACTCATATCACGGAACTCTTATCGCAGAATACAATAATAATCTTAAATTAAATTTGATAAAATGGTTTTAAATTGGGGTTTTAGCATTTGCCTCGTTTAATAATTAAGTCTATTGTTTACATGGCATTTAATTTCTGATCCATTGATTTTCGGAAATTGAATGGAGGGGTCGGCTGGAAAAAGTTCTATTTTTAGTTCGGTTTTTAATGAATGTTTGTCCCTATAGTTCTTTCTCCAAATTTTTGTACTGTCCCGTCAGTTTTTGAAAAAAATTAACAACGATTATCGCCCGATTTTTAAACATTTCTTATATCAGTGTAAAATATCTTAGTTTTCTTAATTTTGCTGTTTAATGAAAAATCTTAATCTTTTTCATTTCGGCTGTGGTACTAGGTTTAAATGTGCACGCAAATTACCTTTTTGTGAAAAATAATCGCATTCTGATGAATTTTTATTGGAAATTCCATTTTTTCTTAGAATTGTCTACCGACCTATCACCGGATTTTCCGTTCCTAAACTCTATATAAAAAACAAATCAGTATTTTTCAGTCTTCTAAATATTACTGTTGACGACAAATTGCTGTTTTCGTGGTTTTAATCGTTTCAGGAGAGGTAGTATGCTTATGAAACCATTTAAGATAATTTCTCAAAACCACAATGGCACCACAATTTTGGTATAAAATTTTCCAACTATTATGTACGCAAAATAAGTAACAGCCGACTGTTTCTATTAAGAAACAGAAATTTGTATTGATCGTATACTAGGAAGGCTGAAAAGTACTATATTGTTTTTTATACTTTAGGGACGGAAAATTCGGAAGTAGTCGCCACACATTTTATCATTTGGTTTTTCTCAATGCCATTTCTACAGCCTTTTTCTTATTTCTAAATAAAACCGTTCTCAAATTCCGATGTCATTAATTATTTCAACATTTTAGCAGTGGAACTTCTTTGTCTCTGAAAGTAAAAGTTAAATATATTTTATATTTATAGACCGGGAGGCGGCATCACAAACAATTACCTCATCGAGTTTTTACGGATGAAAATCAAGGATTAGTTAAATCTCAATTTAAATATTAAAATGCAATCGATCTGCTAAGTCATACCTTTGTGGGAAATATCTAAAAACCGAATTTTAACGGTTGACTCGTAAGTTTACCATTGTGCTTTTCTGCACGCAAAAGTATGAAAACATTAGATTGGAAGCAGGAAAACATAATGGTAAAACCGTTATAATAGGGTTTTTATTGGTTTTCTACCAAGATATGACTTGACAGACCGATTGCGTTTTAATATGCGAATCAAAATTTAACTAATGCTAGGTTTTCATCCATGAATTCGACTAAGTGATTGTCTGTGCGGCCACCTCCCGGTCTATTTAATTTAGCGCATGTGCATTAGACAAAACTATATCTATATCTGTCTATGTAAGGAATAACTGAGAATTAATGGGAGAAAAGAATTTGACTAGGGAAACTCTGTGAACGGAATTCATATATCTCTGCGAGTTTAGTCGGATGTCCCACGAGCCATTTACGTCAATTCCGGGATCTATATGGTTGTAAGTTGTGCAGGCATGTCAAATGGGCAAAATGTAATATTTTCCTAAGCATTCTTGCTAATATGTTGGGACTTTAATATTTTCCAGCAGGGGTCGAAGGTATAATTTTTTGAGGAATATTTAGTTTAATTAATTAATTTGCCCTTGGTTGACACATGGTCAAGACCTGCACAATTCCTGAGATCTGTGACATACAAAGCTTTAACCACAATCGAAGTAAAATTGCCCGAACATCATCATTTTCTATACTAAGTTACTCTTTGATTATAATGATGAACGTAATAAGTGTTACGCTGGGAAGCAAAATTACAAGTGGTAAAATGGATTTTAGAATACAAGATTTAAGGTAAGGAAAAAGAAAAATAAAATTCATGTAACAGATGCTGATCCTTAAGCCATGTAGAAAGAAACATAGAACCGATAAGGATTAAAACATCACTTCATTTACTATAAGCAATTAAATTTTATCCAAGTACTTTAATTCATTGTATATATACTTTAATTCATGTGTTTGTTAAAACTGTGCATCAAATTCACACAAGTTAGAAGCGTCTAAGTTTTTTTCTTTCCTGAAAAATCGTACTTTTCAGGCAAAAATCCTATTATCTCATAAAATACTCGAACAATTTTTTTTTTTTTTTTTTTTTTTTTTTTTGTGGTAGAGCATAAATATAAGATTATGTACGGCAAACAGTTTTTAAAAAAATTATTAGCTTCAGAGAAAAAAATTCTGAAAAATTGACATTGCCTTGAAATGAAAAGTTTTAGTCGCAGAAAAAGCTGTCTGCCATAAATCTTGAACATAATTCATTGAAAACAGATTTCAAATTTACTCCAAATCGGTTGGGTAGTTTTTGAGAAAAAGGTTCTTAAACTGACATATTTTCTATAGAATTGTACCCAATCTTGTCTTCCCTTAAAGGTTTATTAAAATCTCGACCGAATTGGGCATCTTGATCCTCCATCCTGTATCAAAATAACGGGCGCTGTACAAATTCAAACTAAAAAAAAAATATAAATGCAAATTTATTTTCTGCATAACCTTTAGGTCTTGATATAAGTATTTAAGAACATTTTTTGGTTTCGCCTCTATCGTAAAAAATGGATGAGTTTAGCAATTTGAAATTCTAAGGTGGCTGCCTTTTGGAACTTTTTTTTTTTTTTTTTCATAATTGAGCATAATTTGGGAGTTTTAGCAAATGTGGTTATTTGGAATTCTATTTATTTATTTATTTGCTATTCCCATATGTTTTATGCAACAGTTATATATGCTAAGTTTTTGAAATTCTCTGAATAATTTAGTATTGACAAAAATTAAGAATCTTCTATAATTGGGTTTCATGTATTTCAGTTTCATGTGTCTGAGTAAAATTAGCTGAATCTTTCAAAACAAAGAAGAGTGAAATTGTCTTTTCCTTCTGGTAGATTTTTTTTCGTCTTAATTTTTTTTCTTTAAAGATTATTATTTAGGGCGGTGGGGGGGGGCGCAAAATTTCTTCTTGCCCCGGGCGCCAGAAAACGTAGCTACGCCACTGTTCCTACCCATTTAACAAGTGCTTACTTGGCATATAAGATATTCCATAATGGAATATAACAATATTAAAGACTTGCTTCTGCTGCTGGAGGTTCATTTCTTTCATCTTCGATCAAAAATAGAAAAAACTGAATTTTTATTGCCAAAGTATGCGACATATTTAATCAACACATACATGAGGCAATATTTATTCAGGCAAAAGTTTGTTTAGCAAGAAAATACTCAGAACAATACACTTCAATAATCAGTATGCAGACACTCTGGAAGAATCTTTTCACAATAACTTCATTTAGATTGTAAATCATTTTATACAACAAAATTATCTTCGCAACGTGATTTATTTATAAACAATCCAAAGGCTACTAGCCAATCAAAAGAGCCTATCGTTGAAAATAATCGATACACGGTAACAACTTTGTTACGCCGCTATCTTCATTTGTTACGGTCACAAGTGTTACTTTTGTATCGCCGTTTTCATGCCCGTTGCAAATTTCAGATTTGTTACCGTCACCTGTTACAGCGTGAAACCGTTTCATTTGTATCCACTCCTCAGGTAACTTTAAAATATGAATTTATTGATCTCTATTACTTACTTAACGATGCCACCTTAGCATGAACTTATGATTTTACTAAAATAAGTTCATGCTAATGTGGTTTCTTTTTGTTACCCTTCAACTGAAATTCTACAACTTGCAGTTTGATAATTATGACTACACGAAATTTCATGTATTGCACCTTTTATTCTGCCCATAATCATTTAAAGCATTAATAAAATGTTCTATTTACAGCAGATAATTTTATTTATTTATTTGTAATTAGTTAGGTGAATAATATGCAAATTTTAATTGCAAAACAGTAAACTTGTTTGATTTTTATTAACGTTTAAATTTAAAACATTGTGTTGCTCATAAACTGAATTTGATTGTATTCTATTCTATTGAAAGTAAATGTTTTTTAAATCATTGATCGCATCTGAAGTTTTTATATAAATTTTATAAAAAATTTCATAGAACATCAAAACAATCTACGAAACCAAAAATCTGAAATTCCAATATTTTCGTAATATTAGATACCTTGCCAATAAGTGCTATGATTGCACTGGTTAAAAAGGAAAATAATGCTCTGTTGTGTTCTTGAATTAAAAATATGAGACTTGTGTATTTTCATGCTAAAAAGCTACATTGTGCATTCAATGTTTCTATTTACAGCATTTTATTTTCCTTGTAATGTCATATTTAATTTTATATAAGTCTCATATTAAATACAGTTGAGGAAGTTTTTGTTATGTCATATCATTTTTTTAATATTATGTTGCCTTCTGATTTTTTCCTTTGAAACATATTCAGAACAGGGCTGTTACCAAAAAGTCATGCCCAGGGGGGGGGGGGGCTCCGAAATTTTTCAGGTAGGCAAACATCTTTTAAAAATCCATATTCTTAAGCAATTTAAATATAGCAAAAACTGATAAAATGGACCTGCCTATAGAGAAATCCGTCTAAAATGTAACTTCTCTATAGCAGAACTTTTCGCAAAGAAAATTATTAAATGCAAAATACTTCATGATCATCGGAAAATAAATATAATTTTTCTTTCTTCCTTATTAAAAATAAAACTTTTTTTAAAAAAACATTGCATAGTAAAATATATTATTTTTAATAAATTAAATTAAGATCATGAGTTTCTTTTTATGTATATTTATGATTACATACATTTATTGCATATAGTACATATATTTATGTATGCACGTCAAGCCATGTTCAACATACCGGGTGTCCAGTAAATGACTGACCCATTTTAAAATTAAATAACAAAAAAGCAGTTTGAGATAAAAATGCGCGGTTTGCGGTATTGTTATTAGAATATCAATAATTTTTTAATACGCACTTCCTTCAAATAGTTCTAATTTCGGCCAAAAGATGGCGCTGGCGGCATCAGACTGCAGAAATACCGCCTGTTTTCTTGTTCTCAAGCTGATGATCTTTCCGGCTCATTTTCCCGAGTCGAATCTGAGTCGAAATATTGAATCGACTCCCCACTCAACTGCAGAAATAGGGTTTGTTGATTGGAACGAGATTTACAATAACATTTAAGATTGAATTGGGTCTATTGCAACAATCTATGTCTATTGTAGCCTCTTCAAACAAATATCAAGGAGGAACTACAAAAACTAGTTTAAAATTACTGTAAAACATCTCCAAAGATGTGTTAATCTATGGATAAATATTTATGACAAGCAAACATTTGTTAAAGAATCCTAGAAATATTTTTAAGAATTCTAGAAAAATTTAAATTAATTTAAAGGATGTTCTTTAGTGTCTCAAAATTCTCTTCGGAATATGTCATTTTAGCCGCTTAACTGATACTCTTTTTACGTACATATAAAAATATACTTATGTAAATATGATTTATTATCTTTTTAAATTATGTATTAAAAAATGTTCAATTTATTTTTCAATATTAATATTTATAAAATTGAACTAAAATAAGTAGACATTCAGTTTTAGCTAAAATATCCACCAGTGGATGATAGATTCTGACGTCTCAACTGGTAGACGGCAGTGCTGGGTTCGAACCCAATCGCGTCTGTCGGCATAACCGTTTGGAATTTTCCGTGGTTTTCTTCGAACCTTGCATTTTCTTGTGTAAATACGGGTTAGGTGCCCTTAGAAGGACACCCACGCAGGGCATCCCACCCCTTTCTGACCTATATCCCACGTGTACATAATCGGCCGACATTAAATAAGCCAAACCAAACTAAAATATCTATAGGCAATTTTATGGCAAAACATTTTTACGGAAACTTTTTACTGAAATAAAGTTTCGTTTCTTTTTCTTCTAGTTTTTTTTAAATATTGCATGAGACAAAATCTGTTAAAAACATTTCAGAAGTCTATGCAGTATCCACTGTTCCGATCCTTTCTTGCATTTACTATCTCCTGATTCTACATTTTTCTTCTGTTGGATTCGATGAGTTGAAATACGAATCGGTTTTAAAAGCCCAGATTACAACTTTTGATTCCTATATTTGTGTAATGCAATACCGAATAACAGTAAAAAAGCAATAAACATCAAATTGATGCTCTTAGCAGAATGTCAAGTTTAAATTTTGAGGGATTTGCGTCATCTACACTGTAAATAGAAGAGGTTATTACAATGCTGATTTAAACGCCAGTTGAGACGTCAGAACCTATTGCCCACTGGTGAGGCCATAGATATTTTAGATAAAACTGAATGTCTACTTATTTTAGTTAAATTTTATAAATATAAATATTGGAAAAATAAATTGAACATTGGTATCTTTTTATACATAATTTAATAAAGATAAAAAATCATATTTTTAAAATATTTCTTATTTCAAATCAGATACAGGAGATATTTTCAGAATGTTTTTTTCTAGTTCTTTTCCTCATACCGGGAGAAAAGAACGAGATTACATATTTCCCTCCTATATGGGGCGGGGGGGCAAAAATATACTCCAGGTTCTATGATGCTTTTTGTAATGAAGTTTTGAAGAGGGATGACTTACAGGCTATAAAAAACGATACGTTTTTCTTTTTTCTTTTTAAATATCCGTCCATTTTAGCGTAGATACGTTTCCTGTCGTGGGTGGGTGGGAAGAGGCGAGGTGTGTGCAAAAGACATCTTAAAATCTCTCACGGCTTTCGTAATAAAATTTTTGGATACTTTAAGTGACAAAATATGAATATAAAGTAGGGATGAATTCGGTTTTCGGAAAAATTAAGAATATTTTGTTTTAGGCAGGTTTTTCCCTTAGCAGGTAGTTTTGTAGGTTTCTTTCTACTTCGGGATCAATAAATTTTTATGTTTAAGACAGGATTTGTTGTAGACGGATTCCTTTATAGTAAGAATTTAAAAAAAATAATGTGCCAATTTATAAGATTTCTTAGACAGGAGACTTGGTAACGCTATTTGAATACCATTGTTTTAAATTTTTAACTGATTTGCCCGTACAACGTACCGGCAATTATAGTTTGCTTCTTCCATCACTTAAAGCTTTCTGACACTACTAAAAATTTTAAATGCAATTTCATACTATTTAATAGAAGAAATATTTAAATTAAATATTACGATTATTTTAGCTTTAAAAAAGCGGCGTTTATCCTATATTTTCATTTTATTGTATGTAAAAAAGCGTATCAGTTAAGCAGTTAAAATAACATATTCCGAAGATAATTCTGAAACACTAAAGAACGTCCTTTAAATTAATTTAAAATTTTCTAGAATTCTTAAAAATTTTTCTACGTTTCTTTAATAAATGTTTTCTTGTCATAAATATTTATTCATAAATTGATACACCGTTGGAGATGTTTTACAGTAATTTTAAACTAGTTTTTATAGTTTCCCGTGATATTTGTCTGAGGAGGCTACAATAGACATAGGTTGTTACAATAGGCCTAGTTGAATCTTAAATGTTATTTTAAATCTCGTTTCAATCAACAAATCCTATTTCTGCAGTTGGGTGGAGAGTCGATTCAAAATTTCGACTCAGATTCGACTCGGGAAAATGAGCCGCAAAATCATCAGCTTGAGAACAAGAAAACAGGCGGTATTTCTGCAGTCTGATGCCGCCAGCGCCATCTTTTGGCCAAAATTGGAACTATTTAAAGAAGTGCGTATTAAAAATTTATTGATATTCTAATAACAATGCCGCAAACCGCTCATTTTTATCTCAAACCGCTTTTTTGTTATTTAATTTTAAAATGGGTCAGTCATTTACTGGACACCCGGTAAGTATTCAATATAAGTAACATTGATTGATCATGGAATTAATTTTCGCATTGTTTTTGCTGAATTTTGTTAAAATTTGTAATGGATAATTATTTTTGATTTTTGCTTGGTTCACATCAACTCCAAAAAAATCAAATAAATGTTCATAAATATTAACAATACGCATGATAAATACAATACTCTTAATTTAATTTTTTATTAACTATGATGCAATAATAATAATACTTAATAGTTTTTGAGTTGAATTTATTTTTGGTAAAAAAAAGTTTTTTTTTCTTTTCTTTCTTTTTTTTTTTTCTTTTTTTTTTTTTTTTTTTTTTTTTTTTTTTTTTTTAATTAACGGTTTTTGCATGATTGTTTTGGTTTGAATTACAGACTTAAAGAAACATCATTTCATATTCTTATTTTAATTTCATACGTTTAATATATTATAACTAACAGCAAGTCTTAATTTATTTAATTTTATTAATATTTTGTTTTTTGTTTAATTGTTAGATCATTTTAATGTCACGGTTATTTTAAATAGATTTAATTTAGTGATAATATAATTTCTCTTTAAAACTAATTTTGCCTGACCTTATTTTATTAAAAATAGGATTTATAAAATCAGCTATTTAACATTTCAGAATAATACTTAAATTTTAAATTCTGCATACAATTATATCATTTCAAACATGAATGATTTTTTCAAATATATATTAATTTTATATTTTTGAAACATATCTGGACCTAACCCTTCAACCCTTTTGCAAAATTTTTACTGTTTTATCACCGGTTTTTTAAAGCTGAAATTTGTATTTTATTAAATTGAGAAATTGCTCCAATTTAATAAGGCAAATTTTAAAGCAAAATTTTATTGGTTGTAATAAGCACGGATTCTGAGCACTTTTTGCCGCATGTATATGGGTTGCTCGTCCCCAAGGAATTAATAATAGTTTTGTTAAAAAAAAAAATAAAAAAAAAAGATTATGATTTCAGTATTATATTTTTCAATATTTTTCCTTCTTTTAGCATACGTTTTACATGTGTTTCCTAAAATTAGTCCAATGTCATCATTAAAAAAAAAATCTCTAACTCAATAATGGGAATTTTCATGATGCATTTAAGAAGTGAATATCAATCCATTTGCATAAATATTTCATCTTCTCACATTCAAACTTGAATACTGTTTCCTGATTTCTTATAAATGAGTTATAATAGTCGGGAAACAGTAATTATAATATATCATGAGTTATAGTCATTTACTGCTCAGAGTAGTATTTTGTCCTTAAATTCCCTGAAAATCAACTGACAACATCAAATCTACCATCATTTTTTTGACAGATTATTTTTCTGTTATATAAAAACGTAAAATCCTGTTTGATTTCTTATAGTCTGAATACCTGCAAATATCTTTATAAGTAAAATTTTTTTGCAAATATTTCAAACAGTAGGTGGTTTAGATTGGAAAACAGCCGTATAAACACAACAACATACTATTATTTTTAACACCATCAAACTGATTGGTAAAGTTATCATACGAATTAATTATTTCTATCTGAGCAAAAAATTGCCCAGGCCGGGAATCGAACCCCGATACTTGGCTTACAAGGCCAATGCTTTACCTGTTAAGCTATCTGGGCGATAGCCGGCTGGGATTTTTCGCTCAGATAACCTTATTGGTCATAACATCTGGTCTGTCATTTGAAACAGCTTGCAGAATAAACCACAGGTAATGGAACTCCATATAACGATGGATACATAGATATACTATTATTTTTAACACAATCAAACTGATTGGTAAAGTTATCATACAAATTAATTATTTCCAGCTGAGTAAAAAATTGCCCAGGCCGGGAATCGAACCCGGATACTTGGTTTACAAGGCCAATGCTTTACCTGTTAAGCTATCCGGGCGATAGCCGGCTGGGATTTTTCGCTCAGATAACCTTATTGGTCGTAACATCTGGTCTGTCATTTGAAACAGCTTGCAGAATAAACCGCAGGTAATGGAACTCCATATAACGATGGATACATAGATATACTATTATTTTTAACACAATCAAACTGATTGGTAAAGTTATCATACGAATTAATTATTTCCAGCTGAGCGAAAAATTGCCCAGGATGGGAATCGAACCTGGATATTTGGTTTACAAGGACAATGCTTTACCTAATAAGCTATCTGGGCGATAGCCGGCTGGGATTTTTCGCTCAGATAACCTTATTGGTCGTAACATCTGGTCTGTCATTTGAAACAGCTCGCAGAATAAACCGCAGGTAATGGAACTCCATATAACGATGGATACATAGATATACTATTATTTTTAACACAATCAAACTGATTGGTAAAGTTATCATACGAATTAATTATTTCCAGCTGAGCGAAAAATTGCCCAGGCCGGGAATCGAACCCGGATACTTGGCTTACAAGGCCAATGCTTTATCTGTTAAGCTATCTGGGCGATAGCCGGCTGGGATTTTTCGCTCACTTAACCTTATTGGTCGTAACATCTGGTCTGTCATTTGAAACAGCTCGCAGATAAAACCGCAGGTAATGGAACTCCATATAACGATGGATACATAGATATACTATTATTTTTAACACAATCAAACTGATTGGTAAAGTTATCATACGAATTAATTATTTCCAGCTGAGCGAAAAATTGCCCAGGCCGGGAATCGAACCCGGATACTTGGCTTACAAGGCCAATGCTTTACCTGTTAAGCTATCTGGGCGATAGCCGGCTGGGATTTTTCGCTCAGATAACCTTATTGGTCGTAACATCTGGTCGGTCATTTGAAATGATAATAGAATTACATTTGAAAATAAATTTAATGCACCATACACCAAATAATTGAAGATATTTTTTGTCATAATCTTATAATTAACTTAAATTTAATCATGCTGTTTTGCTTAATTTTTTTATTGTTTTATGATTAATTGGAAAAACATGTTTACATTGAACACAAGAATAAAATCAGATAGAAATTCTAACCCCCCCCCCCAAAAAAAAAAAATACCCTTCTTCTACTTTCCTAATGTACCACTGTCAACACTCACAATATGAAATAATTTCTGGATTTCAAGCAAATATTTTTCTCAATCCAGGTGTATAAATTGACACTTTTTATCTTTTTAATTTTCAAACATTGTAGTTTCCAAGTGATATTTCATTATTAACTAAATCTACTGACAAGGACGTATTGTCAACGGGCAAACCATTATAATACATAAAAACATAGGTTTTAAGACTATGTTATAGTCAAAACTTTGACCATTGCTTGAGTAACTATCAGGCAATTAAACTACTAAACATACATGTGTTTGTTTCTATTCATCCTATATAAGATCACTGCTTTGAAAATATAACGATGTACTAACACATGTGCTGGCTAAATAGTATATCTAGACTTAATTTTTTTCAGGAGAAAGAAATGTTCCTTCAGAAGGCATTTCGAGAATTGTATTATACTGCAAGCAAGATGACGCAAAACAGTTATCTAATTGGGTACCAAATACAAAATTTTTGGCGTATTTCCATTGCATTCAAAGCAGTTAAAAAAATCTAAAAAATTTCTTGCTAATTTTACTTTTTTTTTTTTTTTTTTTTTTTTTTTTTAAGTAAAGTTAAAACATACATTTTGTTGAAAAAATAGAAAGCAGGGAAATCGTTAGAGGGGGCTCTAGAAGATGATAGGAGGGCCTCATTCCCTCCCCCTGCCCCTGTCTTGTTACAGGTCTGATTCAGAAAATTTATAGATATAATGACTCTTGTTTCTATGTCATACTTATTTCATTGCATTCATTAAGTAAAATTTCCTGGTTAAAAAATATTTGTGCCATTTGAATACATCTGAAAATTGTTACTTATGTGAGTAATACTTATAATCTTGCACCAATTGTGCCAAATGAAAATATCTACTATAAATAATGAGTTATTTTGAGCGTGTTTGTGCCAAAACAATCATTCTTTTTCTCCTTTTTATCATCAGAATTTAGTGCCATTTTCTTCCTTCATCAAAGATTTTTCTTTTTCCACTGAAACTTATAACAGTGCTTGTTTCACCTCATCCCAAGCACGGCCAAACTCCATGAGCGCTTCCGTTCCTTATAAGGAGAGGGAGAGGAGGACATTGAGTTTGGCCATGTCCCAAGACAGCATGGGAACAAAAGATTCTATCCCCACCATTATAATCTGGAGTAATTTTTCAGAAAATTTTTTAAAACTCAGAATCTCCTCTGGAATGACCGTGCTTATGTTCTCTTATATGATTAATTATTGGATAGTTGTATAATCATGTTTTTGATGTGTATTAAACAGGGCTGGGTTTTTGGTGGCAGAAAAAGTTTTCTGCCGTGCCAGTGGCAGATAGTGTTATAGCTGGTTATTGCCAGCAGA
Source organism: Maratus speculifer (assembly GCA_964019185.1). NCBI lineage: Eukaryota > Metazoa > Arthropoda > Arachnida > Araneae > Salticidae > Maratus > Maratus speculifer. Next base: position 26,248,243 of record OZ025303.1, read on the forward strand.
AACTTTCAACAGCTGGCATAAACTCATTTCATGACATAACCTGAGATTTTTTTTAATAGTATTAAATTGTTTATATACATTTTATTCAGGATAAATGACAAATAAAGTATTGTGAATAGTTTTAATTAAATAATAAATAAATTTGTACTAGGGTTTGATAGTTTTGAATCTTTCATGAAGAATCAGCCATATCATTTGTAGATAATTGAATATCGTGAAAGTTATATTAAAAGCATAGCATTTGTTAAAATTGTAAATAAATATAGTAGAACTTCAGTTATCCGAATTCCAGTCACCCGAATATCGGCTTGACCGAAAGACGTTAAAATTCATTAAAGTCCTTTTTAAATTTGAAAATTTTTATTATCAACGTTTTTTTTTTTTTTTTTTTTTTTTTTTACTGATGTAAAATGACACCTTTCAACATGTTTTGATTTAAAATTGCTACTTTATTTGTAAGTTTTAGATCAAAACAATTCTGAATCATTTTTAATTTATTAAAGAGTTGTTTTAATACATATTAGCTTTAAAAATAAGAAGCAAAATAAGTAAAAATCAAAGCTTTGGAAGATATTACTGGACACTGTTAGAAGAAGTGTTAAAAAATTATTTTTTTATGAAATAAATAGAGTCAACTTACTTATTTGGTCCATTGCGTAACACCTTATTAAATAGACATGTACAACCCTTTTTTTAGGTAGATTTCGTATGAAATACTACCTATTGCATTCGCACCAGTTTATATATATATATATATATATATCACTTTTTCATGGACACGATAACTTCTATAATTCTTCACCAATCTCTACCAAACTGGTACATAAAATCAAAGGGGATAAAATCTCGGCTAAGTTTGTTAATGGGCAACCAAGGGAGTCGAAATAGGGAGCGTTTTTGGGAAAACAGGAAAAAACCCATAACATCTTAATGAAAATAGATATTCAATCAGTTTAAAGTTTATATTGATTCTGAATAATGGGCCAAAAGTTTATGCATGACAGATTTTTGATAAAGTTAAAAATGGGCTCAAGGGGCAAAAAAATAAGGTTTTTGGGAGAAAAAAAAATTATAACTTTGTCAATTCTCAAGATATCAAATCCATCTAAATTTTTTATATGTATTCTCAAAATTTTCTAAAACTTTTGTATTTGCAAGTTTTTGATAAGACTAAGTCTTACCGGTAAAATAAAAATAAAAACGAAAATAAAAAGGGGTTTGGAAAAAGAAAAAAATCCATAACTTTGTCAATTCTTAAATTATCAAAGCCAATTAAATTTATTTTACATCTTAATAATATCTACAACTTTTATATTGACAAGTTTTTCATAGGATCAATTCGTATAGCAAAAATAAATTAAACAAAATTTGGAGTTGGAGAAAAAAACCTCTAATCCAAACTGCTCACATTCTGAATAGTTTTTAAATTCATTTTTTATTTTAAACGCATCCAAATGGCAGATCCTCTTATTTAGGAACTATATAATGTGAAACATTGGCCAGATTTTTGATAAAGACAGAATATATTTCAAAAAAGGCTGCCAAAAAGGGTATTTTGAACAGAATTTCCCGAAGTGACCGTGATAGGAAATTTGAGGAAGTATTCAAATAACAAATTGTGTTTTTTCTGACTCATTTTTAAATCCATTTTTACTCTCAATCGCATCCAGTTTACAAGTCCTCTTATTTAGGAACTGTATAATATGACGCATTGGTCAATTTTTCGATAAAGACAGAATATATTTCAAAAAAGGCTGCCAAAAAGGGTATTTTGAACAGAATTTCGAGAAGTTATCGTGATTGAAAATTTAAGGAAGCATTGGAATAACAAATTGCGTTTTTTCTGACTCATTTTTAAATTCAGTTTTGCTCTCAAACGCACCCAATTGACAGGTTCTCTTATATAGGAGCTGTATAATGTCCCACATTGTTCAGTTTTTATAAAGGCTGAATATCTTTTTTAAAATGCTGTCAAAGTGGGCACTTCGTGCAAAATTTCCCGAAGCTATCATGATTGAGAATTGAGATTGTATTCAAAATTGGTTATTTTATACCTCATTTTTAAATTCAATTTTGCTCTCAAACGCATTCAATTGACAGTCTTTTGTTATTTAGGAACTATATAATGTACCGTATTAGTCGATTTTTTAATAAACTCAGAATTATTTCAAAACTTGTTGTCAAAATGGGCATTTGATCCGAATTTAGCTTAAGATGATCCTGATAAAACCAGTCCTTACAGAAAAATGAAATTAAAAATATTTCAAAAGAGGAAATAAAGTTGTTAAATTGGGTTTATCTGTAATCAAATTTATTTTTTGTTGTTGAAATGAGCACTCTGCGAAATCTACCTTCACCTCTAGGCCAAGCCGATAGGGATTTTTTTACAAACTATGCTGTGATTTTCATTTGTTTTTCAAATTTGAATCATTTTAATGCTGCTTTATCATGCCACCTTAAAAATAACAACACAAATGATGCTATTTCATCTTCATTTATTTCAATATATCAGACTGCTGCGTCTAAGATCTTTGATCTTGTAGCTTCAATTTATAATTTGTCATTCAGGATACTTTAAATATAGTATCATAACATATTTATTATAGTGTTCTAAATCATGATCACAGCTTTTTACCAAAAAAAGTTTTCGCCAAAAGGCTCCCGGTTATTTCAAAAATTCCTGTAGAGACACGGTTATCCAAAAATTCTTATGGAACCCCCGTTAACCGAAAATGTTTCTGTCTCATGTTTTTTGGATAACTGGGGTTTTCTGTATCCTGATTTAAAAAGAAATTAAATAATTGTTATAAATGTTAAAATAATGCTGTTGCTTCAGATAAAAATATAAAAACATGACTGTTCTATTGCAGCTGCTCATAAAATTTATTTAACTTTATTTAATGATGGAAATATCATGAAAACTCACAAATGCAAGATTCAAATCTCATTTAATCAAGGATGTAGACGTAAAAAAATCAGAGACTAGATGGTCTAAGCAGACGGCATACTCTGGATTGTGTATACTACAGCTTTCTGGAGAAACAGAGGATATACAAAGTTCCTTTAAAATCAGAAATGTATGCAGCATATACTCCCTATATCCTCCACTACATCCCTTCATTTAAGTGCTAGTTTTTATGCTAACTTATTTACTTCATACTAAGTATGGGATCAAAATTGATAAATGAGCATAAAGAGAGGGCAAGGAAATTGCTTTTTTATATTAATCTAAATTTTAGTAACCCCTTGCATCAAAATTGACTCCTTTCCAAAAACATATTTCCCCATGGAAGTCCTAGAAAATGTATTGCCTTCTGTGTTTGACCGCCTTTATAAACAAATAACGGTGAAAATGAGAATTTTTCAAATTTTACATATTCAATAATGACATTATCGGCAGGTAATTCTGGTCTTGAAAGAATATATTGAAACTTTTCTTTCATTCAGAATAAATTAAAAAGCTGATTAGGTTAAGAAAGGTTAGCAAAATCAATCCTATATTAATAGTAAGTAATTATGGAATGCTCTTAGTACATTATTACTTTTTTGGCAAAAATAAATTTGTTCTTTTAATATTGTAAAATAATTGTACAAGATATTTCATTAATTTTTTTCTGTTATTTTTGTGCTACCATTATTTACTTATATATTTTCACAACAACTATTTCTATTTGTTTGTGATTGTAGATAATTTTTAAGTTATTACAGTGTATTATTTATTTAAAAATACTCTGAAAAGTAATGTCATAGAATTTTTTTACATATATATTTTTTAAACTTTTAAATAGAAATTCAAACGTAAGCAATAATATCTATTGTTAAACTTATACATCATCAGATTACCATTATGAAAATTTATGTTTCTCAAATGACAGAAAATTATTATATTAACAAAGTATATTTATATGATCATTTTGAAACTTTTTGCGACTTTGAATAACATTCAAAATCTTTATTTTAATAACTAAATTCTTCCTATATTAAATACATGTGTGAATAATGAATCATTGCAGGTTAAATTTCTTATTAGTAGTTTTTCTTAGTTTCTGCCAGTTTTTGCTGCTTACTAAGAGAAACTAGTTTCTGCCATGTTGGTTTTAACCATCCTGGATAGCCATTCATTTGCTAGCTCTGATTTTTACAGTATGTTAATGTTCTTATCTTAATTGGAACCAAAACATGTCAAAAATGATTTGCTTTGAATATACAGTACAAGATCTTTATAATGCAACTTTTGAATAATTTCAGTGTTGCATGCTTGGAAATGTATGCCTGGACAAAAAAAAAAATCAATTTGAAATGCATGTACATAGCATAGAGATTTTTTTTAAAATAGGAGAGGTGAAGGTGTTAAAATCTTAAACAGACAAAACATTAAAAATAATAAATATTTGAAAAATTAATATCTCAAGTACTTCATATAAGTTTTCATCAGATATTTGGATATATATGTGACAAGGAGATAAAGAGCCAGTAAAAACGTCGTTGCATAGTTACGTTTTGTTAAAAGAAGATGATTTTCCCGTTTTACTGCGCAAGAGTTGTGACTTAATCAAAGAAAAGTTTGCTTGACGCTTCAAATTAGTTTATTTATGCAGTGATATCATCAGAGAAATGTTCAAATCTCCTAGTTAAGTCGCTTCAATTAAAAATAATAAATTCTAAAGAGCATCCATCCATCATAGCATTCCGATGACTCTCTCAAAACCGGCTACCTACTTTTATCTCCCGGGTTAAAGTAGAAAAAAAACTTTCTAGAACATTCGATAATCTCAGACATGATCCCTTCACGTAAACAGAAATTAGCATCTGTCAAAGAGTTTAAAGCAGCGAAATCGAATGTCTCCCGCAAACGATACTTTTATTTAAAAAATTATTATTTAATAATCGAAAGTAGTTAAATTTCGAATGTACTCCACAGACGATAATTTCCTTATAAAAAGAAAAAGAAATAAATTGATTCATACGTAATAAATATAAAACGCGAAGAAAAAAATTAAAAAAATGATGTTTTGAAAAAGTATGCTTTTTCGGAATAAATTTAAAACGACTTTTAAAAATGGGTTAATTTAAACAATGAAAAGGTGAGTTTTATTAGGAATTTTAAGAAATAAAGTTTATTTTAGAATATTTTTAATTTAGATTCAAGCGTATCAGAATCAATATTTTTTAAGGGGAATTAAGAATTTATAACGTTTAAGATTAATAGATTAGATCTAATAATAGGATTTTAATTTCATAAGCCGGAATAAATAAGGAGTATTGTTAAAAGGAAATTAATATAGTATAAGGTTAATTTTGATGAAAGAAATTAAATTCTGTAATATACTTATTTTAGCAGACTGCCTCAATTTTTTTTTATTTTTTGATTTAATGAATCTATGCATTTATTGTTATTTAGAAATTTCTTTCTTTTTAATAATCTTTAAGTTACAAAAAGAAAATAACTATCATATATACAGTTCTATTTTATTTTATTGTATGAATAACTATTAAAATGTCTAAATTTTAAGAATTTTGCTCTATTGTGTATATGGGAATTTTTTTCCTTATTTCCCCTTTTCATGCCTGCCATAGTGGGATGGATAGATATCAATACAATATCAAGTGCCAGACTCCCTCTTGTCTCCCCCCCCATAAAGTTGATAATGTTGTGTGCATACTGCACATATCCCCTAAACTTAAGAGAAAGATGTATGTAGGTGAAACTGGATCAATATTTCTACTTATATGTTACACATGTATGGATCTGTATCTATACTCGAGTTAAGGAGGCTGGTCACTCAACTTCCAAATTCCCCTCAGTAGTGTAAAATCGATGAACATTTGCTATATTCGTATATTTAAAATATCTCCTATGGAAATTAATAATTTAAACTTATCTTTTTTGCATACTCTTCTAAAAAGCTGTTTTTCTTACTAGTCAAAATTTTTCTGAAGCATATGCTTAATTTTATAGGAAGTATAAAAAATTTTACTCATAGTTCGTTGTCTTTTTACACGCAAAATTTTAAATGAAGCATAATTTTAGAAGTAGCATGAGAACTAAGAAAATAAGAGTCTTCTTAAAGAAGAGTACACAGAAAAAAGAAGTTAGATATTGATATCCCCAAGAGATGTTTGAAATATGAGGATACACTACATAACTATCTCATGGAAAATGAGATGAGAGAGAGAAATATGAGGACTTCAGAAACAAAAGGGTATAAGTGATAACAATTCGATTTGGAGTAAATTGAGTTTAAAGATAACTGATGTCAAATTTGAACATCAATAATAATCCACAGAATTGAAAAAAGAAACTCCCATTTGTTTCATTACGGCCTTTGAACTCTTATTTCAATTACTGTGAAAAAAGTACAGTAAATTTTCTTTAAATATGTAATAAATCAATATTGATAATTATTCAGAAAAGTGGTTTATCTGTATAACACAGCACAATATTAGAAAATCACTCATATTTCATTACCTAAAGAGAAAAAAAGCATATTTTCAGGCTGTCTGTGCACTTTTTTCCAATTTTTTCACTTATACCCCTTGGTATGTTGGATCCTCATACTTAAATTCTTCAAACATGCATAGATTTGCTATTATTGAGGAGATTCTGAAGCTGAGTGACCAACACCCAAAGAAATGTTAATTATCAAATCCGCTACTTAATTGACTGTTAACATTTAGTGCAGTTTATTTTAAAAATTCTTATTTATTACTTTACTTTCTGTTTTTAGATTCAATGGTAGACAAGATAATTTTGACGAAAGTTCAATAAATCATTTTCTTGGTTGAAAATAATAATAATATCTTCATACTGATGCCGCAAAGAATTTTCTCTTATTGTTCGAAACAAAAATTTCACTTACGAAAATGTCATTGATTACGGAAGAAAATTCTTTCTCCAGTAAACAACACTTAGTTCCACAAAATGGGGTTAAAGAAAAACATTCCTCCATTCATACAAGAGAAAAACCTTTTATTTGTGACGTATGTTCTAAAAGATTTTCTCAGAGTAGTAATCTAAGGAGACATCTTTCGACTCATAAATCTGAAAAATCCTTTGTTTGTGAAGTATGTTCCAAAACATTTTCTGAGAATTGTGATCTAAAAAGCCATCTCTTGACACATACAGGTGAAAAACCTTTTGTTTGTGAAAAATGTTCTAGAAGGTTTTCTAAGAAGAATACTCTACGAAGCCATCTCTTGACTCACACTGGAGAAAAACCTTTCGTTTGTGAAATATGTTCAAAAAGATTTTCTCAGAACAGTAATCTTAGAAGACATCTCTTGGCTCATAAAGGTGAAAAACCCTTTGTTTGTGAAGTATGTCTTCGAACATTTTCTCAGAATAGCAGTCTAAGAATCCACCTAAGAAATATTCATACAGGAGAAAAACCATTTGTTTGCGAAATATGTTCCAAAAGATTTTTTAAGAAGAGTACTCTAAAAAGTCATCTCTTGACTCACTCTGGAGAGAAACTTTTTATGTGTGAAGTATGTTCCAAAACATTTACTGCGAATAGTAGTCTTAAAATACATTATTTGACTCATACTGGAGAAAAACCTTTTGTTTGTGAAATATGTTCCAGAACATTTACTAAAAGATATTATCTAACAAAACATCTTTTGACTCATACTAGATAAAAAACTTTTGTTTGCGAAGTATTTTCCAATGGATTTTCTGATAATAGTTATCTAAGAACACATTTCTTGACGCATGCAGGTGAAAAATCTTTTGTTTGAAAAATACGCTCCAAAGAATTTTCTCAGAGTAGTACTCTAACAAGACATCTCTTGATTCATTCAGGGGGAAAATCCTTTGTTTTTTAAATATGTTCCAAAAGATTTTCCCAGAATATTACTCTAATAAGACATCTCGTGATTCATTCCTGTGAAAAATTCTTTGATTGTGAAATATGTTTCAAAGGATTATCTCAGAATAGTACTCTAACAAGACATCTTTTGATTCATTCAGGTTAAAAACCCCTTTTTTAAGTATGTTATAAAGGATTTTTTGATGACAGGAATCCAAGAACTCATCTTGTGATTCTTATAGGTGAAAAACCTTTTGTATGTAAAATATAATCCAAAGCATTATTTTGATAGGTGTAATCTTATAAGATACTGCTTGTCTCATACCAAATAGACACCTCCTAAAAATTCCTTATGTTTTTACTGTCAAAATTGAGTATGAACTGTGCATATGTCGCTGAATTTATTATTATAACATCTATTGTGTTTTGCATGTAGTAATAAAATAAAATATACACTTTTTTAATTTTTAAAGTGTGTTCCATGTCATGTTGATTTTTTTTATAAAATGCAAATAATTCCTCACTTATTCACAATACCTATTCACTTATTATGTAATAAACTTTTATCGTGAAGATTTGCTATATTTACTTATGATTTGTTTATTTCACTTTACCCTAAAGATGCACAATCTTTTTGCCAGAAAAATGTTTGCCACCAAAATATTTGAAAAGAGCCTTCTCTTTTATTTAAGGCCCCACGCTAGGCAGAGAAAAACACCCATATGATAATGTAAAGTCTATGGGGGAGGTTCTTTTCAAATATCTCGCTCAAATTTTAATATTTTTACATGATTTTTTTTTGCATAGATAGCTGAAGACGATCTATAATCGGCCTAGTTTTTACTTTTTCAATTTTGATTCAGATTTTTTTTTTTTAAATTACTTTAAATTTCAAAACCGGCTCTGAAATTGAAACTATCATAATATAAAAATTATATGATCAAAATCAAAAAAGTAAAAACTAGGCCGGTTGAGAAATGTCCTCAGCTATCCTATGCAAAAAGAATCAGGTAGAAATATACAAATTTGAACGAGATATTTGAAAAGGCCCCCATAGACTTTACATTATCATACGGGCTTAGTTCTGTGCCTAGTGTGGGGCCTTAAAATCAAAGTTTCTGTCATTATAATAAAGAAACTTATTCTGCATAAAAATAGTGGTTTCTTTGTGGCCCGTGGGCTACAGGTTGTGCATCCTTACCTTAGCCCTTTAAGACCAGGTAAGCTTTGATAGAAATTAAAAGTCTGGGTAGTTAACCCTAATTAGTTTTAAAAGTGTTTCAGTCATAATTAAATTTTAGTTAAATCCTGGCAGATATACAAAAGTAGCAAATAAAATACAGGGCTGTGCAAAAATATTCAAGCTGCTGTCTATTGGTATAAATTACCTAGAGTCAAATTTTAACCAATTATAAGTTTTTAGATTTGTTAGACCATCTTCGGTATTAAAAATAATGATAATTTAGTGTTCATAGTTCATTTACAGAGACACTCAAAAACTATTCCATTACGTTATATTATTTGATGTAATTTTCACGTTGCTTCTCTTATCCCGACTCTCTAGTGGAAGCCAGGTTGGAAGGTCCTGACCCACGTTTCGAATACAATAATTCACGAGATATTATTTGACATAATACACATTTTATTTTTTGAAAAAATTGGTAATTTGTGATTCCATGTTCTATGGCAAATTTTCTTCTTCTTTATACCTACACCCATCCATATTAATTTTAATGTCGAACTTTGGAGTACACTATACACATGAGAAATGGAAAGTATTAATGAGAAATGAATTATATGTATACATACTTTATTGTAAACTGTGGAAAGATGTATATATAGCAATATAGTCTAATAGTCGATATTGTATATATAGTCTTACTTTGGGATAAATAATCTGATACAACCTGAAAATGTTGGTCAGTGGATGAATTTGTTTTTGCTGTGGAGCAGGTTTCATTTTTATGACACCTCAGATTTTCCAACGGCTTAATAAATACACTGAAGGAAATGCACTGCCTAATAAAAATGTATTGTAAAAACATAATCAATAGCAAACGTTTTTTTTAAATTGAAAACTGATGTACTCGACTACCTAAAAAGAAAAATAACTAACTGTCAATTGAATGCGTTTGAGAGCAAAACTGAATTTAAAAGTGAGTCATAAAATAACCAATTTGTTATTTGAATACATCCTCAATTCTTTAATCATGATCGCTTTGGAAAATTTTGTGCGAAGTGCCCATTTTTGCAGCCTTTTTTAAAATATATTCTGCCTTTATCAAAAAATTGGCCAATTCGTCTCACTATATAGTTCCTAAATAAGAGGACCTGTAAATTGGATGCATTCGAGAACAAAAGTGGCTTTAAAAATGACTTAGAAAAAATGCAATTTTTTATACTTCCTCAATTTTTCAATTATTACTTAACGAAATTCTGCTCAAAATACCCTTTTTGGTAGCCTTTTTTTGAAATATATTCTGCCTTTACCAAAACACTGGCCAATACGTCACATTATATAGTTCCTAAATAAGAGGATCTGCCATTTGGAAGCGTTTAAAATGAAAAATTAATTTAAAAATGAGTCAGAATATAAGTAGTTTGGATTTGAGGGTTTTTTTCTCCAACTCCTATTTTTGTTTAATTTATTTTTAATAAAAGAAAAAGCCCTATAAAAAAACGGGTTTGTATAAAAGATGTAGATATTATTGAGAAGATGTAAAATAAATTTAATTAGATTTGATTGCTTAAGAATTGTGTAAGTTATGTTTTTTCTTTTTCTCCCCCCTTTTTCTTTTCGTTTTTAAATTTTTTTTTCGGTAAAAGTTTGTCCTATCAAAAACTTGTAAAAGTTTTAGATAATGCTGAGTACATTTATAAAAAATTTAGTTGGATTTGATATTTTGAGAATTGTCGATGTTATGAATTTTTTTCTCCCAAAAACCCTGTTTTTTTCTCCCCTTGATCCCATTTTTAACTTAATGAAAAATCTGTCATGCATAAACTTTTACACCATTTTTTAAAAGTAATATAAACTTTAAACTGATTCGATATCTATTTTAAGAAGTTATCACGTTTTTTTCGGTTTTCACAAAAACTCTCCCTATTTCCACCCCCTTTGTCCGATTTTGGCCATTAACGAACTCGACCGAGATTTTATGCCCCTTGATTTTATGTAAAAGTTTGAAGAAGGTCTGGTAATTATGGAAGTTATCGTGTCTAGAAGAAAGTGAAATATATATAGATAGGTAAATAGGTAGATAGATAAATATATAAACTTTTTTACTGATAGTAGCTTTGGGGTCTAGGAGTCATGATCGGTGTAGATCTGCAAAAAATTTTCAGAAATTCTGACATGGGAGTGTGTGCAACAGGTTGTATTTCATACAAAATCTACCTAATAATTATATTTGTTTGAAAGAGAAATTATTCATAAAATTTCGCCGTACACTAGAAATGTTTACAACATATTTATAAAATTAATAAAACGGTTCTTTAGAAAACTATCACGATAATGTACACAAGAAATGAAATAAGTAAATTAATTCACATCTCTCATTTTGCTACAGGGCATACAATTTTATCCTATATATTTTAATTGAATCTGTAATTAATTACATTAATTTAATTAATAGATATATTTATTAGAAATAAGAATATGAAAATATCTTCACACATAATATTCACAAAAAAGATCTAGAAATGAGTATGCCCATCACACTTTTTTACTTTTGCTCTTAGATGGGAACGTATATTTACTATTAGCTTTGTCAGAATTGTTTATTAAACTTGTAGGTAAAAATACATATATATATCTCTTTAATCAAGTAACTGTTTTTTTAGAATGTTTGTTAAAGCAAATATTTGTTTTACTAACTGAATAAACCAATTAAATCAAAATGGTAATAACAAATTATCTATATGGTTTCACTAAATTTATACATTTATATGGCGTTTATATTTAATATACAGGGCTATACAAAAGTTCTCCTAAATGTAACAGAATATGAGCGTAATTTATTCAAATAATGGATGATAATATCTGGAATCATGATTTCAGCAGTTTTAAGAATATTTTAGATTGAACTAAACTTTAGCAAATACTGGCATGTAATAAAGGTACAAGGTAAACTGCAGGACTGAACAAAAGTATTCAAGTATGTTTCTGTCTATAATTATAAATTTCTGAAAGAGAAATTTCAACCCGTTAGACGTTTTCTTGCTAAACTAAATTTCCCCATTAGATGGTATACATCAACCGACAGATGAAATACAGTGCTGTTCATAAGTATTGGAATAGATACTTGGCTTTGTACAGTAACACCTAATTTCCCTAAATAACAAAGTTTTGTTAAAAATTTCAGAAGTGTTAGAAAGTGTTCCATAATCTATGCTTAACGCATTATTTTTCTTACTTGTTTTTAAATTGAACAATTTTCCAAACGCTTATATAAAGTCAACTATATGGAACAAAATTTTTATATTTTAATACAGTCTTTTTTTTAATTCATGTATCATCTTAATCACAATGGTTTCAGAAAACTTTATTTGTCAGTGCTCCAGATGTGACGTCAATTCTCATTTTCATATTTCTTTTAACAACTGCGTATTTAAGAGGCAGAATTCTTTGGACCCTTTTCATGTATTCTCAGCCACGGTTTCCAGTTTGGACATTTTTTACTTCGGAAAATCCGAATCCTTATTGGGAAAACCTAAATTAGGATGTTTACTTTAGGTAATTATAAAACTCTCATCATGAAGTAAAGCAAAATTCAGAATTATGATTTCTGCCCACACATTTGAAAATTAATAATTAAAAAAAAAAGTCTATCTAGCAACTCTTTTGAAAGCAACAATTTGCATTGTGCAAAATTTATCTTGTGATAGCAGAGCATGCTGTATAATTTTAGGTATTTTTTAATAAAATTTTATATTTTTATAAATATTATACTCAGAATAAAATAAAAAATTCTAAGAAATAAGTGATTATAGAAATAACAGAACTTAATGTTGACTCAAAGAATTTAGGTAAAATTCTGCTTAATTCCATCTGCTGAATAATAACTGAAGAATTCGACTTCATGAGAAATCTTAAATATCTCTCATAATAAGTTGGTTTATTGTATACATCAGGAAAGAAAAGTGTTTTGTTTTAAATGCTTTAAGTCTCTTCAGAAATTTATAAAAAAGTTATTGCAAAAATAAAAAACTGCTTTATCCCAAGTTTGAAAAAAAAAAAAACTGGCTGCATGTTTTCTCAGTAAGAATATTATACACACTTTCATTCATATAATTTATTTAATCTATTAAAATAAGCATGGCAATTTGACAAGCAAATACAATAATTATAAAATAAAACACTTAAATGATTTTTAAACAAGATTGTCTTCCAGTTGACAAGGAATAGAACTCTGGAAATACCGATAAATTAATTTTTCCAAACATACAGATTCTACACTTTCATAGAGAAAGAAATAGTCTAAAACATACTACTTGCTCAAAATTTGTAGGGTTTCAATTATTTTTATCCATATCACTTATAGGTTTCAACAACTACAGTAAACCAATGAACATAAAAACAAAGATGTTCAGAGCAGATTTACGTCCCTAAATTCAGGAGCTCCAAGTCTAAGGTCCACTTTTTCAAACATTTTAGGGTTTCAGTAATATTTATGCATATCGTTTATCAGTTTCAATAGCAGTAAATCAATGGAAAGAAAAACAAAAATGTTCAGAGTAGATTTAATTTAAATTCCTAAATTCAGGAGCCTCAAGTCCCAGGTCCACTTGTTCAAAAATTTTCAATTAGAGTTTCAGTTATTTATATTCATATCGTTTATAAGTTTCAACAACAGCATCAAATCAGCGGAGAAAAAAACAAAGATGTTCAGAGCAGATTTACGTCCCTAAATTCAGGAGCTCCAAGTCCAAGGTACACTTGCTCAAACATTTTAGGTTTTCAGTTATTTTTATGTGTATTGTTTTTCAGTTTCAACGGCAGCAGTAAATCAATGGAGATAAAAACAAAGATGTTCAGAGCAGATTTAATTCAAGTTCCTAAATTCAGGGTCCCCAAGTCCAACGTTCACTTGACCTATGCTATGTTTTGACTCTGACAAAAAATACACACGTTTGAGTGCTTAAACCATTTTACAAATTTAATCACCAATTCATTACTCTGTGTCGGATTTTCGGATGCAAATGTCTGCCATTTGACAGTTTGAAGAATCTCTTCGGCATTCCTGACAAAGAAATTGGTGCCAAAGGCGATCAATTCAGTCTCGGTATGCTGAAGTGCTAAAGTAATTGTTTCGCAAAATGTATCGACAGTTATGTTCTGTTTCACGAACTCCAAGCACGTTGCTTTGAGATCCAGAACCTCGTACTTGTCAGCCAATCTGAAAAGGTCGAATACATTTTCATGGGAAATCATTCCGACGTCTCCATAGTAGATGTAACGCAAGAAATCCATAAAAGGGGAAGAATCACAATCCTCGATTTCCACAACGCCAGTGGCCTTCTCCTTCATGTTATGTTGAAAGGTGGAAGCAAAAACAGGAGAACGGCTTCTCAGAATTAGCCCATGAGCGGGAATTTCTGAGCCTTTGACTCTGATGATGATGTCGCAATCTTCTCTTTTGAGGAATAAGTCCTTGAGGTCATCATGCAGCTTTTTCAGATGAGGACTGGTGGAGAATTCTGATGCGCAGGCTTCATCTAATAAAAAAAAGAAAAAAGTGAATAGCTTTGAAGTACTTTATGTAACAGATTACACCTAAGATTTCACTTAAAGTTAAAACTATTGGTACATTTCAGCTAATATATATACATATATATATATATATATATATAAAGAGAGAGAGAGAGAGAGAGAGTTAAAACACGCCATAATGAACTTCAAAGGACCAAACGCTTTCTATACTATAACCAGTGGTGCGCTGTATCTGAACAATTAAGAAAAATGCTCATAAAAAATGCTCGTTAATTGTTACGTGTATTCAATAAAGATGTATAATAAAATCATAAAAATATAATAAAACGATGATTAATGCATTGTCATTAATAAGTTATAAATGTGATCATTAATGAATTGATCATTAAACTGAGATAAAATCCTCTAAATAAACTAAAAATGAAGACAAATCAAAATAACTTTTTACCTTTAATTTTTGCTCATTGTTTTGATACAGAAATAATCAGTAATTTGACATGAAACTGATTTCAATAACATATTAAGAATTTCTTTCTTCAGTACACTAAATGACTTCAACACAAAGTCTTCCACTGTTTTTTTATAGACAAAAATTTAATTTATTACACGAATAGCTTCTGAAGCATCTGAGATGATGGGGATTTCGCCATTTATGTGTCCTCTAATCAGCATCAATTGCAGAATCTTCCATTTCCGAATGATTCTGATTCATTCCATTGTAATTTAATTTCTACTAACTGGAATACATTTTCTTATGGAATTAGAATCGAAGCCATGTTTCCACAAATATTAAAGAAAAAACAAAAAGACAATGGTCAACTGAATAAAATAATATATTCTGTTCGTTATAGCTGATTCTTAAGATTTTAAAAGTTCGCTATAAAAGAATAAATTAGCATTAAATATCTTTAGAAAACGATGGATCAAAATTTCTGTTCGCTACATCCATGAGTTCCTTATATACCGGGTTCGCTATAATGGGGTTCGACTGTAGTATATGCATGTATATATACATATATGTATGTATATATACATACATATGTATGTATACATATATGTATATATTTACATATGTATATACAACATTGGTGCCTAGCTAGACAAAAATTACCAAACTATCTACGAACATTTTAGTTAATATGCATAATTAATTCGATACAATTTAAAAAATATCATGTCACATTTTGCAGACAATCAGTATGATACACATTTTTGTCGTTTGTTTAATTCGATATAAATAATAGTAATAAAAATTCATTTTGGGTACTCTATTTTCAGTAAATCTGTTCAGAAAATATGAGAAGAAACATACCAATTCTTTATGCGCACAAGATGTTTCTAAAATTCAACACTCGAAATCTTGTATTGTACTACAATTAAAAGCTGTTCCAAATATAAACAAGTTTTCATTTATATAAACAGAAATATATAAGCTTTAATTCTGACTTAGGAATTAAAAAAAAATAATTTGAATAAAATTAAAAAATATTTAAAGTAAAAAATTGAAAAAATGTGATTTTTTAAAATTATATTATCAAAATTAAATATTTATTTGAAAGTTGCTGAATCAAAATTAAAATACAACAATTAAAAAGACTTGTTCCAAATTTAAACAAGTTTTCTTTAACAGTTCTTGAGTTATAGCAATTTAAATATTAAAAGTTAAAATACTTAAAAAATATAAATTTTAGAAAAATTTTCAAAGAAATTTGCATTTTATTTCCATACGTAAATGCTTAGTTTATAATTTTTAATTAATAGAATAAAATTTTTCTGCATGCCCTCAATGATAATTTAAAGCGCGAATTTAAATATTATTAAAAAAAATCTTTATTAATAATATCTCAAAAAACCCCGATAAAATAAAAACGGCTTTTCTATGGCTCGATATCAGCAATACAATAAAAAAAAATATAATGCAACTTAGGTATAATTATAAATTTCTATCACAGGATTAGCATAAGCGATTGGATCTTTTCACTTGACTGCAGTAGACCTTTAACGACGCTCCTTTAATTCTCAGACGATTGTTAAACGAAAAGGTTTGTCGGCCTCTTAAAGAGCATCATACACTATCGTTCATAATCTTTTACTTATTTATGACCATTTAATTCATCTTTTTTCTTGCAACAAAGTACTGTATAGTGATTTTAAAACGGATTTTCAAAAGTTATTAAGGAAGATCCCCCAATTTTAGTCTTTAAATACAAATACTTAAATTAGCAATTTAAAGTTGTATAGTTTATACACATAATATCCTCATCATAGCACTCATTTTAATAACTATCGAAAAGGAAGGAAAACGTAAAATATACATATAATATACCTAAAATATGCTATACATTCAATTGACAAAGTAAAGATATTTTGTTCTGTGAAATAATTTTAGGGTGTAGATAGCCTCCTTTTTCTTGGTAGTGATTTGTATGAAATTTAACAAAATCCACTTACGAGCAGGCGAGGAATGTTTAAACACTGTTGAGAAAAGTGCTAAATAATAAATAACTAGTATCGTAACTTCAAAAATCTAACCATAGTTTTTTAAATAAAAATAAATGTTAAAGATAAAAAAGAATTATTGTATGATTTAATTAAAAAGGATCCAAATAAGAAGTGCACAATTAGGAGAGTGAAGTTATGGCATTTTAAAAAACTCAACAAAGAATGCAAAACCAGCAATAATATTAAACTATGAAAATTTCATAACATGTACAGAATAGATAGAATACCTTCCGGTCTTTCGTGCCGGCATTCGTGTTCATTCAAGAACTTCTGCAGCACGACGACTTCCAGGCAGTCCGGGCACTTGACGGGTCTCTGCTCACACTTCCTCTGGTGGGACGACAGGATCCCGTCGGCGAAATTCTCGTTGCAGTGATGACACTCACCGGAGTCCGAAGAACATCCGGCAGATTCGGAGGCAGGATCATAGATCTCAGCAGAGGCAGAGTCACCTTTAATATAGATGCAGCAATATTATTCATCCAGAACGCACTGAAATAGGGAATGTCTGAAAACAGACACTGGTAGTTTTTGAATAACAATTATGAAATGACAAGTATGGAATAACGGCTAACTAAAGTTATGCTTGTAAGAGAGTGACGTCATTGATTCATTTAGAACACACTAAAATGGAGAATTTTCGAAAACAGGTATTGGCAGTTGTTAAATTTTATCAGGTTTGAATTACAAGTATGGGGGTTTGAAACCGATTTCTGCTTTTTTCTAATGTTATTGAAACTTTTCACTGGGCTGTCAATCGGGAAGAATAATTAAAATATGATATAAAGGGATTTTTCTTTAAATCAACTGTATTATGACACCTTAGCCTATTTAACTATTAAGATGGCAAAGATTAAAAAGTATTAGCCAGAGAAAGTATAATTTGGGTCTTCTTATGTTCGAAGACAATGTACTGTTATTTGATGGTGACATTTGCTATTAAAAAATACAGAAAACTAAATAAATTCTTCACATCATTCATTCAGTACATGAGAGAATTACGTACTAGCTGCCATTGTTTCTTCTCGTTTCATTTTTTAAAACTGATAGTCTCTTATAACAGACCATGTGCAGAAATGTAAAAAAAAACGTACGGAACAATAAAAAGAATACAGACACCTACAAACTAATGTTAAACCAATGACAATATTCCTTTGACAAATCTGGTTTGCATTTATAAATTTTTAATGGATAAATTTTTTTGAATAAAATATTTGTGGGCAGTATGATCTTTTGAACCTGTTTCGAAAGTCTGAACTTTCAGAATTTTTTTTTCTCCAGGAATTGAAAATGGAAAAATTTGTTTATCTCTATTGAAGTTCAATAAATATTTCTTAAGACAACTGACCCCCTTTACATTGGTTTTTATAAACAGATTGGCTTTTAAATTCTTAAAGTTATCCCAATCGCGATAGGTACAGGGATTTTGCGATCTTTATTTTTGTTATCATATAGGTATTTTCGTACCAGTATTTCCGAATTATAATCACGACGTTGTTGGATCACAGAAACTTCTACTGTTTTATAAACAAAAAAATATTATTAGGAAATATAGGTATTCGAGTATTCACAAATTAAAAAAAAACACATTTTTAAGATTTTTTAATGAAATATTGGTGGTCATCCTGCAAAGACTTACTGTCCCTTCCGGCAGACGTCGACCCCTTCATGGTGCAGACGACTGTCAGGACATCGTCCAGTATCAGATTGGATCTTCTACTGCTGAGTTCTGTTCTGGATATGAATCGATTACATTCGTGAAAGTCTTTGACATTATCAAAGTCTTTCGTAATATGTTCTTCTCTGTACTTTTCCCCTTTCGCCGTTTCCAGCGAAAGGGAAAATGAAAGTCTGACGGAACGACCGGAAGACCATTTACAGAGCCAGAGATCCACGTGACCAGAAGAACCACGTCCACTCGAACCATTCGGGAAGATCGAAAAATACCACCTTTCACCGCCGAAAGAGAAATCGGGACTGCAGTACCCTACGCCGTCACTCCGTTTAAGAGCGAAGAAACGGCGGATCCTCCACTCTACGACGAAATATTCTCCGCGTTCCGAGGTGGAGATGGCTCCTATATCTGCCATGGCGGGGATCAGACTG
Source organism: Maratus speculifer (assembly GCA_964019185.1). NCBI lineage: Eukaryota > Metazoa > Arthropoda > Arachnida > Araneae > Salticidae > Maratus > Maratus speculifer. The sequence goes on from OZ025303.1 coordinate 26,267,371, forward strand.
TATAAAACTTGATTCTTTTGAGAAAAAGAAGAGAGGAGTCCTTTCTTCCCGATGTGTTAACTGCAGAGTGTCACCTGGAAAGAGAAAAACGATGTCAACAGGATGTCTCCATTTCGCGCGTAACACGGCGTTGAAAGGTGGACATGAAATTCATTTTAAGTCATGAGTGTCATGAGTCGTCTTGGGAGGACGCTTCACCGATAGTTAAATCTGGATTTACTTAAGGGTCTAGTTCAGTCACCTGGAAAGACTCGCTCGCTCATGCTAATCCTATGGTAGAAATTTATAAAGGTAGATCGTTTCCATTTTAATAATTTCATTTTATTTTTTTACATTGGTTAGCTCAGATGGATTTTTACATCTACTTTCTATTACTATTTCCAGTTTTAAAGCAGATTTTTTTCAAGAGAATGCTTTCACTTTCGAAAAAGATTCAGAAAATGAAGGTGTTCCCATTGAAAATATCTCTAAACAAAATAGAAAAAAAAGCAATTTGTACAAATCGATCTCGGATACCTATGCAAAAAATAATTGTTTAAAAGTATTGAAATGCAAACAAGATGTCTTTAAAAATTTCTTCCTTGGGGTAAGCATTAGTGAATGGGTCTTTTTATTTGACTGAACTAGCCTCTTAAGGAAATTGAAATGCGTTATTATTAATAATATAATATCATTAGACGCTGTCCACATAGGGAAAATGGATATGCAATGCCGATTTACAGCTTTTTATCAGAATTTATTTTTGACATTTTAACTATTTTTATTAATGAAATACACTTTTATCTAAAAAAATATACATATATAAAATAAATATACATTGTTGTTTGTGCAAAATGAAAAAAAAAATATTTTTAAAATTTATCAAGGTGCATCGATTTATTTTTAATACTAAATATTTATAAACTCTCAAAGTGCATTACTTTCAAACATTCATCACATTAAAACATTGCATCGAACTTTCAGAGGGTGTATTTCTATAAGTGTATTAGATACAGAGTCGTTGCCTGTTTGGATTTTTCAGCACAATGTCCGAGTAAAACAGGAGCGTCTCCTAAAGGACTGTTCTGCTGTGAAAATTGCATGTTTTGTGACGCAATCTCAAAACACTGTTTTAAGAGCCCACAATAGTCCCTGATGATAACGTAAAGTCTATGATTCATGGCGTTATTTTCAAATATCTCGCTAAAATTTTAATATTTTTACATGATATATTTTACATAGGATAGTTGAGGACGATCTACAACCGGCCTAGTTTTTATTTTGTTATTTTTTATTTTTTTTTTTATATTACAATAGTTTCAATTTCAGAACCGGTTTAAACCGGTTTTGAAATTTAAAGTAATTTTTTTTTTTAAAAATCTGAAATCAAAATTTAAAAAGTAAAAACTAAGCCGGTTATGGATTATCCTCAGCTATCCTATGTAAAAAAATATCATGTAAAAATATTAAAATTTGAGCGAGATATTTGAAAATAACGTTTCCATAGACTTTTCTTTATCATCCGGGTATTTTTCTGGGACTAGTGTTGCGCCTTAATGACAAACACATTTATTTCGGGCTTTTTCTCATTTACTTAACAAGAAACCAGACAGCGTTTTCCTTTATACGCGAATAGGAATTTAATAAAATATTCACATAATTTACGTTTTTGCGACAGTAAACAAAAAAAAAATCGCTTTCAGATTGCGAAAAATAATAAAATTAAATGTATCAGAATGATTGTCTATTAATCACATAGCATTGCTGGTGTGTGTGTGTGTGTGGGGGGGGAAGGTATCGATAAAGTATGGCACAGTTTAACAAATGAGATGGAGGGGATTTTTAGCAAAATCTGACGTCAAATTAAAATGTAAAAATAACAATATAGGCATCGTTTGGGAGTCGATAATAAAGTGCAATGTTAAAAACATGTACAGTTTGTGGAAAAATAAAAGCAAATACCCCCTGTGACACTGCAACTAATTATAACAGAAGACAGTGGGTAGTAACAGACGATTGGAAATAAAGTCTACTTTAAAATGATGTATATAAAATTTACTCAGGAAATTACATATAAATTAAAACCTGACAGAACTTTGTTTTTTTTTCAATAACAGCACCCAATTTTGACCCATATTTTAAAATTTTTTAAACTAGTCAGTTTTTGAATTATACCATTCAAATTTTAGGGCTTTTATTGTCAAATTAGATTTTTATATTTTTATTACTATCTTAATTTATAATCCCAATGTGGCAATTTTTATGTGGTTATAATACTATATAATCCAAACATAAATGCATAAAACTTGTAATAAAAAATTATATGAATTATGAAACTAAAATTCGAAAAAATATGATTTGCAATCTACATTTTTTTTTTTTTTTTGGTATCTTTAGATTTATTATGTCAGGCTGTATGGAAGTTATCAATTTCAAATTTTTCTTCCAAGTGGTTTTTTGAATTGTGCTTCTAAAAGTCCAAATGATTTTTTAAGGAACCATCTATGAATGTGCAGAAAAGCAAAATTTGAAATATTTATTTTTTATTTCTTTTATTGAAACATTCTGGTTGGCAATAATCGTAACATATAAAGCAAGTTAGATTTTTATAATTGTATAATACATTAACAGAAGAGGCATAGTCATTCTGCAACATTTCATCCATCGAGTACCAAAATTCAATTTGGATACAGCCCCTAAAATAGGCTCATTTTAAAATAATTAATTTCTCTAAAGCCAATCGAACGAATTTCATGATTTTTTTTATCCAATCGAATGGTGTAGAATTTATTTGCCGTTTCAAACTTGGATGTTGCTATTGAAAAAACAAATTTTAGGTTTGTTTTGATATCTAGAAGTACCCTTTAGAAAATTTTACATGCATCATTTGAAAGTTTATTCGTTTAAATCATTTTTTTTTTTCATTTACACAGTTTATGAATAGAAACACTTGTACTTTTCACATGTTTCCGAACAAAAATGAATTACTAGAAAGCAGAATATCTTTTTCTGTATTTAGTTTCACCTCCGATTTCAAAAGAATATATATATATATGCATATAAATAAAGGAAATACAAAATATATTTTAGTTTTAGGACTTAAAACACCCGCTTTTATTTTATATAAAAGGACGACGCATCCGCTGAAGAATTCATCATTTACTATCCCCTTGACCGCCGAGCAAAAGGGCACAATTGTAATGTTGTTTTCTCTGTAACTTTTTACTTACCCATCATACGTATTATAGGGTAAGTATTGCAATCGTTTTGAAAATCAAAAATTTTTTTGACGGTTTTACACGTTTCTGATACTGGAGATTCCGAAAAAAAAATTTTAGAAAAAAATTTGCCGTCCATCCGTCTGTGTGTCTGTCTGTAACCGCTCTATCTCCCGAACAAATTAAAATAGAGACTTGAAACTTTGTATGTGATTAGTATGGAAGAACGGGATGAAGCCTATTTAATATCAATAACCTCGATTTTCCGGAACTATTTTTTCGGACATTCGAAAAATTAGTTCTGATAAAAGATATACAAAAATTTTCGAAATGTTTTATTTCGAGGAGAGGACGTAAAAGGCAATAAATGAACACAAATTTTGCATAAAGAACGAAGTCGATCAGATTATTAGTTGCCGATATATGTGCAACCCTGTTTTCCACATTCTTCGATTTTTTATGACCCTTTCATTCAAATTTCAATTCAAATATATATTTTAATTGGAAATGAGACGCTTAATCCGACGCAGTACACCGTTAGTTAGTATTATTATTATTTTTTTGAGTTATGAGGATGTTTCTTTTACGGAATCCGGTACTACTTGAGTATTTTGGCGTTTTATTTGACTTGTCGAAATTGGTTCATCAGCAATTCATTGATAGAGCATTACTATGTATATTAAAACTATTTAAATCTGCATTTAGATTTTATTTTGGAATTGCGATGCATTTTATAAATAGTTTACATGCGTTTTATTTTTATATTTTACATTATGCACATTTATGATGGGTAAATATTACCTTGGTCCACCAACGACTAGTTTTAAATGCTAAGCAAAGATATTTTTCCAACAATATACATATTTTTTTTCTGACGTATAAGTATTTAAGCCTCGAGAGTATTAAGCATAACTTTATTTCTTCAAACGGGATTACATCTATAGAATTAAATTAATTTAAATAATGCCCTTAAATAATACACTGCAGATAAACCTGCCGCTTAGTCAACGGATATTTTAGTTTGCAAACATCTACAATTAAGCATGCATAGGACGTCACTATCACTGAATAATACACAAATCCAGCAAAAAGCGATGTCGCCCTTCTAGAAGCTGGAAAAAAAAGAATCGGTTATCTTCAATGATTTATATTTTGCCATTTGTTTGTAACATTGATATAGATATTTATAATTTAATTCAGGGATCGTACACTTCAAAAATTTTCAAGCACCGTTTACCTCATTTTTGTATGGGAATATTTACCTTATTTAATGAAAAAAAATTCTGTTTTTAGATAAACTGTGATGGGGCAACTATATCCACAAAGTAACTAGAACATAAACTATTTCATAAATAACCGTTGATTTTTTACTTACCCATCATACGTAGTATAGGGTAAGTCTTGCAATCGTTTTGAAAATCGAAAATTTTTTTTGACGGATTTACACGTTTTAGATAGTGGAGATTCCGAAAAACATATTTTTAGAAAAAAATTTTTGCCGTCCGTCTGTCTGTCTGTCTGTCTGTAAACGCTCTATCTCCCGAACAAATTGAGATAGAGACTTGAAATTTTGTATGTAGTTAGTATGTAAGAATGGGACGAACCCTATTTAATATCAGCAACCTCGATTATCCGGAACTATTTTTTTCGGACTCTCGAAAAATTCGTTCTGATGGAAGGTATATAAAAATTTTCGAATTTCTTTGTTCTAAGGAATGGGCGTAAAAGGCAATAAAATAACACAAATTTCGCATAAAAAACGAAGTCGATCGAATTATTAGTTGCCGAGATATCTATAATCCTGTTTTCCACATTCTTCGATTTTTCATGACCCTGTTAATAGATTTATTATTTTTGGAGTTATAAGGATGTTTCTTTTACGCAGTTCGGTACTACTTGAGTAGTTTGGCGTTTTATATAATTTGTCGAAATTGGTACATCAGCAGTTCTTTAATATAACATTACTATGTATATTAACAATATTTAAATTTTGTTTATGAATTGCAATGCATTGTATAAATAGTTTCATATGTTTTATTTTCATATACATATCCATGATGGGTAAGTATTACGATGGCCCCCAACGACTAGTTTACTTACCCATCATACGTAGTATAGGGTAAGTCTTGCAATCGTTTTGAAAACCGAAAATTTATTTTGACGGATTTACACGTTTTAGATAGTGGAGATTCCGAAAAACATATTTTTAGAAAAAAAATTTGCCGTCCGTCCGTCTGTCTGTGTCTGTCAGTCTATCTGTCTGTCTGTCTGTCTGTCTGTAAACGCTCTAACTCACGAAAAAATTGAGATAGAGACTTGAAATTTTGTATGTAGTTAGTATTAAGAATGGGACGAACCCTATTTAATATCAGCAACCTCGATTATCCGGAACTATTTTTTTCGGACTCTCGAAAAATTCGTTCTGATGAAAGGTACATAAAAAGTTTCGAATTTTTTTGTTCTAAGGAATGGACGTGAAAGGCAATAAAATAACACACATTTTGCATATAGAACGAAGTCGATCGGACTATTAGTTGCCGAGATATTTGTAATCCTGTTTTCCACATTCTTCGATTTTTCATGACCCTGTATTTCATTCAAATTTCAATTCAGAGGTATATTTTAATTGGAAATGAGACGCTTAATCCAACGCAGTTAATTGTTAGTTAATAGAATTATTACTTTTGGAGTTATAAGGATGTTTCTTTCCTGGTTCGGTACTACTTGAGTAGTTTGGCGTTTTATATAATTTGTCGAAATTGGTAATCAGCAATTCTTAAATAGAGCATTACTATGTATATTAACAATATTTAAATTGTTTATGAATTGCAATGCATTGTATATATAGTTTTCACATGTTTTATTTTCATATACATATCCATGATGGGTAAGTATTACGGTGGCTCCCAACGACTAGTTTTAAGTTTTAGCTGTAGTCAACATTGCAGCCCTATCTTCATTTAAAACAAAGTGTGTCAACTCAATCATAAATTTTTCTTTGTTTTGATAGGTTGTTGAAAATTTAAATTTATTTTTTTTTACAAACAACGTCGATTCGATTGAACTTCCTCGGCTTTTTGTTAAAACATAGAAAATGCTTTAAGAAAAAACTAAAGGTTTTTTAAAGATAGTCATATGAATACATTAATCTCATTAAATATCTGTACATATTTACGTCATGCTTTAAATGTAAGACCGATGTTTCAGTTCCCCATAAATGATTCAAGAATGGGATGACTTGGACATCTATTAGGTGTAACTGGACCATGTGGGATCCAGTTGCCCCAATAGTTATAGGTAATTCTTTGGAATGTTTCTTATTGCGGAAATTAATTCCTGAGTTAATATTATTATTATTTTACTTTCAATAAAGTAAATTATATAATACCTTATTAAAATAACATAATATATACATATATATATTCTAGCAAAAGCCATGCTTTGTTTAGATTCGTAAAGTATTATTTCATAAGATAAATATCTGAAAGTAACAATGTATATTTTTAATTACTTTTGCATCTTCATTAAACAAAAGCTTTATTTTATGTTTCACCGCATTTTAATATTAGAAATGTAAGAATTTTCTCAGAATTTTTTTAATTATGATACAAGACTGGTATAAATAAAAATATTTTCGAAGCAAAATTATACTAAATATTGATTTTTTTTTTCTTTTTTTTTTTTTTGTAATTTTTTTCTTCTATTTCACAAAAAACATAATATATATATTTTTTAATGCGTAAGCATCGTCTGCATCAATGATTTTGCAGAATAACAATAAATTGCGTTTTTGAATTCTTAACACTGAAAAATACTGTTATAATTGAATGTAAATAACTGAATTTTTGCAAATTGTATTTCATTAAATATATGCTATAATTTTTCTAAAAAGAGGTATTTTAAAAATTCCATAAAAGAAATCGTGAAAGTATTATATTGTTTAAAAAATAAGTATAGTTTAAAAATCTGAAAGCAGTTTTTGCGATATTTTATCAGAATAATGAAAATGTATTTTACTTAATTAATTAATCATGATTCTATCTATAATTACTGAATTCATGATTTATTTTTTCTTATAAAATTGTACCTGCTTCATTTTTTATTTGCAAAAAATGGAAAAGCATGTAAAATAAGTTAATTAAAATAATAATTTTTTAAGCTTATTCTGTACAGATAAAAGTAATAATAATGTGCAAACCTACAGATCGTAATTTATTTTTATTTTTAATTTCAAGTCAAAATACTGAATAGTTTTTTGTAAAGTGTATGACAAAATGTAATTTGTGTAGCTAAGTAGAGAATTCGCTTCGCTTATTCTAATTATTTTTAGGCATTAAAATGTAATTTTAAAAATTTCTGTCTGCTACAGTGAACCTAACTGAACGCATTTACAAAGGTTCACGGTTTAATTCAAGTGAACTTCAGAAAGATTTTGGAAACTGAATTGTCAGAATTTCCAAAATCACACTGTAAAATCATGCTCCAGTTGAACGACGAACCCGTATAGTGACCAGTACTTTACTTTACAAAATTTTTGGTTTAAAAACACCTAAAATCCCATGAATCCTTAGCTGCACACTAATCCTGTAAATGTAGTTTATAGTAGCTACATATTTTCCCATAACCATGTTTAAACATGACCTAAGCCACCTTTTGCTTAGCGTAATCTAATAATATTTTCAAATATGTATCATTTTGTAAAGAATTGCGGTTTTTGGATATTTAATATTACATATCAATAGTATTAATAAATATTAATAATATTTAAAAATTATATGAGGTTGTTGATTTTGTTTTATTTATATTTAATTATTTCACATTTTATGAAATCGATATACGTTGCTAATGTTTACAACATGTTACTTTCTGTATAATAGAAAGCAGACTGTATTTGCAGGGGCATACAAAAAATTTCGGATACTATACTGTATCCGAAATACTGATACAGTACTTACATCAAGATCTGGATATTTTTAAAACCTTGTTATAGTACGAATGCACCCCATTTGCTGGTATTGACGTGCAGTTTCAGGCTTGTTTTACTATTTCTGATGAAATTACATTTCTATTAAATTTGTTGAAAGCTCCTAATTTGCAACAAAAAATTTGCTCCAACTTTAAACAGCTATTAATCTTTTAAGAATAAGCAGCCTCTTTTTTTTTTGTCTTTGCAGTGCAAGACGAAAATTTTACTAAATATAACTTATTGGACCGGGGGCCGTACAAAAATTTACATTTTGTAATTCAAAAAAGTTTTTACTTACCCAAATCATTTTTTAATATTTTTATACCTCATTTAAGACATTTTTGTAATTAGAACTATAAGTTTATAATTTTGCCATTGACCACTTTTGACAGTGCACAAACCTTATAACTTAACAATGTTTTTAAGAGATTTTAATTGGGCTAAAAATGGTGTCATAAAATAGTTATCTGAAATTGAATTGTGTTATAATTTTCATTGAATTATTGTGTATAATTTTCATTGAATTAAAACTCAAACTAATTTAGCTAAATAACTTTTTTTTAAATCATCGAGGAATTACTTAGAAAATATTTTAGATGACTTTACGTACTTTAAAATACACTAAATTGAACATTTCTATCGAAACTTGCCCATTTTTTTTAGATCTCATGTATGGTATAGGATACACATATTTGCATTTTTTTTCACGGGCCTAACAGATCACAGAACTAAGCAAAACAACAATTTGTTTCTTCTACCGATTTTTTAACGAACTACGTGCTAAATGTCTTGCAGCAGACATGTACGAAATGTACAAAAATGAAAACGTCAATATTTTTACTGTGCGCTAAGATACCATTTGTAGAGACAATTAGTAATAAAAAAAAATTGCAAAATATACATTTATTTGTGTTAGTCAATGTTTTTGCAATGCAAAATGTAAAATTAAATTAAATAAACCTAAGAAATTGTCAAAAAATGCACGTTATGAGTCCCCATGATGTATCATCCAATTATGTACAAAAAATAAATCTTAATTTTTTTCGCTGCTCAATCTTTCTTGATTATCAGTTTGATAAATAAAATATCCTGGGGTAATAAAGCCACGTTAAGGTTCTACCAATTTTCATGGCTTAGTTTATGATTGTATTTTTCAAACAAAAGTAGGATTTGATACAGCAACTCATTAACTATCTATGTAAAAAAATAATTTAGCAGATATGTATGCATAAAATGTAATGGCGTGATTTCTTGACCTTTGCTAATTGGTGTTATTACCCACCTATGTGGGTAATAACGCCATACAAACAAAACTATTAAATAAGATGGAATAATTCCATGTAGATTGCCTAAATCTAAAAAAACAAACTCTACAGCCCTAGAAATTGACAAAATGCATTCTTAGCGATAGAAACTGTTCATTCTTTTTGTAAAAGTGTAAGAAAAAGATACCGGGGTGGGGGGGGGGGGAAAAAGAATATCAGACCCAGAACTTCTTTTTGCTTAAAAAGAACTGCTTAAATAGAATTATTAGAAACATTGCACAGTTTTGACTAAGTTTTTCTAAATCAGAATTTATATTTCTATGCATGCATACTATACTTGAGAAAATATTCGATATTTTGTGCAAGTGAGAGAAAAGGAGGGGAGGGGGAGCTTCAACAGAATATAACGCTCTGAGCTTATCTTTGCTTAAAATGTCCCGCTTAACTAAGAAACATTTAAGGTTTTGACAATTTTTAATGTAATATTTTTATTATGTGAGATTTTATAATAACTAGAGCTATGTGTAATAAATATGTTTGTTATCACTGTTATAGAAGTCTTGTAAATACTTTTTAACCGGTAAACGCCACACTAATGCGGATTCGCGCAAATCTAAAGTTAAAATGTCGGAGTTATTTAAAAATGCTTTAATAAATTTTTATTTTTAATTAGTTAAGTAAGATTTTTGATAAAAATCAATGTCCGTGTGAAATCCCTTATTAAATTTTATACATGATTCATGTGGTTATATAATCGTATTTCTATTATTTGCAACAAAATTAACTTTTGAATGCTGTTAGCGATCGCAGTAAACGCTGACCCCTCCCCCCTAATTTTAGAGTTTAACTTGTATTTTCCAGTTTAACTATAGTTACAACTGAAATTCGCTTTCGTTTGGAGTCCTTGTACTATTATAAAAAATATTTGAGATTAAATTTAAGTAGAATTAATCCTGTACAAAAAGTGCAGTGCAGAAACAGTACTTTGTGAGTTTTAATCATTGATCGTATTTTAACCTTTAACTAATGTTACCGATCTCACAGACGACTGCTTTTTATAGTTTAACTTATAATTTTTCGTTTAACTACAAATACTACCGAAATTTGTTTCATTTGGAACTTTACACCAATCACCAGAGACTTTTAAATAGGTGATTGTTAAATATAATAGTCTTGTACAAAAAAGTTTAGTACAAAAACATCATCTTATGAGTTATTTACGCCTTTTATTCATCTTTCGATCTTGCGGTCTCACAGATCGTTTCATACTAGATATGTTACAATTTTTGTGAGTTCGAAACTCACCTATGGCATGTTTTTTTTTTTGCTTCTGTCAATGAATACAGGAGCTTCTAAAAAATTCGATAGATGGCAGCACTAGCCCTTTTTTGACGAAATTTTTTGACGATTTGGTATCGTCAAATGAGTGAGGAAACTAATTTCATCAGTTTGACGATATATTTGTTCGGAGCATTTCTCAGGAAACGGTTTCGTCAAAAATGAGGAAAATTTCGTGAAATCCGAGTATTCATTTCTGAGTGTGTATACATATTGCGCAATGCGTTTTAAACTACAAACTATCTCATGAAGATATTAAAAATCTTCTACAACATTTTGAAACTACATGAAATGCACTACAATGTTATGTAATAAACAAAGTATTTCCTCATAAATATATAGTCTACACATCACATACAGTGTCTTACATAAGTGATGGGACACTTGTGCTTTACAAAAGGAAACTAATCAAATAAATTAAAAAAACATGTACACATTTTTTGTGGGTGTGTTTCATACTTAAATTTAGTAAAGATTATTACATAACATACATTTTATCAAAATATTAAAATATTAATTTAATAAAAATACAAATGTTTAGAACGGAGCAAAAAATAGCTCACATAAGTGATGGGACACCATTATATATGCAACAAAAATCGTCTGAAATAAGCAATAAAAATATTTTGGGGGGTTTTATTTTTACTTAAAAGCAATTGGCAATAATTTATAAAATCGTCTGCAGTATTTCTTTCCAGTTTGTTTTGGAATTTTTGTGTTTTTTAGCTCTGTGTAGCCATGAATGCTAAACGAAAAGAAACTTCGCCTGAAATTCGAAAATTAGTTATTAATTTGCATATTGAACGTGAAAAATCTATTTGAAAAACTGCTGAAACAGTTAACTTGAGTCTTTCAACAGTTTTCAATATCATTAAGCGATATAAAAAGAATCATATGATTCAGGATAAAAAAAGACCTGGCCGACCATCAAAGCTATCCAATGGAATAAAGCGAATTATCGATCGAAATATTAAAAAAAATCCAAGAAATAGTGCTTCAAAAGTTGCTGCTGATTTACAAGCATTATATGGAATAATTGTTAATCCTGAGACTATTAGAAGGGTAATTCGATCTGCTGGATATCACGGTAGAGTAGCCAGGAAAAAATTCTTCTTAAGTGAAAAGAATAGAAAACTCAGACTAGCTTTCGCAAAATCCAACATAAATAAGAATTTTGATTACTGGAATAAAGTTATATTTGCTGATGAGAATAAATTTAATATATTTGATTCTGACGGTAGAATCTTGGTGTGGAGAAAACCCAGGGAAGAATTTCGCAAACAGAACTTGGTACCAACAGTAAAACATGGTGGAGGAGGAGTTATGGTATGGGGGTGTATGTCGTCCGCTGGAGTTGGTAATCTTGTTTTTATTGACAGTATAATGGATCAGTACAAGTATATTGATATTTTAAAGCAAAATTTCAAATCTTCAGCACGAAAATTGAACCTTCATAACGATTTTAAATTCTACCAGGACAATGACCCCAAGCACACTGCTCTGAACGTTAGACTCTGGCTGCTATATAACTGTCCTGAAATAATAAAAACACCACCACAATCTCCAGACCCATAGATCCCATAGAGAATATTTGGCAAGAATTGGAATCAAGAATTCGCAAACACACCATTTCTTCAAAACAACAACTAAAATCGGTGCTTCAAGAAGAATGGGGTAAAATCACTCCAGAAATCACAAAAAAATTAGTTGAATCCATCCCAAAAAGATTAAATCATGTTTTAAAAGTAAAAGGAAATCCAAAAAAATATTAAAACTTTTTAAAAAGTAAAATTTTTGGATAAATATTTGATGGAAAAGTAAGTGTCCCATCACTTATGTGAGCCATTTTTTGCTCCATTCAGAACAATTGTATTTTTACTAAATTAATATTTTAATATTTTGACAAAATGTATGTTGTGTAATAATTGTTACTAGCTTTAAAAATGAAACACACCCAAAAAATTTTTGCATATGTTTGTTTATTTATTTTATTGCAGTTTCTTTTTATAAAGCACAAGTGTCCCATCACTTTTGTGAGACACTGTAACTTATCTCGCAAATTTTAGACCAAGCGTTAATTTTAATTGTTTCTAAAAGCGATAAGGCCTATAAATGGAACGAATTAACTTTAAACTATTGTTTCTGTTTTATATGACTCCGACACCTTCTGCGCAAAGGCTCATATGTGCCATTTACAGAATTATTATATAATTATGCATAATATTAGCACTTGGCGTTATTACCCCGCCTGGCGTTATTACACCAGACCACCTTATAAATCCATAAGTGAAAATTGAAAAAAAAAAGCATAAATAAATCCTGGAGTCTGAAAATAATAGATGTCGATGACACGTTATCAATATTTTTGATCGAAAGAGACTGAAAGAAATCTTTGTCTTTCTGATTTAAGTATGATTGGAATTTTAAAGAGTTGTTTTACATTAATCACTAAAAATAACTTTAAAAGAAAAATAAGGAGGTTTCATGTAGAATACAAAATCTAAGAAAAATACTTACGACTTTTGCAATACAGCTTCAAAACTGATTTTCGGAATGGCGTAAGTGCAGAAAACTGTCCTGTTAAAATAAAAAAGCAGCATTTAAACCTCTATTTTTTGTAGCTCATCAATAAACAACTGATAAATTTTTATTGATTTAAAGTCCAGTGCAGCGTGCTAAATAAGTTTCAAGAATTTCATTGCTGAAGCATTTATTACACTTATTTTATGTAACTTTACGTACTTTAAAATAATCTGAACTGCACATTTGTATCTAAATTTGCCAGTTTTAGAAAATTAAAGTGTAAATTACGTATTTTATTTGTATTTGTATTATGTCATCTTTATCTCAAAATAAATAGCCTCTTTTGATTTTCGTTGAGATTTTCCGTCTTGCTGCTTTATATATAATTTTTTTATTATTAAAATAAAATATCAATTTTTTAAATAGTCTGATCATTGCTTACCATGAAATGTCATTCATTTCATATAACTTACAACATAAGTTATAATGGGTACTATTTAGTTAACCCGTTGATCAATTTCGCCAAATTATACAAATCGCCAAACTAATAACCGGATTATACACATTGACGTAATTTTTATTTTAAATAAAGAAAAAACAAATAATTAGTAATAATAAAAAATTAAAATCAATGACGTTTTAAACACGTGTATCGTATTTAATGTCATTGAATGGGACATTCACGATAATCCATTATTGGCAATTAATCTTATGGTTTGCCGATAGTTTTTTGGTCGACGGGATAACCAAGTCGTACCTTATAATGTAATCTTTATAATCTCTGTAAAGTTTAACTTTTAGTTTTATCTCAGCCCTAAAATCAACATTCGTCTTATTAATTACTAGCTGTTCTGCCCGGCGTTGCCCGGGTTCAACAAAAAATAGCAAGAATTGCGAAAAAATTTAAAAAATCATAATAAAAACCTCGAAAAATTTTTAAAATGCTGCACGAATTTCGTCTAAACTTCGTTGAAAAGAGATGGGCTAGAAAATTGAAGTTGGATTATTTTTACTAATGTGGAAAAATCTTACAAATCGCAAAAAACATTAAAAATCTCATAAAAATATAAAACAAAATTCAAAAATTGTGTTTCAAAATTCGAATAAACTTTGAAGAAAAGAGATCAGAATTTAATAAATTCGGCGAAAAACTGAAACTCTAAAAAATTTAAGCGGGTCGCGAAGAAACGTGAACATCGCTTTAAAAATGGCAAAATTTTCAAAAATCACGGAACTTAAAATTTACTCTACTTGGAAAATGTTTTGAATCTAATTAATTTAATAATGTAAAAAGCATTGAAATACGAAAAAAAAACTGCTAAAAAATCGCAATAAAAATCTTTAATCGTACATGAGAAAATTTATCATATTAGCGAAGAAATTAAAAACCGAATTCCTTTTCCGTATCTCAAAAAAGAATCGCCGTGAACTCAAAAAAAAAAAAAAAGCATACTGCATTAAAAATTGCTGTAGATCAAAATAAGAGAGCAAAACAATTACCGTAAATGATAAAAGTTTGAAACCAAACTCTTATTAGTCTAGAAATTTAAAATCAAATTCCTTTGAAAAATGTTAAAATTAAAAAAAGACTGAGAAAGCCCAAAAATTGCATTGAAAATTGTAATGAAAGTCGTAAAACATTTAAAAATCCCTAGGGTAAAAATTCACTGTTATAATATAAAATATTGTAATCAAGAAATTAACCATATTAACCAAAAAGTTTGAAATCGAAATCGATTTCCGAATGCAAAAAAATCGCCACGGAACTTGAAGAATGGCTAAAAATTGCATTGAAAATTGCATTAAAAATAGCTAAATATTTGGAAGTCAATGCTTAAAAAAATAATATTAAGGCAGGGCGGGGGGGGGGGGAGGTTATGATCGAAATCATTCATAAATTACAAAATGTAGGCATGGAACGCCAAAATCATATTAAGAGATAAAACATTGCATTCGAAGAATAACTACATTAAACAATATGTTTGATATCAAAATTGGTTTCTGAATGGCAGAAAATCGTCAAGGAATTTAAAAAAATGGCTAAAAATCGTATCGAAAACTATATTAAAAATCGCTGAATATTTAAAAGTCATGGCTGTAAAAATTTAATATTCAGTCGAAAATATTGTAATCGGAAATCGTTCATGAATAAGAAAAAGTCAACACGGAACACCTAAAATCCCCCAAACTAACTAAAAATTACATTGAATATCGCATTAGAAATTGGCAAAATTCATAAAAATGTGGAGAACAAATTGTACTATTTATGCTAAAAGTTAGAAACCGAAATTCTTTTACCGATGTCAACAACTGTTACAGAACTTGAAAAATCACTATAAAACATATTAAAAATAAGTAAAATTCAAAAATCCGGACAAAATTTGCCATAGTAAGATAAACATTTATATTAAATTTCTGCGGGCATAATTTACCAGAATGGGACAAAACATTGAAATCTGAACTCTTTCATTAGTTAAAAAATATCGACACAAAATTTGCTAAACATTTTATGAAAATACACAAAAAATCTGAATCATTGATGTCAAAATTTACTACATTAAGCTACAAATTATTTAAAAATTTCTTTTCCAATTGTGAAAAAATCGCCGTAGACTCGAAAACATCTAAAAATTGTATTCAGAAATTTATTACAAATCGTTTCAAATTTAAAAATAGCGGGGGACAACATTTACATTAATAGAGTAAAATAGTGTAATGTGAATTATTTCTTAAATACGAATGAAAAAATCGGCGCAAAGCATGAGAAATAATGAAAACATTGCTAAAAATTGCATTAAAAAATCACTAAATTTTAAAATTCGTAAATGAAGTGTAAATGTTTGAAATTAATTTATTTTTCGAAATTTCAAAAAATAGCCGTGAGATTCAAAAAACCAATACAAAACCATTGAAAAATTCATTAAAAATCGCTAAATGTAAATACATCCCGTGAATAAAAAAATATTTCAGTCGTGTAAAACGTAGCAACCATTACTTTTTTACATTAATTACAAAAAAATCGACGTAGAACACAAAATATATCAAAAATCACATTGAAAATCGACAAAATTAAAAAAAGGTAAATGGTGAAATTTACCATATTAGGCTAAAAGTTTGAAACCAAAATAATTTTGTAATTGTTAAAACACCACTGTGGTGGGGATTGAAAAAAATAGTACTAAAAAGCATTAAAAAGTTCATTAAAAACGCATTGAAAAATGCACTATATATCGCTAGTTATTTTTTAAATCGCAGTAATCAGAATTTCATCAAACGGATAAAATATTCTAATCGGAAATCTGAACTATTTGATTATCTGGTTGACCAAGAAACTACCTGGGTCAAACCATAAGATTAAACTACAATAATGGCGGATCGTAAATTCCATATTCACTTGATATTAAACATGTTACATATGTTTGTTACGTCATCAAGTGGTTTTTACTTCTTATTTTTATATGTATTTGTATTAATGTTTTTCTAAATTATCTCTTTTTTCATTATTTAACATAAAAATTACATCTATTTGCATAATTTGGCTTGTTTCACGATTGATATAATTTGGCGAAATTGGTCGACAGGATAATCACGTAGTAAAAGGAAATCCTTTATAGATAATAAAAAATCGACACGGAACACAACAATTCTTGAAAAATCGCGTTAAAAATCTCTAAAATTAGATTAAAAGTTTGAAATCAATTTTTACTTCCGAATATCAAGAAATCACCATAAAACTCGAAAAATTTCTAAAAATTGCATTGAAAAGTGTATTAAAAATCACTAATATTAAAAAATGACAGGGGTCAAAATTTACTCTA
The DNA here is from genome assembly GCA_964019185.1 of Maratus speculifer. Taxonomy (NCBI): domain Eukaryota; kingdom Metazoa; phylum Arthropoda; class Arachnida; order Araneae; family Salticidae; genus Maratus; species Maratus speculifer. The sequence goes on from OZ025303.1 coordinate 26,284,478, forward strand.
ATAGGGTAAAACATTGTAATTGGAAATATCTCATGAATGACAAAAATCCGACATCAAACGCAAAAAATCACGAAAAATCGCATTAAAATTAGCTGAAATTCATAAATTTTAACAGCTAAAATTTAATACTTCAGCCTGAAAGTTTTAAGCAAAATTCCTTTTACTAATGTCGAATAATAGCGGCAAAATTTACATTAAATAATTCACTAAAAATCCAAACATAGTTGCACGAAATCCAAATAAATTATATTGAAAAGAGAACAAAATTCACTAATTTAGGTCGAAATAATGAAACCGCTTTCCTTTTCGCTAATGTGGAAAAATCGCCTCGAAACCCACTAAAATTCGCATATGAATTAAATTTAAAAAACTGAAAATCAGCCTTAAAGGTGTAAAATTTCATACATAACTTCGTGCAGCAGTCTCTCCAGAGCATCGCCAGTACTTTAAAAATTTTAACATACGTTATAAACTACCTTAAAGTGTAAAACAGATCTCCTTATTACATTTCCTAATTTTGTTCGGGCCCCTCCTTTCACGCACCCTGAAATGTGTCACACCATTCTTTGTTTACATTTTTTATCATGTATTATTAACCATTTTAAAATTTAAAATAAATCACATTGTTATATTTCCAAATTTTAACAAAATCGCGTTCTGTTAGTTCCATTTTTCACCACCAGCTAGCGCACTTTATTCTTCAAAAACTTTATCAAAACTATACTCTGTTAAACAATCTATCAGGTGATATATTACTCGAGGGGGTAGCGATCTTAAGCAAGAATTTAAGATATTTTATGAAATTGCTATTCGAAAATAGTGGTAACTAAATTTTTGACATTTTAGGTAAATTTCGCAAAAAAAATACTACTTATTGCATTCTCAACAGCTCAAGATTTTGATAGAACAACTATGAAAAAAATAGATGCTAAACGCAAAAAATCTTGAAAAAGCGTTAAAACTCACATTGAAAATCGCATTAAAAATCGTTAAAATCTAAAATTCGTAACAAACACAAAATTTAGGACTAAAAGTTTGAAACGGTTTTCTTTTTATCAATCTTTAAAAAAAAAAACGCAAAATGAGAAAAAACACTAAAAATCGCATTAAAAATTCGTTAAAAATTCAAAAATCGCTGTACAAATTCCGAATAAACTTTGCTGAAAAGAGAAAAAAAAATTGTTACATTGGGTTAAAAGAATGAAACCGTATTTCTTTCACTAATGGGATAAAACTGCAAAAAGAACGCTAAAAATCGCCTAAAAATTATTAAAAAAAAATCTAATCAAAAATTGAAAATCGGGCTTCGAGGTGCAAAACTACATGTATAAAAGTACCTTCCTTCCACATTTTGTAACTCTACGTACAGCAGACTCTTCAGAACAGCGCTGATACACACCCAAACTTATCTCTTTATTATTATAGATTTAAAAAAATAGCGTTCTATTAGTTCCATTTTCCACCACCAGGTAGAGCACTCTATTCTTCAAAAACTTTATCAAAATCATACTCTGTTAAATAACCTATCAGGTGATATATAACTCGAGGTGGTAGTGGTCTTAAGCAAGAATTTAAGATAGTTTATGAAATTGCTATTCGAAAATAGTGGTACCTAAATTTTTGACATTTTAGGTAGATTTCACAAAAAAATACTACTTATTGCACTCTCAACAGCTCAAGTTTTTGATAGAACAACTATGAAAAAAAGATGCTAAACGCAAAAATCTGTAATAAACGTTAAAAATCGCATTAAAAATCATTAAAATCTAAAAATCGTAACAAACACAAAATTTAGAGCATTAGGCTAAAAGTTTAAAACGGTTTTCTTTTTATCAATCTCAAAAAATAGCCGCAAAATGAGAAAAAAACACTAAAAATCGCATTAAAAATTCGTTAAAAATTCAAAAATCGCTGTACAAATTCCGAATAAACTTTGTTGAAAAGAGAAAAAAAATTGCTATTTTGGGTTAAAAGAATGAAACCGTATTCCTTTCACTAATGGGATAAAACCGCAAAAATAATGCTAAAAATCGCCTAAAAATTATTTAAAAAAATCTAAACAAAAAATCGAAAATCGGGCTTTGAGGTGCAAAACTACACGTAAAAAAGTACCTTCCCTCCAAATTTTGTAACTCTACGTGCAGCAGTCTCTTCAGAACAGCGCTGACAGACAAACATCCTTCTCTCTTTATTATTATAGAAGATAGATAGATATGTATGAATTATTCTTATATGAAAACTAATAATAAATAAATAAATAAATAAATAAATAAAAAGATGTATAAATCTATCTTGATTTGTATGTTTCTTATGACTTATTTTCACGAAACTTAACACATATACGTTTTAGAACATGAGTAAAGAAACTGTCAACATACAAAAATAACAACATAATGAAAGTCAAATAAGATATAAATGTAGTGAAAGATATTTTCTATGTTCAAGGATGACAATCGATTCAGAGAAAATTCTTCCAATATTCGAAACTTTGAAAAAAATATCAATTTGCAAAACTGGATTTTTTTTTTAAATAAATGAATTCTATAAAAGAAAAACTTCATGTAGTAGCATTCACACATACAGTATTACTCTGCATTACTGGTACAAAAACATTCTGTAATGATGAATTCTTTTGAATAGTTAGGGATTGTAAGAAATTTTTTAAAGCCATATTAATATTTAAAAATGCAAAACCGTTAGAAATAGCCATAAGATCAACGCCAATAAGATAGAGAATTTTAGTAAAAGTAACGACACATGGTTGAATGTTTTGCACCCCCCCCCCCCCTCTATTGTCAAAGAAATTGGATGTTTTTCACTTACGCAACCGCAAAAAATAACCTGTAATTTTCTTCAAGCTAGGACATTTTACTTTAATTTCGTCAAATTTACATGGACTTTCATGTATTTTTATCGAAGAAATGCATGTATTTAAAAACAGATTTTATTAGTTGATTCTTCTCTCGCTTTATATTTCCAGATTGTAATAATTATGTGCAACGCTGTGTTACTGATAAAAATACACAATATTAGCATTTAAAAAAATAATTATAAAATTATAAATTTAATTTGATACAATTTTGTGCTTGCCGGCGCAGTTGATAGATCTTAATAGAGTTGCATATCAGTTTCCATAATAATACGGTTAATTATATGCCAAATGGCGTTCGATATTATATGTCAATCAGTTGCGAAACTGCTAATGTTAAATTAGTGACATTTTAAATTAGTATCACAATTATAGAATTATTTGCATTTAAAAACTGAAAAGTATAATATAAAATAAAAATATAGCATATAACATTCAGTGTTTAAAAAAAAAAAAAAAAAAAAAAAAAAAAAAAAAAAAAAAAAAAAAAAAAACTTTTAAAATTTATTCCAAATATAAATAAATTACTATTATTCGCTGAGAAAAAATTTTTGCTATCCGTAATAGATAGTTTAAATAATCATTTATTTTCACTTTCTAAGTTTTTAAAAGAAACAGAGCCATATATATATATATACACACACACACAAATATATATATATGTAATAATTAAAAAAAAAATCGAAATTTTATCGTTTCGATTTCGCTCTGAATTCTTATAAGAATATATTTTTATTTATATTACAGTAAAGTTCCCTTTTTTCCCCTTAATTCAGCGTAATATATTATTTATTTTCCTAAAAAAAACTCAACTCTTTTACTTAAATATCAATCTCTTATTTCGAAATATTAAATTTATTCTATAAGTCCATTATTTTAGAGCCCCTCCTTAATGCATATAAATTTTAATATGTTTGACAGGGTGTAACATCTTTAAAATGCCTTTGAAACGATTTTTCCCCATAGGCCGTAATGTGATAGAAAACTTTTGAATCTCCCTGTAAATAAAAGAATAACGGTAGAAAGCTCATTTTCAACAGGGTTCGTGTTAGGGTAAATGTCAATAACATAAAAAAATTTCGCTGCAATTCGAGTGTAATTACAGGAGTTAGAGCGCGGTCAGACGGACAAACGGACAAACAAACCAGATGCATAAGCAGAATGCATAAGCAGAATGCATTTTTAAAGAATTTATAAACACTTTTTAAGCTTTTGAAAAGTGTTAACAACGTTAAAATTCATTTGAAACAATTTTTCCCCATAGGCCGTAATATAATGGAAAACTTTTGACTGTCCATGTAAATAAACTAGTCATGATAGAAACTTCATTTTCAATAGGGTTCGTGCTGGGGTGAACCTAAATAACGTCCAAAATTTCATGGCAATCCGAGTATATTTACGAGAGTAAGAGCGCGGCCAGACGGCCAGACAAACCGAATGCATAAGCACTTTTCAACTTTGTTAGAAAGTGCTAAAAAGCGCTGAAAAAAAAAGTAATATATGTATCAAGCTGTTAATCTGTGATATCAACTACGTTAAAATATAAAGTTAACTGGATTGCCACAAAGTATAATGTAAGACAATAGTATAAACAAGTAAGAAAAATCATGCGTTAAGCATAGATTATGAAGCACTTTCCAACACTCCAGGAAATCATAAACAAAACTCTGTTAATTAGGGAAATAAGTGTATATAGCCAAATATATATTCAAATGCTTTTGAACCGCCCTGTATTTGATCTGTCAGTTGATATACATACTATATAATATAAGAAATTTAGTTTAGCAAGAAAAAAGCTTAAAATTTCTTTTTCAGTAATTTGTACTAATAAATGGAAACATACTTGAAAACTTTTGTTCAACCCTGTGGTTTACCTTGTACTTTTATTTACACGTCAGTAAGAAGCTAAAATTTATTTCAAACTCAAAAACTTCTGAAATCACATCGTTATAAATTATCATTCATAGGCGTCCATGAATCCAATTCTATGCGTGGCCCTGTATATCTTTTATCTATATTCTGCAAACATTTTTTTGTAAATTGAATGCAATTCAGCGTAAAAATGCATACCTTATTTAAGAACCACCGTCAAGTAATTTATGCTCATACTCTAACGTTTGCGAGCTCTTTTAGGTAGCCCTGTATATCAACTATAATATTTGTACACACCATATAATTTACAAAGATTTATTGAAATTTATATGCGTATACCATAATTAAGATGCATTACATCCATCTTTCAGCCATCATCGGAAACCTATACAGAACACCGGAAAGAATATACGATTTGAAATCTTTTGTGTGTCTCTGTAAATTCACATTATATTATGCAAGACAGTATAATATAATTTATATTGAGCCTCAGTGACATATATCACTTTTACTATACATGAAACAGTTTAATATACTTAAAACATATCGCACACTATTCACCCCTTTACCATTATCCAATAGAATTATTTTGTGGCACTGTAAATGAATAATAGCAATATTTTCACCGCATATTTTATGGAATGTATATTTTAGAGCACCTCTTAAATACATATAAATTTTCCGATGTTTGACAGGGCGTAACATCTTTAAAATGCCTTTTGAAACAATTTTTCCCCATAGGCCGTAATGTAATGGAAAACTTTCGAATCTCCCTGTTAATAAAAGAATAACGGTAGAAAGCTCATTTTCAATAGGGTTCGTGCTAGGGTAAATGTCAATAACATACAAAAATTTCACTGCAATTCGAGTGTAATTACAGGAGTTAGAGCGCGATCAGACGGACAAACGGACAGACAAACCAGATGCATAAGCAGAATGCATTTTTAAAGAATTCATAAACACTTTTTAAGCTTTTGAAAAGTGTTAACAACTTTAAAATTCATTTGAAACAATTTTTCCCCATAGGCCGTAATGTAATGGAAAACTTTTGACTGTCCCTGTAAATAAACTAGTCATGGTAGAAACTTTATTTTCAATAAGGTTCGTGCTGGGGTGAACCTAAATAACGTCCAAAAATTGCATGGCAATCCGAGAATATTTACAAGAGTTAGAGCGCGGCCAGACGGACAGACGGACAGATAAACCGAATGCATAAGCACTTTTCAACTTTGTTGGAAAGTGCTAAAAAGAAAAATAAAATTTTACCAAATATTATTAAACATTCAAGTTGAAAAAAAGATTTAGCCAATTTTGATGCATATAATTATTCATTTACTATTCATGTTAATGCATTTCCTAAACAATAACTTTCATTTAATGTGATTTGAATATAAATTAAAAACAGAGTTTCGTTTACAAAAACTAGCATGCATTTTAATGTTTTAGGAGTAATTACGGTAAAAGTGAGATCACTTCTGTCTATCGAAATTTCTATGTATCGAATTTATTTTTCTAACAATTTGTTAATTCGATATATAGAAATTTTTTGACTATGTACCATTTTGAATTCCACTGATTGGTATCTTTGAACTAAAAAATAGGAAAAACGAAGTTGAAAATTTTTTTTTTACCTGGAATTGGAGTTGTAATATGTTAACAATGTTGGCAAATAATCTTATCTGGATTAACCTGAAATAAAAAGCAAGATGCTAGTATAAAAAGAAGAATTAAAATTTTACCAAATAATGATACATCACATAATTCAAATTTGATAATATTCTGAACCCTGTAAAAATTGCTTATCTGTTCTTTAAAAAGAGAAACTTATCAATAAATGGTATTGAAAGGTCTTTCAATTGTAATCTTTAAAACGAAGATAAAGATTTATCGTATGGCGTATCCGGGTCGGAAATTTGCGCACCTAAATTTCAAGTTTCACAGAAAAGAATAGAAAGATAAGATTTACATTCAAGAGGCGTCTGTGAAGGGCAGAAGGGTTAAATAAAATTTATCGATCTTTACAGGCATTTGTTCCATGCTAACTTGTTTTTTCTATTAATTAGCGATATGACTGGAGACGGAAGGGGGGGGGGGGGTAGAAACGCAATAGAGCCAAATAATTCGAAGGTCTTCTAAACTACGAAAACCAAAGATAAGAAAAAAATATTTTTGCTGAAATATTAACATTATTCCAAACTACACTTTGGAGGGCTAAATACTTTCTTATAGATCTTATAAAATATTATTTATGTAAAATATTTAACATATTTATAAAAATGTATTCATAAGAAAGTCACAACTTCTAGGTTTTTCCCAACATGTTTACAAATCAAATTATAAACTCCCTCCCCCCCCCTCTCCCCTATCACAAATCTTTCTGTTCTGTTCATGGCAAGAAAAATTTCCAAGCTAATTAACATTTTCAAACATAGTTGAAAAGTTTGATGAGTTCGATATGTGTATGTGTCTGTTCGTGCTTCAACTTGCTTGAATAGATTCGATTTGTCATGAAATTGACTTACGTTATCTAGACTTACTATGGCATTTTCGCTATTGAAAACGAAGCATGTAGAATATGTAGTTCCTTTACAGGGACATTCAAGGGAATTCAATTATAATAGTGCCTACGGGGGAAAATCATTTGCTGTGTATTTTATTCATGTTACACTATTTCAAACATTTTGATATTTACATACGTATCTAATGCACACTACAAGACGTTTACTATAGAATAGAGCTTGCATAGATTTCACTGATCATATGCAAGCACATGCAAAATAATTCGGGTACAATACTGTCTAAGCAGCAATTGCTGGAAATGTGTTTTCCGTTGTGATGTGTGCTTTTAAATTTAACGTTTAAAATAATTATTAATTTGTATGTATAAATTCTATAGATCGAATACAAAGTTGCACAAAACATATGAGGCAAGTTCCTATTTTGTAATGTACATTGATTAAGGTGCGTTTTATCAATTAAAAAAAAATAATTAGTTTGTATAAATTTTATAGATCATATACAGGGCTGCACAAAACATCTGAAGTACAGTAAAACCCCGATAATTCGGATTAATTGGGACCAAACCCAATCCGGATTTTCCGGAGAATTCGAAAAAAATGAAATAAAATAAAACATACTTACATAAAATCACCTTTATTTTAAACTTATTGATTATTTACAGACATTAAAAATGTTTACTTTGTAATATAAATTTCGTAATTTTTTGCTGTGTCAGTTTTCCATACCTTTTGAGAGCCCTACGGTCACACATCTGCTAGAACATAAGTAGTTTGTTGGGTGTAGTTTAAATAAGAGTTTAAATAAAGAAGCTTAAGTTATTATTCCGAAAAGATTTAAGAAAAAAGTTTTTTTTAATTCAGTTTTCGACGGTGAAACAAGTTAATGTTATGGAAATTAGCTAAATCGCTTCTGAAACTTGAAAAAAAAAAAAAAAAAAAAATTGGCCAAACCGATCCGAATTATCCGGATTAACGGAGTTCGAATTAGCAGGGTTCTACTGTACTTTCAACTGTACTATGGCTTCTTACTTAAACTAAATTTTACCAAATTACTTACAATAAGAGAAATCTAAAGATCACATAGAGGAATGCACAAAAAATTCGTATTTTTTTCTAACTATTGTTAGTAATTTTAGAGATTTTGTTTTCATACATTCGACCATTTTACAGATTGTTTATTTATAAATCATTTTTCAATTTATTAAGCAGTGAAGTTTTATTATAATATTCTGAATGTGTTGGAAAGTGGTATAATCTATGGTTGTATCCATATATTCATTGATTAGTGTCAATATAGAATACACAATATGGGACGTACATTTGGATAAAACCCCTCATTTTTTTGCTTCATTTTGTGAACAACGGATTTTGTGCTTATTCTATAAGCGATCACTTTCAGAATTTTGAAGCTATGATTTTGAGACTTTCACAAAAGTTGCTCTATACATTTGGATAACATAATATGCAAATAAAATTTTTATATCGTTGACGCATGCGCAGTGAAAAATTATTTAATAAACCTACTCATTTTTCATACAATTTTTATTATTTTTTAATTTTGATAACAGGGTATTGTGTGCAATATTATTTATCACATTTTCAGAAAAGAACATTTTTTTGTATTGAGAACTCTGCAAATTATAAGCAAAATCTTGGAAAAATTTGGGACTTTTTATAAAAACATCAATTTTTCTATGTGTATACATGCTATAGGCATAAAAAATGAACACATTTTATTACAATAAGCCACTTAATCATAATCTACAGTTTGAGTGCTTTTATTACATAAGTTTTGACAGGGCTATCCAAAAGATAGTCATTATTACTTACCCATCATACGTAGTATAGGGTAAGTCTTGCAATCGTTTTGAAAATCGAAAATTTTTTTTTGACGGATTTACACGTTTTAGATAGTGGAGATTCCGAAAAACATATTTTTAGAAAAAAAAATTTGCCGTCCGTCTGTCTGTCTGTCTGTCTGTCTGTCTGTCTGTCTGTCTGTCTGTAAACGCTCTATCTCCCGAACAAATTGAGATAGAGACTTGAAATTTTGTATGTAGTTAGTATGTAAGAATGGAAAGAACCCTATTTAATATCAGCAACCTCGATTATCCGGAACTATTTTTTTCGGACTCTCGAAAAATTCGTTCTGATGAAAGATATATAAAAATTTTCGAATTTTTTTGTTCTAAGGAATGGACGTAAAAGGCAATAAAATAACACACATTTTGCATATAGAACGAAGTCGATCGGATTATTAGTTACCGAGATATTTGTAATCTTGTTTTCCACATTCTTCGATTTTTCATGACCCTGTATTTCATTCAAATTTCAATTCAGAAGTATATTTTAATTGGAAATGAGACGCTTAATCCGACGCAGTTAATTGTTAGTTAATAGAATTATTATTTTTGGAGTTATAAGGATGTTTCTTTTACGCAGTTCGGTACTACTTGAGTAGTTTGGCGTTTTATATAATTTGTCGGAAATGGTACATCAGCAGTTCTTTAATATAGCATTACTATGCATATTAACAATATTTAAATGTTGTTTATGAATTGGAATGCATTGTATAAATAGCTTTCACATGTTTTATTTTCATATACATATCCATGATGGGTAAGTATTACGGTGGCCCCCAACGACTAGTTTTTTAATTTGTTGACGATCCCCTATGGAGTTTCGGGAAGAAATCTTCAGGGAAATGTATGACTTGTACTATTATGTTTACGCACTTAGAAATTCAGGATAATTCATCATGTATTTTTTCAGATATTTAAAAAAATGCCTAAAATCGCGTGTGGACGGTCATCTTTGGCCATGTAGTGTATTTTTACTTACAAAACTAAATGTAACCAATTAACTAATGTAACCAATAGTCCAGTACTGTTTACCATGGTAAATCATCTATTTACGATAACTTTCAATGCAACTAACAATGCAGTCTTAATAATATAATGTTTTTAACATTTTAACTCTTAAAATTACCTTCTCCTTTATCAATTTATTACTTTAACAAAATTATTACTTTAACAAAACAAATTTATAAATTATAACTTTGGGAAAAAATATTGAGAAATAAATTAAATTAATTACAGTTTTTAAATACATAATGAAATATTTTTTTAATTATTAATATAAAATTTTAGATGCTTTTGTGGTAATAAAACATCGTAACACTGAATGCATGAAGGCTGCTGACTGTTAATACACTTTTGCTTTTTTTGCAATCATTTACAAATATTTTACAATATTGTATATTGATGTTATTTTATAATTTCAAAACATTCAGTGTACTACACCTTAATGTTTCGATATTTTTCAATATGTAAAATATTTATTACAGTAGAAATAAATTGCATAAAATGAGCCAATTCAAAAAATAAAAAAACAAAAAAAGGCGTAAAAAAAGTAAAATGAAAATTAAAAGATTTTGAAGCTAACGAACACGCAAATTAAAATTGAATTATATTCTTTATTACTATATATATATGTGTATATATAGTAGTACAATAATATTTATGTCGATGTATAATCATTGTTTTATATTTTAAGCAATTTACTGAGATGATAAATGTGCAGCTTCATATAGAATTTCTTATTATTAGGTATCAAATAACTGAAAAAGTAAAAATGAGATTGATAATTATATATATGTGCATATTAAAGAGACCTCTTCCTCCTATCCCCTCGATCTAAGCTTTTCACTTCCCGTTCAGACACCACAGGTTCTAAACACGCATGTACGCTTTGCTTTAAAATAATAATAATAATAACGAAATATTGAATTATAACTAAACTACCAATAGTAATTTTCTTTAATCAGGGTTCCATTCATTTTCTTTTGACTCGAGGATTTTAGGGAGAATATAAAGCTGTCTCGATAGCTAACGGTTGTTTTTGTGATTGATTAAATAAAACAAACCAAACATTTGAAAATCCGCTAGTATAAAATGGCTAATTAAACAACGCCGCTTTCACCCAGAATTTCATAATGACATTTTAAGTAATTTTTTTTTTAATGTATCGTTTTCAATGTCTTAGTTTCACCAGATTTTTCTTTAAGTCTTTAAATTCGCGTTCAAATACAGTTTTCACTTTAAATGTAAATATCTTTTTAAATGTTTAGCAATATTATTATTTGAAATTTTAAAATATGGCCTAATTTTCAGCATTTACTGCTTCTAACGCGCAATAATTTATTCATTATTGGAGAGTTTTATTTTTGCTCTTACTATTCACGTGATTAATGCACTTTTTATGATATAATTTATTAAAATTTTTATTTATCTTTCAATTATTCACGTATAAATACATTTTTATGATGGTATTTTTTAAATATTTATTTCTCTTTATCAGATCCACGTATAAAAATGTTTTTATGAAATAATTTTTCCTACTTGTCACCTTGAACACAGTATTTTGTAACTGTTACTTTAATTTTTTATCAGTTTTTTATATCCCCGAATAAACACGTTTTTTAATTAGGAGAAAATATTGTTATTTTCCCTGCATTAGAATTTAGCATAAAAGTGAAAAAATTACCCTTTTTAAATAAAAAAAAATATTGAAATAATGAAATTTTGAATGAAAACTTAAAAAATAAAGTAAAAAAAATAGTCAAATCAAAATAACAATTTAACAGTGCACACCGTAGTCTTGTGATGCATATTCCTGCAAGAGATAATTAAATCGTTGTACATAGTTTTCTTTGATATATATTTTTTTAACAAAACTCTTTTGGCTGACTTCAACATCATTAAAATAAATACAACTTTAAATAAATCTTCAATTTAAAACTGTAGAGTTCAGAATTTTTGTCGAATATTTTTCTGTAAAATTACCAATTTCTATCTTTTTAACTGAAAAATTTTCTTAATATGTAGCAATATATAAAAATTGACTCAGTACTTACCAGTCATGAAAAACCTCGAGTCACAAAAAAATATATATATATATTTACTGTGACATCATTAAATTTTTCTAAATTTTAGAATACATAGATATAAGTACGAGCATGTGTTTTCCCACTACAGTTATTTCTCATTGGAATATAATTATAATAATGAAAGAACATAATCATAAAGGATAAAAAATAAAAAATCAAATTGAAAAAAATGTATAAGGGAATAAGCAAAATAATTTTCATTAATTAATCCTTAAAGACTTCATTCACATTCTTTTTGAACGTTAAATTACTGAGACATTGCCTAGAAATTTCTTCTAAGTTATTTTCGTTAGTATAAAACTGTTTGCTATATAAAATTCTTTGAATGAAAAAAAAATCACAATATATTGTATATAATTTATGGACTGCAGCCATTGTTTAAAGGGTGGGGGGGAAGCAGAAATAAGTTAAAGTCTTAAAAATAACAACTATTTCTCAGACCTAAAAACAAGGACGTAAAAATTCGTTGGATTATAAATAAAGATAAATAATATAAAACTGTGTCTCCATTACTATTTTTTCACAGGTCAATTAAAAAAATACATGAAAATGTATGAAACGATAAAATACTTTATGAAGATCCATAAAATCACTTAAATTGATAAACATCATTAAATCAAAAAAACATATAATAATTGTGTAGTAATAACGTATTTTTTATAATTCGTTAAACTTTCGTACTCCCAATTAAAAAAAAAAATGTAATTTAACAAATTACAACAACTATTTGGAGAAGGATATTTTCAAAATCTCAAATTTTAAAGACTTATAAATAAATTCTATATTTAAATCAATAATAATAATAAACGTCAATTTTAGGATGATCATAACGAGTCATATATTACGTACGCCGTGCATAAAACATTAATATTCCTAGACCAATGATAAAAACAACAAAATATTAAAGATAGACAACTTTAACTGTTTAAAATGTGCATTTTTATTGGATGGAGTTAATCAGATTGAATCCTGAACGCCTCCTATTATATACGGCATGGATTAAACATTAATATTCCTAGGCGCGTCACAAACAAATTTTAAGTGAATTTTCAGCTTTACAATTTTTAGAACGCAAATTTTTCAAATTCTTAACATCGCACATTTAAAATTTTTACACCGTTGCGTAAAGAGAAAAATGCACTTTTTATTGAAATTTGTTTGAAATCTCTATCTTAATTTGTTTTTAAATTATTATTATTATATTACTTGTTTAGTCATCGTGCAACAGAAGTATTCCATTTTTGGACATTAAACTTGGACCAATCAGGAAATGAATAAAACAAACCAACTTTATTGCTGAATTCAACCAATAAAAAGATTCAGATATGCATGATATACTTTAGATTTTCCCAGTTCTCTACCGGAAACAACAACTGTTTTTTCCAAATAGTTAATAATATAAATAAATCATAAGAAGCAAAAATAAGTTTTTTTTTTCCTATTTTATTGAGAAAAATCTTTAATCTAAAACATTTAAAAGGACACACAATAATTTAATTCATACCTGTAATTCAATTTATAATAGGTTATCTTATCTCACTTACCGTTTTCTGTAATAGTCTGAAATCTTAAATAAGATGATACTTTTCACAAAAATCCCAAAATGCTACAAAAGTACTTCTACACACAAAATTAAAACACGAACACTTTGTGTTTGAACAGTTACAAAAAATTTGAAATATTTAAAATGTAATTATCTCTTCTAAGCAAAATACTCAGAAATAACTGATAGGAAAAGAATGACTTACAGCTTTTAATACTTGAAATGCAGATAATAATTTTCGTTATCAGGAATCCAGCGAGAAAAATTGCACTTCAGCATCGAAATTTCAGATAACGGGGCTCAAAAACCGGAAAGATAAAACATACATTCAAAGGGCGTTTTCTGAAAGGCAAAAGAGGTTAAAGGATAATAATTTTTTATCAATCGGGGCGTTGATTCCATGTTACCTTGTTTTTTTATGTTAATCAAGTTTCCTTGTTTTTTATGTTAATCAGTGGTGCAACTCGGGGGCGGATACGCCAAAGAGGCAAAAACTCAATTGACCTTCTAACATTTTAAATCAAAATGTAAATAATTATCAAAAATAAATGTTTTAACTGAAGAATTAACATAATTAGAGATTACTTTAATGAATGACACATTTCTTATTAATATCATTTAAAATATTTATAAAAATAAATTGGAATACAAATTCTTAAAAAAAAAGCACTTCTAGACTTCATTCAACAACTCCACACATCAAACTATGAATGCACCCCCACCCCCCACATTCTTTCATAACAGCTTTTTTTATATAAATTTTTGCTTAAATCATGGCACGAAGATTTTTAATCTCATTTTAAAATTTGAAATGCACCTGCAAAGTTTTAAATACGCTTTTTTTTATAAACCTTAATTTTCATAATACGGATTGATGGAATTATCCAATACTACAAAATATACTACACTAGCGGCCCGCCCTCGCTTTGCTTCGGGTAGATCAAGTCGTCCAGTCCCATGTCCATAAGGATTAATACCAAGGTAAAAATAAAAAGCTTTTACTGAGACGGCATTTTAATTATTTTTTTTATAAAAAAAACACTTATTGTGACGCAACTATAACAGCCATATGCTGTCGCGACATTTTTTGTAGATAATTATACGTACTGCAAAGTCGTAGTACATTATTTTGTTTTATAATTAATAATGTTCGCAGCGCACGCGATGTAAGAATTTTTAAGGTAATTTTTCTACACCTTGGGATACATTATTGGCATTTTAGTAAGGATCCCTATTTTTTTTTAATATAATATAGCCTATGTTCACCGGAAATAGTGTAGCTGTCCAACGGTGAAAGAATTTTTTTGGTACTACTCTGTTTTCCCGACGACCAATTTCGCCAAATTATACAAATCGCCAAACTAATAGCCAAATTGTACATATTGACGTAATTTTTATTTTAAATAACAAAAAAACAAATAATTAGTAGAATATTAATAAAAATACAAATAAAAAGTCGAAGTAATTACACATTCATTTCAAACACGACACGTGACATTTTAAACACGTGAATCGTGTTTAATGTCATTGAATGTGACATTCACGATCATCCATTATTGGCTATTTAATCTTATAGTTTGGCGATACTTTTTTGGTCGACGGGATAACCTAGTAGTACCGAATTTTTCAAATCCGTCAAGTACTATAGGAATCTATTCAAAACAAACAATAAAATTTTTCTTCCTTATAATATTGGTATAGATGTGACGTCATTATTTACCGATTTTTAATTAGTTACATATATCCATGCTTCTTGTTCCTTTAACAAATACTTCAAAATTGCAACTTTTAACAAATACTTCCTATGTTATTTAAAGTATGACGACATGTTTTTTCAAATCAAATATTTTATTAATAACTTAATTCTTTCTCGTTCACTTTACTTCTAATTATGTCGCCATTTTTCACAGAGAACCTCTTATTAACGTAACCGATATTCGTGCGTCCTATATAATAAAATACTTTTTTTTCCAAGTCACATTTTTTTTCCTTTGAATTATTTTTATTTTAATTTTTTCACGTGGATACTGTTCAACTGAAAATTAATTGCCGAAGAGAAATTATTCCAGTTTTTTATTTTCTTGGCAACGCGAAAGAAAAATGGTTATTTTTTATCGGAAAATTTTTCATTGATTCTGTATGAAAAATACTGAAATTTTGAATTATTAAGGAAAATATTTGAATAAATCAAATAAAAATTAGCCTATGTTCACCGAAAATAGTGTAGCTTTCCAACGGTGAAAGAATTTTTCAAATCCGTCAAGTAGTTTCGGAGCCTATTCAATTCAAACAAACAAACAAATCTTTCCTCTTTATAATATTAGTATAGATTACTAATCTATAATTTGATGCGGACAAAATGTCTAGCGATCAAAAACTTCACCGGACAAAAGTCCTTTTCTGCTCAACAAATGATTGGTTGTTGACTAAGTTTATTTTACAGAAAATAACTTCAAACATTTAAAATAATCTTTCAAATTTAATTGAAGCTTCGATGATGGGATTTCCATAACAGAATTTTTTAGATCATCAACTTGCCACTTCCTGCCCAGAGTCGTAGCTAAGGGGATGTTAGGAGTGACTCAGTCTCACCCTGAAAACGATTACAAGGTCACTCAATGAATTTATGTAAAAAAAAAAATGAAATTATGTTAAAATTTTTCACATAGGTTTGAGCCCATTTCAGAGTTTTGCAGAAATACAAAATTCTAAATAAGTGTTTCAGCACTCGATCATTCGATTTGCACATTGAAAGTTAACACGAAGTTTAATAGTATTGCATTAGTTATACACTCAAATTTTTCATCATCCTATTCTTTTCTTACCATAAAATGAAGTTATCACAACACTTTAATAAGAAACATAGTACCTACAGTATGAATATGAACCAATTTATCTTTGCGCGTCAGAGTGAGAGATAAAATATAAGCCCCCCCCTCCTACATTTTCTTGAGCTCCCCCTCCTATTATTCACTTCTAACTTCGGCCCGGCCCCTCCCTGCTTGTTCCTTACTTATGAGTTATGCAATGGATATTTTCTATAAGTATTAATACTTATATTACATACATTTTTTTTAATTTGATTTTTTTTAATTTATATATTTGCTGCCCTCCTTTCCCTCCCCCTCATTCTTCAAGGAGAAAATATACAATCTATCAAGCTTTGTTAATGCAATTTTGGAAGATACAGATATTTAAAAAAAAACACCAGATAAAGATGATCTGTTTATTGCAGCATTCTTGCTCCCCTATGTGTGTCAGGGGGGGAAGGGGCGGAGCGTGTGTATGTAGTACTACATGTTTGATATATATATTTTTTCAATTCTCTGTTAATTTCCAAAGAAAGGATCAGCAATTTAAAAATGTCCGCTAAAACTTTGCGTTACAGCAAATTACAACTTCAGCGTAATTTTTTCCCGACTGTTATTCAAGTGATTCGGCTCCCTTTACCCCCCCCCCCCTCTAAAATTTAAAAAGTCTTGTTCTACAACACCAAATCTTTCTGACACATTTATGAATTCATTCGAAAACTAAAAAAAATTTGCAGACATAACTATTGAAATTATTTATTATCTAATGTTTTATTTTTCACTTTCTGTTATATGAATTATATCCTGAGATGCAAAAGACTTTATTCTCGTGACGGCAGTTATTCTTCCTTTTACATGCTGTCGCATCCGGGAGTTCAGATCAAAACGCTAACCTTAAAGACGTTTTTTGAAAGATTTTTTACCTTTATCCAAAAATGGAAAACTGTTCAATTGCATACATTAAAAAAAATAATAATAATAAAAGATCATCTGCACGTTTCATGCGTTTAAAAACAACAATGAATCGAAACATGAGTTAGAAAGTATTCAGTTTGGATATGTGGGAATTGCTATAATCTGAAACACGGCTTACGATAAAGAAATGTGAAACACATTGTATAATATCAATGTGAAATATAAGAACAGTAAGTCTTGTTTACGTCCATTAATAACTATATCGTAATAATAATAATAATTAATAACCAAGATCTAAATAGTTTTAAAATTTTGTTATAGTAAAAACGCATCTCATTTGTTACGTTTGGCGTGCAATTTTCAATTTGTTTCTTTTAGTGGGGCTCTATACTAAAAAGCCAATTAATCACTTTCAGAAGTAATGCACGGAATCATAATGATACCTTGGTCTTCAAAGTTTTCAATCAAATCCTGAACTAGTATTAAAAAATGCTCTGACGAGCACCAAAAAAGGTTAATATGTTTTTAAGTATGAAAAAGGGTTTGACAAGTGCTTCTGTTAATTATTGAGCATGAGGAAGGACAAGGGATCCCTTCTTGGCTACAACTCACTTCAATGCCAACTTTTAAAAAATCATATTTGCGCTTTTTCCATATGAAAGAAATTTGCGGTTCTTTAGTAGAACTTTCCACCGTGCTTTAGATGTTAACCAGGGGTGTAGTCGTAAAAATAAGATAGGATATATGCTCTAAGCAGAGGGATACCCTAGAATGTGTATACTATAAGCTTTCTTGAGAAATAATGTATATGGTGTTCTATTAAAAAGTCCAGAAGGCATACGGCGTATAACATGCACTTACATCCCTGATGTTAACTGCACTGTTCACTCTGCACTATACTACAAATAAATTTTCTGTGCAATTATACACTTAGGGCATGCTTGGTGCCAGTGCATGAATGTGGTGCAGGAACTAGGTTTTTGGCACTGTGTCGTCTTCCCTTACATTTATGTCTAATTAAGCTGCACCTTTACTGGTTATGTCTTTACACTATACATTTTTATAGTAACTGCGACTGATTTGTTTTCACGGAAAAAGCGCAAATATGATTTTTTAAAAGTTGGCATTGAAGTGAGTTGTAGCCAAGAAGGGATCCCTTGTCCTTCCTCATGCTCAATAATTAACAGAAGCACTTGTCAAACCCTTTTTCATACTTAAAAACATATTAACCTTTTTTGGTGCTCGTCAGAGCATTTTTTAATACTAGTCATTTAATTTTTTGATAAAAACTGAAGATTTTCTAATATCTTAAAAAGAAAAATAACTGCTGCTGTCAAAATTTATAAAATGATAACAACAGCATAAAATTTTGATGTATCAGAATAATTATAAAAGTCATTGCATTGCTATATAAAATGCATGATAAGAAAAATAAACCATGGATTTGAACGAGAAAAGTACAGAACTTTATTAAAAGAATTAAAAGCCATACCAATTAAATATATTCAAGGTAATTTCTCAAATAAAACATTCACAACTAGAAAAATTCTAGAAATTGAATAACAATTAACATAAGAATATTCCCGAAGGAATAATAATTTAACACAAACGCATTTCTAAATAAAACGAACTTACATCCGACGGGATTTGAACTCTATACCCGCTGCTGAGCAGCCAAATGTCTTACCACGAGAGTCCTAGTTTAACACCAGAGATGTTGCAAATTTTGCTATAATACCTATATAAATACCAGCATAAGTCTTGTGACTGTCATCAACATCTCCGATCTGATTGTTTTATTTTTTATATGCCCGACGGCTATTTTCCTACTTTTATTTTAGCTACTCGAAACAATCGCCAAATAGGTTTCCTTCGCCATAATTTCATTTTAAATATAAAGCTGTCACTAGCTTTATTTAAAATACATGACTTTCATTAAAAAACACATAAATTAAAAATACATATATCAGATACATTTAACTTGCACGTTTTTCTTTCATTTTATTAAAAATACTATAAGTAAATATATAACTACTTAATTTATCCCATCGACCAAAGAACGATAGACAAACTGTAAGATTATATGCCAATAATGGATGAACATAAATGTTACACTTCCTTGACATTAAACCCGCTACACTTGTTTGTTAAGTAATCAAATGATTTTAATTCGATGATTTATTTATATTTTTATTAATGTTTGACTAATTTATTTGTTCTTTTGTTATTTAATATAAATTTTATGCCAATAAGCGAATAGCTCTTGATATTAATTGAGAAAAATATAATATATAATTTATTAAAGTTACTTTATGGTTGTATCCGCCGACATTATTTGGTTAAATAAAAAGCATTTAATTCCTTACAAATTTCCGCTAACATTGATATTTTTGGTACCTTCGTATTAATGCCACCGCAGTAGAAGTTGTGCTAATGCGCCAATAAAGAGTGATCTTGTTGTTCGTGCCTTTTTAGTGTTTTTTTTTTTTTTTTTTTTGTGCTCATTTTGACGTAATTTTTAGTATTTTAGTACTTTTTTAACCTATTTTTGATACCATTTTTTTTGTGCGCGTGCGAACAAGATTGCTCTTTATTGGCACATTAGCGCAACTTCTGCTGCGGTGGCGTTAATACGCAAGTACCATATTTTTATGCTCTTTAATAAATTCTAATATTACATTTAAAATACTTCAATGTTATTCACATATGCGATATCTTACAAATATCTCTTTATGGTTTGATTTAATAAATTCTGCATTAAAATATGAAAACTTTTATTATAGTCTAAGAGCTAGCAACGTCAAAAATCACGTCATTTTATCAAGGCTCATTTTTTAGTATGTTTTTCCCTTTCATGGTTGAATACGTTTGCAAGCGGTCTGGCAGTCGGGAGACGTTGCGTTTACCTGTGGCAGAAGGGGTTATGCAGGTCAAAAACCTTCAAAATCACGTCATTTTATCAAGGCTCATTTTTTTATATGTTTTTCCCTTTTATGGTAGAATACGTTTGCAAGCGGTCTGGCAGTCGGGAGACGTTGCGTTTACCTGTGGCAGAAGGGGTTATGCAGGTCAAAAAGCTTCAAAATCACGTCATTTTATCAAGGCCCATTTTTTAATATGTTTTTCCCTTTTATGGTAGAATATGTTTGCAAGCAGTCTGGCAGTCGGGTGACGTTGCGTTTAAGTGTGGCAGAAGGGGTTATGCAGGTCAAAAAACTTCAAAAATCCGCCATTTTATCAAGGCTCATTTTCTTGTATGTTTTTATCAAGCTTAAAAATTACAAGATATTACTCTTTGGACAGCAGACAACCTATAATTAATTTGCCAGACACAAATTCGGTTGCAAAGTTAATGCCAAACGGCTTTAAATATGGCAACGAAAGTACGTGTTCCAAGAGTGGTTTATAAATTAAATTTTATAAGACCTCTTTACGTCATTTTATCAAGCTTAAAAATTACAAGATATTACTCTTTGGGTAGCAAACAACCTATAATTAATTTGCCAGACACAAATTCGGTTGCAAAGTTCATGCCAGACGGCTTTAAATATGGCAACAAAAGTGCCTGTTCCAAGAGTGGTTTATAAATTAAATTTTATAAGACATCTTTACGTCATTTTATCAAGCTTGAAAATTACAAGATATTACACTTTGGATAGCAAACAACCTATAATTAATTTGCCAGACACAAATTCGGTTGCAAAGTTAATGCAGACGGCTTTACATATGGCAACGAAAGTGCCTGTTCCAAGAGTGGTTTATAAATTAAATTTTATAAGACCTCTTTACGTCATTTTATCAAGCTTAAAAATTACAAGATATTACTCTTTGGATAGCAAACAACCTATAATTAATTTGCCAGACACAAATTCGGTTGCAAAGTTAATGCAGACGGCTTTACATATGGCAACGAAAGTGCCTGTTCCAAGAGTGGTTTATAAATTAAATTTTATAAGACCTCTTTACGTCATTTTATCAAGCTTAAAAATTACAAGATATTACCCTTTGGATAGCAAACAACCTATAATTAATTTGCCAGACACAAGTTCGGTTGCAAAGTTCATGCCAGACGGCTTTAAATATGGCAACGAAAGTGTCTGTTACAAGAGCGGTTTATAATCTAAAAATTATAAGACCTCTTTACGTCATTTTATCAAGCTTAAAAATTACAAGATATTAGTCTTTGGATAGCAGACAACCTATAATTAATTTGCCAGACACAAATTCGGTTCCAAAGTTAATGCCAGACGGCTTTAAATATGGCAACGAAAGTGCCTGTTACAAGAGCGGTTTATAAATTAAATTTTATAAGACCTCTTTACGTCATTTTATCAAGCTTAAAAATTACAAGATATTAGTCTTTGGATAGTAGACAACCTATAATTAATTTGCCAGGCACAAATTCGGTTTCAAAGTTAATGCCAGACGGCTTTAAATATGGCAACGAAAGTGCCTGTTCCAAGAGCGGTTTATAATTTAAATATTATAAGATCTCTTTACGTCAGTTTATCAAGCTTTAATATTACAATATATTACTCTTTGGATAGCAGACAACCTATAATTAATTTGCCAGACACAAATTTTATTTTGAGTATTGAACAAATACATTTTATATAATGGAAAAAGATCTACTAATAAAATAATAAGCTTAAGACATTATTATTAAAAAATTATTTCACACATAAATGTACATTTTCAAGATCCTCGTCGTCATCACTTGTGTCATTATTATATTCATCAATGTCATTATCATCATCGGTTGTATTAATGTCTTCCATCATTTGATTATCTGTAGAAAAAATATAATTAAAAAACAATCAATTCATTATGCATTTTTAAAAAAATCTAAAATCAATATTTACCTTGAATGATAACATCAGCAACTGTCGATGGCAATTGATCACCAAGAAACCAAATGAAATCATATTTGTCTCCGTTCCTGGTCCAACCACAATCTTCTGGTAATAATGGAGAAGGATCCTTCATATGAACATTTCTCCAAAATTTAGTTACGTAACGTGCTCGTAAGAAATGCTGTCGTAATTCCGATTTGCAAGGTGGTAGGTTTGATGAATCGAAATTCTTATATATTTTTTCAAAATTGTCATTGATTTTTTTAGATTTGAAAGTCCTCTCAAATAAATAAAATCTAGCATCATTGACATTATTAACGTGAGGAACTCCATACATATTACAAACAAATTTTTCCAACGTTAAGAATGCACGTTCAAGTGTATCTTCGCAAACAGTTTCAAGATCTTGAAATGCTAACTGATATTCTTCGGTTTCTTCCAATAATTTAAAAGGCCTGAGCTTGCCTTTTCTGAAAAATGCTGGTATATAATCACACCCTGTGACAGCGTGAAATCCTGGCAAAGCCTTTGATATTGAACAACCAAGGATACTATGTAGTTGATTAACGTTTATATAGCGCTCGTGATTTCCTACACCCATGTTTACCCACAGTTTCAAGGGAGCCTTTAAATGGTCCATATTACCGAGAAGTATAATTAAAATGTCTGAATCCGAGCACCTCACAACAATTTCAGCATTAAAATTAATTTGGCAAATGTTGTATACAATTCTGGAATCCGCTTCTTCGTGTTTTTCACATGTTAGATTATCGTCTTTCATCATATTTACTTTATTATTTTCAACACGATAACAGTAGCATTGATCAAAACTTAAATGAACGATTTTATTGTTAATAAAGGGTACCATATCATCAGTAGACCAGTGGTGAATGAAAAATTTTACTAATGCTGTTTTAAAATGAGTATTTTTGAGTTGAGCTATGAAATTGTGTGGTCTGATTTGATTGGGTCCAATTAGAACTTGACTGGTCGACTCATTTCGGCGTGTACGCTCACAATCTTTAATTGAAGGCGTGAAGTATTGATCGAATATGATGTCTATTCGAGTTGCATTAAACTTACATATCATGCTCAAAACTTTTTTAGAAATGCCGTCATACGTTTTCGGTATTTCCTTCATCAGGTGCAACATGAAAAAACCATCCAATACAGCTGTATCAAAATACGATGGTTGTTGGATGACCTTGTCGCATATAGCAGCTTTTTTTTCAATTAGTTTGGTTAATTGAGCTTTATCTGTTTTGCATATACTTCCATCAGTATGGCACATTGATGTTGGCACAGGTGTAAGAGGATATGTAAGTACTTTTTCAATATCTACTTTATGACTTAATGATATTCCCAACATCCGGCCAAATATATTCCTTTGCATTCTTAATTCTACAACTTTATTATTAAGAAAGACCTTTCTTTTCTTTGGAGCAGCGGCAAAATTTAGTATTTGAAGTTTTTTTATAGGTTTTTCAAATCTATCCGAATTAACAGCACATTCATTAATGAATTGTTCTCTCAAAGCATTACCATTTTCTTCAACATTTAATAGAAATTCAGTTACATCAGGTGATACGGGCTTCCCTGTAGCAATATTGTGAAGATGATCTGGATCTAAACTTTCTTCGAATGGATTAAAATTTTTTTTAATATTTCTACAAAATTTTCAACTTGTTTTTCATAAATTTGTATTCGATGAGGTTCTAAATCTCCAGTTACATCTTGTAATTGTCTTAATCCACTGATCTGAAGGACATGGGAAATTAGAGCAGCTCTAATACTATGACTTTTTGCCCAGCGTTGACGAGCTGATATAGAGTTACTGAAATGTGAAACTCCTGTTAATCGTCTTGCTGCGTCAGCATTTATGGTTTGTTCAAGTGTTAGATCTACTGGTATTCTCGAAAATGGCTTGTCGGTTCTTTTTATTCCAAAGAAACCTTTCTCCAAATCATCTTCAAGTCCTGGATGAGTTTCGTTAACATTATTTAAATTATCTGAATATAATACAGTCCATCGTGCGTAATTCTGCTGGTTAAATATAAAAAATAAATTTGTTATTTTCGTGATTACATATTTGTACATTTCAAAATCACCCATGCGTATGCTTCTTGATAGTGTGATATAATAATTCACAAGTTGTACATAAATCATGTAATATTGAGCTGTTTTTCCATGATCACCCCGTCTTGTGGCTTCTTCAAATTTTTGATAAGATGTTAGTATTTCAAATAATGTTTTGTTAGGTAGCAATTCTGTCATCGTCGATGAATCAGAAACCTTCATTTCTTGATATTTTAACAAATCGTCATAAATCACCTCTTTCAGAAAGGCATAATCCAAGTTTTTGGTTCTCAAAAATTTCTCAAAATGCAAAACTTGCAATCCCAAAGCAGTCAACGGATGCAGACGTTTACAACGATTGAAATGTTTGCCTTCGATTATTCCATTTACGGATCCACTGGCTATAATGTTACTTTCAACCATCATATGCGATAACCCGCACTCATTTATGAATGTTCCAATTGCTTTAAAAAAAGCCATCATTAAATGAAATGAACCCAGATGTATAAAAAGATTATTAAACCGTGGCTGTTCAATAGCTTGAACCTTAAAGGCAATTTTAGCGATAGCTAAGTCATATGTAACTTGCACGTACTTTTGATTACACTCTTTACCAATAGTTTGACTCTGTTCCATTGTATTGACCACTACTGATGTGTTAGTCGGTGATAAATTAATAGGTGTAAGATACGATACTTTTTGCTTCAGACTTTTGTCCTCAATTAATTTGCAATTAAAGCCTGTCCACATTGGAGTATTTGGTATGTGAAATACATGTGAAATTACCCATAATGTATCTATTGTTTGTATTAATGTGATGTTTTTTGGAGGAGTCGATTGCCCACTATCAACAGATTTTAAATGTCCGACCATCTTTAATCGCTTAGGATATGGAGTGATTTCAGGGACAATGGTTTCAAATGTTCTTCTTCTTTTTTGAAGCACTGGTGACGTACAGTCAGAATATGTCCTCTTTTCGCCTATATTACCTTCGTTATGAGAATAATCATCAATGTTTTGGTAAATTATTCCGACAGTATCGTGTAAAGTTTCTTTACCACTTAAGGTATCGACGTATCGGTCAAAGTTATCGAATGCCACTCCTGTTGATAATGATGGATTGAGGCAAATGTCAGCAGGACAAATTTGAGAACGGTGGACAGATGAAATCGTAACTTCAGTTTCCAATTCTTCCAGGGCATTGTAATTACAGCAGTGTCCAAAGCGATTTAAAATGTTAATAATTTTTCTACTGCTCGTTAAACTTTTTACAGTCATACCAAGCGTAATATGTTTAGATGGCTTTACAGAACCATTACTAACACAGAAAATTGCATCTGATGCCAACGATGTGCTTAATCTCTTACAATTTGTGCCGTCTTTGCGGCGAATATCTTTTCCACCTATCAAAACTTTATAAAATCGCTCCAACTTTGCTGGAATCGAACACTCACCATTGATTAAATCTTCAGTCGTCAATTTAAATGGTAGTTTACGTTTATTAATATTCAAAATAATGTTACGTAAGATTAATGCCACCTTATCAATAAGATCATCCTCTACAAGATCAGTAAATTGATTTTCGTCTATTAGAGCAGCATCTTTGTGCAATATTATTTTCTTTTTACATTTCATAACAATTTTAATATTTTTGTTAAATTCCATTAGTATTTTTTCTTCAAGGTGTTGTGTTGTTATGAAGTCAGTAGCCGGTATTGATGCAACTTCTAATTTTTTCTTCAAATCGTTGTTGTAAATGTCACAAAGTGATGACAAAAATATGCACTTTTTATTTTTGATGACATCTTCTTGAATTAGCAGTATAATGTTGTCAAATATAGATTTATGAACTTGCCTTGTTAAATGCCAGAAAGTAGGTGGATTATTCGCGATTGATTTATTGTAATTATTTACATATGCTACTTTGCATAACTGATGATAATAAACGGTTTCACCAGCTGATTTCATACTGTTTATATTTTGAAATAAATTATCGTCTTTTAATGCATTCGTCCATTCAATAATTTTCTCATAAATGCTCTCATCATTACTGAAATGCAAGGTTTGTTTTCTACCCTTACATTGTTTGCGTTCTTTATTGCAAAAGAAGCATTCTTTCTTGAAGGTACTTATGGCACCCGTACAATTTTGATTTTCAGACATAATAATTGGACTCAATGTGTAAATTAATGTCATCGGTAGCAGTAGGGAAATCTTCAGCAACTGAAAAAACGTGATCACTATTAACATGAGTATCCATTTCAGAAGTTAATTGTGATGATGGAGTTGAATAAGATGTGCTGGGAAAATCATAGGAGGATGATGAATCTGTCAAAGTTTGATCTTGATATTTATTCATCAAAGCCGTAAAACTGCTATAACACTGTCTATGATATCCATCGATCGTATTGACGGTGCAAGGTAGTTCAATATCATGGTACTTTAATTTGTGCTTCTTACGTATATATAAAATTTTCTTACATTTATTTAAGGTATCCTCAGCAAAAATGAATATATTTTCTTTCTTACTACGACAAAAAACGCACTTTTGTCCATTATTGGACATCGTAAATGAATTTAACTTCGAAAATTCAGAAAACGCACTACCAAAAATATTCTTATTCCAAAACACAAAAAATCGTTTGCCCTAGAAAAGTAGAAGTTGATTTTGTTTTTTGCTTTCTAGCTGCTATAAAATCCAATAATTAAGGTATTATAATTAAAAATATAAATTTCAAACTATCGATATAATTCAAATAATTAAGAGCGAATATTGAATAATAAAATATAGAAATATTTATAGAAATATTATTTGTTATTTAAAAATAGAAAAAAGAGAGAAAAAAGAGAAAAGGAATGACAATGTATGCCATGGAGTTTCAATTTTGCTTATTTTTCGTCTGCGGAGATTTTATGAAAAAGAATAAATGTTTGTAAAAAAAAAAAAAAATTGTGAACAAATATTTTACTTTTAAAATTTGATTCAGAAAAATAACATTTACGATTACATATATTTAAATTAATTACACAAAATAACTTTTTTTTCGACAACACTATACATACGAAGACGAATAAACGACTGCTGCTATGGTAACAATTAAGGGTTGACATTAAAGGAAACCAAATCCCTTAAAAGATGCCATTTCTTGAAACAGGCACTTTTGTTGCCATATATAAAGTCGTCTGGAATTAACTTTCATCCGAATTTGTGTCTGGCAAATTAATCATAGATTGTCTGCTAGCGAAAGAGTAATATCGTGCATTTTTTTAAGCTTGATAAAATGAGGTAAAGATGACTTACAATTTTTAAACTATAAACCACTGTTAAAACAGGTATTTTCGTTGCAATGTTTAATGCCGTCTGGCATTAACTTTGCAACCGAAATTATGTCTTGCAAATTAATTATAGATATCTGATATCCTAAGAGTAATATGTTATCTATAAATGTAGATCTGGCAGGGTCTTCGCGACATTGGTAACGTCTAGCAATAATGGATTAATATCACAAAAAATTAGTATAAACAAATGTTACAAACGAAAATCATGCTAAAATGGCGGATTTTTGAAACTTTTTGATCTGCATAACCCCTTCTGCCACAGGTAAACGCAACGTCAACAGACTGCCAGACCGCTTGCAAACGTATTCTACCATAAAAGGGAAAAACATATAAAAAAATGAGCCTTGATAAAATGACGTGATTTTGAAGGTTTTCGACCTGCATAACCCCTTCTGCCACAGGTAAACGCAACGTCTCCCGACTGCCAGACCGCTTGCAAACGTATTCTACCACAAAGGGGAAAAACATATTAAAAAATGAGCCTTGATAAAATGACGTGATTTTGAAGCTTTTTGACTTGCATAACCCCTTCTGCCACAGGTAAACGCAACGTCTCCCGACTGCCAGACCGCTTGCAAACGTATTCTACCATAAAAGGGAAAAACATATAAAAAAATGAGCCTTGATAAAATGACGTGATTTTGAAGGTTTTCGACCTGCATAACCCCTTCTGCCACAGGTAAACGCAACGTCTCCCGACTGCCAGACCGCTTGCAAACGTATTCTACCACAAAGGGGAAAAACATATTAAAAAATGAGCCTTGATAAAATGACGTGATTTTGAAGGTTTTTGACCTGCATAACCCCTTCTGCCACAGGTAAACGCAACGTCTCCCGACTGCCAGACCGCTTGCAAACGTATTCTGCCACAAAGGGGAAAAACATATAAAAAAATGAGCCTTGATAAAATGACGTGATTTTGAAGGTTTTCGACCTGCATAACCCCTTCTGCCACAGGTAAACGCAACGTCTCCCGACTGCCAGACCGCTTGCAAACGTATTCTACCACAAAGGGGAAAAACATATTAAAAAATGAGCCTTGATAAAATGACGTGATTTTGAAGCTTTTTGACTTGCATAACCCCTTCTGCCACAGGTAAACGCAACGTCTCCCGACTGCCAGACCGCTTGCAAACGTATTCTACCACAAAGGGGAAAAACATATTAAAAAATGAGCCTTGATAAAATGACGTGATTTTGAAGGTTTTTGACCTGCATAACCCCTTCTGCCACAGGTAAACGCAACGTCTCCCGACTGCCAGACGGCTAGCAAACGTATTCTACCATAAAATGGAAAAACATATTAAAAAATGAGCCTTGATAAAATCAGGTGACGAAAACGTTGCTAGCTCTTAGACTATTAGTATTCTTTTGTTCGAAATCACCTGAATAAATCAAATTTTATATTTGGTACGTCTCGACGTCATAACTAAACGTCATCATTAAAGTAATCTTTTTCGTTAATGACTTTTATTTTTTTAACCTAAATTCATTAATTTTCTAAACTTAAAAATTTTTAATGGCAACATTTTTCCTTTTGAGTAATTTGGCGAATAGTTTGGCGATTTCTATAAATGGGTGAAATTGGTCGACCTGATAATCAAGTAGCACCTTACGTAATATAAATAAAATAGGTATGCATTTTTGGCACAGATGTCATATACGCACCATGTTGGCGAATTTTTTTTTCTGACGCCAATGTCATATGCGCATCGGAGTATTTAACTGAATCCAGAGTGTCGTTATTTTGCTTGACATGTCAACCCGGATGTTGTTATTTACTTTTTAATAAATAATTTTTTCTTTTTTTTAAATATGTAAATTGTTTTGTTCTATTAAACAAACCTTTTTTTATTTATTGTTATTACCTTTCAAAAAATATATACCGGGTGTCCCAAAAATGACTGATGGATTTTAAAATTCAATAACTTGCAAACGGTGGCAGCTATTTAAAAATTTTTTGCAGGAGGGTTATGTACAATGTCAGGAGTATTTTTTACCGTAACTTTTGATTTTAGTTCGAATTTCAACCAATAGATGGCGCTGACAGCAATTGAAGCCTAGGTCGACGCCGAAACTGACCTCACTCAACACTGATCACCTGGCCTTCAATCGCTATCAGCGCCATCTATTTTTTGAAATTCGAACTAAAATAAAAAGTTACGGTAAAAAACTCCTGACATTATACATAACCCTCCTGCAAAATTTTTTTAAATAGCTGTCACCGTTTGCAAGTCATTGAATTTTAAAATCCATCAGTCATTTTTGGGACACCGGGTATGTAACTGGTATCCCAAAACGAGATTTTCGCCAAATTGGCTTTAGAAAAAAACTAACGCCAATGTGATTCGTATATGACATTTGTGCCGCATTTTAATATAGAAACAGAAAAAATTCGTACGAAAACAAAAATTAAAGTTCATCAGGTTTGTTTTCAGAGCTATTTATATATTTTGGCATCATACCCTCCCTTTTTGAAGCCAAAATAGCACCAAGCTTTGGCAAACATATTTATATTAATCAGACATTCATAAAATAAGTAATAATTTAATTGACCTAGAATAATTTAACGTACCCTCAAAAAAAAAGCTGACACATTCTCACGTCCGAATCATCATGGAGCGCCCGACTCACCGCTCTTGTGTTGCGCCAAATTGGATTTCTTACCGGTACGCCCTTACCTTACATCTCAAAATGTAAAACCATATTTTTACGCTTATCTTTTAATTGTCCTGTAGATTTTTCCATTCATGTCTAATTATTCATAAAATAATAACTGGGAAAAGTATTGGTATGAACGTTTGTACTTAATAACTTTACATATCTTTTTGTCTTGTACAATTAAAAAAACTAATAATATTAATGTCAATCTTGTGTTAAATCAGTCTTTGAAATAAAATATTACGTGATGGAAAAACACGGTTACGTCGCTTTTGCGGTTAAAAACATTTGCTATTCGGTCTTTCGGCGCCATTTTTGATTTATTCGCCAAACACACCACCAGCATAACTTTAATAATAATGAACTTTTCCGCAAAATCTTGTCCTGATTGCCTAAATTTGTTCATTTCATCTTATGGACCTTCAGATAAGCAAGTAAATAAAATTACGAATAAAAGTATCATATTACAGTGGCTAGCATAAATTTAAGAGAGACTAAACTTTTTGCCAGAGGCGGCTTTTAACTTAAATAAATGAGAAATTAATAAATAAAAAAAATATTTCACTTCGCTCGTCAAAATAGATAGTGAATATGATACATGAAAATAACAACAAATAAGTATTTTTTCACGTGATTTATCTAATCTATTTATTTATTTTTATGTTCATTTAAACTTACATGCAACAATTACAAGAAGAAGTAAATATAAGAAATATATAAGAAAAAGACTAAGTTCAGCTGGAAATTTCAGACAAAAATTCGATTTTCTCAGCGACCGACAAACATACAAAGATGAAAAAAAAAACTGTTCTGAGTTTTACCATGAGGATTAAAATAAACCATAAACGAAGTTAATCCATCCACGGAAACGTTAGCAAGACTTTGTTGAATTTTTTGCTTTCATTTTTTCATTAAAAATTAAATAAAAAACTATTCTAAGCTGCAGTAATTTTTTTAATGCTATAATTTTATTCGTCTCGTCGAGTTCTATCTTTAAAAAAAATTTTCACTGCCGTATCTCAACTGGTTCGACAGAAATTTTAGAAAGTTGTTTGCACTTTCTATTTCTTAAACATATTATACCAAACGCTACCGCGTTTGCTATGATATAATTTAATGAGGTGTGTGCGCGATTTTATACTGTCGCAGTGAATGTATTAGTGAATTTTGTAGTTTGACTTTTAATTAAACTAGTACACCGAACCCGGGGTTGCCGGGTCACAAAGTAAAGATGAAAAACTTTTTTTAAATTTAAAATTGGAAAGTCTAATAAATTTTTTCTGCGTAATAGGCTTTTTAAACTGCCAACTAATTCCAAATAGCAATTTTATATGAAACATATTATTTATGTAATCATATACAGCTTTAAAAATTATCGGTACTTCCGTATTAGCGGGGCCGTAGCTAAGGGGGTGTTATGGGCGGCTCAGCCCCCCCCCATTAAAATATTTTGCCCCCCCCCCTGGAAAAGATTCCAAGGTCACTCAATGAATTTCTGTTCCGAAAATTCAAATGAAATATTGTTTAAAAATCTAATTTAGTTTTGAAACCTTTTCACAGTTTTGCAGAGTTACTAAATTGTATCTAATATAAGTATTTCAACACTCCCTCATCCTATTTGTACATATGAAGCTAACATGATGGGCTATTTTGCAGCAGTTATACACTCAAAACTTCATCATCATATACTTTTCTGAGCATAAAATGAAGTTATTTTAACAGTTTAATAAGAAACAGAGTACCTACAATATGAATATGCACTAATTTATCTTTCTGCGTCAGAGAGAG
This sequence comes from Maratus speculifer, assembly GCA_964019185.1. NCBI lineage: Eukaryota > Metazoa > Arthropoda > Arachnida > Araneae > Salticidae > Maratus > Maratus speculifer. The sequence goes on from OZ025303.1 coordinate 26,316,671, forward strand.
AGAAAAAAAACTATGAGCCCTCCCTATTGTTCACTACGGCCCTGCGTATTAGACGCAAGGTAGCAGTTATTAGCCAAAGATTTCGCCAAAGAATAAAATTGCATTCTCAGTTTTTAAAAACAACTAAGAAAATATGACACCCAGATATTTTTAAAACACATTTTTGTAAAGGTTAATTGGTGTATCTTTTGTAAAGTAAGTTTACAACGAACTAAAAGTCACTAAATTCATAGATAAAAACGAAATAAAACCAACAACATTCATCGGGTTTTATAGCCGACGATATATTGACATAACAGGTTTTTAATTACTGTATTTTTCAGTTGCTATGAAAAAATGACAACTAAAATATACAGTGATCTGTTATTTTCCATGGAGAAAAGAGATAGATGGAGGTGCCGTATGCGATTAAAACGGTTTGATTGGCGTTATTCTTCCGATATAAGTCTCTCATTCGACCCAAACAAAACAATCACATGAAATAGAGACCGAATTTTTTAACATAATTTTTTCTCTAAATGAAAAAGATCTGAATATATTTTAGCATTATAAAATAGCATTTCATTGTATTATGAATTAAAATTGCATCGCTAAAAGTTTTTCTTTTTTGTGAAAGCACGCCGTTGTGTTTGATGCAATGCAGCGAATTTTAGAGTTACATTTTTGGCGTCACCTCCAGCCACTAAACTGCATCTCTATTTTTTTTTTCTTTTTTACTCTATGGCTATTTTTTCTCTTTTTCCCTCATATATGCGATACTCATGTTGCCACCATTAGAGAAATTGAACCAAAAACTACAAAAAAATTAATATCTCAAAAACAAATTGAGATACAGTTTTCTAATAAACGGCATTTAAAAGTGCATTTTTTTCTCTAAACGATGGTATAAAGATTGAAAACGTGCAATGTCTAGAAGTTTAAAAATTTACAAAAGCGAAAATTGCAAAACCGAAATTTCATCGGAAAGTGTTGCCATTCAAAACATGACGTATGCGTTACGCACAGATACGTTTGGCCTTTATTATATAGATTTTGCAAGCATTTCGTGAAGGAGTCAAACTTTTCAACACATAAAAAATATTTTATAAATTTTCATTATTGTTTTTTCATACTATAAAAAGAAATAGCTAAATTGTAAAAATGCATAACACAGTTAAAAAACTTTTTTTAGAAACACGTGGCAATGTATCGAGCTCATATTTGTAACCCTGTATATGATCAATGGATTTTTATATTCTTTGTATAAGAATGAAACTCATTAGCAAGGTGGTCAGTGCGCGTGTTTACAAGCTTTAAGTCCCTAGTTCGATTTCGGGCGGCAGACTGATCAAATTTCACTTAGCTTTATATCCTTTAGGTGTCAATAAAATGTGTCCCAGACTTGCTTGGAAACTAAACATTGAGGGTTCCTCGTTAGTTTGACGACTTGGCTGGGACATATGGTGTATTGCACATTAGTGTTCACAGTCAAGAAACCGGGACTTGGATACTGTAGGCCAGGATTTTCATTGGTTTGCAGGACTGCAGTGTAAATTTAGTTTTTACATACTTTACAAAACATTAATTCCTTTGGAAAACCTGTAACATAACTGAAAAAGCGTTGCTGTTAGTTTTTATGCAAAGACGGTAATGTATTTATATCTTTTTGGGTCGACTAGTATATGAATTTATTTATGTTGTACTCATATCCCATAGAAGTATAAAAATGAATTCAGCTGAAAAGGAAGGTTTAAAATGCATATTTACCCATTTTTACCCATCATCTCCATTTGAACTCTTTTGGCTATCCTTTTATAGGATCAATAGAATTTACACACACCAAACGATACATTAAAATTTTGTTAAACTTTAAAATGCTGCTAAACAATAAAACTGAAAACGCACTTCCGGCATGTTTTTCTCATATATGGTCATGCATCTGACTTCTTTTGCGTGGTCCTGTAAAAAGGTAAAATACAAGTACGTTAAATGCTGTACGCATTACATTATGTTTTTAGTGGATGTTGTATTTAAGCTATTTCAAGAACATCTTTCTAAGGGATCCTAATTGTATTCACGAAGTTTTGAAGGAAAACTCCGAACGTTCAGGACACGACAGCTATTGTGTTCGAACCCAGCATCTCCGGTCGCTTATCTTTGAAAACAAAATTTCTCAATCAATGGTGGGGCTTACAGAGTAACCAAATTTATAGAAAAATATTTTAACTGTGTTGAAAATTGGTTAAAAATGACAATGAGTTTTGATTTTGCACTTGTTAAAAAGTGGTAAAAAAGGTAGCTGCAAAAAAAGACTCTTTTATCTAGATTAAATGTACTCTTTCAAGTGAAATACTGATTAGAATCGAATGCGTTCTCAAAATAAAGAAAATATTTCTTTACTAGACATGAATCTCTAATTATTTCGTTTTATCTGAAACATTCAAAATTAAACGTGTAACACATATGAGTTTAACTTAAAATTATTTAACATGCATTAATTTTCAAAGAAATTTAAAATTACTTATCTCCTATAGATTTATCGAAGAACTCAATAAACGAAACTGAGTGAAAAAAAAAGAAAAAAAAATGCTCCAGTTCTAACACCTGTGGATAAGATAACAATTGATGCCAGTTTCGAAAATGTTTACTTTTGTTACGAAAAGGAATAATGCAGCAAATAATGATAAGCTCTTATATTAAAAACAAGTAAGAAAAATCATGCGTTAAGCATAGATTATGAAACACTTTCCAACACTTCCTGAAATCTTTAATAAAACTTTGTTATTTAGGGAAATAAGATGCTACTGTCCATATCCAAATGCGAACAGCCCTGCATTTGAACCGTCGTCGAGTCGATTGCGAAACATATATATTATATAATGGGATAATTTAGTTTAGTAAGAAAACTGGTTGAAATTTCTCTTGCAACTCTTTATTCTAAATAGATGGAAAATACTTCAATACTTTTGTACAGCCCTGTAATTTACCTAGTACCTTTATTAAACGACAGTATTTTGTTAAAATTTAGCTCAAACAAACACATTCTTAAATCTCTTCTTCCAGAAAATATTACCAGACGGCCAAACAAACCGAATGCATGGAAAATGTTAAAAAGTTGTTTTTTGAAGGACAAAATTGTAATATGGTAATAACCACAGTTCTTTTAATGCATTTATGCTGTCCGACATATCGCATATATTTATTTACATATATGTCCAGCCAGTTCATGAAAACGTATTAAATACATTTTAATATTTTGAGAATACATCAAAATGCTCAAAATTTTATACAGAACGGCAACTTTATCGATATAACATATCACATGAAAACACTTCCATTATGACCAGAGGCGTAGTGGAAGGTATACGGGGGGTAAACGCCTTATACCTTCTGGATTTTTTAAGGAGCATTGCATACCCTCTGTTTCTCAAAAAAAGCTATACTATACACGCTCCTGAATATATTCGTACGTTCGTACGTAACGCGATAACTCATGCTAAAAATATCCATTCCACTTGAAATTTTGTATATAGGTATATCCTGATAAGGCGCTTCCCTGATTAGTTTTTGGAGTTCATTCGATATGTATAAAAGGGGGAACGGGAGGCTCATGCCCCTTCCCTTAATTGATATGAATGGGTTTTTCATGTAGAAATATTAGTTTTTTATTCAAAATTTACACATAGGATCATTCTGATGAAGCGCTTCCGTGATTGGTATTAGGTGTTCATTGGATAAATATAAACAGGGGAAATGGGAGTTCTAATGCCCCTCCCCTTAATTTATATAAATGGGTTTTTCATGCAGAATCGTCAGATTTCGTTCAAATCTCCGAATAGTTTTGGAAGTATATAAAAGAAAAGGATAATTCTTCTTAAATTACATAAATGGGTTTTTATTAAGAATTTTCCGATTTGCTCTAAATTTTGGATATGGATTTTTTATATGATAAAGCATGCCCCTGATCAGTTTGGAGGGTTCAATGATTAAGTATAAAAAGGGGAAAGGGGGGAGCTGATCCCTCCTCCTTAATATTTTTTTCGAACGGAATTAACCCTTGAAAATATAAGACTGTAATGTATAATTAGTATGCGTAGCCTGTGAGCTCAATGCCATCAGTTTAACTGGGCAATATTCTTTTTATTTTTAATACTACACCACTGATTATGACCTTCATACTCTATAAAATAGAGTGTATATATATTTTTGCTTTTTAGAATTTTCAGGAAAAAAAAGTTGGAAATTGCACGTGAAGCATAGCAAATGAGGTGAGTTTTTACTATAACGAAGTTTTAAAAATATTCAGATCTTTATGTTATAGTATACAGTACGTCCGATGCAGTATAGTGGTCGAAATCTTTTGTGTGTTCCTTTAAGTACTGTCTGCTTACTATTATGCAAGAAGTAATTCATATTAAACCTTAGCAATGTATATCAATTTCATAAAATGTGAAATATTTTAATAAAATTAAAACACGCCCCAAACAAACCATTTCCCCTATAGCATTATGCAGTGGAATAATTTTGTGTGGCCCTTTAAATTAATAAAAAATATTCTTTGCATCACACAATATATAGAATGTATATCTTAGTACATACTTCATAAACTCATATGAATTCTATTATATTCTAAAGAGTGTAACATCATTAAAAGGTTCTTCAAACTATTTTTTCTTATTGACCGTAATGTAACAGAATAATTTTGATTGCACCTGTAATTAAACTGTACATCCAGTTTTCAGAAAACTTGAAATGACTCGACGAAATTATGCATTAAGGATGTTCTTAAATCAAAAGGGCAATTTTGTGACAGATGCTTCAATTTATTTTTGTTCGGAAATACATGGAAGTAGCAGGGTTTGATATTCAGAAACTGTCTAATTGCACTCAATTTTCTGTTTTTTTTTTAAACAATAGATATTTCATAACAAGCCTTCAAGATTGACGTTTTTGAGCACATTTCCCGACGAAAGTAGAAAAACCGGTCGAAAAGCAGAAGAAAAACGGGTGATCACGTGATCGAAATTGCTTATAACTGGATAGGAAATTTAATCATTATAAAATGGAAAATTAAGTTCGATTCGAAATCGCTTAAATAGTCAGGCCTTCCAATTTTATATCTTTCCGTTAAAAATGAATTTGTAAATGTGTCAAATCGTTTTGCGCTTGTTGAGCGGAGCACTTGAGAACACCCTTAATTATATATTTTAAATCTCAGACGATTTGGCTGGGTAGTTTATGCTTTGTTATATGCGGATAGATAGACGGACAGACTTATTTTAAATAACGAAAGAACAAATAAATCAGTAAAAGATTAATAAAAGTACAAATTAAATGTCAAATTAAAAATCAGTTATGATATACATACTCATGTAACGTATTTAATGTCGAAACGTCGTGATATTTACGATAAGCTTTTATTAGCTTTTAATCTAATAGTTTGGTGATAGTTTTTTGCTCGACGTACTAATCAAATTGTAAAACAAAAACATCCTTATAACTCCAAAAAAGATAAACCTATTAACAAACAGTTTACTGATTCAGATGAAGTGTCCCATTTTTAATTAAAAAATACATTTGAATTGAAATTTGAATGAAATACAGGGTCATAAAAATTGAAGAATATGGAAAATAGAATTACAAATATCTCGGCAACTCATTATCTGTTCAATTTCATTTTTTACGCAAAATTTATGTTTTTTTATTGTCTTTTACATTCACTCCTTAAAATTAAAAAAAAAGTCTTTTTTTATATATCTTTTATCAGAACGAATATTTCGGGAGTCCGAAAAAATGGTTCCGAAAATTCAAGGTTACTGATATTCAATTGGCTTTTTCCCATTATTACAACTTATTTTAAAATTAGTGGTTATCAGTTGAAAAGTGTTTATGCATTCGATTTGTCTGACCGTCTGTCCACGCTTTAACTTCCTTAAATAGAATCCAATTCATGCAATTGATAAAGGTTAATGAGGGTAATCAAAGCATGTTTGGTATTGTATATTAAGTATATAGGATTAACAGTTCATTTACAGAGGCACTCAAAAGAACTCCATTAAAATTTTTCATAGATTTTTTAACTGATATAAACCACTGAATTTAACTACGATTACGGAATAAAAGGAAATCCATAGCATTTTTTATTTATTTACAGGGGCACTCAAAAGAATTCCATTCCATTATATGGTATATGGGAAAAATAGTTTGAAAAGTATTTTAATGAAATACGCTATTTCAAATAGATTGAAACTAATATACACTGCTCAAAACAATTAAAGGATATTGCAGTTTTAGGTGGATTTTGTATCTGGGAAACTTTTTAGCTGATTGATACATGGTCGACAGACATAGTAGGTTATATGAGAATAAATTACACATGTTTGGCAGAAAAAAATGCATTTTATTGCGCATTTATATACAAAAGGAAAAAAACACAATTTGTGCATATGAGAAAAGAAGAATAAGAATAGGTGTTTTCTTCAAAGAAAATCATTTTCAGTAGGGGTATGGTTTCCACGGGCGGCCAGCAACGTTGAACACCTTTGAGGCATGGACTCAATGAGGCTATTAATGACGAGTTGGGGTATTCTGCCCCACTTTTCCAGAAGAGCTTTTTCCAGTTCTTGGAGAGTTTGTGGGGGTTGTTGGCGGCCGGGAAAATCGTCTTCCTAGAGCGTCCCAAACGTGCTCGGTTGGATTCATGTGTGGAGAACACGCTGGCCATTCCATTCGAACGATTCCTTCCTCGAAAAGGAAATCCTCCAGCAGGTTTGCACGATGTGGCCTGCAGTTATCGTCCATTAAAATGAAGATATTTCCGATTGCTGCAACGTAAGTGACTACAATAGGTCTGAGGATCTCATCCCTATATCGGCGACCAGTCAGAGCTCCATCTCGAATGATGTAGAGGTCAGTGCGCCCGTCAATGGAGATGCCACCATACACCAACACTCCTCCACCGCCAAATCTGACACTTTCGTGCACGAACGCAGTATTATTCCCACTGCCACGGTCCCTCCAGATGAAAATACGCCTATTATCCGGATGCACAGAAAAACGGGACTCGTCAGAAAACAGAATATTGCTCCATTCATTTCTCCTCCAGTTGACATGCTCGGTTGCCCACTCCCTGCGGTCGCGACGATGCCTTGATGTTAATCTAACACATACCATCGGTCGGCGAGCATACAGACCTACAGCATGGAGCCGGTTTCGGACAGTCTGAGTTGAAATCGTGGTGCCTGCAGCCGAGCGAAGGTGTTGTTGGAGTAGAGTAGCGTTCATGTTTCGGTGTCTCCGAGCTGTTAACGCTAAATACCGAACTTCATTGGGCGTTGTTGCCCGTCTACGACCTTGCCCTGGTCTTCGGCCTGCACATCCACTCTCCAAAAAACGGTTCCAGATCCTGGAAACGACATTTTGTGACACTCCAATGGCTTGCGCTACTTCGGCTTGAGTTTGGCCCCCTTCTAACCTACCAACAAGTCTCCAAGCTTCTGAATCTGTCAAATGACTTCGCTGAGACATTGTACTCATCGAAACAAAGCAATCACTGAATGCCGATCATCCTTGTCTTCATTCTCTTTTATCCAGTTGAAAGTCAAATTTCATTCGCTGTCGCTGAAGCGACGTTTTTGACGTCGAACTCAAAATTTTCATACTCCACAGTTTGAAAACCAGAAAAATTTGCATTTGTGATTCTCTTCTTCTATTTTCGGCAAAAAAAAAATTCGTTTATATCTTTATTTTATATTATTTTATATAAAACTTCAAATATCCTTTAATTGTTTTGAGCAGTGTATATCACTGAATTTAATTAGAATTACGTTTTAACAGGTCATTCATAGCAATTTTTATTTATTTGCAGGGGCACACAAAAGAAATTGATTACACTACTGTCTTTGAGTAATAATTGCTGGAATTTGCGTTTAAAATTTTGATATGCGCTTTGAAATTTAACAGTTTTTTGCATGTTGTTCATTATTTAGATATAAATTCTATACCTCATATACAGAACTGCACAATTGTATTCACGTATAATTCTCCTTATTAGAGGAAATTACTAAAGGAGAATTTTCAGCAGAGTTGGACATGTTTATTACGGCGTTTATGTGTTTATGCAATTATCAACATAAAGGTTATAGACCCTAATGGGGGTGGCCTTCCATGGGGGAATTTCTAAGGGAACCTTTCCCGTATTTGCGCAAGGAAACCCAAGATTTGAAGAAAACCACGGAAAACACCGAACGATTAGGGTGACCGGCGCGATTGGGTTCAAACCTAGATTTCCAGTCTACAAACTTCGAAAGTGGAACATTTTAGCGACTGGTGGGGTATTTTCAACTGAGATATATGCATATCTTAAGTAAACTAAATTTTGGCATGCATGTTGTTAATAGATACAAATTTATATAACATATACAGTGTGCTGCAAAAAGTTTGGATATTTTTTCAGATGTAAATGAGAACATCTGAAATTAGGTTTTTAAATGTATCATGCGTTTCCAGAGGGTTGAATTGGTCAGAATATTTTAAATTTTTAAACGGCGGGGTCGTTTTGTTTCGTTATTCTGAATGTGTTGGAAAGTGTTTCTTAATCAATGCTTGACGCATGATTTTTTCTTTCTTCTCTACTTTGGTTTGACTTTTTGTATGGAGTAACAAACGTTGATAATTTATCTTTTATATTTTTAATATTTTATTTTGAGAATAGTATCTCTCTACAAAAGAAAAAAAAAGACAAAAACGAGCTTTTGCAGAGTGATAATATTCGACACGAAGATAATGGCTTTATCAGAAATCCGGTTCAAAAAACTGCATTGTAATGACGGTACACGCAAAAAGAGTGATAAGGGTGCAGGGGTGTAGTCGTAAAAATAACAGAGGATATACGCTCTAAGCAGAGGGTATACGGTGTTGTTTAAAAAAGTACAGAAGGAATACGGCGTATACCGTCGTATACCCTCCACTACATCCATGTAAAGCGCTACATTCAAATGGGAGTGTTATGAAGGCCGAAAGGCTGAAGCGATAAAAAAATGTTGTTGCCCATTAACTGAGATCATTATTACGGAATACATTTGTATGAATCGATGTAAAATCTGAGCATCCGTCTGTGTGTGAGGATGGAGGACATAGAAATAGCATCTGTATTTACGATAGAAAGAATTCAAAGAGGTTTGCAAATCAAAATGTAAAGAAGTTGGAAATTGCACGTCAAGCGTAGCAAATGGAGTGCGGTCATACTGTAAAAAATATTTCAAAATGTTCAGCTTTTGGCATAATAGTAAACAGTACTTCAGAAAACAGTTAGTGACCGGAATTTTGTGTGTGTCACTGTAATTACTATCTGCTTTCTATTATACAGGAAGTTACTTGTAGTAAACCTCAGCAAATAATATGCAAAAAGAATATTAAATTTTAAAATAAGCACCTTAATTAAAAACGCACTTACAGCCATTGTTCTTCATAGGCAACACAGTTGTCAAATTCTTTAATGTGTCCCTGTAAATCGAAGATACATTAGTTCTATGCATACCACATTCTACAGTAAACGCTATGTAGTACGCCTCACTGACATATACAAACCTATGTTTGAAAAATGTAATTTCATTGAAATACACCGCAAACGATTTCCCCCCTAAAACCATCATGTAACGAAATTCTTTTGAGTGTCCCTATAAACGAACTGCAAATCTACGCACTTTATTTCCAATGCCAAACTTTTCACAATAAACCCTAATAGCCAGGGCTGTAGTCCAAAAATAACAAAAAATGTACGCTTGAAGCAGAGGATTTAAAACGATGATAGTTATTATAAAATCTATTGTAGATATTAAAGGAATCTGCCTCTCAGATTTTTTTTTCATTTATAATCTGGCAGGAAAGTGTGAAAATTTGAGTCCTGCACTATTGAATGTTTTAAAGATATTTCTTTACCTAAAAAGTACTACTTAATTAAAATACCTATAGTATATTTATGTTTGTTAAAACTTATAAATATTTTTTAATAAATATTTGAATGATACAAAATTTAGTTTTATTCTGTATGCCTTCTCAATTTTACAGAATCATTGTATATTTGTATGTCAGTGATTCATATGCATATTTTAAATTTGTTTCGTTATTTTAGAACAAAACTTCAAATTTATTTTAATTTAGGTTGCTGGCGTTTTTTCTTAATTTTTACTAAAAGATAGCTCAATAAGGTTTTTAAATTTATTCCAGTCTTTATTGCAAAGAAAACACTTGTATTAAGGATATTTTATGTATCTCAGTATTTTTAATTGTGTTATGTATGTAATAAACTTGAAAAAGCCTAAGCATCTTTTTATATTTTTGTAACATTTGTTTTGAATATAAAATTTTTTTTTTTGTTTTTTAAAAGTCATCAAGAATTTAAATTTTAATAACGTAGTCCCGTCCAACTTTAGCTAATAGTTTTCAGAATTGTAATTCTTATTAAATTAATTGAAAAAAGGATAAAATTTAATATGAAATTTATAAAAATTTCCTTACATTTAATATAAAATTTTATCTTTTTTTCACACAATTAGAATTTTATTCATTTATTCTTTTCAAAGAATATTTAATAATATTTAATAAATCTGATGTATAATGAGAAAACACTAAACTGTATGTAAAATGTCATTTAATATTATTTATGTTTCATATGAAAAAATTATTGTTATTAGGACATTTTAAGTTTTTTTTCTTTCGATTTGGAAATGTTTCATGTTGCATCTTTTTAATTTAACACTTCCAATTTCTTAATGAAAAACTCATCAAGTTATATTTTCAAATTTAAAGTTCAAGTTGAAATAAAAATCTCCATTGTGCAGATATTTAATAATGTTAGAATATTTAGCAATAAAATTATTAAATAAAATTATTTTATTTTAGTGAAATCTTATGTAAAGATTTGTATGTCGACTTTCATTTTCAAATAAACCACAGCCTTTCTTTTTTTTTTTAAATTACAACTCAAAAATCGCTGTCATTTTACTTGATTTTCATGCTTCATTCGTCTAAAGTGACAGATAGTGCACTGAAAATAAAGCCTAAAAATGACAGCATTTAATGATAAAATGAGTTTTTGGAATTATGGCACTTTTGAAGCAAGAATGCAATATAAATTTTCATTTCAAATTTTAAGAGTCACTTTCTGAAAAACTTATAGTGCTCCACTGTGTTTCATAAGTTCTTGAAGACAAATGATTATCAGTTCATACTCATACACTGTAAAAAAAATCTGTAAAGGTACTACACTTTATCTAGGAAACTATGATTCCAAGAACTTTTCCTGTAACGGTAACAACAAAAACTCAAGTTTTACAATCGGTTACATGGATTTTTCCTGTTATCGTTACATGAAAAGGTCTTGGAATCCCAGTTTCCTAGAAAATGTTTAGTACCTTTACAGATTTTTTTACAGTGTATAGAAAGGGAAATGGATAAAAATTGAAGATATGTTACATGTTTTTCATTCTTCATTAATTCCTACCAATAAAAAATCTGTCCTTTTTCATAGAAATGTATCTAATTGCAAAAATGATTCAAATTTCATTGACTTATCAAGAATTTTTTATTGTTTTCCAGCACTAAAATTTGTATATTTTTGATAACGAAAAAAGTTAAAAATTCAAATTATCCCTATTTTTATAAAAGAAAAATTACTTTTGTTTTCTGTGACAGAACCACAAAATATGTCTTTTGAAATAACAATTCGTAGGACCAAGGAACTAGATTAAACTTTTGCAAAAATAATCATATTGACTTTTGAATGACTTCTAAGATATGTAATTTACAATCGTAAAACATTGTTTGCAGTTGAAAGTAGCCCTCTAAAATCGACTGTTTAGGGATTATCTATTAAACATCAATAAGTAACACCCTGTACATAATTACAAAAACTCAACGGATTCCTTTTAGCTAGAAAATTAGATGTGCTTCAATTATATAATAGCATTAATGGATTATTCAAAGAGATTAAGATATACGGGAATTAAAATCGATCAAATTATCATAATATAGATAAATATATAAATGCTTAAAAGAACTTTTACTAAATCTAAAGTAACTTTTTAAATAATCTATTAAAGCCTTGAAATATCTTTGAAAACATTATAATTTTTTTAAATCTTTGATTTATATATTGTTTCCATGTCTTATAATCAATGTTATTTTATTTGGCTTATTTTTAGATCATTAATTTACTTCATAATTTATTTTAATGTTCAGAACTAATAATTCACACACAGCAAAGAATTATAAATAGACTTTTATTTGATAAATGAAATAAAATTTTTAATGCAAGCATTATAAAATTAATTTTAAATTTGTTAAATGTATTGTAAATTTGTTTATAAAAAAATAATCTTTCAAACATGGGAAAAAAGTACTTTCTTTAACCACAGCACTTATTTTAAAATAGTGTTGGATTGCGATTGTTTCAGAAAATGTTAAAAATAAACTTGTTTTCATAAAATTCAAAACAAAGAGCAAGAAATAATCGTGGGTTTTTATCTCTCATTTTTCGCCAAGAAAGCGATATAGTATCGTATTAGTAACCTAGCTTCTGTTATGGCCGTAGCTTAAACGTCACCAGCAGCAATCACCACTGTCTATACGTAGTCCCATGTGGAAGAAGTTGCCGTTGCAGTGTATGAAAGATGATTCTCTGTCAACAACTCCTTACTCTGTGATATCGGTTTAATCAATCCATATTCATAGTTGAGTGACAACTTCAATTCCGAATGACAGCTCTGGTTTTCATTTGCAAGATCAAGTATGGCATGTCTTCGAGGGCCTTGTCTTCCATTTCTTCTGAAATGTTCAGATTACTGAAAACACATTAGGAGTCCATTTGGGCATTCTTGATGAATGTGTGACATAACTTTTGCAGATTTAAAATTTTAAAATCGGAGGCTACTTTGAACAGGACACAAGCTTCTTCGATTGTTCTCATCCGAGGTTTGTTGTCATAGCAGTTACCTGAAAAAAATAACAGATAATGTAACAAAAATGATGAAGAAGAAATTTTATATTAAAATAGAAACAAGTTGGAAATTGCACGTGAACGTAGCAAATGCGGTGCGTTCGTACGATAACGAAGTTTTAAAAATATTGAGATCTTGCTGATATAGTAGAGCTTACTCCGGATACAGTATAGTAGTCGAAATCTTTACGTTTCTGTAAATATGCAGGAAGTAATTTTTATTACACCTCAGCAACGTATATCTTACCCATAAAATGTGAAATAGTTGAATATAATTAAAACACGTACCAAACCATGTTTCCCCGTATAGAATTATATAGTGGAATACTTTTGTGTGGCCCTGTAATTTAATAATAAAAATTCTTTGCATCACAGATTGTACAGGATGCATATTTTAGTATATATTTCATAGATTCATGCCAATTCTATTATGTTCGAATGAGTGTAACATCACTAAAATGCATTTGAAACTTTTTCCCCATTGACCGTAATGTAACGGAATCCTTTTGATTGTCCCTGTAATTGATCTATGCATCCGATTTTCATAACATTTGAAATGACTCGACAAAACTACGCAATAATTATATGTTTTAAATTTCAAACGATTAAAATGTATTTAAAACTTTTTTCCCTATTGACCGTAATGTAACGGAATCCTTTTGAATGTCCCTGTAATTGATCTATCCATCCGATTTTCATAAAATTTGAAATGACTCGACAAAATTATGTTATAATTATGTATTTTAAATTTCAAACGATTCGGTTGGGTAGTTTTTGCGTTGTTATATGCGGACAGACGGACAGACAGACGGACGGACGGACTGAGCGACAACAATAGGTGCTACGTATTTACATAATTACGAACGCACCTAAAAACTGATGCCTAATTATTCACACAATATCATATACATTTTTAAAAATCGTGTCCTAGTTTGAACCAAAATTTGGTACTCAATAGTTGTTACTGTAAGATGGTGAAATATTGAAGCAATATTTGAAGTTCCTGTTGTTGCATAGTTCCAATAATTGGGATGAAATTTAAATAGGAAGCTCCAATTATTGGCATGAAATTCCACCATTTTATAGCGGCAGCTATTGAGCACGAAGCTTTGGTTCAAACTAGAACAAAATTCCTAACAGTGTACTGCAGAAACCGTGACAGCACATTACAAAAAGGCAAAAATAACCGATTGCAAATTGAGGTGAACAATTCTCGCAACATAATGTGGAAATTATAATGCTTCAATTAATAAAAAAAGTCCATTCATTAAACTAGGGCTGCACAACCTGTGTCCATGGAGGACAAAAATACTATTATTCTTATGCAGAATAATTTTCTTTATACTAATGACAGAAACTTTGTTATTAAACAATTAAATAAAACAAACGTCACTTTTCAAATATTCTAGTGGCAAACAATTTTTTTAGCAAAAAGGTTGTGCATCACTAAATTAAATAGACAATCTTCATTTTAATGTATTTACAGCCTTCTCCTTGCAAAAACTGGATATAATATTGCCTTTTTCCAAATTTCATGTGAGTTTTATTTTACAGTGGAAGATTTTTAAAATTCACAAATTTAGGAACAATTGTGACTTTAGAACATTTTTCTCTCATTACAACGCATTAATATAGAATAGTGGTCAGGGGGTGAATTCGGAATTAAAGAAAAGCTGGAAAATATTTTAATCACTTAAATTTAGGTCAAAAATGATCATACTAAACTTTATCCTCGATTACTTTTATATAAAAATGGAAGGAGGATGGACCACTTGGTATGTTTAACCAAGATTCAACTTGGTCTGTTCTGGCTTCAAGCTCTTGATTAGAGATTTAGGAAAAAATTCTATGTATTGTTATGAGCTTAGTGTTAAAAAAATATTAAATATGGATGCTCATTTTATTCCGAATTTTCAGTTGTACAACATTCGTATCGACAATTTTGTTCATAGAGTCAGTTGTTCTGAAGTACAGTTATGACAATTAAGAAATAACGTGTTTTTTCTCTATAAATTTTAAATAGCGGCTAAGAATTACTTATTACGAAGAAGAAAATATAATGTACTCATTTTAATCCTAAATTATAGGGATTAAAACCACTTCCATCTTTGCCAAAACTAATTCTAAATTCAGCCTTTTTTTCATCCCTTTGGCAGGATTAATATTGAAGATTTAAATATATTCTTTGAGAACCTTCATGTCTTCAATGTACATTTAAAAAATAAATTAACTCTTCAATGTCTGAAATACTTATTATGATAACTGAAATGGAACAGAAAATGTAAAATTATAATTTTTTTCGGTATCTCTGCAGAAAACTGTCATTTTACCAATTCCTCTATGCGTACACTAGTCACGAATGTAGCGCTTTTTTAATGCAAAACACATTTCAGAAATTCTTCTGAGAAATATTTTCTTTACTTAATCGTGGAATGTTTGTCATAAATAAAGTGAAAATTGCTGTAGAGAATTCTTGCCCTTTATTTTGAATTAAAAAATAATGTCTATAATGGAAACATCGCCAACCAGCAATGTATTAATATTGGCCAGCACTAATAATAAAATGTATCGACAATGTAGCCTTTTTTTACAGCACGCAATGAAGCGCTATTTTCTTGAAAATTATTCAAAATGATTGGCACAAAGTTTTACTTTTCACTCCTAGCACCAGGTTAAAAACCCCCAAATTAATCTATACCTATATTATAAGAAGGAAAAGATTGTTTGTTTGTTTGTAGTCTCCGGAACTACCGAACCGATTTCAAAAGTATATTACTAAAATGATGGTCTTAGCCCGGAATCAAAAATAGGCTATAGCTTATGTTTTCTGTACTTATATTATAAAGAGAAAAAGTTTGTTTGTTTGTATGGGCTAATCTCCGGAACTACCGAACCAATTTCAAAAGTAATGGCACCAAAACAATGGTGTTCGCCCGGAATCAAACATAGACTATATCTTATGTCGTCTACACCTCTATTATAAATAAGAAAAAAATGTTTGTTTTTTTGTAGGGGCCAATCTCCGTAACTGTCGAACCGATTTCAAAAGAAATGACACTAAAATGATGGTGTTTGCCCGGAATCAAACATAGGCTATATCTTGTGTCGTCTGTACTTGTATTAAAAAGAGGACAAGTTTGTTTGTTTGTTTGGAATAAAATGATATATGACGCTACAGTTGGTTACCTTAACATTTCCATGAAAGCCTTCGGATTTATTCCTTTCAAAGGTATCACCAGGTGTGCATCACTTTTTCCTTCGCCGTAGAACTCGTCTGCAAAGAACGGGGACTTCATGGCCAGGATCAACTTGTGAGCGAAGAATTCGACATGGCCGTTCGGTGTCTCCACCTCGAAAGTCACGTCTATGCCATTCCCCGCTTTCAAGAAGTCGAGAACATCCGTCATCCAGTCACGCTCTTCTGGCAGTTTAAGAGACAACATTGTAGGATAAATAAAGTACACTTTGTAAAATCACTAATGTACATTTTGTAAACTCACCATAAAATGAAAAATAAAGTAGGGCGCGTTTCGAGCTGCAACAATAACAGCTCGTCATCAGCTAAACCAACATGTGTCCTTAAGGGCACAGAGTCGAGAATAACACTCGGGCACATAGTCTCGACTCTGTACCCTTACGGACACGTGTTGGTTTAAATTTTTATTAGTATTAAAAATTAATCTAAAATAATGACAATCTTTAATGTGGTCTATGAGCATCTCACATTTTTATGATATGGATCAATGACTTTGTCTCGGTCACATGTTGAGAATGCAGCGTTACAATTTACAAAATAAGTGATTGGTCTTAAAGAAGCAACACTAGTCACGAAAAAAAAGACCCGGATGATAATGTTAAGTCTATGGGGTTGTTCTTTTCAAACATCGCGCTCCAATTTTAATATTTTTTCAATTTTTTCATTTTTTTTTTTTTTTTTTGCATAGGATAGCTGAGGACGATCGACTACCGGCCTAGTTTTACTTTTTGAATTTTGTTTTCAGATATTTTTAAAAAAAAATTACTTTAATTTTCAAAACCGATTTGAACGGCTTCTGAGATTAAAACTGTCATAATATACAAGCAAAATTGAAAAAGTAAAAACTAGGCCGGTTGTGGATCGTCTTCAACTATCCTATGCAAAAAAAAATATGTAAAAATATTAAAATTTGAACGAGATATTTGAAATGAACGCTCCCATAGATTTTACATTAGCATTCGGATCTTTTTCCGTGACTAGTGTTGCGCCTTAATCCATGTTTAAGACAATATGAAAGAAAGAAAAATACAAAAATTGTAATTTAATAAATTACAACGAGTATCTGGAAAATAATATTTTCAAAAATTATAATTTTAGACTTACTTATAAATGATTTCTATATTTAAAAAAAAATCAAAAATAACAACAATTTTATGATGATGGAAACGTAGCTTACATAATAACAGCGTCATATTAATATGCCTGGACTTTTAGAGATACTTTAATTTTCCTCAACCCATCATAAACAAATATTAAATGAAATTTCAGTTTCACAATTTTCGGTACTGCAAATTTTAAAACTTCTAAACTTTACACATTTTCAATTTTTACACCGTCATATAAAAAAAATTACGTTTAAATGCAACTTTTTTGAAACCTGTATCTAAATTTGTTTTTGAGTAATTAATATTTTTGTAGTTTTTAATACTTTTTTTTTGTTATCGTGGCAATAGAAGTATCCCATTTTTGGACATTAAACGTGGACTAATCAGAAAACGAATGAAATATAAAGCAGAAGTACTTCATTTCTAGACATTAAGCATGGACCAATCAGAAAACGAATAAAATTAAATAAGTTTCGGAATTCAACCAATAAAAAGATTCAAATACACTTGAGATTTCCCAATTCTCTACTGATAACAACAGCTATTTTCTCAACTACTTAATAATGATTCAAGCACTATAATTAGAAAGGTTTTCAAAACTAATGTGATATTTTTAAGGGTAAACATGAAATTTAGTGATACAGATATTCCTGAAAGGACAAATTAAACATTGGGTTCTGGTTGGCGCTTTATCATTGCTGTTTAAAAATGTTTTTCTTTGCGATAATTTACAAAATATATTATATGTGATGCGAGATAATGTTTATAGGAAACGAAACCAGAAATAATTAAAAGGTTAAAAATAGGAAATCGAGTTGCAAAAAGTTTATTTTCTAAAAAACTTACAGGAGTATACGAACTTTAATTAGAGAAATTTGTAATGAATTAAAAAACAGCAATTAAATTTTATAATGAAAAAAACCTTAACACTCTATAGACGATTTAGATATGAGAAATCGATAATTTTCTTAGATCCATATTTTATAGATTTTTTTGCATAAACTAATATTTTTGTATGAGGAAATGTGAACTATATTTATGAATTTCCCCTTCTCCGCTTTTAATCGAAAACAGTAATCTAAAATGAGGTTTTTTTGTAATATATTCCATAGACTTTCAAAATCCCTTACTTAATTTTAAATTAACACAATTTCTTTAATGTGTGAGAATTTGTTCCTTAGTCAATGCCACCTTAATATTTTAGTGAGCAAAATCTTATTAAATTTATTTAATAAATTTCAAAATATTGTTGAGTTAAAATATTATGAATGCATAAAAAAATAGGTTGTTAATATAAAATAATGTACATTAAAGAATCTTTAACTTTTTGTTGCCTGTTTAAATAGATGAACTTACCGTTTTCTTCTCCTGTCTGAGTAGATGCATTCACATAGATTCTTTTGGAATTTTCTGCAGTATTAAAAAGCAGAGTCAGTGATTGAAAATAAAATAAAATAACAAAAATACAGTTAAATTTCTGTAAAGTTCATAGAAATCCTAAATTTAAAGATAATGAGAACAATAAAAAGTACTCAGATAAAGATAATTGGTACTCCTTAATTATACCGTCGACCAAGAAACTATCGCGAAACCATAAGATTGCCATAAATGGATGATCGTGAATGTCGCATTCAGTGACATTAAATAAGGCATGTGTGTTTAAAATAAGTGATTTTTATTTCGACTTTTTGCTTGTATTTTTATTTATATTCTACTAAATATTATAATTTTTCGTTATTTAAAATAAAAACTATATCAAAATGTATAATTTGGATATTACTTTGGAGATTTGAATTATTTGGCGAAATTGGTCGAAGGATAGTACCAAATAATTCTAGATACATCTTAATATATTTTATAAGTGATAAAATTAGTACAATTTATGGCAACATTTAAAACGTAAAAATTACCGTTCTAAAATATTGCGTTTGTTAAATATTTGTTTCATGAAAAAAAACTCGAAATTTAAAACGCTTGAACCAATATGCTGTTGGTTAATCCGGTCAACATATTAGCGGTAACAATAACTTGGAAATCACAAATTAATCAATGTCCATATGATATTTGCCAACAAGTCATACGTAACATAAATTTTTCTTCAAATATTTTCATAAAATATTTTGCAACTTTCCAAATTCTTCACATATTAAAAAAAAACTGTCGTTTATTATATCGCAATTATTTCGTTTGATGTACAACGAAAATCGTATTAAAATAAAATCACGGTGATCAGTGAAAAGCGTTCTACCCAGTATTAGCAAAATGAAATAATATAATTCTTTTAAATTGTAGCATTACAATTCTAATCGGCAAAAATGGGAATTTCTGCACAGTTGTAAATAAGTCTTAAAAGTTTGGTAATCGCTCTTCTAAATAATACAATTTCAGCTAGGTGGGGAGACCTACCAAATGGCTTAAGCTCAACAAGTCCAACCTATCTAGCTATCACAAGCATTATTTTAATTATACTGATAAAAGAACCTAACAATTTTGCTTACTATCTTTTAAAATATAATAACTTACCATTTGTTTCGTCCATTTGAGTGCATGGTTCCACAGAAGTATTTTCAGAATTCTGTTCCAGATCGTTCTCTGCTGTATTAAAATTCATTAGTTAATAATTTGAAATAAAAGGAAATTATTCTGTAAAATTTTCATAAAAATCTATCGGCAATGTAAAAATGATCAGAATGGGGAAAAAATACATAGACATGCATGATTTTTTTAAAACTTCTGAAATCAGAAATCAATCAATATAATAATCAATAACAGAAACATTCTCAACTGTTAAAAATGAGATCCTATAACAATAAAGTAAGTAATTTGCAATTAACTTAACTTACGCAATTGTGTAACATTACTATATAATAGGGTAGCAAATATTACATAAAGAAGAGTTACGACTTGTAGATAATATTAAAATTTTAAATTACAAAAATTATGTTGAAAATTTAGATTTTAATGACCAGCGTAATAATAATGATATCAGACATTTGTTTAGAATTATTAATTTATTTTTTAAAGTTAATGAGAATCTTTTAAAATGAACTTCTTATAAATATCAATCTTCCTACAAAATTATAAAATCATATGACTAAATGCAGTTTTTCACCTTGATTCAAATATAAATAATTCAATGATTCAATGTATTTAAAATGAACTTTAAAAATCTCACCCTTTTTCTTAAATGGCGACCAAAATAATCAGAGATATTACAAGTTAAAAATATACATTTCATTTAAAATCTTCAAAGTATTTCTAAGCTCTTCTTCAGAAAATACTTTAATAACTAATTGTTGTTTGTTTATATAAATACGTTACTTTGTAGTGCAAATGAGAGAATCAATCATTATTAGAGTTTAAAGTAAAAATAGTGTTTCTTAGATTAGGCTTAATTGGAGAAAATATGTATTATTATGTGTATTAGCTCGGTTTGTTTTATTACATCACTCACTTTTTTTAAATGAGTAGCTGGAAAGTGAAAGTAGCATTGTTTTAGATGAAATTTTGGTAGAATAAAACATTTAACAGCCGTACCATAAATTTTAATACGTCACTTTGCCCAAGTTTTCAGGATTTATTTTTAGGATATTGAACAAAAAACTGGGCATATTGTAGGATAGGGCATCGTTACATACTTAATTATTTTTACACAGGATTTCGATGGATTCTCTGTTAATGGATGCCTAATAATTGGATGTTGGGCACATAATTTTTGCATGATTAAAATTTATTGTGATATTGTGACTGAAACTAAAACGAGAGGGAGCTGTGGATTGTGGCCAAAATTTTATGTCTGCTTTATATGCTTTTATTCTTTCTTTCAGTTTTCTGTTGGTCATTCTTATGTATTTAATTATTTTATTGCTCTCAGTTAGTTCTAAAATGAATGGCATATACACCAACGAATTCATCTTTTGGATCTATGTTTGTACAAATCAACTCTTTTATTTTCTTTTTGGTGGACAGGCTATTAAATTCATATTGTGTTTCAGTAAGATCACATCTTAAATTTTTTTACAGACCAAGAAAATAGTTAAATGTTTTGCGCATGATTTCTTTATAGTTTACTTTTTAGATATTTTAAACTAAATTTATAGATAAGTTTATTAATGAAAAACTGCTTTCTTCAGTGATTGCTTCAGTATTTTTGCAAGTGTATGTCATACTTATAACATCAAAGCAAGTAATTTTTTCTATTGGAAATATTCATTCAACTGTCTAACATTACTATGCAATAGTCTACTATACATTACTATACAATGTCAATAATAATAAAATGTTAAATAATACAAATTATACTAAAAATTTTGAATTTAATGAATTTTTTAATAATATTTATATTAAAGATTTGTTTAGAATTATTCATTTTTTATTTATAGATAATAAGAACCTTTTAAAGTTAACTCTTTAATTTTCTATTTCATACTTCATTTGAAAATTTCTTAATACATAACAATTTCACAGCCTTAGAAAATTTGCTGCAGATAAAACTATGGATGGTAAAAATGAATATATATGTAACACTGAATCAATTGCAGCTTTAAATGTGTCCTAAATAATACAAATTTCGTTTTCAATAATTCATGTTAAATAGTACCCTTTGTCTACTTATAGAGATCAACTTACCGTTAACTTTTCTAATCTGAGCAGATGTCACCACAAAAATACTTTCAAATTCTTCTCCTGCATTAAAAAACAATCAAACGAGTTGAAATAAAATCACATTACAAATGTTGAGACACTTTTCTAAAAAGTTCATACAAATTGAATAAAAAGTATAAAACGGCAAAAAGTGCACAAATAATTATAGTTTTAAATATGCCTGAAATGAAAACCTGCATCCATTTTAGAAATAATAAAACTAGCAAAATCTATTGCATCGTTAACTTTAAAACTTTTCCTTTGTCTATTTTTAGGGACCAACTCACCGATTTCTTTTTCAGTTTGAGTAGATGTCTCCACACAGATATTTTCGGATTTTTCTGCAGCAATAATTAAAAAAAAAAAATAAAAATAAATAAAAAACAATTGATTTGAAATAAAATCACATTACAAAAAGTGCACAAATAATATTATAATTTTAAATATGCCTGAAATGAAAAACCTGCATATATTTTAGGAATGATAAAATTAGCAAAATCTACTGCATCGTTAAATTTAAACTTTTCCTTTATCTATTTCAAGAGATCAACTCACCGATTTCTTTTTCAGTCTGAGTAGATGTCTCCACACAGATATTTTCGGATTTTTCTGCTGCATTTAAAAAAAAAGTCAAATGATTTTAAATAAATACAAATTTACAAATAGTGAGACACATTTCTAAAAAGTTTGTATAAATTAAAGTGTGAAGATAATCAAAATGGCAAAAAGTTCACAAATAATTATAATTTTAAATATGCCTGAAATGAAAAGACTGCGTATATTTTAGAAATGATAATATTAGCAAAATCTATTGCATCGTTAACTTTAAAACTCTTCCTTTGTCTATTTCTAGAGATCAACTTACCGATTTCTTTTTCAGTTTGAGTAGATGTCTCCACACAGATATTTTCGGATTTTTCTGCTGCAATAAAAAGGCCAATCAAATAATTTGAAATAAAATCACATTGCAAATATAAATCACTGAATTAAATTGAGAATTAAATGATTTTAAATAATACAGATTTTTTTCAAAATAATATACAGCCATGAAAAAGAAAATATAAACAGTCCCTACTAACTCCTCAACAAATTAGCGTAGAAGAAAATTATTGGTACAAAACGAACCTACTTTTAAATTATTTATATGAAATTTACTTAGGGGGCCATCTACATGTTAAAACGAACTCAAACCTTTTCCCCAATAGAAATAGATAATAGTGACAGTATAAATTATATCTATTTCCTCTGATTAGCCTAAAAACAAATTTCATGCAATTCGGACGATAAGTATCCGATAAATTAATAATTTAAAAACAAGCATGTTTTAGGGTCTGTATCCAAATTGAAGTTTGGTACTCGATTGTTGACCCAGAGACCCCTCTTCTTGACCCAGGCATCTTATGTGCCACTGAAGCAGTCTTTGAAGACAGCCAGGTTACAAGATAGCATAAGAAGCTGTAAAATATCTAGTCACTCCAGTCGTAGATGGCTCCTTAAAACACCATTTTGCCATTTTTAAAAAATAGTTTGAAAACTACTTGAAAGAAAATTTTGAAATTTTCGATATCCATAAAGCTGGTTTTAATGAAGCTAAATCCATTAAAAAGTTGTAGGTTGACATTCACATTTTTTCGAATATTAATTTCATAAGTCATAATTCATATTATAAAATTATAAAAAATACAAATTCATCGTACTTATGTTTGGAAATTTCAGGACTTTTGCTACATGAAAAATCAGCTCATTAGGTATACAATTTTTGGAGATAATAATAAAAATATGAAAATGTAATTTAACATTAGAGGCAGTAAAATTTGAAAAATTATAAATCGAAACCTTACCATCCAAATTACTTGAAATTTGGTGTCTAGGCATAGTTTGAAGCGAAGATTTGAAACATCTTTTTAAAATTCGGTAGTGCTATTGAAAAAAAAAGAAGCTTGGGCTGATGAATATATAGATGGAACTTTAATCAAATCTTGTATGCATAATTTAAAAGTAGACTTTATTTTTATTCGTTCGGTATTAATAACTTTCTTCTACGACAATTTGATGAGAAGTTAGTAGGGGGTGTTTACTTTTATTACTACGATTGTACATGAAAAATTCTATAACTTTTTCTTTGTTTATTTACAGAAATCAAACTTACCGTTTCCTTCTCTACTCTGAGTAGATGTCTCCACACAGATACTTTCGGATTTTTCTGCCACATTAAAAAGATCAGTCAAAAGATTTGAAATAAAATCACATTACAAATACAAACCACTGAATTTATTGGTAAATTAAATTATTTCTAAATAATACAGGTTTTATTTTAAATAATGTACAGTCGTGAAAAAAAAATGTAAACAGCCTCTACTAACTCCTCATCAAATTATTGTAGAAGAAAGTTACTGGTACGAAACGAAGGAAAATAAAGCCTACTTTTCAATTATATATATGAAATTTGTTGAACCAAACCTTTTCTTCAATAGAAGTCAGGGTTGTTTGGTTAAAACCACGCTGGTTTAAACCGTGGTTAAAACCATGGTTTAAACCAAGTGGTTTTTTAAAAAAAACCATGCTGGTTTTTTTTAATGTTTTCATGTATTTTACGCATTATTAAAATATCCAAAATCCAAGTTATGCGGAAGTTACAAGCACAGCATTTTTTTTTTTTTTTTTTTTTTTTTTTTTTTAAAGACATTAATAAATTTTTAAAGTGACAAACACTTTTAATCCGCCCAACTTTTCTTACTAGCTATAAATCTACACGGCAAAATAATTTTTTTAATGTGAGCTATGGAGGAAAAAAAAAAATTGTTTGTTTTGCTTCCTTTTTAAGCCTTTTATTTTTAAAAAATAGCCTAAGTTACAATTTTACCATTTAAATTGCATCATATATCAAAGCATTAATGATGACACAACATAAGTCATTCTCCCCATTGGTTACTCTTTGTTCTCTATGCTAATGAACGAATGATTGTAAATTTTGTCTGTTCTGTACCTATTGGTTTTAATACCCTTTTGTTTTTCTTGCACTGGAGTTTTACTTTATGATTTTATTCTGTTTGTACTATATTTTACTTTAAGAAAGCTACTTATATATATTGAAGTAAAAGGATGTTTAAAACTAGAAAAAAGATATAATCTGGTAGGAAAATAGAAATACACCAAGAACAGGCTCGAGAGCCAAATGTATAAATTGCATGCAATGCAAATGCTGTCAAATTAGTTCTCCCTTATTATATTTGATGGAATTGTTTTTCAAGATGCCTTAGATGTTTGCCTGAAAAATTACCCCACTTAAAATTTGTGATGAAAATAGGAATGTTAATGATAAAAATATTCAAAAGTTTCTATCTGTGTCTAATTTTAATCTAAAAAGAAATGTTGAAGATATGTTTGAATTGTTAAAGCCTATTGCAGTTGCCCTGGATAATATCTAAGGTAATAATTGCTCCATTGTTGATGCAGTTTATATTTGGAAAAATCCTCAAAAAAATTAAAAGAAAAAAGATAAGTAAAGAAGTCCCGCAGTGTTTTGAGTCCAGGTATAAAATGGCTCTAACACCCATGCATGCTTGATATTGTGGTACAGTCAAAGTGGTCTGACCAAGAAAAAAAAGGGTGCATTAAATTTGGCATAACTAGAATATCCATATAACTTTAGCTTGCACTGATAGTAAATTTTATGCCAATCTTCACCTTTTGAAAAACATTTTTTTGAACAGAATGCAGTAAAGGAAATTACCCCATATAAAATAAGGAAGAGTCAGCAAATTCAAATCAAGAAATTTAATAGCTCCGTCTTTACTGAAGTTGTAAACTTATAACAGCAAAAGCCTATTCAGTGAGTGTTGAAAGAATATTTTCAACATTTGGACTGGTATAGACAAATATACGAAATAAATTGGGATTAGAAAAGGCCTCAAAACTTGTCTTTTTATTGTAAGCTGTTAATTAAAATTAAATAAATAGAATTGTTTTTATAAAGAAATTGTTTACCTAAATATATTTAACTAGGAAAAATAAAGTTTGTATTAAAAAAAATAGTAATTTTTCAAAGCATATGTCTCAATATGTATAAATATTACACTCATTGATAAATCAAGTATGTGATACACATGTGATTTATTTTAGCATTAAAAAATGCATATTGATGTTTTTTATTTAAATAAATATATATATAGTAAAAGATCAATAATCATTTGTTGATGTTGATATTATTGATACAGTAAATGATTTCTAAATTAAGCACAGGAAAATGTTTTCTGATTTTGCTTATTTTTTGTTGATTTAATGAAATATATTTGTTTATCCCTCATTATGGTCTACATAATAATTATTTCTTTAATTATTATCCAAAGGCTTATATGAGTATACTAATAAATTAGTAGTTCAACATTTTTTAAACAATAAATATTTCCCTAAAGAAAGCTAAACTTATAGGTAATTTAATTATAATTTTTATATGCTTTAATTATTTAATTATATAAAAAAATTAAGTACCAATGTGAATGTTTAACATTAATTACAAAAGAAAAATCATGACTTTCTAAAACTCAATTTTTTTCTTGCAAATGCTTTTTAAGTAATGATGGGAAAAAACCCCGGTTTAAATAAAAAAAACCCCGGTTTTTTGGGTTTTTTCAAAAAAACCGGTTTTTATACCAACCCTGATAGAAGTACATAATTCTGACAGCATAAATTATATCTATATCCTTAAATTAGCCTATAAACAAATTTTATGCAATCCATGATGTAAGTTTCTGAATAATTAATTATTTTAAAATAAGCATATTTCAGGGTCTGTATCCAAATTGAATTTCGGTACTCGATATTCGACCAAAAGATTCCTCTTCTTGATCGAGGCGTCTTATTTGTTCCTGAACCGGTCATTGAAGACAGCTAGATTACAGGATAGCTTAAGAAGTTTTCAAATATCTTGTCACTTCAATCATAGATGGCTCCTTAAACCATCATTTTGCCATTTTTAAGGAATAGTTTGAAAACTACTTGAAAGAAAATTTCGAAATTTTGGATATCCATAAAGCTGGCTTTAATGAAGCTAAATCCATAAAAAAATTGTAGGTTGCAATTCACAATTTTATCGAATATTAGTTTCATAATTCATAATTTATATCATAAAATTATAAAAATACAAATTCAACGTACTTACGTCAGGATATTTTAGCATTATTGCTACATGAAAATTTAGCACATAGATAATAATAAAAATAGGAAAATTTATTTAACATTAGAATTACTAAATTTTGAATATTATTAATTCAAAAACTTATCATTCATGTGACTTGAAATTTGCTGTCTAGATATAGTTTGAACCGAAGATTTCAGATTTGAAAGAAGAAAATTGAAAAAACTCCTGTCAGCTTGGCCTACTGGCGGAGGTAAATTTCAAAGTTAAATACTCATTTCAACTAAAAAAATAAAATATGATTAGAGATTAACCAGTTTAGCAACTTTATTTGCCCGCTTTTGAACAATTTTTAATTTCATTTTTCTGTAAGAAATGGTTTTATCATAATCATCGGTTCAAATGCCCAATTTGACAGCTTTTTAAAAAATACATTCTGATTTTATAAAAAAAAATCAATCAATACGGCACATTATACAGTTCTTAAAAAAGGGAAACTTCAAATTGGATGCGTTTGAGAGCGAAATTAAATTTAAAAATGAATCATAAAATAAGCAGTTTGTTATTTGAATAAATTCCCATTCTTCAATCATGATCGCATCGAGAAATTTTGTTCGAAATGCCATTTTGGCAGCATTTTTTGAAATATATTCTACCTTTATCAAGGAATTAAACAATACCGTGCATTATACAGTTCCGAAATAAGAGAACATGTCAATTGGATGCATTTGAGAGAAAAAAGTGGATTTAAATAAGTCAAAAAATAAGCAATTTGTCATTTGAATACTTCCTCAAATTTTCAATCGCGATTGCTTAGGGAAATTCTGTTCAAAATACCTAATTTTACAGCAATATTTTAAATATATTTTACCTTTATCAAAAAGCTAGCCCAAAAGTCACATTGAAAGTTCCTAAATAAGAGAACCTGCCATTTGGATTTATTTAAAATCAAAGATGGATGAAATAAATTTAAAAATAATTAAGAGTAAGAGCAGTTTGGATTTGAGATTTTTTTTCAACACCTATTTTTGTTTAATTTATTTTGCCATAAGAATTGATTCTATAAAATCTTGTCATTATAAAAGTTGTAGATAATATTGAGAAGATGTAAAATTGATTTAATCAGATTTCATACCTTAAGAATTCACGAATTAATGGATTTTTTCTTTTTCCAACCCCCAAAATGTTATTCCATAACAGTATGGAATGTTCCCCCCTCTTTTTTTGTTTTCGTTTTTAAATTTTTACGGTAAGAGTTGGTCCTATCAAAAACTTGTAAATACAAAAGTTTTAGATAATATTAAAACATTTGTAAAAAAATTAATTGAATTTGATATCTAGAGAATTGACGAAGTTATGAATTTTTTCTCCCAAAAACCCTATTTTTTCGCCCTTTGAGCCCATTTTTAACTTTATAAAAAATCTGTCATATATAAATTTTTGAACCATTTCTTAGAAGTATTATATAAACTTTAAACTGATTCGTTATCTATTTTAATTAAAAGGTTATGAGGGGATTTTTATTTTCACCAAATCTTACCCTGTGGATCCTTTCCTTACTTGGTCCGATTCAGTCTATTAATGAACTTGATCGAGATTTTATACCCCTTGATTTTATGTATCAGTTTGGAACAAATTTGAGCAGTATTATAGAAGTTATTGTGTCCATATAAAATTATATAGATAGATAGATCGAAAAAGATTTTTACAAATGGTAGTTTTGAGGTCTAGGAGTCATGATCGGTGTAGGTCTGCAAAAATTTTCTAAAAATTGCAACATGGGAACGATGCCAGTATGTAGTATTTCATGTGAACTCTACCAAAAATGAAGTTTGGATTCGTTTCAAAATGTAGATGGCTCTGTAATCAAATCTTATATACATCATTTGAAAGTAGACTCTATTTTTAATCGTTCGATACCAATAACTTTCTTTTATGACAGTTTGCTAAAGAGTTAGTAGGGGGGGGGGGGGTGTTTACTTTTATTACCATGACTGCACATGTAAAATTCTATAATTTTTCCTTTGTCTGTTTATAGAGATCAACTTACCGTTTTCTTCTCCAGTCTGAGTAAATGTCACCACACAGATATTTCCGGATTTTTCTGCTGGCATTAAAAAGTACAGTCAAACGATTTGAAATAAAATCAAACTTACAAATTTATTGAGAAACATTTGTAAAAAGTTTGTATAAATTAAAGGAAAAATGTGGCGATAATCAAAACGAGAAAAAAATACATAAATAATCATTATTTGAAATATGCCTGAAATGAAACGCCTGCATGAATTTTAAAAGTAATATATTTGGCAAAATATATTGCGTCGTTAAATCACCAGGATTTGCTTTCGAATGCTCTCTTTCTTGTTAAATATGTACTCTTTGAAAACGACATTCAATAATAAACTTACTATTTTATGAACTGAATGGGTGGTCCTTTAAGCAGGGCCAATCTTTTTCATATGAGTGATGATACCAACTTCGGAATTGCAAGCTAATCGGTGACCATATGATATACCAAAAAGTCATGAGTACTATGGATTTCTCTTCAATTCATATCGTTAAAAAATTATCATAACTTATTTTGTGACACTTCTCAAAATTTTTGTCGTATTTAAAAAAATAGTAACAATTTATCTGATTTCATATTGAATTAACCTTGTATAAAAATAAAATTAGGATGTTATTAAATATTAGTAAAAAGAGATGATTTCATTATTAATTGAAAGAAATAGTATTGTCCTTTTAAATGCTAATATCACGTTTACTAAAGATTATAATAGCGAAAATATGAATTTCTATTTAGTTGTGCACCAATCTAAATGTTTTTAAACCGCTCTTCTAGATAACAAAGTTATACTGATCAATACACAGATTTTGCTTAACTATGCTAGTAAAAGAACCTGACGAATAATGTATGTTATCTGATAAACTACATTAATTTACGTTTTCTTTCTCTGTCTGGGCGCTTGCTTCTACACCAACATTTTCAGAATTTTCTTCAAGACCTGTCCCTGCTGTATTAACTAGAGGAAGTAATTTTAAATAAAATTAAATCAGGAACATCTAGTTACATTTCTAATAACATTTTCGTACAAATCAAATAACAAATTAAAAGAGGGTCATCAAGATAACACACATCATGTGTGAAATTTTAAAAATATTTGAAATTAGAAATTAATGAACAATTTAAAATATTTAAAATCTGCTTATGTTAAAGCTTTTAGATTTCTTATTGTTGTAAACCTGGAATTCATTTTTAAAAGTCATGTACCAAGGAATAACCTTGTAACTATAAGTAAATACAGAATACGTAATCTAAAGATACAATTAATAAAGAAGTACTACCTTTACCAATGCACCCATTATAATAATCACAGCAAACGAAAGAAGTTTGAGAACCCATTTCGCTTTTCATTTGATAACCAATGGAAAGATATTTTGTTACGTAAAAATTATTATAAAAATTTAAAATTCAGTTTTTTTAATTGATAGCAAATAATATAAAATTTAATGAAACTCATATGCGCGTTAAGACTCGAATCATCCAATCACCATGGGCTTAGAAAAATAAAAATAAATGAGAGAGAGAGAGAAAGACTCATCCTAAACCTTAAATGCCGTGCCGGTAGCATACCTAATTTAGCCTTTAAAATTATATTTGGTTCTGAAAAGGGAAGTGAAAATCCTCTCCTCCTCCCTTTAAAAATAATCTGAAAAGTAAAAGCATACCCAGCAATATATCAATCTTAGATGCACCATGAAAAAAAAAATCATTTAAAAAAACTGAAATGCAAAGGAGAAAACTTTAAAAAATGCTACCATTGATTTAACCATTAGTTTGAGAGTAACTTCGTGCGACTAGCGTGCGCTCTTAGGCAATGTCAATAATAGAAATTTTAATTTTTACAATCAAAACTTTTTCTAAATTATACTGTGGATATCATGCAACATAATATAAATGACTCGATTGACATTTATCAAACCAAATAATTACGGGAAAATCCATGACAAAAAATAAAGCTCGACGTCTCTTAGATTTCTTGTAGCTCACCAGGAACTGTCATTATTTATGACAACGATTATCGTCTGGAAACGTGATGCAATTCACCTCAATTGCGTGATTGCATTTCATCACGTTATCATTATTCGAGCGAAAATTACGGCACCGTAGATCAGACAGCAGTTTTCAAATGCTTGGAATATATGAAACAGCTGGAAGAAAATCTCTGTCAAAAGCTGATATTTTAAACATTTGATTTAAGAGGTCTTTTTTCATATAATATTAATGTGTATGTACAGCAAGTATAAAAAAGTGATACTTTAATTAATTTCCTGAGTTTAGACAAATTAACAACAGGTGTATTTAAAAATTATTAAATAAAAACTGCTTAGTTAAAATCTGGCACTTTTACAGCACATAAATCCTTGTTACGAAAAAAATAAAAGAATACTAGAATAGCTATTACGTATCTACACATAGGAACTATATTTGAATCAAAAGTGATGACTTTAGCATTAACTTTTTAAATCCTGGAATTTAATACATATTATAAAATTAAAATATATGTTTACATTTATACACAGATTGCATTTCCTATAAAGCAAATCAACGGTATAGTTTTTTACTATGCAAAAAAAAAAGAAAGAAAGAAAAATATTTTAAAAATATCCAGCCTGAATTTGCATATATAGTCTAAGTATGAGTGATTTGTAGATTAAAAAAACTTTCCTAAAGCTGGTGTTGCTAGTAATTCACCGCTAGTAATTTTTTTTAAATAATAAACATCGCAAGAAGGAGACAACTCTCAAAACGTTATTTGTGTATATCATGTAATAACAGATATTATCCTTGATTGATAGTCTCTAGACTTTTTTTAATCAACTGCGATTATTTGTATAAGAATCAGCAATATATATTGAATTTTTAATTTAATTTTTTTTACTAGAAAGTTGTTAAAATAAAATAAAAGTTGTAAACTAAATTTTATTTTGTTTCAGTTATGCTTTGAAATACATTTGATATTAATGTCTATTTAATGAATATTAAAACTATAATTAAATATATAGATATTAAACAAAAGTTATGAGTTTTGTTCTACCACCCCATTTCTTTATTTTTACTTTTTAGTCGCTCAAGAACTAAAATTAAATCTATGAGTTACAATCTCTCAGAAGATGTGCTTATTTTGTATGTATATTGTATGCAGAATTTTTTAGAGAGAGTAGTACAGTAAAAATAAAAATAGTACTAGATTGGGAATTTGAAATATTGAATTTTTTAAATCCAATTTTAGATGAATTTTTTTCATTTTTATCAGACTTTAAAATGCAAAAGTTTATTTCATCCCTATTGAAGTGCAATAACAATTTATAAAGGCAACTGATACCAATTTCAATGGATTCAGTTTTATTGATTTCTCTTAATGAGAGATTGGTTTCTAAAATCTTATAAATGCTGGAAGGTACAGGGTTTCGACGATCTTTATTTTTATTAGTATTTCAAAGCATGTATTTGCGAATACCAATCGTGACATTGTTTGATCACGGAAATTTTGCGATTTCATAAACCGAAAATTATTACTCTGAAGTGTAGGTAGTAAAGATGTCACAAAAGCAAAAACCGCATATGTAGCATTTTTGTTTATATGGTGCGTAAAATGTTTTAAAGAGAGTAGTACAATAACAGTAAGATAGTACTGATTTTGAAATTTGAAATATTGAATTTTTTAAATGCAAATATAATCGAAAGAAAATGCAAAAGTTTATTTATATCTATTGAAGTGTAATAACAATTACTTAAGACAAGTGACATCCATTATATTGATTTTGTTAAACAGATATTGGCTTTTAAATTCTTAAAACTTTACAAATTATTAAAATTATTGAATCTATTAAAATTGTGACAGGTACAGTGTTTTTGCGGGCTTTATTTTCATTAGTTTTAAGTATTTCCGTGCCAGCACGGCTTTCTTTGATCACAGAAACTTCTAAGATTTTAAAAGCCAAAAATTTTTATTGAAAAATATTGGTAATCAAGATCTTAAAAAAACTAAAAAAAACGCTTATGTAAGATTATTTTATGTAGTATTAGTGGTCAGCCTGCAAAGACTTACTGTCCCTTCCTGCAGATGTCGACCCCTTCATGGTGCAGATGACTGTCAGGTCATCGTCCGGCATCAGGTCCGAACTTCTGCTGAATAATTCATATCTGGATATGAACCGATTAAATCTATGAAACTCGTTGTCATCTTCAAATTTTCTTATGCCTTGTTGTTCGTTATACTTTTCCCCTTTCGCCGTTTTCAGTGAAAGGGAAAAGAATTGTCTGATGGAACGACCGGAACAATATTTACGGAGACGCAGATCCACGTGTTCAGAGGAGCCACGTCCACTCCAACCATTCGGGTGGATCCACAAACACCATCTTTCATCGGCGAAAGAGAATTCTGGACTCCAGTAGGATGCGCCGTCATCCTTACGAAGAGTGGAGAAATGTGCAATCCTCCACTCGACGACGAGATCCGTTCCACTTTCATAGGTGAAGATGGTTCCTCTCGGCATGGCGGGGATAAATCTGTATAAATTGGATAATTTCCAGGAGCAGAGAGGATTTCTTCTTTCCAGATATTCCCGTCGCAAAGAGTTCACCTGAAAAGAGAAAAGAACGACGTCAACAGAATGTCTCCATTTCGTGCGTTACAGGGCGTTGAAAGGTCAACAAGAATTTCAAGAATTTGTGAAAAATTTGTTATTTTTTAAAATAGACCAATTTATTTCAAATACTAAAAATTTAAAAATTCTCAAAGCGCATTACATCAGTATCTAACTTTCAGAGGATGAAAATCGTATTTCTATAACTGTATTAAGAAAAGAGTCATTACCTGTTTACATTTTTCAGCACGATGGCCGAAAAACGGGTAAAGCGTCCCCTTAAGGACTCTTCTTTAATGAAAAATTGGCTGTTTTTCTGACGAAATCTCGAAATCCTGTTTTAATCACAAATACATTTATTTCGGTTTTATTCTCATTTACTTAGCAAGAAATCAGACAGCGTTTTCCTTTATATTCAAATCAGTATTAAATTAAATATACACATAATTATTGCTTTTGCGTCAGTAGGCAAATTAAGACAAAACGCGGCTTTGAGATTGCGATCAAAAATATTTTTAAATGTACCAATGTGATGGTCTATTGATTACATCGCGTAGGGAGAGGGGATATCAACAAAGTATATCACAGTTCAGGAGATGAGAGGGGGAGGGAAGGATCATATCTGGGAGTCGCATAATAAAATACAATTTCAAAAATATGTACTATTTTAGAATTAAAAAAAATAACACCCCCTACTAACTCTGCAACTCATTATAACAGAAGATAGACGCTGGTACCATTACGTCTATTTTTAAATGATGCACATAAAATTTGCTTAGGAAACCAAATTATGTACTTAATTTAATATATTACTGGTGGATATTTTGATCGTGTGAGATATTCCAGGTACTTTTCTATAATGTGTCATACTTTATTCGATAACACTAGATAGCTGATGGATTTGTATGCCTGGTAGCTTGTTCTACACTGTAAAAAAACGGACGATTTTACGGAAATACTACTGTTATGGAACAACGGTTATAGAATACTGTTATGGAATAATGTTATGTTACGGAAATATTGGACGCAAGTATAATTTACTGTTTTTTAACGGAAAATTTCCCGCAAGTTCCAGGAAAATACGCAACATTTTTTGGAATTTACTGAAATTTTTCCGTTAAAAAACAGCAAATTGTACTGGCGTCCAGATTACCAGTAGTGTTTCCGTAGAATCATCAGTTTTATTTTTTTTCACAGTGTACATTATTACATTTCTCAGGTAATGTACGAGAGCTTTTCGAAAAATAAAGATACAATGCCGCATAGACACTCAAAAAAAATCTTATTTGATAAAATGTTTATTACGAATTATTTACAACTACACTGTAAAAAATAAAGAGTTTTATCACATTTACTTCGGCTGTATGAGATGTGAAATAAGGTGTAAATATATTATTTTTGGGGTGCCAATACCCAAATAAATGTTACGTTACACTTCGAATGACGTATCATACCTCTTTAAAAAAAATAGGCGTTCTGAATCACTCCAAATCATTATAATTCGCACTTTGAAAGACTTTATTCAATTCATCAACACAACGGCAGGTGTTTTTTTAATCCAGCGAGAGCAAGTCGGTGCGATTATGCAACCAGCGCGGGGGATAAGATTATTATGCAAAATGGCGCTGTTGTTGAAACATTCTGTTGTGTTCCGTGAAAAATGTTCTTTGAATTTCGATTATATTTCGCGGTAATAATGAATGATTAAGAAATTGCTGACATAGTTCATATTAAGAACTTTTATGGACTTATTCAATTAGTTCGGACAATTTAAGAAATCAGAAATAGAGTCTATTGTATGATAGCCGTAAACATAAACAGTTTTGCAAAACAGTGTTATTGCTTTGGTTTTCCTTTTGGATTTTTTTCGAATAAGTAAGTGGCGTTTATTTTCTTTCTGTTTTGTATACAATAACTCTTAATTCTCTGTAAAAAATTGTATTTGTGTCATATTTGTTGAACGTATATATATATATATATATATATATATATATATATATATATATATATATATATATATATATATATAAATGCATGATACTTGCAATATGTGATTTTGCAGTCTAGCTATTTCGATATTTTAAAAATGAAAATTAATAATAAAAGAAGTCGTAAAATTGTCACTTTCGTACAGAGCTTTGAAATATTTAGTTTTGATTTTATAGTGTTTTACTGCTTTAAATTCCGCATAACTTGAACTAACACGAAATTAAATAAACATAGTGTTATATCTTGTTTTAAACATTCATTTTTTCAATATATATTTGTATTTTGATGTATTTTTAGATTATTAGAAACAAAAATTCCATTATCTTTATTTCGTTTTTTTTTCTTTTTTCATATATATATATTGATACTGAAAGAGTTAAAGAGATTGTCATGGTTTTATTTTTCTATTTATTAAATTAGTAAAACATAATTAAAATCATCATTAATGCCTATTTGAATTTGAATACATTTAATGGAAAATTTTAGAACTTCAATGAAAGGGGGGAGGGCTGCCGGTATGTTCATTCAGAGCTGTGTGAAACGGGGGGCGAAGGGGGCGGTCGCCCCGGGCGCGGAAACTGAGGGGCCGCCAAATTTATGTTAATATCGTCTTTTGTTTCTTCGCTTTTTTGTAAAAAAAATTACATATATAAACATATTGGGATTTTTTGTGTGAAAAAAACATACATTTTTAAAATAGCATGTTACTTCATTCTTGAAATCCAAAAGTGGTCATACAATACTGTTAGATACATTTTTTTTCACATATGTTTTCCAGATCACCTTTGCCAAAATATAAGCGCAATGTTCTTTTATAGTATTTAGTTGTAATATTAAATCTTTTAAAGTTTCAAAATAAACGAAAAACATGTATTTAATAGAATTTATTTGTGCTTTTACACTTTTCAATTTTGTGACACCTGTGACAAACAGTAATGAAACTATACTGAAATTTAGAGATGCTGCAGATACATTGTGCCCCCTCCCCCCACCAACCCCCAAACACACTATGTGACCCATATAACTATGTTTTTAAGTATGTAAATATACTAAATTACATTGTTTAATAACTGAGTATTATGTTTAAAATGCATGTTATAATAAATTACCTCAATTAAAAGGGAGTTTAGCAGCCTTTTTGCATAAAACTAATTATTTTAATTTATGGCTGTGTTAAATTTAAAATGTAATCTTTAAATTATTTTTTATTTTGCTGTTAAAATCATGTAAATATTAGAAATTTCCTTTTTTACCATCTACTTATATAGTGTACTTTAATAAATGGTAGCAAAATAAAAAATAATTAAAAAATTACATTTCAAATTTAATACAGCCATAATTAAAAAAAAATAGCTTCACGCAAAGAGTGTGCTAAACTTCCATTAATTGAGACAATTTATTATAACGTACATTTTAAACATATTACTTACTTTACACCCAAAAGGGTGGCAACTAAGTTGCCACTACAAATGGTGTTTATTTACCGTTTGATAGTTGGGGGCTCATTACACCAATTTACAAGTGGAATTTCATTACACAACTTGGGGTGGCAACTTAGTTGCCACCCTTTTTGGTGTAAAGTAAGGGAGTTTTTTTACAGTGTATGTACCTTATTTTTCAACATAATTACTGCCTTAGTCCAGACACTTGTTTAGTCTGAGAACAAGCTTCTGTATACCAATATCGTAGAAGTTTGTCGCCTGCTGTCGAAAACATATTTCAATTTCAATTTTGATCTCGTCATTGTTGTAGAAGTTTTGCCTTGCAAGATGTTTCTGCAGGTAAAGAAGTAAGTGGAAGTCGTTGGGTGCAAGGCATTAGAATATGTCTGTCCTAGAATACATAGTCCAAGAGCCGACCACACAAAACCCTATGTCATCGAGCACAATAAAAAGCCTTTATTTTATGGAAGAGTGGTAAGAGGGGAATCGAATCACCCATATCTTCCGAAAGCGAAGGGGTGCATAAGTCAAAAATGAATACCAATTGACTCGTAGGCTTTGCATTTTGTTTTTCTGCACCCAAAACATGGAATTTTTTTCTCCGGAAAGTCCT
Organism: Maratus speculifer; assembly: GCA_964019185.1. Classification (NCBI taxonomy): domain Eukaryota; kingdom Metazoa; phylum Arthropoda; class Arachnida; order Araneae; family Salticidae; genus Maratus; species Maratus speculifer. The sequence goes on from OZ025303.1 coordinate 26,354,485, forward strand.
CGTATATTTTATGTTTATCAAAATCAAAGATGAAATGACTGATGAAACAGAACACTTCCCAACACTTTTTCTCAGATATGTTACCTGAGCTCCAGTGATATTTTTAATTTCGTCTAAACAAATATTTATTGTTATCGTGTTTAAAAATTTTGAAGGAATATTTTAATTACCTCGACTGGTAACAAGAAATTCAAAGAACTATAGTAGAATTAGAATAGAATTAGAATCGGAACAGCTCTCCTGTAGTTAATCAATAAAAACCTTGTATGGAAAACTACAATCATTAAAATCCAACGTTTCAACACACAATAATTAAAAACACTTAACAGACGTTTACGTTTCTCGAGTACTAGGACTCGCTTCCTCAGTGTTCAAGCGGTAAAATGTTTAAAATCAACCTCCCCCCAACTGTCAACAAGTCAGAAACCCAAATGATTGCAAACACCGAACCAAAATACCATCAAGCTTCAGTAACTATTAGAATCAAACCGGAAATGAAGTGTCATGACATAACAAATCCAACCAGAAAGTTGAGATGTACGGTACGCTAGATAAATCATTAACCGAGGAGTTTTTTTTTTACTTTATTGATATGGAGTGCTTCAAAAATTTCTAAATCAAGCGGAGTAGTGCATTTTTGGATAATCGTGGCTGAGGTAAAATTGAAATTATGACCCTCTTACCAACAAAGAGAAGCAATAGAGGAATTTTTAAATTATTTTCTCTTTACATAACCTATGTGTTTACATAACGTTTGGTTTACATACGTTTACTTTACATAACGTTTGGTTTGTCCAATGTAGAACAAACCACACTGACATTGTATATTGTAAAGTGTCCAGTAATTATCACTTTACTCATGAATAATTTTAAATAAATTTCTTAAGGGAAGATAAGCAGGGTCTACTTGTATTAGTTTTACTCTAACATTTTATATTCATTTGTTATAAGTAACGAAATTTTAGCCATGTGTTTATATATACTTTAAATTCATGTGTTTTATGAAAATGTGCAAGAAATTCACACAAATAGAAAGTGTCTTAAATATTAGCTTTCCGAAAATTTGTCTTTCAGCTAAAAAACGTATTAACCCCTTAAGGCCCCTGTCCTCGCTCGAGGAAACGCTCGCGAGCTAATGCTATTCCTATAAGGAAGCATTTTTCTAATAACTCTTTCGCATTTCGACATTTTTCAATGATTTTTTTTGCATTGGATAGCTGAGGTGCATGCCGAAAGCGCACCTTTTTTACTTTTTCGATTTTGGTCGTAGATATTTTTTATAAAGTTAGTTTCACTTTCAAAACCGGTTTTAAAACTGAAAGTGCTTTTTAAAAAAATATCTGCAACAAAAATCGAAAAAGTAAAAAAGGTGCGCTTTCGGCATGCACCTCAGCTATCCAATGCAAAAAAATTATTGAAAAATGTCGAAATGCGAAAGAGTTATTAGAAAAATGCTTCCCTATAGGAATAGCATTATCTCGCGAGCGTTTCCTCGAGCGAGGACAGGGGCCTTAACTGCTTCTTTCTTTTTGTACAATAAATTGAAAATAGCGGATTCACATCACTATTTTTTAAATAAAATATTCGTAACAGTTTGTCTAATCGTTTCCTCTTTTATGAAATCGTTTCCTCTTTTATTTTTTGTATGAAATTATTTTTTTGAAAAAATAGTGGCATCAAGAAGCTTTAACGCCTTAATTGAGCGAGACGTATATATACGCCTGGGGCAGTTAAGGGGTTAGCTCCTGAAGTACTTGCACGATTTCGATAAAAAGAAATTTATAAATAGATATATAAATAGATATTTAAATATAAGTATTAATATATGATCATATGTGACAGAAAGTTAAAATATATATATATTTATTAATTTTATATAAAAAATCTGAAAAATGAAAAAAATCGCAATTTTCTATAATGAAGATTTTAAGTCGTTTAAAAATTTTTCTGACGTAAGTCTTTAGCATAATCCGGTGAATACGGGATTCCAAATGTCATCAAAATCGGAGGGGTAGTTCCCGAGGAAACGGGTCTCAAAGCTCGCATATTTCCCATCGGATTATACCCAGTCTTCTCTTCCCTAAACTCTTTCAGGGGCAAGCATTTGTGCTCAAAAAATTTTCAAACAACTAATTCACACAGCAATTTGCAAACAATTTTTTTCAATTAATCGTAAGCTTTTTCTTTCAAGTATATTATGAGATAGAAGATGTACCAAAGATTACTGGTGCCATTTTGCAATTTGTGCTTTAAAATTAATCGTTTTGCAGACTGTAAATGGCACTCCTGAAGGGGTTAAATGTAAACGACACATTATAAATGTCATTTACCGAAAGAAAGTGAAAGCAATTTCTATTTTTCTGATTTATGAATGTTTGAGCCTAAAAAGAGACATGCCAGTTGTTTTACATCATTCATTAAAAACAATTTAAACAAGTTGGAAATTGCACGTGAAGCGTAACAAATGAGGTGCGTTCGTACGATAACAAAGTTTTAAAAATATTACTCTCATATATCAATCTCATAAAATTGTAAATAGTGAATTACAATTAAAATGCTCATCAAACAATGTTCTCCCTATACCATTATGTAATGGAATACTTTTGTGTGGCCTTGTAAATCAATAACAAATGTTCTTTGCACCACAAATTATGTAAAATGTATATTATAATATGTACTTTATAGTTGCATATAAATTTTATGAAGTTCGAATGAGTGTAACACCATTAAAATGCATTCGAAACATTTCCCCCCATTGACCGTAGTGTAATGGAATACTTTTGATTGCCCCTGTAATTGATCTATGCACCCGATTATCTAAAAATTTGAAATAACTTGACAAAATTATGTAATAATTATGTATTTTAAATTTCAAACGATTCGGTTGGGTAGTTTTTGCGTTGTTATATGCGGAGAGACAGACGGACGGACTGAACGACCACTATAGGTGCTACGTATTTACATAATTACGAACGCACCTAAAAAGAAATTGTCCAAGCTCAACTGTTTAACTGAGCAAAAAATAAACAAATAAACAAAACACATACAAAAATACTTACGATAATTGCAATGAACTTCAGTCCCTTTTATCAGAATAGTTCAAGTACACCAAACTGGCCTGTTAGAGTAAATAAATAAATAAATAAATAAATAAATAAATAAATAAATAAAAAACATCTGTTTTTTGTATGTCAGCAATAAATAATTTTTCAAAAGAGTCCGGGACACAAAGATCTAAAATTTTTCTAAAAATAATTTATTGTATTAAAAAAAACATTCTGTTTAAAATGACGTTTAAATCATGTTTCTAATTAAAAGAGAAAATATTATTAACTAATTGGAAAACATTTTTTGTCCTGGCTAGAGAATTGGGAAAGCTGAAGTATATCTAAATCTTTTTATGGGTTGAATTCCGCAAATTATTTTATTTTATTCGTTTTCTGATTGGTCCAAGATTAATATCCAAAAATGGACTACTTCTGTTGCCACGATGACCAAAAAAAGTAATAAAAACTTTTTAAAAATTTATAATTTGAAACCAAATTGTGATAAAGCTTTCAAACAAATTTCATTAAAAAGTGCATGTTTTTTATCTACACAACGGTGAAAAAATTTAAAATGTGCGATGTTTAGAAGTTTAAAAATTTGCAGTTCCGAAAATTGCAAAACTGAAATTTCATTTAAAATTTGTTTGTGATGGTTCAAGTATATGACTGTTTAATCCATTTTGTACGTAGTAGGAGGCATTCAGAAGTCAGTCTTATTAACTCCATCCAATAAAAAAGCACATTTTAAACAATTAAAAATGTATATATATAAACTAATTTTTTTTATATCATTGGTCTAGGAATATTAATGTTTAATGCACGGCGTACGTAATAGATGACCCATAATAATCATACTAAAAATGATGTTTATTATTAGTTATAATTTAAATATAAAATTTATTTATAAGTCTTTAAAATTTTAGTCTGAAAATATCATTTTCCAAGTAGTTTTGTAATTTGTTAAATTACAATTTTGCTATTTTCTTATTTATATATTTTTTAATTTGCTATTATTTTTTTTGTTTTGTTCAATTTCAAATTCCAACTTTCAAATATAGGTTCTCGTGGAAACTACTTCTTGTAAAGATGCGTTTTTCTTCATCATGCGTTTTTTTTTAAACCTTACTTGTATTTTAATTGTTATAAGTCAAGAACCGTTAAATTGTTCAAACATGGATAATGTCTTTTGCAGATGTTTCACTTTGATTCAGAAAATTTTAAAAAATATTTTCTTTTGAAAGTATAATTTTTTTTCTAGAGTTACGTCATTTTTCAAAAAATTTCTGCTTTAAATATTTTTTTGTATTAATTAATATTTTTAAATTACCGAATCAAAATTAAAACCCATATATTTCCACTTATTTAAATGAAAATCAATTGAAATTCTAGAAATAATATTTTGAGACATAACGATTTTAAATTACCCCACATTCTTAATAAATTTAAAATTTTAATTTCTAAAACAAATTATGATAAATTTTATCATGAGATTTTGCTTAAAAATATAGTGCTTGATATGGTTAACCATAACAATTTTTTTTAAGATTTTTGACTTAATAAATTAAATTAGTTTAAAATGTGTCGCAGACTCCGTTAAGTAGTTCTTATATCCAATTATTAAAAAGAAAAAAAAAAGAAGTATGTCTTCAGACACATTTTTTGACATTTTTAAATCGAAAGAGGTAAAATTAGTAGGCCTGACTATTGAAATAATTTGTAAAATATGTGGTTTTTAATTTTTTTCTAAACAATTATAAATAGAATAAACAAAACGCATTATAAACAATTTTAGCTACAGGACGATTGTTTTTTCTCCTTCGGTCATCTGCATTTCTTCTCTCCGCAAGTGAAAATTCAGTTCAAAATGCCCATTTTGACAGCATTTCCTGAAAGATCTTCTGCTTTTAGCAAATAAAGGGGGGATCGTTTTTCCATTACATAGTTTATGAATTAGAAATGCATGCAAATTTCTTGCATTTCCAAACAAAAATGATTTACAGGAAAACAGAAAATCTTCTTTTCCAGAATTAAGTGTCACCTGCGCTTGTAAAAACATATACATGCATATAAATATTGATAAAACAAAACATATTTCAGTTTTAAGACTTAAAACTCACACTTTTGTTTCCTATAAAATAACGTCATTTTCATAAGATAAAAAATTCCACATATACAATGCAGTCTTTAACAACAACTAGAGTAAAGTATGCATATGACATAACTATCGCTGAATAATGCATAAAACCGATGTTGTCATTAAAAAACCTCGACAAAAAAAAAAAAACGGATATTTAATGATTCATTTGTTTGTAACATCAATCTAGATACCTAAAATAAAAGATATTTCCATAAAAGCTCTATATTTTAACAGAAATCATTCATTGATATATTTTCAAAATAGAACGTATTTTAATTGCATTTTTCTGGTTTTATGCGGAAATGGCACCATAAAGATATAATTACTATTTTTAACTTTTTTTTTTTTTATATAGAAATAACGTATTTTGGATGTCAACATAAAATGTATGCTGCTAAAATCCCTAAAAAATAACAACAATACCATCTCAAAAATAAATTGACTAATAAATCAGTTTCACACAAACTGAATTTAAATGTACTTTTTGTCTCTAAACAATGGTATAATTAATGAAAATGTACAAAGCTCAGAAGTTAAAAAAAATTGCATTGACATTATCCGTATTTAACCATACAATAATATACATCTGTTACATTATCCGGCTGGCATATATAATGTAACGTTATTTATTAGAGATGTCACTTTAATTGTGGGTTGAAAAATAGTATATCTCGGGTTAAAAAAAACGTGCCAGAAAGTAGTTATTTGAAATTGATTATAAATTTTTTAGTGAATTAAAGTTCAAAGTAGTTTTTCAAAATAAAGTTTAAAAATTTCTTAGATGAACCGTATGTAAGATATGTTAGATGACTTTACGTACTTTAAAATGCCCTGAATTAATTATTTTGCCAATTTTTAAAAACTGTAAAGACAAGCGCGTATCTTGCTTGGAATTGCAAACTGTTATCCAGCGGTGTGCGAAGAGAAAATTGCGCCCGGGGCAAAGTTTCTTTTTAGCGCCCCCCTCACTCAACTTGACGCTAAACCCCAAACATGACTCTGTAGTATATAATTGGTGCAAGAGAGACCACCCCTTCGCTCCCCCCTTTCGCACGGTGCTGCGTTATCATTATCTTAAAATAAGTAACTGCTTTTCAAATTTGTTCAGATTTTTGCTTTTGTTGCATTTTTTTTATTTGGAATTTTTTTATAAATAAAATAAAATATCAAGTAATTAACACGATCGCTGCTGCTTACGTGAAGAAGTCATGATAGTCAATGCCGCACTGTAAAAGTGGTTTTTCCCAGAAGCCGATTAACTTTTTATAACAAAAAATCAGTGAAAGATTTTCCCGCGCCAGTGCGTGACTGGCTATTGGACATCACCCCACATCACGCGCTGGCACGTGGGTGGCCCCTTAACGTTGGCGCCATATCACGTGCTTTCGCGTGAGCGGCAGCAAATGTGTTAAATTGTTTAAATACTGCTTACCACGGAATATCATTTCATACTACTTACTGTAAAAATTACAATGCAATATTTATAATGTCTTTAAAGATTAGCTCTTAGAATTTTCTACTTAAGTTCAACATTTCCCTTATCAATTTGCTACTTTAATGACATTCAAATGAAATACAGTAAGTTGCAGCTCAATTTTTTTTCTACTTAAAAAACTGATATCACCTTTTGCGTAAATTATTAAATAGTTCAGATTAAAATTTATTTAATGAAAATGCTTACATTTTTTCCATCAATTTTTGAAAAAATACACTATTGTAAATGAACGATAAATGTTTAAAATATGATATTCTATAGTAAGAGTTCTATAGAAAACCTCAGATAAGTACATCATTTTTAAAGCATTTAGAATAATGCAACATCATACAAATTCATACAAAGCGTAAATTAATTTGTAGATTCCGGATCTGACGTGACAATGATAAACAATGATTTTTAAAAGGTTTTGGCAAAGACCTAATTTAAGTAAAAATGATGTAAAATTGACAGGAATTAGTGGTGAGGGAGTAATCAGTCCCGGCTGGTTTTTTCAATATTCACATAAAATTGATGATATTAGTGTGCATTGCGATATTTACGTTTTACATGATTGAAAATACGCAATGCTTCTCGGAATAGTTGTACTGCAAACGATATATCTCAATTGACCATAGCACAACGGAACTGTTTTTTGTGCCCCTGTACGCGAAATATTAATGCCACACACTACACTGAACATGCCATGATAAACCTCAATAGCATATATGAATTAATTGGCAGTTCGAGTATATTTATGCAAGTGAAAGCACGGACAGATATACAGATGGCCAGACAAGCCGAATTCGTAAACACTTTCAACTTTGTTGAAAAGTGTAAAAAAAAGGACTGAAATGTCATTTAATAAATCTGAAAATGAATCCTTCAAATTTTTCTTGGCTCTGAACTGTTATTGTTGAGAAGTTTTATTGAGATTTCTTTCGTTTTTATTATAATTTTACGCTATATAATCTTTAAATTAGTAATACTACCAATATTGTCCTTCTATTTAATCTGTCCTTGGTAATTATTGCTTTTCGAGAAAAAAAATGAAAGTTTAATAATAACATAACAGAATAATAGTTGTTTTTCAGTCTGAAGTGCAAGATCATAAAAATGATTTTGACGGTAAAAAAAATAAAAATAACAAAACAAGAAAGAAAAGTCATGCGTTAAGCATAGATTATCAAACACTTTCCAACACTTCCTGGAATCTTTAACAAAACTTCGCGTTTTGAGAAGTAAGTTAAATAAGTTAACTAACTTAGCATTTTAGAAAACGGTCCAAATATGCCAAATATGTATTCCAGTACTTTTGAACAGCACTATATTTGATCTGTATGTTTATATCTATCTACTATGTGGAACCCGTCAAAATTCTACGAAAGAAAATCTTTAAGAAAGAACTATTTCATTGAATAATAATAAATCTACAAAATTAGTTACAGTAAAAAATACATCATATATTGTTCAGTCTAACTCTCAAACAAATATTATTTTAAGATAAAATTTACAAAATGCTATAAAACCTATTATCGAAATTATTAAACAAAATACAACCAAAATTCACCAGATTTTATAACAGAAGATACTTTTGAAATAGTATAAGCATTTTTTATTTTAAGAGAAAATGGAGTGATTCTATTGCCACAATGACAAAATTGCTACTAAAAAATAAAAAATAAATACTACCACAAAAATAAATTTACATACAGATTCCAAAAAATTGCATTTAAAAGTACGTTTTTTTTCTCTATATGACCAGTAAAAGTTTAAAATGTGCGATGTTTAGAAATGTAAAATTTGCAGTAGAAAAATTGCAAAACTGAAATTGCAGGGTAAAATGCTGCCATTCGCAAAATGACGTATGCGTTACGCAAACATACGTTTGGCTTTTATAATATAGATATATACTATGTAATGGGAAAATTTAGTTTAGCAAGAAAACACATAACAGGTTGAAATATTTCTTTCAACATTTTATACTTAATACATAGAAATATAGTTGAATACAGCGCAACTGTTGAACTAATGCTTTTATTTCCCACCATTAATTATCTTGAATTTAATTCAAACTAAAACACTTTTAAAAGTACTACTGAAATCATATTTTCATAAATTATCATCCCTATATGGCCATGTATCCAGTTCCTTGCGAGGACTTGTATATCATTTCATCTGTAATCTACAAACATTTCCTAGTAAACTAAATTCAGTTCATCGTAAGCATTTACACGATACATAACTCATTAAAAAAGCATCTTTAAATAATTTAGGCTTATAAACTTTACGAATTCTTTGGTATAGCCTTGTATATTCCCTAAAGTATTTATACACACTGTATAGTATGCATAAATATAATGAAACATAAAAATGCATATCGTAATTAAAAAATCCATTTCCTGATATCATCGCTAATATATATTATTTCGGAGAGAATATACTATCAGGAATCTTTCGTGCGTATATGTTATGCACTTCTTAATATACATGAAATAACTTATAGTGACGTATATCAGTTTAGCTACATAAAGAAATAGTTTAATGTATTAAAAATACGCCACAAACAATTCCCTCCTATATTATTAAGTAATGGGATTCTTTTCTGTGGCCCTGTAAATAAATAATAACTATTCTTTTCTACCGCGTATTCTAAAGAATGCATATTTTAGTGCACTTCGTTAATACATATCAATTTTATTATGTATAAAAGTCTGCAACATCTTTACAATTTATTTTTAACATTTTTTTCTCATTGTCCATCCTATAATTGTAAACGTTTGACTGCTCCTGTAATTGAATCAAACACGCTACAAACTTTATTTGAAATAGGCTTTGTGCTATTTCAACCGTTAATAACATCCAAAGCTCCAGGGGAATAAGCTCCAGGGGAATCCGAGTATATTTACGTGAGTTAGAACGCGGATAGTCAGACAGACCAACCAAAGTCTTATGACTTTCTTAGTTAGTCTTAGTTTTTAAACTTAGTCTTTCTTACTTAGTCTTTCAACTTTGTTAGAAAATTTTAAGAAAAGTAAATAACGGTATGTAGGTAATAAATAATAGTCATAAGAGGGGAAATGTACAGGCAATCGTTAAAACGGTTGTTATTTGTGGTTTTAGATGGAATTAAAAAAAAACTTTCATGTAAAAGTAAGAAGCGATAAGCTTTCTTAAAGATCGGTAAATGTACTTAAATGCATAATATTCTTGAAAGAATATATGATATCATATTATTAAGAACAAATATAATACTTTTTGTAATTTATGAAACTTTCAGATTCGCGATTATAACAAAACATGCACTTAAATCATAAAAATAATGCCTAAAATTTCTCAAATGATTATAAGCAGTTTGAATAAAGCATATCTTTTCAAATTTTGATGATTAATATCTTTGAACTAATGCAGTAGAAAAACAAAGTTAAAAAAATAATAATAGTTTTTACCTTGAAATAGAGCTCTGATAATGATATATCTGGATCAACCTGAAATGAAAACGTAAGATGCTAGTACTTAAAAAAAATTTAGAATTTTATCAAATGCTATAAACAATTACGTAATACAAACAGACTGATAAAATTCTGAAGCGCATAAAAATGACTCCCCTGTTCTGAAAAAACACTTATCAATAACTGATTGTAAAAGAGTGACTTTGAACTGTAACAACTGAAATTAAGATAATGATTACGGTATCACGAATCCGGCTCTAAACATTGCACACCTCGACTGCAAGTTCAAAAAAGAATAGAAAGATAAGATTTATATTCATGGGGCATTTATAAAGGGCGGAAGGATTAAATGATAACAATTATCTGTACTTAAAGCAGTTCATTTTTAGGTTATCTTGGGTTCTTTTTATTAATTATCAGTATAACTGGAGAGGGGGGGAGGTGGATTAGAAATGCAAAACAGCCGAATAATTAAAGTCTTCTAAACTATGAAAATCGGACGTAAAAAGAACAAAAAAATTATCTGATATGTTAAAATTATTCCAAATTGCACTTTGGAGGGCTAAATATATTTTTATTGTTTTTTAATATTATTTAACTTATGTCTGAAAAAATAAATAAAAATGTCACAACATCAATGTTTTATCCATCAACTCTTCAAATCAAATTATGAGCCTACTCCCCTCCCCCTCCCACGGACACACCTTTTCCGTCTGTTCATGGCAAAAAATATTTCAAGTTCACTAACACTTTCCAGCACAGTTGAAAATTGTTTATGAGTTCGGCATGTCTGTTTTTTCGTGCTTTAACTTGCGTAAATTGAGTCGTATTGTCATGTTTCGATTGAAAATGAATCATTTAGAATTTATAGTTCTTTTATAAGGACATTCGAGAGAGTTCAATTGCAATGTAGTATACGGGCAAAAATCATTTACGGTGTATTTTATTCATGTTACACTATTTCAGATATATTGATATTCATATATATCTCTGATGCGCACTACAAGATGCTTACTATAGAAGAGAGAATGCGTAGAGTTTATCATTCATATGCAGGGACATTCAAAATAATTCGTACTATCAACAGTAATTGCTGATTAGTGCATTCTTCGTTGTCGTATGCATTTTTTAAATTTAACATAAAAAAATATTGCTTAGTATGTATGAATTCTAGAGATCAAATACTGTGTTGCACAAAACATCTGAAATACATTTCCGTTTTATGGTGGAAATTGATGAAAGGACACTTTTAGTTGTCCTTTAACAGGGGCGTGCGAAGAGAAAACTGCACTCGGGGAGAGTTTCGATTTTGGCCCGTCCTCCACCCCCGAATTTTTTTTTTTTATGATAGGCGAAAAATGACGTTATTAGTATAACATTGGCGCCCCGTAAATTCCCGCGCCTGGGATAACCGCCCCCTTCTGCCCTTCTTTCGTACGGCGCTGTCCTTTACATACCTTAAGTGAACTAAATTTTAGCATACTATGTACTATATGATAAATCTACAGATCATATACAAAATATTCAGCTTTTATTTTGTCTACTGATAGTAATTTTCGAAATTACGTTTTTGTGTGAGTCAAGCATTTCACAAATTATTTATTTAGCCATCATTTTTCATTGCATTAAGCTGTGAAGTTTTTTATAGTATTCTAAATGTTTTGGAAAAATTTTTATAGTCTGTGACTGATGCATGATTTTACGTGCTTTTTTTTTATTTAAAAGAATGCTAGCTGCGTTACAAACTCTCCTTTTAGTTTTTTCTTTATAACCCTAATTCATTAAATAATGATTGATGAAATTATTTACAATATCACGAATATTTTACATAATTTCACTTTTTTAATGAAAGTCTATTGTTTGTTCAATAGCATGTAATTTAAATTATAAAAGAAAGGTTAAATAATAAATAAAGATTAATATCATAATTTATAATATGATAAGGCCAATTTGAAGAAACACGACCTCGTTTTATTAGTGAGGCTCGACAAGAACCAAATAAGCAACCGTTTCACAAGAGCAAAAACGCTGGAAAGTGCCCTGGTCATAAAAATTATCCAATCAAATCGTAGCGTCACTGCAATTAAACGTGGAGTGTAAAATTTAATAATGTATTAATAGATGGCAACAGTGAATTTAGAAGTTTGGCCGTTAATGAAAATTTTAGAAGATTTTGTAATGAGCTTATTTTAAGCGTCTTTCAGTAGACTTTAATTATTTATTAATAACTTTCAGTATTGTTCTGAAATATCCACAAAGCCTTATTATCCTCGTTGGTGTTAAGAGACTAAATGTATTTTTTTCCTTCTTATTTTTAAATGTTTAAACCTAAAAAGAAACAAGTCTGTTGTTTCACATCATTCACTAAAAAGAAATAGGCTGTTTTAACAAATTAAAAATTGAAAACAACTCTAACTTACAAATTTAATATTGATATACAATTAATATAAATCATTAAATTAGTTCAATTGAACAAATTTGGCTTGTTTGATTACATTTTTATGAACTAAATCTCAAACATGCTAAAGGAGACAAATATGTAGATCAGAATAAAAGGTATTTATATGCCTGTAAATATAGTTTTATCACTATAACGTATTTTAGCTTTAGTTTAATTGCAATATTTTCTTACATAATTTTCAAACTTCCTGTCTAAATTGATCATCAATAGATAATCGATTAAACGTGCATTTCTTTTGCTTTGCAGTTCAAATTAATTTAGCTAACTACCATTTAAAAATTGCATGTCTGAATTATATGCAAGTTATTTTACAGGATTTTACATACGAAAATAACTGTATCTGAGTAGTTGCATCTAAAATGGTGACATTATAGATACAAACATCTGATTTGTGTCACAACGGACAGAGTGGATTTCCACTCTGTCCGTTGTGACACGTGTTTGGATCAGCTGATGACGAGCGGTAATTTTGCAGCTCGAAACGCGTCCTGTTTAATTTTTCTTTTTGTGGTGATTTAACAAAGTTTTTATATTTATTGATATATATTTATCACCAGTATTTTCGGTGTTTCTCAATATTTTCAAATGATGTGTCACACAATTTGTGTTGTAAAGAAATTACAAAATGCGCCCCCTCTGAGGGCAGATGGGGGGGGGGTTACACACAAGCTATCCATAATATGAATAAGCAGTTGCAGAACTCTCAAATGATGTGTCACACAATTGGTGTTGTAAAGAAATTAAAAATGTGCCCCCCCGGGGGTCAGAGTGGGGGATGACACACAACACATCCATAATATGAATAAGCAATTGCAGACCTTTCAAATGATGTGTCACACAACTGGTGTTGTAAAGAAATTAAAAATGTGACCCCTCCCCTGGGGAGAACAGAGTGTGGGGGTGACACACAAGACAACCATAATATGAATAAGCAGTTGCAGACCTTTCAAATCTTGTGTAACACGACTGGTGTTGTAAAGAAATTAAAAATGTGTCCCCCGTGGGGAGCAGAATGGGGGATAACACACAAGACATCCATTATATGAATAAGCAGTTGCAAACCTCTCAAATGATGTATCAAACGACTGGTGTTGTAAAGAAATAAAAAATTTGGCGAAATATTACAGTTAATGCCAAGTTGGCGTCACTTTAGACAACTAATTTTGGTCGCCAAATTTCGATATATCGCCAAGTTGGCGACAAACTTGGCGATTGTTGGCGATGGTAACCTTTCCTCTCTTTATGGTAAGCCATACGGCGATGCATAGACGGAGTCCTTTCCTGCTTGGTCTATTCGACTCATGGAAGGAGTGGACAACCCGGATTCGTTAGTTCCGGAAATCTTCCACATCAGCATCATTCCAGGAGTCATTCCTTTTAAGGCTAGTTTTTTTTACTATAGAAGGATTAAATATAAAATATTTAACAGACCGGTGCAGTTTACACGTAAATACATCCATTTAGGCTAACTTACAATATAAATAACAATGCAAGCTTAATAATATATTGTTTTTAGCATTTTAACTCTTAAAATTACCATTTTCCTTATCAATTTATAACTTTAACAAAATTCGAATGAAAGAAATTTATGAGTTATAACGTTGAGATATAATGTTGAGGAATAGATTAAATTAATTGCAGTTTTTAAATACATAATGAAATATTTTTTATCAAAATTTGTTTTATGAAAATTTTAAAAGTTTTTTATATTTAAATTAGTCGTACAAACAATAAAAAAACAGAAATTTTTAAAAAATATATATGATTTAAAAAATATATATTTTTTATTAAATTGTTACTCATTCAACATAATTCATATATTAATCATTAATATAAAATTTTAGATGCTTTTGTGTATAGCTGCCAACTTTTACATATTTTTTTCTACCACTAAAATTGTACAGAGATTTCCATTAGTTTAATCATAGGATTTTGACAATTAAATAAGACAATATTTACTATAAATTTTTTGTGGTAGGAAAAATGCACAAAAGTTGGCAGCTATGCTTTGTGGCAATAAAACATTGTAACACCTGAATGCATGAAGGCTGCTGACTGTAACTACACTTTTGCTTCTTTTGCAATCATTTACAAATATTTTAAAATATTGTATATTAATATTATTTCATAATTTCAAAACATTCAGTGTACTGCAACTTAATGTTTCGATAATCTTCAATATGAAAAATATTTGTTAGTGTAGAAATAAATTGCAAAAAAAAAGAGCCAATTCAGAAAATAAACAAACAAAAAAGTGTAAAAAAAGTAAAATGAAAATCAAAAGATTTCGAAGCTAAAAAATATGCAAATTAAAATTGAATTCTATGCTCTATTACTATATACATGTACATTTAGTCGCACAATAACATTTATGTCGATGTATAATTATTGTTTTATAATTTAAGCAATCTTGTGAGATGATAAATGTGCAGCTTCAAATAGAATTTCTTATTATTAGATATAAAATAATTAAGAAAATAAAAATGAGATTGATAATCATATATATGTGCATATTAGAGAGCCCTGTTCCCCTCTATCCCCCCTCGATCTGAGCATTTCAATTCCCGTTCAGACACCGCAGGTTCTAAATACGCCTGTATGCTTTGTTTTAAAATAATAATAATAATTACGAAATATATAATTATAACTAAGCGATCAGTGGTAATTTTCTTTAATCAGGGTTTCATTAATTTTCTTTTGACTCGAGGATTTTAAGGAAGAATATAAAGCTGTCGAGACAGCTGGCAGTTGTTTTCGTGATTGATCAAATAAAAAGAACCAAACATTTAAAAATTAGCTAGCATAAAATGGCTAATTAAACAACGTCGCTTTCTCTTAGAATTTCATAACGAGGTTATAAAAAATGGTTTTAAATGTATCGTTTTCAATATGTGGTAGTTTCACCAAATCTTTCTTCAAATCTTTAAATTCACGCTCAAATACAGTTTTCCCTTGAAATGTAAATATAATTTTAAATGTTTAACAATACTATTATTGGAGATTTTTAAATATGGTTTAATTTTCAGCTTTTACTGCTTCTAATGCGTAATAATTTAATTATTATTGCAGAATTTTATTTATGTTTTTAATATTCATGTGGAAAATGCATTTGTATGATATAATTTTTTAAAAGTTTTATTTATCTTTCAATTGTTCACGTATAAATACATTTTTATGACGGTGATTTTAAAATATTTATTTCTCTTTTTCAGATTCAAGTATAAATACGTTTTTATGAAGTAATTTTCCCGACTTCCCATCACAACATGGAGTTTTATAACTGTTAATTTAAAGTATATTATCAGTTTTTAATAGTCACGATTAAACACGTTTTTTAATTATGAGAGAATACTGTTATTTTCCCTGCAGAATTTGGCATAAAAGTGAAAAAAATTACCCTTTTTAAATTAAAAAGAATTATTGAAATGGTGAAATTTTGAATGAAAAGTTAAAAATTAAAGTAAAAAAATAGTCAAATAAAAAGCAATAATTTAACAGTGCACACCGTAGTCTCATGAAGCATATTCCTGCAAGAGATGATTAAATTCTTATACATAGTTTTGGTTGACATAAAATTTTTTTAACGGAACTATTTTGGCAGACAACATTAAAATAAATAGATCTTTAAATACATTTTCAATTTAAAACTGTATATTTTAACATTTTTGGCGAATATTTTTTCTGTAAAATTACCAATTTCTGTGTTTTTAAATAAAAGAATTTTCTTAATATGTAATAATAATTTAAAATTATCTTAATCATTACCAGTTATGAAAAGCCTCCTGTTACAGAAAATTATTTATTGCGGCAGCATTAAGTTTTTCTAAATTTTAGAATACAGAGATATATGTACGAGCATGTGTTTTCCCATTACAGTTATTTCTCATAGCAATATAATTATACTCCTGAAAGGATATAACAATAAAGGACAAAAATAGGGAAAAAATATAAAGCAACAAGTAAAACTATTTTTATTAATTAACCATTAGAGGCTTTATTCACATGCTTTTTGAACGTTAAATTACTAAATTACTATAACATTGCCTAGAAATGACGTCAAAGTTCTTTTCGTTTGTATAAAATTTTTTGTTACAAAAAATTCTTTGAATGAAAAAAAGTCACAATATATAGTAAGTAGAACCCCGATAATCCAGATCGGGTTTTTCGCTTTTTTTTCAAGTTTGAGAAGCGATTGACTAATTTCTTTAACATTAACTTGTTGCATCGTCGTATTCTGAATAATAAAACAAAAACTTTTTCGCCAATCGCTTCTCAGAGTTGAAAAAAAAATGAAAACACCGATCCGGATTATCGGGGTTCTACTGTATATATTTTATCAATAAACTGCAGCCATTGTTTGGGGGGGAGCAGAAATCAGTTAACCTCTTAAAATAACAACTATTTTCCAGACCTGAAAACAAGGATGTAAAAATTCGTTGAATTATAAATAAAAATATATAACATAAAAATGGGTCTATTTTTCTAACTATTTTTTCACAGGGCTATTAAATAAATACATGAAAATATATGAAATTATAGGCTACTTTTTGAAGATACATAGAGTTATTTAAGTTGATAAATATCATTAAATCAATATAACATTTAATAATTGAATATCAATAAATATATTTTTTTTATAATTCGTTAAACTTTCATATCCCCAATTAAAAAATAATATAAATAAATCATAAGCAGCAAAATTAAACGTTTCTTTTCCTATTTTATGGAGAAAAATCTTTAAGCTAAAACATTTAAAAGGAAAAACAGTAATTTAATTCATACCTGTAATTCAGTTTATAATATATTAACTCAGATCTCACTTACCGTTTTCTGTAATAGTCTGAAATCTTAAATAAGATGATACTGTTCGGAAAAAAATGCTTCAAAAATAATTGTACGTGGCAAAATTTAAATAGATTATGAAAATTCTGAAACGGATAAAAAATTGGACTGCAGCCATTGCTTAAAAAAGCAGAAATAAGTTTAAAGATAATAATATTAAAATATGTTTTAAAATAACAACTATTTTCCACACCTAAAAACAAGGAAGTGAAAAATCTTTGAATTATAAATAAAAATAAATGTAATACTTTGTTATCCCCTCGACCAAAAGGCTACCGCCAAACTATAAGACAAAATGCCGAAAATAGAAAGTCGTAAATATCACATTCACATGACATTAAGCACATATACATATTTATTACATCATCGAGTGATTTTTATTTCAACTTTTATTGATGTTCTACTAGTTTATTTGTTTTTTCGTTATTTAAACAAAAAATTACATTATGTATAATTTGGCTTATAGTTTGGCGATTTTTATATATTGGCGAAATTGGTCAACGGGATAAACAAGTAATACCAAAATAAATAACAAAAAAATGGGTATCCTTAACTATGTTTTCACAGGTCAATTAAAAAAATACCTGCAAATGTATGAAACGATACAATACTTTTTGAATATCCATAGAGTTATTTCAATTGATAAAAATCATTAAATCAAAATAACATATAATAATTGTCGTAATAGATGAACTTTCTGTAAATTGTCAAATTTTTATATCCTCCCCTCCCCCTCCAAAAAAATAATATAAATAAATCACAAACAGCAAAAATAAATGTTTCTTTCCCTATTTTTTCCAGTGAAATCTATGCGCTAAAGCATTTAAAAGAAAAAAACAGTAATGTAATTCATACCTGCAATTCAATTTGCAATAGAAAAACTTAGGTCGCACTTACCGTTATTTGTAATAGATCGATATTAACTTGAGATGAGTATTAATAAAGAAACAAAATATCGCCACTGTACTTCGACGTTAAAAAACTAAAACAAATTACACAAACCCTGAAACGTATAAAAAGTTGTAATCTGCAACGCAAAATATTCAGAAATAACTGATTGTAAAAGAATGGCTTACAGCTTTTAATACTTGAAATGAAGATAACAATTTATTTTATCAGGCATGCGACTCGAAAAATTGCATTTCAGCATCGCAAGTTCAGATAGTGATACTCAAAAACTGAGTAGATAAAATATACATTCAAGGGGCGTTCTGTGAAAGGAAAAAAGGTTAAATGATAATAACTAATTATCAATTGGCGCGTTGATTTCACGTTACCTTGTTTTTTAGTATTAATCAGAGGGGAAGCTGCGAGGTACTCAAAAGGATATAGGAGCGCTTCTAACCTCTGAAAGCAAAATGCAAATAGAAACTTAAAATGTTTTAAACCTTTTAGGTCCGATTTTTTTTTCAATTTTTTTTAAAAAAGGTACTACTTGATTATCCCGTCGACCAAATTTAAATCGCCAAATTCTAAGATTAAATGCCAATAATGATAATCGCAAATGCCACATTCACTTGATATACGTGTTTAAGTGATTTTTAATTTGACTTTTAATTTGTATTTTTATAAATGTTCTACTAAAATAATTGTTTTTTGTTTTTTTTTAATTTTCGTCAATTTGACTAATAGTTCGGCGGTTTGTATTATTTTGCAAAATTGGTCAACGGAATAACCAAGTAGTGTAAAAATAAATAAATAAATAAATAAATAAATAAATAAAAGTACTTTTACATTATTAACATTAACACTACCTATTCAAATACATTAATTAGAGCTTAATAAATATTTCGTTGCCTGAAACAAGGAATATGGTTGTTTTGCGTGCTAATCAATTCATATTCATATGACATTAAGAAAACATTGCATTACAACACGATATAACTGATATTTACACGATTTAACATTCTAATAGTTTTCACGTTTTATTACACCTGTTTCTTTCAGGAAAGGAACTTTTATCTAAAATTTAAAGAGTGAAATATATGTTTAAAATAAAAGAATCGGAATCGGTGCAAAGAGATGTAAGCAAATAATTATTATTTAAATTAAAATTCATTAAATTCACGGGCAGTACATATAACTAAATTGAAAACATAAAATAATTAAAACAATTTCATAAAACGTTTCGGATTCTTTCTAAATCCCTCATCAGTTATTTCAACGTATAAGTCAATCAGATTTTAAAAGGCCAACAAATAGAAAAAATCATAACAAGCTGCCAAAAAATAAAAGAAAAATTATAGTTATGAGAGCGGATACTCAAGATTTTTTCTGTGAGTTGGAGCAAGCATCATTCAATCTTGTATCCTTTCGGTGCCAATAAAATGTGTTCCAGACTTTCTTGGAAACTAAACATCGAAGGTTCCCCGTCAGTCAGACGACTTGGCTGGAAATATGCTATGTGGCACATTAGGATTCACTGTAAAATAGAAAACAGGACCTGTGCACTTTAGTCCAGGATCTTGAAAGATTTGCATTTCCACAGCTCAAATTTAGTTTTTACATATAATACAATTATTAATTCTTCTGGTAAACCTGTAATATAACTGAAAACGCTTCGCTATTCATTTTTGTGCATAGACGGCAATGTATTCATATCTTTCTGGGGCGACCAGTATATGAATTTATTTATGTTGTACTCATGCCCCATAGTAGTATAAAAATGAATTCAGCTGAAAAGGATGATTGAAAATGCATATTTACCCATTTTTACCCATCGTCTTCATTTGAATTCTTTTCCCCATCCCTGTAAACGAACAATAGGATTTATACGCACCTAACGATAGATATTAAAGTTTAGTCAAACTTTAAAATGCGCCATACAACTGAAAACGAATTCATGCAAGTTTTTCTCATGGATGGTCCTGCATCAGACTTCTTTTGCGCGATCCTGTAAAATGTTAAAATACGTCAAGTACATAAGATGTTGCACCCATTCCATTATGTTTTTTGTGGATGTTATAATCAGTATTTAAGCTGTTTCAAGAACATCTTTCTAAGGGATCTTAATCGAATGCACAAATGGTTTGAAGATAATCGCGAAAACTCCGAACGTTTTGGGCGACGAGTGCTATTGGGTTGGAACGCAGCATCACAGGTCGATCATCTTTCTGAGCAAAATTTCTCAATCAGTGGTGGGGCTTACAGAGTAATCGAATTTATAGAAAAATATTTTAACTGCGTTGAAAATTGCGTAAAAAATGATAATGAGTGTTGATTTCGCACTTGTTGAGCTGTAATAAAGGTACCTATAAAAAAAGGCTCCTTTATCTAGATTAAATATACACTTTCAAATGAAATCCTGATTAGAAACGAATGCGTTCTCAAAAAAGAAATCTTTATTAGACATGAATTTCTAATTATTTCGTTTTATCTGAAACATTTAAAATTTAAAGTGTAACATATATGAGATAAACTTAAAATTGTTTTACATGTACCACATTTTAAAGAAATTCAAAATTACTTATCTCCTACAGATTTATAGATGAACTCAATAAACAAAACTAAGTGAAAAAAGAAAAAAATGTTCCAGTTATAACACCTGTGGATAAGATAACAATTGCACCCAGTATCGAAAATGTTTACTTGTATTACGAAATGTAATACAGCAAATAATGATAAGCTCTTGTACTAAAAAAAAAGTTGTTTCTTGAAGGACAAAATTGTAATATGGTAATAATAACAGATCTTTTAAGGCATTGATATTGTCCGACATATCACATGTATTTATTTACATATAAGTCCAGTCAGCTCACGGCAACATATGAATACATTTAAATATTTTGGGAATACGTCAAAATGCTTAATATTTTATACAGAACGGCAGTTTTATCGATGAAATAACATATCACATGTAAACGCTTCCATTATGTCCTTCATACTCTATAAATCACAGAGTATGTGTAAACTGCCTTTTAGAATTTTCAGAAGAAAAAAGTTGGAAATTGCATTTGAAGCGTTGCAAATGAGGTGCGTTTTTAGTGTAACGAAGTTTTAAAAATATTCAGATCTTGACGTTATGGTATACAGTACTTCCGAAACAGTATAGTGGTGGAAATCTTTTGTGTGTTCCTGTAAATACTTCCTACTTTCTATCTATTATACAGAAAATACCTTGTGTTAAACCTCAGCAACGTATAACAATTTCATAAAATGTGAAATAGTTTAACATTATAAAAACACGTCCCAAACAATGTTCCCCCGTACACCATTATTACAATGGAATAATTTTGTGTGGCCCTTTAAATTAATAAAAAATATTCTTTGCATCACAAAATATACAGAATGTATATTTTAGTATATATTTCATAAATTCGTGTCAGTTCTATTATATTCTAAAGAGTGTAACATCATTAAAATGCAATTGAACCTATTTTTTCTTATTGACCGTAATGTAATAGAATACTTTTGATTGCACCTGCAATTAAACTATACATCACATTTTCAGAAAATTTGAAATGATTCGACGAAATTATGCATTAATTATATGTTTTAAATCTCAGACGATTTTGCAGAGTAGTTTATACTCTGTTATATGAGGACAGATAGACGGACGGACAGACTTATTTTATTTTTAACTAACGAAAGAACAAATAAATTAGTAAAAGATTAATAAAAATATAAATAAAACGTGAAATTAATAATCATTTATGGTATACATACTCATGTAACGTATATAATGTCAAAACGTCGAGATATTTACGATAAGACATTATTATCTTTTAATCTTATAGTTTTTTGGTCGACGTACTAATCAAATAGTAAAAGAAACATCCTTATAACTCCAAAAATATAAACCTATTGAAAATCAGTTTACTGATTCAGATGAAGCGTCCCATTTCCAATTAAAATATGTATTTGAATTGATATTTGAATGAAAGACAGGGTCATAAAAAATGGAAGAAGATGAAAAATAGAATTATATATGTCTCGGCAACTCATTATCTGTTCAATTTCATTTTTTATGTAAAATTAATGTTTTTTTATTGTCTTTTATATACACTTCTTAAAATTAAAAAAAAGGTCGAAATTTTTATATACCTTTCAAGAGAACGAATATTTCGAGAGTCCGAAAAAATTGGTTCCGAAAATTCAAGGTTACTGATATTCAATTGGCTTTTTCCCCTTATTATATACTAAGTACACACCAAATTTCAAATCTCTACCTCAATTTGTTCGAGAGATAGAGCGGTTACAGACAAACTAACAGACAAACATACAGACAGACACATAGACAGACTGCGGGCATTTTTTTTCTAAAAATATGTTTTTTGAAATCTCCAGTGTCTGAAACGTGTAAATCCGATAAAAAAAATACTTTCGATTTTCAAAATGATTGCAAGATTTACCGTATATTTCGTATGGTGAGTAAGGGAAAAAATTAAATTAAATTAAAAACTAGTCGTTGGGGCCCACCGTAATACTTACCCATCATAATATAAAATATGAAAATAAAATGCGTGTAAACCATGTATGGCAATTCCAAAATGAAATTTAAACACATAAATAAATAATTTGAACATACATAATAATGCTCCATTAATGAATTGCTGATGAGCCAATTTCGACAAATTATATAAAACGCCAAAATACTCGAGTAGTACCTGATTGCGTAAAAGAAACATCCTTATAACTCAAAAAATAATAATCATATTAACTCACAGTTTACTGCGTTGGATTAAGCGTCTCATTTCCAATTCAAATAATCTGTGAATTGAAATTTGAATGAAATACAGGGTCATGAAAAATCGAAGAATATGGAAAACAGGTTACACATATCTCGGCAACTAATAATCCGATCGACTTCGTTTTTTTATGCAAAATCTGTGTTATTTTATTGCCTTTTACATCCATTCCTTAAAATAAAAAATTTCGAAAATTTTTATATACCTTTCATCAGAACGAATTTTTCGAGAGTCCGAAAAAAATAGTTCCGGATAATCGAGGTTGCTGATATTAAATAGGCTTCGTCCCATTCTTACATACTAAGTAATTACAAAATTTCAAGTCTCTATCTCAATTTGTTCGGGAGATAGAGCGGTTACAGGCAGACAGACAGACAGACAGACAGACAGACAGACGGACGGCAAATTTTTTTTTCTAAAATTACGTTTTTCGGAATCTCCAGTATCTAAAACGTGTAAATCCGTCAAAAAAAATTTTCGATTTTCAAAACGATTGCAAGACTTACCCTATACTACGTATGATGGGTAAGTAAAAATAATAATTATAATAAATTGACAAATTTGATATCCGAGATATTCATCAGCCGAGATTGAACTGTGTCTAGTCCCCCTCCCCCCAAATCTCTCCTCCCTTAAATTTCATTTACTTTCAAATCTAAACATTGTTAATAAACCAGCTTCAAAATGCATCATCAATCCTTTTTACTTACCAATCATACGTAGTATAGGGTAAATCTTGCAATCGTTTTGAAAATCGAAATTTTTTTTTTTTGATGGATTTACACGTTTCACATACCGGAGATTCCGATAAACATACTTAAAAAAATGTCGTACGTCTGTCTGTTTGTCTCTCTGTGTATCTGTAAACGCTCTATCTGCCGAACTTTAATTGTTATTTTGCATGTTTTTCATTATATAGATATAAACTCTATACCTCGTACGCAGAGCTGCACAAAAGTATACAAGTATAATTCTCCTTACTAGAGGAAATTACTAAAGGGAAATTTTCAACTGATGTAAATGTATATCTTAATGAACTCAAATTTGGCATGCATTTTGTTAATAGTTACAAATCTTATTAATATATACAAGGTGAAGCAAAAAATTCGAATATTTTTTTCAGATGTAGATGAAAACAGCTGAAATTGGGTTTTCAAATGGGTCATGCTTTTCCTTAGAGTTGAATTATACAGAATATTTCATATATTTAAGCGGTGACGTTTCGTTGCATTATTCTGAATGTGTTGGAAAGTGTTTCCTTATATATGCTTGACGCATAAATTTTTCTTTCTTGTCCTTTTTTTTGGGGGGGAGGGCAGCTAAAATTGATAATTTCTGCTCTTTATTTTCAATATTTAGCACTTTACAACCAAGGTAAAAAGTGTTTATGCTTTCGATTTATCTGTCCGTCTGGCAGTCTGTCGACGCTCTAACGCCCTTAAATATACTTGGATTTCCATGCAATTGATAAAGGTTATTTAGGGTCACCAAAGTATGTTTGGAATTATATATGAAATACGTATTTTTTACAGGGACACTCAAAAGAATTCGATTGCATTATGATATGTGGAGGAAACTTGAAGAGTATTTTAGTGACATTATCCTATTTCAAATGTATTGAAACTGATATAAATCACTGAATTTCACTACGATCACGTTTAACAGAACGTTCATAACATTTTTATTACAGGGGCACACAAAAGAAATCTATTACAGTATTGTCTTTGCGTAATAATGGCTGGAGAATCCATTTTAAAATAATGTATGCACTTTTAAATTTAAGTAGCTTTTGCATGTTACATTTTATATATAAATTCTAGACCTCATATTCAGTGTTCCACAAAAGTATTCACGTATCATTCTCTTCATTGGAAGAAATTGCTGAAGGGAAATTTTTATTGAAATATATGTTTCTCTTTTAAAGGGTGTTCTTAAATCAAAAAGGGCCTCTTTTTGACATATGCTTTAATTTATTTTTGTTCGGAAATACAGGAAAATAGGGTGTTCAATAAAAAATGGAACTGAAATCGGAAGTGTTCAGTGAAAATAGGGTTGTTGTTCAGAAACTTCTAATAGCACTCAGTTTTTTGTTTTTTAAAAAACACGATAGATCTTTCATAACAAGCCTTCAAAGTGGACACTTTTGAGCTCATTTCCCGACAAAAGCAGAAAAACCAGTCTAAAAGCAGGAGAAAAACTGGTGATCACGTGATTGAAATAGCTTAGAACTCGATAGGTAATATATTGATCAAAAAATGGGAAATTAAGTTCTATTTGAAATCGCTTCCCTCGTCAGGCCTTTCTAATTTTATACCTTTCAGTTAAAAAACGAATTCATAAATGTGTCAAAACATTTTGCGCTTGTTGAGCGGAGCACTTGAGAACAACCTTAAATGAACTACATTTTGGAATACATGTTTTTAATAGATACAAATCTCAATGTCATATGGAGGGTTCTTATAAAACTCGGATAATTTTCCGATTGTTGAAAGGAACAACTGAAATTCGGTTTTGAAACGCGCAATACTTGCGCATTTAGAATGAAATTAAGAATTACTTAAATTCCATAGGCTGAAATGAGACGTAATATTTTAATTTTTTAAGGGGTGGAGTTGTGTTGCATTATTCTGAATGTGTTGGAAAGTGCTTCATAATCTATGTTTTTTCTTTCTTGATTAATGCAGTTATATTTCTATTAAATACGATTATACGATTTCTATTATATACGATATTTCTATCAAATTTATGAGTGACCCTCATTTTGCAGCCAAAAATAGGCTCCAACTTTAAACAGATATTGTAAGTTTTAATCGTAGAAAAATGAGAAATTTCTTGTTTCTTGTCAAAAATTAGGAAAAGTTTACTAAATAGAACTTATAGGACAAAGAGTCCATATAAAAAATTAAGTTTCGTAATTTTTCAAGAAATATTTTTATTGGCCGAAATCGCTTTTAAAGATTCTCTTTGCCTTTTAAAAATATTTCTGTAATTGGACCCGTATTTTATGTCTAACAGTTTAGTAATTAAATGTTGGACATAATTGAGAGTGGACATCTTGTACATTGATAACTAGGCCACAAAAACGAAACCAATAAAAAAAATGTTTTACAAGTAGCTGTACTGAAAGCATATATTTACTTATTTAAAGTTTTCAAACTGTACTTACATAATGGTATTTAATGATGTTTTGAAAACTATAGATAAATGTGTTAGACATTAGACCATAAAATAATGCCAGTTGGCAAAAAGGTCTCAAAGAAAATTAAGAAAGAATTCCTTTATAAACAGGTTCCGTTTTCACAGATTTTCCCTTACATTTCACTTTGTTTATAGTGTAACCTAAATGAAAGTAGCTTTTTCGAGATTCCTTGGATCAACCTTATTTGTTGCTTTCAAAAATGCTACTCATACTAATTTAAAGAAATTTCAACAAATATTGTTATGGCTACTAATTTTAAAATATGAAAAAATAATATGCAATTTTTATTTTACTTGATAAAAACAAGTTGAAAAGAAAAAACTTTTTCAACAATCCATTTTAATAACAAATTTTTTTCAGGTACTTACATCATGCTGATAAGCTTTTTAGGCAGGATTGTTCTTATCAAACAATGCTTTACGATAATGAAATTTTTGTGTCTGATATCAAAGATATTTGCCAGATTTTCACTTTTATTTTATTTTATTTTATCTTCATGAATTGTATATTTTTGCTATGAAATTTATGCTTTATAAATATCGATTGTAATATGGGCAGTAAGAACTATTTATGGGTATTATCTGTTTTAAGGAACTAAAATTATGAAGATTTGTTTTTTATTAACCAATTTTACTTTAATCATCTGGCAGAAATCTAAAATTGTAAGTGCATTATGAAAAAAAAAACGCTTTGGAATTTTTAAATTTTACAATTTTTTTCAACGTTTAAAAAACTAAATAAAAAATTCTCCCGTTCTAAATGCAGAAAAGCGGGCACCAATTGTTAACTTGTGGGTATTATCACATCATCATGTTCCGTACTAAGAATTTAGGACATTATAGATACAGATTAATAAATTAAGAATATCCACCTCTGCCTCGTCATATACTGGTACGAAATGAGCAGAGCGGGATGCCAGTACTTTATTTCGGGGACATTATCATATCATCGTTGCGGTCTTAACATTTAAGGCACAAAAAAATACAGATTAAAGCAATAAGATTATCTAACACTGCCTCGTCATGTTTTGTTACAGAGTAGCAGAGAGCGGCGCTAGTACTTAATTTTGGCCGTATTATTACTTCATCGAGTTACGGCCTGAACGTTTAAGGAGTAAAATAAACAGATTAGTACAATAAGAATATATCAGTTTGCTTTGTCATATTTTGGTACGAGTTTAGCTGAACGTGGCAGAAACAATTCTTATTTTTGGATGTATTATCACGTCATCAATTTACGACCTGAAATTTTAACATATTAAAGATACAAATTAGAACATTGTGAATGTTTAAGTCTGCATCGTCATATCTTGGTACGATATGATCTGAGCGGGGCGTCATTTCTTAATTTTGGCGGTATTATCACGCCGTCGAGTTACGACTTGCAATCTGTTTTAATGTTGGCGTCATTACTATCATTACTGGCGTCATTACTGTTGGCGTCTTCCTTTCTTCATTCCTTACAAAGATTTTCGAAATTGTCTCCTTGCAGTGTAATGTAGTGCAATTCTAAATTTGTGAGGGAGTGTCCCTAATAAAGGCACTTTGGTGTTTTGAGTGAGATCGCAATGTTCTAGCATGTGTGGCGCCATCGATCTACAGTTAACTGCGGTTTTTGAGTTTTTATGCAAATTTATAGCTCAGTCTTCAATTTACAAAGTATAAAAGCTGTAAGTTGTGAGTTGGAGGGTATGTGTGGTGTGGTGTGGTGAGTTGGGAAGAGCCTCCAGCGATGAGCGAACTGACGTGTGACTAATGAAAGCAGAGAGCCTCAGTATAGGAGTTCGGTAAGAGTTATTTCAGAGTAATTTTGCACTGTGGTTGTTTAAAATAAAGATATTTGTGCAGCCACGGGCTGTTTATTTACAGGTTGGTAAAAGTAGTCCGCGACCTGAAGAGAAGAGCCGCATTAATGATTTGAGCCAGACTTAGTTGTAATGTGAGTACAAGCTAAAGTTCATTCTCATAGTAGTGTGTTTAATTGTCAAAAATACCGAACTTTGCTCCACTCCCTGTTCTCCAATTACAGGAAATAAAAGTTTTGTGTTTTTAATTCTACCTAGAATATGTCTTCATTAGAACAAGTCACGAATTTAATATGGTTAATGATTTTTCTGTAATTTATTTTTTTATTTTGTTCTGTAAAGAGAAAAGTACGGGATTTGTGAAAATTTTCGAATTTCGACGGATTGCCACATTTTAGGGGTCAGGGATTCCAAAAAAGCATATTTCTGCAAAATGTCTGTCTGACATAAATTTTGTGAGCGCTCTATCTCAAGAACTAATGCAATTATTTTAATAAAAATACATATTCAGATAGTCCCTGATATAGAAAGGATCTTATTAATTTTTGGTGTATATCGCCCTACAGGAGGTGGTGCTATGTTGCCTTTTCATGGTTTCTACAATACGTCAAGAACTAATGGACGATTATATTAGATCTATAGATTCCGTTATTCCTTGATATAATATGGTTCTGATTACGTTTTGGTGTAAATTGCCACGCGACATTATTCATGATTATTGCAATAATTCTATCTAAGGAACTACTTCTCGAATTTTTATGAAATTCAAATTCAGTTAGTTCCTGATTTAATTTAGTATTATTTAGTTTTGAAGTAAATCGTTCAACTGGTGGCATTGCTATGCGGCATTATTCATGAATCTCGAAATAGCTCTATCTCAGGAACTAATACACGGATTTTCATCAAACTTCAATTTCAGTTTGTTCCTAGTATAAATTAGTACTATTTATTTTTTGGAGTAAATCGGTCAACATGTGGCGCTTCTATCCAGCTTTTCATTTTCTTTACGATTTCCTTTACAATTCTATCTGAAATACTAATACACGAATTTTCATCAAATTTTAGATAAATTTAGAACTTGAAATAAGTGATTGCAAATTAGATTTTGGTATAAATTACCTAACCAGTGACTCTTCTATGTTTAATTATTCTGAAAGTATTAGCGTGTATGAAATTTAAGAAACATTTGTGATTGCCACATCCGAATAGTTTAACCCTTTCGGGTCTGGTGTATTATTGATAGTATATGTCTTACAACGGAGTACTATTTTACATTAAGAAATATTTTTGCTTCTATTTGCATGCAGTAATGTTAGTATATCCCTATACATTTATTATATGACTTCATTTATGTTTAGGCATTTAGTAATAATACTAATTATTATTATTTGCTTGATTCTCTTTGTGCCATTAGCGATTCTTTTATTTTAAACACATATTTCAAAAAAATCAATTTAAAATTAAAGTTTCTTTCCTGAGAGAATAATGTGTAATAAAGCGTAAAAAGTATTAGAAAATTGTAATATAAATTAAATCTTGTTGTAATACAACATTTTTGAAACACCTCCAAAAACTCTTCCTCAGTCTATTGTAATATGAATATTACTTGAATAGTAATCAAAACAACAGAATTCGTTATCTTTCAGAGAATGGGATATTCGTTAAACACTAATTAATTCATTTGGAAAGCTTGTGTTAATATTACTAATGCAAAGGTAACTTTTACTAAAAATTGAAAAAAAAAATCTGACCCGAAAGGGTTAAGTAGAGTTCCTAATCCGAAGGGTGCCCAGAGACTAATCATTGTCAGGTAAGGAGAGGCTCATAACCATCCTAAACCAAGTCCATTTCAAATAAACAAGTTGGAAATTGCACGTGAAGCGTAGCAAATGAGGTGCGTTCGTACGATAAATGGTATTTTTTAAATATTCAGATCTTGCTGATAGAGTAGAGAGTACTTCGGATACAGTATAGTGGTCGAAGTCATTTTTGTGTTCCTGTCAATATACAGGAAGTAATTTTTATTACACCTCGGCAACATATATCATTCATAAAATGTGAAATAATTTAATATAATTAAAACACGCTCCAAACAATGTTTCCCCGTATAGCAATATGTAGTGTAATACTTTTGTGCCGCCCTGTACTTTAATAACAAAAATTATTTGCATCACAGATAGTACAAAATATATATTTTAGTATATATGTACTTCATAGGTTCATTTCAATTTTATTACATTCGAATGAGAGTAACACCATGAAAATGCATTTGAATCTTTTTTCCCCATTGACCGTAATGTAATGGAATAATTTTGATTGTCCCTGTAATGAAACTATACATCCGATTTTCATAAAATTTAAAATAACTCGACAAATTTACGCTAAAATTATATATTTTAAATATCGTGCGATTTGGTTGGGCAATTTTCGCTTTGTTATATGTGGGCAGACATGCGGACAGACAAACTGACATACTCTAATTAATCTATGCATCCGATTTTCGTAAAATTTGAAATGACTCGACAAAATTATGTAATAATTATATGTTTTAAGTTTCAAACCATTAAAATGCATTCGAAACTTTTCCCCTCATTGACCGTAATGTAACGGAATCTTTTTGATTGTCCCTGTAATTAATCTATGCTTCCAATTTTCATAACTTTTGAAATGACTCGACAAAATTATGTAATAATTATGTATTTTAAATATTAAACGATTCGGTTGGGTAGTTTCTGCATTGTTATATGCGGACATACAGAGAGACAGGCAGAATGAACGACAACTAAAGGTGCTACGTATTTACCTAATTACGAACGCAACTAAAAATTGGGATAGCCCATTAAGAAGATGCATAAAATTTATTTTATCCGCTCCCATACGGGACCGAGTAATTTTTTCACGCAATTTCTCATATATGTCAACTGTTTACAGATTTGGTTTTGTATGGAAGTAGATAAAACTGATTTTATGCACCTTTTAAATGGACTATCTCAGTTTTTAGGTGCGCTCGTAATTATGTAAATACGTAGCATCTATAGTTGCTGTTTATTGCATAGGTCTGTACGTCCGTCCGTCCGCATATAACGACGCAAAAACTACCGAACCGAATCGTTTGGAATTTAAAATACATAATTATTACCTAATTTTGTCGAGTCAATTTAAATTTTATGAAAATCGGATAAATAGTTCAATTACATGGAGAATCAAATTATTCCGTTAAATTACGGTAAATGGAGAAAAATGTTTCAAATGCATTTTAATGGTGTTACACTCATTCGAACGTAATAAAATTGATATGCGTCTATAAAGTACATATTATAATATACATTTTGCATAAACTGTTGTGCAAAGAATGTTTGTTATTGATTTACAAGGCCAAACAAAAGTATTCCATTACATAATGGTATAGGGAGAAAATTGTTTGGTGCGCATTTTAATTGTAATTGACAGTTTACAATTTTATGAGATTGAGATATGAGTGATATTTTTAAAACTTCGTTAACGTACGAACACACCTCATTTGCTACGCTTCACGTGTAATTTCCAACTTGTTTTTTTTTTCGAAATGTTCTACTACAGTTGTGATCCCCTCAGCACACAGCATGTATAGTAAACAGAACTCTGAAGAGAGATACTATTTTGTGGTGTTTTCAGACATGTGGGTGAAGACGCCAATTAGCGTTTGTCACTTCGTCATCTGAGAATAATAAGATTCTATCTGTGTTTTTGAAAAAAATGACTTATCGATATAGAAAGGTTCTATTTGTATCTATGAAGGAATTTTTGCATCAATAATGTTACAGTAGAACCCCGCTAACCCGAATTGGTTTGGACATAGGTCATTCTTGAAAAAAGGGTCTGTTTCAGTCCTGGCATCATTTAAAAAATTTTGCTTTATTTATTTGTGACTTTTTTATTGTTTTGAATATTTAAAGAATAGAGAATCTTTTCTTACAATTTACTGTTCTATAGCTTATTTTATTTTGTGTCTTAATATTAAGTAATACATGGGAAACCTCACCTCCGTGGGTGTCCTCCATTCACATTTTAAAAAATTCTTCGATTAAAATGTGAAATAAATTAAATGTTAAATAATTTTTATTGTTAATTCTTTTTTAAATGAACCTTAGCTAATTTAAAAGTGGGTTTCAATAAATTAAATTTTTGCAAATGCATTTTTAAGTTATGTTTTTGTTTGTCCCAATTGAAATTCTCAACTCCGTTACTAACAGTTTTAGCTTCAAACATTCATTCATAGAAGGCAGTACTGGTAAATAATTTGTATTAAAACAAAGGAAAAGAACTCTCTTTGTTAGCTCTGTGAAAAAAAATTGTCATTTGCTCTCAGTTAAAGCTTATTTTATTCAAATAAATATAATTTCTTTATTTTGTTTTTGGGATACTCCACTCCATTACTGCCAATGGAAGGTAAGCAATGCATTATATTTATTTATTTTATATTTGAATTTAAAAGTTATCACAACACATACAATCCTGTATAAATAACATTAGTTTTGATTCAAATATTTACTAACAGTGCATCATTATATGAAATATCCTCACCTCCATTACTCTCACCTCTGTTACCTTTGTTAATCACGGAGGTGAGAAAGTGAAATGGAGGTGAGATTAAATTAAATATAAGTACTTAAAATTAATCAAAATAAAAGTTAATGGTTTACTTAACAATTATTGTACTAACATAATATAATAAATATTGATATAGTTTATTTCTATTATTGGACTGATCATTTGTAGCCTAGATTTCTAATTAAGTTGCTATCAACTATTTCATGGCTTTCACTAGCTATGTTTTAATAATTTATCTCTGTTGATTTAATCGATTCTTTGCTCAAACTAAACAAAAAAGTGCAAGAAAAAATAATAACTATTATAATTAAGAATTTTTTAAATAATTGATTATAGATTTAAGATTTATTAGAGAGCAAAATGATTATTATATTTCAAATGTTTTTAAATAATTTACTGTTATGAGATTCTAATAATGGATATTAAGTGACTAGCATAATTCAAATGATTTAAATACTTTTATATCTTAATATTCTATTAGTGGCATGAAATTAAACATATAGGGTAGCTAGCATATATTAAACTGTTACTTTAATTCAATAAATCCTATACAGTAGACTCCCTCAAATCCGCACAGCTTAGGACCAGAGTGCAGATTTCTGGTCTTGCTTTGTTTACAGTTTTTAAACAGTAATTTGAATGTAATTAACAATGAAATTGAAACTTTTATGAAGGCTTACAATATAATAAAACATTAAAATAAGTAATAAACTAAAATAATAAAAATTTAGATAATTTTTAACATGGTTAAAATATTAAAAGTAAAGGTCAAGCTAATAATGTAAGATTAAATATTTATTATAAAAATAAGATGCATTTTTCATATGAAATTTGCTTTATAAAAATACATTACTAATTCACATCAAAATCTTAAAATGAGGAAGTTTTATTTCAAGTTTAGTTAGACTTAATAACCAAAAAGGTTTGGGTACTACATAAATATATTTGGTAAAAAGGTTTGAATACCAGTGATACAACAAAATCTTAATTTATTCCAAAATAAATTTATTCTTCCTTCATGAAAACACATGAATTCAGTAATATTAATGAAAATTACAAATTAAAAAAAATAGAATTGATATAAAAATAAAAAAGTCAAATTTTATCCCTAAATCAAAATTGAATGTTTCATTATTTACATTTGTAAACTATGTACGAATTTTAGAGATTGTGGATTTTAGGGAGTCTACTGTATATAATTTGTTTTAGTACTATGATAAAGAAAAGAAATGAGCATAATAGTATAAAAGGTCGAAAAAAAATGTATTGGCAATTAAAAAAAGAAAGAGAACATACAGAGACTATGTGATGCGACAAAAAATGACTCATTTAGACTTGAGAAGGAAAAGAGAGATACAAGGAAAGGTAAAATTAAGATACAATTGAAAGCATTAATAAAATGACACCACAAGAACAAAGAAATGTTAGAAAAAATTGGCGAGAAAAGAGCAAGATATCTTACAACCTAAGCAAAAAGAAAAAAGAATTAGAGAAAAAGATTGAAGAAAATACTCCTCCAGAAAGCCCATGTTTAGGTTTACCAATATTGGTACAAAATGTGCCTTCAAGAAGTAGAGAAAGCCTGTATAGAAACAGACGAAGAAAAAATATATGTGATCTGAAGAATGAGAATCTAAAGTTAAAAGCCAAGCTTAAAGAATCTAATAATAAGATGGAAAAGTACAAAAAAAAAAAGAGCACAAAGATCTCAAATAGCAAAATTGGATACTCCAGCAATAAAAAAAAAAAATAAATAAATAAAAAAAATTAAAAGAACTCGTTAAAGGTCAGCGTATTTCACTATCAATTAAAAAAATATATTGTATGGTGAAGTCTTAACAAAGCAACTAAAAGACAATTTAAAACAAAAGACAAAATATAGAAAAGTTATATCAGGTGTAGCAGTATAGATTGTGAGAAAATACAAATTAATTTCTGAACTTGGCAAAAATTGATGAATTTAATGAGCATTAATAAGTTTTAAATATATTAATTTTTCTGACATGTCTTATGCTGTATAATTCATAAAATGCACATAAACCTTCTTTTTTTTCCTTCACTCTCATAATTGGTACTTCCACAATCTGTTTCAAACAATTTTTTTCAAAATTCCCAGTGTTGGTGCATGGCTAAGGGATGAGTATTTGTGAAAACGAAAAAGTATCAATTCATTTGTAAAATCATATCCGTAGAAATGAATGAGATGTATAAGGTGAACTTTCTGAAGAAATCAAAGATTGGGGTGGTTTTTATTTTTCCAGAGAATGATGACACAGACTTTATTGATCAGAAACAGATACTAGAAATTCTAAATGAACCCATTTTTTAACAGAGGCCATTATGTGTGCAATAAATAAACTTTATTTTTGATAATTTTCAAATTATAAAATTTTGGAGAAGTATATGCATTTGTTTTTATTTCAATGTGTTATATTCCTTTCTATTTTAAGATTTTTAGTTACTTTTAATAAGTATATACATTAATAAAAATATGCATCTCCACTCCGTTACCAAAGTCTCACCTCCGTTACAACTAAATTTTTTAAATATTTTTTTTATTAAATAAATAAAATTAATTGAACAGGACCATAGCTTTATTAGTGTTCCTCAATTGCTTATAATAACGAGAAAAAAAATTAAGTAAAAAAAAAAAAAAGTTTTTAAATAAAAAAAAAAAAAAATTCTGAAATATGCCCTTTTTTGAAGAATGACCCACATTTTTTTTTTTCAAGTTTGAGAAGCGATTGGATAATTTCCATAGCATTAATTTGTTTCATCGACGTATTCTGAATAAAAGAAAAACTTTTTCTGAAGAATACTTTAACCTTTTTTCTTAAACTAGACCCAACGAATTACATATACTCAAGCGGATACGCGGCCGTTCGGCTCCTAAAAGTTATAGAACACTGGCACAGCAAAAAATTACAAATTTTTTTATTACAAAGTAAATATTTTTACTGTCTGTAAATAATCAATAAGTTAAACATAAAGGTGATTTTCTGTAGTATATTTCATTTCATTTCATTTTTTCTAACTTTCCGGATAATCCGGATTGGGTCTGGTCCCGATTAATCTGAATTATCGAGGTTTTACTGTATATAATATATGTATGACATTTCAATTATGTTATGACATTATTTTAATCCAGAAATGCCTTCATAGATACAAATAGAACATTTCTACATCGATAAGTCATTTTCTTCAAAAACACATATAGAACCTTATTATTCTCAGGTGACGACTTGTGTGTATACGTCCTTGCTTCTTACCGAAAGGCTAAAAAGGGCCTTTATTAAAAAAGACCGTAATGTGACTTGTGGCTCCGTGATTTGCACATAAGCGTATAAATTCTCTTGTTTGTGACAAATAAGAAAAGTTATAGTTAGGAAAATTATAATTCTAGTGCTGAATGTTCCTTGAGGAAATAATTAAAATTAATAGAAAACGGAACGAATAAAATACAAAAAATGTTTAAATGTGTATCCATACCATTTTAAAAGTATTTAAATATGTTAAAAAACCACGAAAATCCAAACCGCATTCCGTCGACGCACTCGGCCATCATCAGTGAAAAACTAAAACGCTCTCGGCATCTTTGCGCCTGCTCGAAAAACGCCCGAAAATGACCATTCTAAATTGAGGGTGGTAAGAAGGATTAGGTGACTGAAGAAAGTGAAAAAATGTCTGCTTCTGTCATCTTATCTTCGCAACTAGGCACAAACAAACACGACGACATTTAGTTTTCCACTGATGATGGCCAAATCATCGGCAGAAAACGTTTAAGATTTTAATGGATTTTTAAAGGGTTTTTATGATATATGTGCGCCATCAAGTTTACATACATTTTAAGATGCTAAATGGGGATATCAACTTACTAAAAGACACTTAAGTAGTGATTATAATATTTACTTTGGTAATGTCCCTTTTCCTTGGAAATCATCAAAGCAGAAATGCATTGCACTCAGTTTTATGGAGTCTGAGTTTATCTCATTAACAGATAGTGTAAAGGAACTGACTTGGTATTTACGAGTTTTGAATGAACTCAATTTTTGTTATAAAATAAAACTAATTCAGTACCGTGATAATGAATCTGCAATTTATTTTTCTAAAAAATAGTCAAGAGAACTTTAAAACTAAACAGATAAACATAAGATGTCAATTTATTCCACAGTTAATAAATGAAAACATTTTTAGATAAGAGATGTAAGTTCCAAATGCAATAAGGCTGATTTTCTTACAAAACATCTGCTGTATATAAAAATTTATAGAGATTTTTGTAATATTTTTTTATTTTAATTGTAAGAAGAAAAAGGAAGTTTTCACGACCGATGGAGGCCACATGTTGGAAATCTGGACAAAATCTTGTCAATTTGACAAAGTTGTCTGTTCGGCAGGTATCCTTACGATCGCGGTTTTTTTTCATTACGTAAAGACACTCTTTTTTTACATGTAACTTATGCAAATTTTTCTTTCCAGTTTATGTACGTAGCAAGCATATCTAGAGTGTGAAATATCCCCATGTATGTTTGGATTGGATGGACGTGCGATTATACCGATGGCTTTAATTCTTTGGTGCAATTTAACTGCACTTTTGTCATCGATATGTGTTAAACAACGAAGTCACTAGCGAGTGCTGGAGTTTTATGTTCATAGCTATATTAAAGTTCAGTATTCGAGATGAATGAATAAATGAGCATGTTCTTTCAATTTAAACTGTTTCATCAATGTGCCATATATTTGACGTCAAACCAAACACATTGAACAATGAGATTTATAACTCTGCTCTATGCCCTTCAGAACATATTTCACAAACAAAACGTTTTTCCGTTGTTTGGGTATGTAAGTGTTATTTTCGACTATATTTATGTGAGAATCCTGTGGAACATATTT
This sequence comes from Maratus speculifer, assembly GCA_964019185.1. Taxonomy (NCBI): domain Eukaryota; kingdom Metazoa; phylum Arthropoda; class Arachnida; order Araneae; family Salticidae; genus Maratus; species Maratus speculifer. Next base: position 26,392,068 of record OZ025303.1, read on the forward strand.
CACAAACAAAAGTTTTTTCCTTTGTATGGATGCGCATGTGGTTTTTCAGAGTACTAATATCTGAATAGCCTTTGGAGCATATTTCACACACAAACGATTTTTCCTTTGTATGGGTAAGTAAGTGTTCCTTGAGATGAACTTTTTGTGAGAATCTTCCGGAATATATTTCAAAGATTTTCCACTGTACGGATAAGCAAACATTTTTTGAGGTAATTGCTATGGGAAAATCCTTTTGTATATAATTCCATGCAAAAGTTTTTTTAATTTGTATAGGTATGTCAGTGTTCCTTTAGTCTAACACTTTGTAAAAAATCTTTTGGAACATGTTTTACAAACAAAAGATTTTTCATTTGCATGGATGAGCAAGTGTCTTTTCAGATCACATTTTCGCGAAAATCCTCGGGAACATTTCTCTCACTTAAGGTATTTCCTTATTGCGGATATGCAAATGTTTTTTCAAATCACCCCTTCCTGAAAACCCTCTTCAACATATTTCACACACAATAGGTATTTCCTTTGCATAGATACGTAAGTGCATCTTTATATTACTTTTTAAATGAGAATCTTTTGAAGCATATTTCACAAGCAAAAGGTTTCGTCATTGTATGGATATGCATGTGATTTTTCAAATTACCACCAAATGACAATTATTTGGAACATATTTCACACACAAAATGGTTGTTCCTTTGTATGAATACGTAAGTGCAACTTTAGACTACCTTTTTGTGAAAATCCTTTTGAACATGTTTCACAAACAAAAGGTTTTTCCTTTGTATGGATACGTACGTGTAACTTTAGATTACCTTTCTGTGAAAATCCTTTGTAACATGTTTCACACACAAAAGGTTTTTCCTGTGTATGTGTACGCAAGTGTCCCTTCAGATTATGATTGTTCGAAAATGCTTTAGAACATATTTCACAAACAAAGGGCTTCTCCTTTGTATGTGTAAGTAAGTGCGACAATAGATTACACTTTTGTGAAAATCTTTTGTAACATGTTTCACACACAAAAGGTTTTTCCTGTGTATGTGTACGCAAGTGTCCCTTCAGATTATGATTGTTCGAAAATGCTTTAGAACATATTTCACAAACAAAGGGCGTCTCCTTTGTATGTGTAAGTAAGTGCGACAATAGATTACCCTTTTGTGAAAATCCTTTTGAACATGTTTCACACACAAAAGGTTTTTCCTTTGTATGGATACGTAAGTGCAACTTTAGATTACCTTTTTGTGAAAATCCTTTTGAACATGTTTCACAAACAAAAGGTTTTTCCTTTGTATGGATACGTACGTGTAACTTTAGATTACCTTTCTGTGAAAATCCTTTGTAACATGTTTCACACACAAAAGGTTTTTCCTGTGTATGTGTACGCAAGTGTCCCTTCAGACCATGATTGTGCGAAAATGCTTTGGAGCATATTTCACACACAAAAGTTTCTTCCTTTGTATGGATACGTAAGTGCAACTTTAGACTACCTTTTTGTGAAAATCCTTTTGAACATGTTTCACACACAAAAGGTTTTTCCTGTGTATGTGTACGCAAGTGTCTCTTCAGATGATGATTGTGCGAAAATGCTTTGGAGCATATTTCACACACAAAAGTTTTTTCCTTTGTATGGATACGTAAGTGCAACTTTAGACTACCTTTTTGTGAAAATCCTTTTGAACATGTTTCACAAACAAAGGGTTTCTCCTTTGTATGTGTAAGTAAGTGCGACATTAGATTACCCTTTTGAGAGAATTTTGTGGAACATATTTCACAAATAAAAGGTTTTTCCATTGTATGGGTGTGCATGTGTATTTTCAGTTTACCACCAATAGAAAATTCTTTAGAACATATTTCACAAACAAAAGGTTTTTCCTTTGTATGGACAAGCATACGCTGTTTCAGATTACCATTTAATAGAAATCCTTTGGAACATATTTCACACAAAAAACGTTTTTTCTTTGTATGGGAACGTAAGTGCACCTTTAGAATATCTTTTGGAGCATATTTCCCAAACAAAAGGTTTTTCTATTCTATGGGTATGCATGTGATTTTCTAGATTGCCGTCATGTGAAACTCCTTTTGAATATATTCCACAAACAAAAGATGTTCCCTTTGTATAAACAAACAAATGTTTTATCAGATCACTAATTTGTGAAAATCTTTTGGAACTTAATGTACGAGCAAACCTTTTTTCTTTCCTTGTACACAAATGTATTTTCACGTGTCTATCTTTCAAAAATCCTTTGAAACATGTTTCACAAGTGAAAGGTTTTTATTTTGTATGCATATGCTACTGTTTTTTTAAGATCTCCACTTTTTGAAAAAAAATTTTGGGACATATTTCACATAAAAAAGAATCTTCTGTTACTTGAGAATGAATATGAGACAGACGTTTTTCGTTTAGAAAATGTTTAATTTGATGTGGAATTATGATGTAGATAGTAAAATGTCTGCATAAAACATTACTATGTTGAAGTTCTTTCTCCAAAACATTCTTTTAAACAATAAGTCAGTTGTCGACCATTCAATCTAAAATTTTGAAAAAAAAAAAATAACGAAACATATTTTATATGCATTGTTAAATACATATCCATTATCAATATTCACAGAATTCTATAATTTATATATATGTTGCGGCCAAAACCCGAAATTGGCCAAGTCTAGAATTGGCCGGTCAATTCCTGAACTGGCCAGTAACGTATAAAAATGACTGGCCAATTCTAGAATTGGCCGGCCACTTCTTGAACTGGCCAGATGCAATCGGCCAATTCGCGAACTGGCCAGATGTGATTGGCCAATCCACGAAATAGATATAAGCACTCGGCTTAATCATTTCTAACATAAGTTGAAAGTGTCTATGAATTCATTTAGTCTAGCTGTCTGCCTGCCCGTGCTCTAACTCGAGTAAGGATCTGGTTTACTTGTAATTGTTATCATATTTGATTTATCAATTAATTTCGGTATTGAAAGGGAATTGTGTACTATTTTTTATTAATTTACTGGGATACACAAGAATATTTCGTTTTAATATAATCAATGGGAATCATTTTAATGTTGTTACATTATCTTAGTTACAATAAAATTGGTGGCTATATATCATTACGATGGATGGCAAACAGTTATTACAATATATGAAATATAGAAATTCCAGAATTTTTACAAAGGCACGTAAAAGTATCTCGTTAGAAAGAAGAGAATGGTGAAAGAGTATTTGTTTTAAATGCATTTTAATGATATTACACTATTTCAAGCATAATGAAATTCATATGCTTCTCTCATGTAAGAAGCATTTTTTTTTTTTTTTTTTTTTTTTTGTAGAATATATTGATTGAATAGCCAGTATAGTTCATTTATAAGGACGCCTAAAGGAATTCCGATAAAGAATAACGATATATGCGAAAAAATCTTTAATATGGTATTTTAATGATGTCACACTATTTCAAACATAATGCACACGTGGTTTACAAATTTTTGTAGACTATTGATTAAATATAGTCATTATAGTTTGTTTATAGAAACGCTAAAAATAATTACGATAAAGAATAATGATATATTTCAAACATAATGAAATTCCTATGCCTTACTCATGTCGGAAATAATGCGTTTTTGAAGAGTATTGATTATGTAGTCAATATAGTTAATTTATAGGACGCAAAAAAGAATTACGATAAAGAATTATGATACATGCAAACAAATCTTTTAAAAGGTATTTTAATAATGGTACACTATTTCAAACATAATGCATATGTGGGATGCAAATTTTTTGTAGAATTTAGAATAAGTAGCCATATTAAAGTTCGTTTATAAGAACGCCAAAAATAACTCCGATAAATAATTATGATATGTGCCAAAAAACCTTTTATAGGGTATTTTAATTATATTGCACTATTTCAAACATAACGCAATTTACAAACATCACTCGTGTAAGAAACAATATGCATTTAGTAGGATATTGATTAAATAGCGATTTTAGTTCGTTCAGAACTTGCCAAAAAGAATTCCGATAAAGATTTATGATATATTTCAAGCATAATGAAATGTATATGCCTGCCTCATGTGGGAAGCATTACTTTTTTTGTAGAGTATTGATTAAGTAGCCATTATAATTCGTTTATATCGACCGAAAAAGTATTTCGATAAAGATTTATGATACATGTGAACAAATCTTTTATAGGGCATTTTAATGATGTTACACGATTTCGAACATACTGCACTTGTGGGGATGCTTTTTTTTGTAAAGTATTGATTAAATAGCCATTATATTTTGTTTTTAAGGCTCCAAAAATAATTATGATACATGCAAAAAAAATCTGTTGCAGGATATTTTAATGTTGTTCAACTATTTCACACCTAATGTAATTCACAAGCCTCACTCATGTAGGAAACAATATATATGAATATTGATTAAGTAGCCATTATAGTTTATTTATAGGGACTCCATAAATATCCCAATGAAAAATTGTGATATACACTGGCGGAAAAAAAAATCCCAACACCAAGAAAAACTTATTGTAGAGTAATGAAATTTGGACAGTGCATTTGTCTAGTTAAAATGTTTAATTGATTAGATTTTCGAGATCATAGGTTAATTTAAGGTCAATAAAATGCATTTCAAATGTGAAATGCAGTTACATTAAAAGTCGCTATAAACTCCAGAATTTTGAATGCATACTTGCACACGTGCATGCATTGTGTCATACAGGTGCCGAATGTCACTTTGTCGTATGGAGTTCCATGCTTGTTGTACTTGCTGTGTCAATACTGTGATGGTCAGTGCTGGCTGGGGATGACACCGGAGTTCTCATCCAATGATAGCCCATACGTGCTCAATGGAAGACAAATCTGGTGATCTCACTCGTCAAGGTAACAGGTCGACACTCTGTAGAGCACGTTGCGTTACAGTAGCGGCATGAGGGCGCGCGTTATCATGTTGAAAAACGCCCCTTCTATACTTTTCTTGAATGGCAGCACTACAGGTTGAATTACCAGACTGACGTACAAATTTGCAGTCAGTGTGCTTGGGATAAGCCCGAGAGTGCTTCTGGTGTCATAGAAAATTGCTTCTTAGACCATGACTCCAGATTGTAGATCCAGTGTTTTTAAGCCGCAGACAGTTTGATTGCAAACGTTCCCCCACCCTCCTTCTGACCAGCACACGGCCATCACTGGCACGAAGGCAGAGCATGCTTTCATCAGAAAACACAACAGATCTCCACTCCATCCTCCAGTGAGCTCTGGCTTGACATCATTGGCGTCGCAAACGGCAATGGCTTAGATTCAGTGGAATGCATGCCTTGCATCGAGCTGTCCTTGAAGTAACCGATTTCTAACAGATCGTTGTGTCATTGTGGTATCAACTACGGCTCAAATTTCAGTCGCAGGCACAATACGATGATCCACAGGCGTACGCCGAATACGACGGTCTTCCCTCTCAGCAGTGCCACGTGGTCACCCGGAACCTGGTCTTCTTGAGGCAATACCATCCCTTGACCATTTCTCCCTACAATCATGCACAGTGGATACATTCTGTCCAAGTCTTTCTGTAAAATCGCTGAAAGAAAATCCACTTTCTCGTAGCCCTAATTTACGACCTCTTTCCAATTCGGGGAGCTGATGATAATGGCTTCTTCGTCTCCTTAAAGGCATTCATGATCAACCTCAACTCAATTCGTCAAATTTTGAAGCGAAAAAATGCTCACGAACTTTACAGCACTCGTTTAAAACAAACCTGACTTTAAAGTTGTGAGTGGCGCTACTAGCGCCACACTTATGCGCGAAGCCCGAAATTTGAATCAATGTCATCTTTCAGATGTATAAACACGCCTACAAAATTTCGTTTGGCTAACACAAGTCTTTCTTGGTGTTGGGATTTTTTTTTCCGTCAGTGTATTTCAAACATAATAAAATGTAAATGCCTCACTCATATGGGAAGCACTGCCCATATGAATACCCATTAAATTACTTGGATTTAAATTCTACTCATTAAAATTAAAGGACACCCATTGCTATATGAAATTTTACTTCTTTTTTATGCTTATGTGGATACCTCTTTATATTCAAACAACCGTGGTAAATTCTTTTAACAACAGTTCGATAGAGTTGGATGATGCTTTGTAATCTATTCAGGGTTTTATTTTCGTTCTTGTTTTAAATTTAAAATTGTTCATTTGTCGACGAGTTAGGTTTATTATTAAAAAAATTCTCTTCATATTTATTTTTATTTTTAAATAATCTTCTGCAAAATGTAGTTAATCAGGTACAAGTGAAATGGAAATAATGCGAAATATTATAACTTTATTGAAACCATTTTCTTATATAATAAAAAAAATCTATTTTCTATTAGCAAAAATGGTATTTAACACCACTAAGGTGACAAGGGCATAGAAAGATAAGTGACAGGATTTATTAAAACAACCCATGTTTTTAAAAACAGGAGATTACAGGATTTTTATTGTAAAAATGAAAATATTTAGCAGTAAATGCATCTAAATAGCGTAACTTTCTTGTTTGTTACTCTGCTAATACTAAAATTTAATCAGAAAAAGTTTATAATGATGAGTAAATATTACCTCGTGTGCAAAGATCTAGCGCATGATAAAGCGTTCTTATTGGTCACAGTAGAGAAATCACGATTATGCATACTTGCTAACCATCTTTTTTTTTTTTTTTTTTTTTTTTTTTTTTTTTTTTTTAATCAACAAAACACGTTTTAAACCAGAAATTTTATTTAATAAATTTAATCATGTAGGTTTTAAATTACTACTACATAGAAGTAAGAAACATTTAATTTAATGAAATTTCTTGCTGAAAGTTTTTTTCATTAAAAACAAAGCAGACTGTTGGCAAGTATGGATTACATAATTATTTTTAATAAAAACGGCTAAATAACTTCCCGGTACACTGCGATTATATGATAAGAAAATCAGAAAATAATATTCACAAAAAAAAATCAGTTTACTAAAAATATATCAAGTAGGCGGGAAATAATCAAGCTCAAGCATATCAGAACAGCATGGAAATATTCTATGCTGTCACGTGCGTATGTCAGTATCATCTACCTACCGGATCCGTCGTGAAGCAACTTTTTTCTCTAAATAAGAAACAACTTCTAAGAGCAGTTTCATAACGACCCTGCATCTAAAGGGAAGCTTTAAATCTCCAGTTCGGATGTTGGCCAAGGCTTCCCGGCCAGTTCGCGAATTGGCCGGCCAGAACCAGAAATACGCTATTCATTTCATGTATTTCGGGTTTTAGCCAGGAAGCTTGGCCAGTTCGGGTATTGGCCGGCCAGTTCTAGAATTGGCCAGGCTCCGGGTTTTGGCTGCAACATATACACAAAATTAAAATTAGATATATTTTTAGAAACTATTTATTTACAAAATAACCTATATAAATATTAATGGTTTTAATAGACCATGGGTCGTAAGCAAGAACTGTTCAGTTTCGTTTACCAAACTTTGGGAGTATGCGAATTTTTATATATTTAAACATTACATATAACTTATTATGAAAACACAAAGTTGCGCAAAGGAAATGTGCACTAAAAAAATGGCTATATAAGATGATAATCCATTCTCCCAAGTTATAATATAAAAAAATTAAAAAAAATAACAATCATCAGTCAAAATATGCATTAATTAGGCATGCAGTAAAAATAATAAATAGGTAAAAACTTGAGAGAGAGGGAGCTTCGGGGATATCATTTATTTACGAGTAACATAAAAAAATATACTACATTTTAAAAACTTAAAAAAAAACCTTAAAACTGTAAAAAAGAAACAAAAATATTCTATAAAAGAAAAAACAGATGTAACATGATGATGATGATAATTTACAGATGTAAGTGATGATGTGTTTGTTAATAACACATAATTAATGCTTTTTTATGAAGGAAGAAAACATCTATTTCTCAATAATGCTGATATCACCGATAATCACAATCTTCTTACTAAATATATCTTTGTATTAGTCAATCATTTTAGGTCATTAAGTCTGGCTAAACCTTAAATAAAATTTTCTTATTTCAATGTGAATTAGTAATGCACCTTTATAAGGCAAGTTTCCTTGAATAATTATATATATAAAATCCTTCCGTGTATAACGATTCCGGGGTCAATCCATCCATGAGAAAAAACATTTATTGTGACCAATGACAAATTCCGTTGTGAAAAGTTATCTCAGATTTTAAAGGCTATCAATTTTTTGTCCAATGCAAACATTCCAGCGTCGTAATGGAGCATTCTCATTTGTCAGATTTACAGTTTGAGCTGTAAATGACGTCACTACATTTTACTGTGCTTTGAAATCTTTGCCCTATTTCAAACACAGTATTCACACTGTTAAAAATTTGACTCATTTGCTGCAGCATCACTCCACCGCTTTTATAGAAAACGATTACTTTGCTGTGTTATGGAGCATTCTCATTGGTCATAAAAGAGACATTCTATAAAACCTGTGGAGAGACGCAGCAGTAAATAGGTCAAATTTTTAGCAGTACACTGTTAAAAATTTGATCCTTTTCTTGCATCATCACTCCCCTTAAAGAATACACTGTAAGTAACACACACAAACTAACCGTTTTCTATAAAAGCATTGGAATGATGCTGCAGCAACTGTTAAAAATATGACCCATTTGCTGCAACATCACTCCACAGCTTTTATATCAGGGGTGATTCTGGAAGAAATTTTTTTTTTCGGAAATCGGCGGGCGGGGGTTATGAGTCCCCTCCCCCTCCAGTGATTTTCAGACAAAATCGGCGTTTCCCGCTATCTTCAGACGAAATCAGCAATATTTTAGCAAAATCGGCGATTTATTGCGATCTTTTGCAGAAATCGGCGGTTTTTCCGCGATCTTTTGACGAATTCGGCGTTTTCCCATGTTTTTTAAAGTGAAATCATCGTTTTTTCGACGATCTTTAGACAAAATTTACATTTTTACGCGATTTTCTTTCGAAAACGGCGTTTTATTCCCGCGATCTTTTGACAAAATGGGCGTTTTTTCCGTGATCTTTTGATAAAATCTGCGTATTTTTTCAAATATTCTTTTGACAAAATATTTTTAAGTGATCTTTAATCGAAAACGGCGTTTTTTCCTGCGATCTTTTAACGAAATCGGCGTTATATCCGCAATCTTTAGACGAAATCGGCGTTTTCCCGCGGTCTTCAGAAGAAATCAAAGTCTTATCTGCGATATTTGGTGAAATTGCCGTTTTTTCCGCGATCCGCATAGGAAATTTGCGTTTTTTATCGATCTTTTAACAAAGTTCGTTTACATAAACATTCACGAAATCGTCGTTTTTCCACGAAATATTGACGAAATGTATGCTATGTCGGCGATCCTTTCACGAAATTTACATTTCTACGTAACAGTTTTTTCCGCGCGCAAAACCATACAAGTTGACAACTATGCAGAACTGATAACCCAATTTCAAATTTTCGGAAGAGGATGCCTTAAATTTTTGGAAATTTCGGAAGAGAATCACCCCTGTTTTATATAAAGCGGTTACTTTTACTGTGATATGGAGCATTCTTATCTATATTAATAAAATAACAAATCGCTCTGTCTGTGTGTGTGTGTGTGTGTGTGTGTGTCTGCGATAGTTAGCGAAAACTACGGTACGTACGAAGCTCAAAATTTTTCTGAGAGTAGCCCAATATCTCTCCTGATGCACCTGACGCTCAGAATTTCGAAATTCCATTTATTAACTGAGTAATTAATTAAAATCGAGAGGTCACTCTCATAAAAAATCATCTTTTTTCCATTTTTTTCACTTTCATTCTTTTACGGTTGGTTGGTTGTGTAAAAATTTTCGCAGAAGTAATCAGATAAGCCGGTGTAACAATGACATTGGAGTATTTGATGTTTCAAGACGATGACTATAGAGGAATAAGGTAGGTGGAGGTGAAGTAAGTCTGAAAAAAGGTTTGAACGTGAAACCATTTATTGCTCAAATTTTAATATTCCAAACAAAAGGACATGGAAGAGATTTTCTCATGGAGGAATGAGATAGGTGGGGAGGGGGAGTATTATCTCGGGGGGTGATGCTAAAAATGTAACCCTACATTAAGTAACATTAAGTCCAAATAAAACCACGCGCTTTGACACGCCTATCAATTGAAACAGGTTTAACCCCGTATATTTTTGCCATTATTTTTTAAAAAGAACTAATCTATCGCTTCACTGATAAGAATTTATTAATTATTTTATCATATGTGTTTTAAATATCAATATAGAACATTATTTTAAAGTTTTGCTTGAAAATATAACATTCTTCTGTTAATATCTTAAAATCGTCTGCAGTAAGAAATCTATACATTAGATTAATATTTATTACTTAAGTTTTCATACATGATTTTAAAAGAATGTTTTCATCATTATATTTTAAATATTTATTTACATGCAATTATTAAGTCATAAACATTTTTCATCTACGTTATAAAGTATTTAAAATTACATTAAATTAGGAAACTTTTAGTTATACAATTTTTAGTTCGCATCAAATGTTTTCAATACTTATTTAATTTCAATTTGACATTTAATTATTGCTAATTTTCCAATTTCTTTTATTTTAAAAGCGAACATTTATTTTAATAAATAATAATAGAGCAAAGACCAATCAAAAAATTTGCTATTTCTTCTTAAAATATGCTTCAGTTGTAATTCATTTCTTTCAATTCATATTATAATACAAAATTCCTTCCACGTCCTTTTGTTTGGAACATTAAAATTTGAGCGATAAATGGATTAATATTGCAAACCTTTTTTGATCCTTACTTCACCTCCACCTATCTTAATCCTCCATGGAATTTTGTATTATAAGACGAATTGAAAGAAATGATTTACAACTAAAGCATATTTTAAGAAGAAATAGCAAATTTTTAAAATTGTCTTTGTTCTATTATTATTTATTAAAATAAATGTTCGCTTTTAAAATAAGGAAATTGGAAAATTAGAAATAATTAAATTTCATATTGAAATTAAATAAGTTATTGAAAACATTTTAAATATAATTTAAATTCTCATTTTCGATAGATAATATTAATGATATATATATATATATATTTAATCTCAGAAGTGTTTTTATCACAAAGTTGAAAAGTACTTATGCATTCGGTTTGTCTGTCCGTCTGTCCATACTGTAAATCCCGTAAATATACTCAATTGATAAAGCTTATTTAGGATCACTAAAGCATATTTGGTATTGCATATGAAATATGTACGAATATTGATTCATTTACAGGGACATTCAAAAGAGTTCGATTACATTATGATATATGGGTAAAAATCGTTTGGAGCGTACTTTAATGACATTCCGCTATTTCTAATGTATTCAAACTAATGTAAATCAATTAATTTAACTACGGTTACGTTAAAACAGAGCATTTACAGCATTTTACAATAAATTTACAGGGACACACAAAAGAAATGGTTACAATACTGTCTTTGCTTAATAATTGCTGGAGAGTACGTTTTAAAATTCGGTGTACGCTTTTAAATGTAAATACTTTTTTTCCACATTACACTTTACATATAAATTCTATACATCATATACAGGGCAGCACAAAAGTATTTGCCTACCATTCTCCTCATTAGAGGATATTGCTGAAGGGGAATTTTCAATTGAAATATGTGTATCTCTTAAATGAATTAAATTTTGGAATGCATGTTGTTAATATGTACCTATCGATGTATCATATACAGGGCTTCTAAAATTTTCGGATCATTTTCCGAATGCAGATGGAAACAGCTGAAATTTGGTTTTGAAATGCTTAATATATTTTCACATGGTAAAATGAGACGCAATATCTTAAATTTTTAAACGGTGCAGTTTTTTACATTATTCTGAATGTGTTGGATAGTGTTTCATAATCTGTACTTGATGCATGACCTTTTATTTTTAAACACGTTTTTTCATTGTTCTTTTTTTTTTTTCGCTTTTAAATACTAAAAATTGTTTCGAGTTTAACGCACACCTGTCATAGAGTGCTGCAGGTAGTGGGAATGTAGGATATTTGCACAGACCATATTTCATCCTTAATTTATAAGTAGTGTTTATTTCCGAACAATAATTTCATTAAATTTCTTAAATTCTTATTGGATTTTACCGCCCTCTCGACTGATATATGTACGAATTCGCTTAATACTGGAGTTTCCTTCGGATATAGGTTTATGAAGGAATTAGTGAGCTCCTGGAGGTGAAAAGTAGAACTAACATATTTTACAGAGCATGCAGCAGCAGTGTAGGAGATTTTAATTTTTAATATTGGACTCTTAATTGCGTGGTGGTTATCATTATTACTGAATAGAAATTTCAACAAATTTCATAAATTGCTATTTGTATCCCCATCCCGTTGGGTAATATATCTACGGAAAGAATGAAAATCTGATTATCGATCGGATTTAGGTTTGTTTACGAAAAAATGCCTATTCTGGTGATGGCAAGTGAAACTAAAGCACACTGCAAATCGTGCATTGCAAGCTTATTATATCCGACCGCAGGTGGCGGTGATCCATATCAGATTTTCGTACAAAATATACTGCGCCCCGTAGTGATGAAAAGTGGAACTAAAGTACTTTGTAACACGTACGCGGTTAGAATTGTTAGTTAATAGTTAGTGTTAATTTTAATTAATTTAGAATTTGGCTACGGTTAGGAAACAGTTAGGTTACATTTGGGTTATAGATAGGTTGCAATTATATTTCGGTTAGTCTTACGTTATATTTAAATTCCGGTTACGTTATAGTTAGGTTATGATTAAGTTACAGTTAGTTTAAGGTAAATTGTAGTTAGGTTACGGTCAGGAAATTGATAAGTTATGATAAGGTGACGACTAGGTTACATTTATGATACATTTAAGTTTGGCTCAGGTTAAGTTGCAGTTAGGTTACAGATAGGTTGCGATTACATTACAATTAAGTTAGGGTTAGGATTTTATCCACTGATTGAATATTACACACGTTTTAATTGAAATATACTTAATTTTGTTCTATGGTTCTGAAACTACATTACTATATATTAACCTTTTACCTAATCATTGATTATCGATTTTAATTAAGGTATAGTCGGATCTAGGAGAGATATAATTTTTTTGAAAATCAAAATGTTACACTTAGGATTTCGAGGTGAAAAAAAAAAAGATTACGTGACTGAACAGTGATATTTACGAATAAAATCAGCATTTTAACGCGAAAATTGCGCAATTGTTGAACACATATTTCCTCCTCCGTTTCCCATTGAAGTCGTTTTAAATATTTGTTACTCTAAATTCAGCTGTTTATTTTTTTAAACCGATTTTTCTCACAGTCAGTGGCCACGTATTTCGAATTAGAGATAAAATCACAAATTTCAGGTTCGTTTGATATTATTATCACGCACCCGGGCAACGCCGGGCGGGTCAGCTAGTTGGTCATAAAACATATTCTATAAAAGCTGTGCTATAAAAGCTGTGTAATGACGATGCAGCAAAACAGTCAAATTTTTAACAGTGTTTAATTAAAACTTTTTATTTAAGAAAAGCGAAGGTGCGTTTTAAATACAATATTGTTAGAATTTTAATATTCGTGTTGCTTTATTTATTTATTTATTTTTATTTATGTATTTTTTTACAGCCGTGAATGATTTCATTGTCACATAACGAATCACTATTGTTTACTCTTTATTTTTCACATTTGTTTTCGATCTTATAAAGTATTTTCTTTTAAGTATTAGCTAATGGTAAAAAATATTTAATTCACAAATGTTTTAAAATAGCATTATTAGTACATGTTTTGCATTATTAATGCATGTTAATTTGCATGTTTTTTGTGAAATAATTACTGTAATTTTGTGAGTGAAATTCATTAGCGGCATATTCTATGCCATTATTTTACCCATTCAATTAATAATTTGGCTACCCTCTCATATTCGTCTGGAAATGGCCAAAACGGGAAAAATTTTTATACATTTTGGATATTTTTTATTATTTTCTCCCAATATTTCAAAATATTTTTTGGCTGTAGTTTCACAATGTATTCTTTTATAATTGTTATCTTACCTTACTTTATTCTTTTAAAATTTATGCATTTACCATTTGTTCATTACAATCCCTCCCCATCCACCAGATAGTTTTGTTATAGTTTTAAATGCAGATTTCTATAGCATTTTTTTTTTTAGATTTTTCCCTCATGTTCAATCCTTGTATTTTTCAAAATTGTTTAAGCCTAAAGTGGCTATGATTGACCAAAGTTGTTGTAATGTTTTATCATCCTTTTAAAAATGGAAACACGTCATTTTGACGGGTATCTTCTAGTTTGGGAATAATACATTTAGTATTTATAATATATATTAAAGGTACTACTTGGTTGTCCCGTCGACCAATTTTGCAAAATTATACAAATGGGCAAACTAATAGCCAAATCATACATATTGACACCATTTTTATCTTAAATAAAGAAAACACAAATAGTAGAATATTAATAAAAATACAAATAAAAATCGCTTAATAATGGTTTAAACATGAATATCATATTTTATGACATTTAATGTGACATTCACGATCATCCATTATTGGCATTTAATCTTATTGTTCGACGAAAATTTTCTGGTCGACGGGATAACCAAGTAGTGCTATATTTCATCATACATTATTAATTTGACCGTTGCAGTTAATACTTTAATCATTTAAAAATTATCAATTTTTATTATTTAAGTTTATTACTAATTTTAATATTTTAATATGTAGTGAGCATTCATTAGAGTTTCAATTGCATTGTTAATTACATAAAACTGATTGTTTGAAAAATGTAAACAAAGCAATGACCAGATATCCGCAGAATTCTAAAATACGTGCAACATATGGTCCTAAGCTATACATATTTGAGGGAATCTATTCTATTATGATATAAAGTAAGTAATTACCACCAGAAACAATTTGATCAGGAATTACCCGGTCCACCCTAACTTTTTAGATTCTGCAACTACTGAACAAATGCTTAAACAAAAAAGCACTTTTTTTAATGGTGGTGGTGGTAGTGGTGGGGGAGGGAAGCTTTTATAAAAATAATAATTTTTCATTGCACGCCCCATTGCCAAATCACGACAGTTTTCCCAATGATTATAATAGTAAAGTAATTTATAAAAACAAATTTCTAAGATGCAATTTTGTATTATAAAAATAATTATAATATGCAGCTGTCTAGGGCTGGGCGATATACCGTAATATCGTTATATATCGATATTTCTTTAAGACCGCGGTAACGATATTGAGATTTCAATCCTTCCGATATATCGTTTCAAACGGTATTTCATCCTACTTTCGAAATTACGGAGTTACGGAATTTCGAATCTACCTCTGTCGGCGCAAAAGTTGTTTACTTTTGCAAACGTTCGCGCTGTAATCGGCACTTGCGTGATACTTTCGGTTTTGAGCAGGTGTCGCGCACACACCGGAATGTGGGCGAACAGTCTACTTTTTGCGCTGGTGTCGCGCACATAACGGAATATGAGCGAACCGTCTACTTTTTGCGCTGGTGTCGCGCACATACCGGAATATGGGCGAACCGTCCACTTTTTGCGCTGGTGTCGCGCACATACCGGAATATGGGCGAACAATCTACTATTCTGATGTACTGCTTTATTTATCGGAGTTCGTTCGAGAATCGAAGTTGAAACACTCGTTCGAGGATCGGGTATTTTCGCTACAATTACTTGTTGACTCCATAATGGTGGCTGACTGTTGTTTTCCTGTGAGCTTGTGTACAGTTATTGCTGCCGGAATGCAGAATTGGTTGCCATATTTTCAAGAATGTGAGCACAATAATTCGATATTTCTTGTATGTTTGTTTTTCATTTATTAATAGCATTAATAAATAATTATATTAAATCACATATTATTTTGCATTTTTTATTAATAACATTAATAATTTACATGTATGGTAATTCTATTATGTCATTTATTTTAAGCAGAAATTTTACTTAAAGCGGAAGTTTTTTCTTTTTTCATTGTGATTCACCTTAGTTTTAGAGTTTATTGGATACTAGTATTTTTACCCGTTTTGCGTACGGGTTTTTAAAAAAATCCCCCCCCCCAAAAAAAAAATCTTTCTCAAATTAGGTAGGAAAATACTTTTCATTTTGAAAGATCGCTAAAACTCTATGGATGGTGTCTTTCTGCTTGGCAAAACATATTACCCATCCACAGCAGATGACAATATGATTATTGTATAAACATTCAAGTTTCGATTTCGCTCAGTTCGATAAACAAAAACAAACGATGGATAGTTTCCTACGTTTTCTTTGAGGTTCTTCTGTACTGGACACTTGTAAAAGATGCTCAAATTTTGTAATAACTTATTATATTTTAATAAAAATTTGCCACACAACCTAATTTACTATTATTGCAAATTGCTGAAAATTTGAAAAAAATCGGTAAATTAACTTAGGAGTTATGATTTTTTTCCCTTTTAATGATAAAGAATAAAATGTTTTGTTTTTCTCCCCCCCCCCTTTTCGTTTGTATGTGCCGTTGAATGTGTTTTTCGCGCACTTAAACAACTGAAACTAGTTGATACTTTCACAAAATCCTTTTTATAAGTTTTAAAAAAGAAAAAAAACGAACAGTTTATCTCTCATAAAAGAATGAGGATAGTTTTGATTTTGAATATCATGGCTCCTTTTTATTTCAAGAGTTCACTAATGCAAAAACATCCGCTCAATGTCAATCTTATTTTTTTTTATACCTCGTTTGCATTTCCATATTTTTGTTTATTTATTTATTTTTGTTTTTGCATTGCACATCTGAGGTTGATTCTCTTTCTGATTTGAGGCTCTTTCAACAAAAGCTGTTTTTTAATATTTGTTTTCAAGTTTTTTTTTCTTTACTGGAATACTTTCATTTTTGAAACTGGTTTCGAAAGTAAAAGCATCCTAGAAAAAAAAATCTATAAACAAAATCGAAAAAGTAAAAAATCATTATAGAGATTAATTCAGCATTAGTATTAAAAGAAGAAGAAGTAAAAAAAAAAGGTAGTTAGCAAAACGTCCTGATTTGGGATTTTGTACTCTATTAAAGAAATTTCGTGTTTTCTTAAAATTATTTGATTATTCTAATGCTTTCATTTGTATTCTGACTAAAAATAGAATTATTTATTATAACAACGAAAAAATGGTGGTCCTTACTGCTCAAAATTGCAGAAATGCAATTTTTTTTTTTTTTTTTGTTTTTTGTATTGTAATAAAAAAATTCTAAGTTTATAGGTAATTAAAGTATTTTCTTTCAATATATCTAATGTCTATTTGTTGTCTTATATACATTATCTTGTTTCATTTTAATGATTTATAATGTTTAACTTTCTAAGAGTTTTCAATAACACATATTTTAGATCAGATTTGCAGGTAAAGGGTTTGCATATTTTGAATCAATACATAAAAATTAAAATTTATGTTCCTTGGAATATGTTAAGATATTGATATTTTTGTTTTTTCTTGATAATTAACATACTCACACACACACACATATATATATACTATTATGTGTTTGTAGTATTTTATACAGAGGACAGTTACAATTATAACCCTATAATGGAGTGACATATGAATTGAAATATATCGATATATCGAAAATTATCGATATTTAGTCAGCGATATATCACGATATTAAAATTCTGATATCGCCCAGCCCTAAGCTGTGCATTATATAAAAAAATATATGCGCTTCAATAAATACAAGGTAGAACCCGTCGAATTTCGACGAAAGTAAATGTTTAAGAAGGAACTATTTCATTGATTTATAATAAACCTACAAAATTATCTACAGTAAAAAATGCATTTTACAATGGTCATTCAACTCTCAAACAAATATTATTTAAAGCTAAAATCAAGAAAAAGGAATACTATTTCTATAAAAGTTAGTTGTCCAAATTATTAAAATTAAACTTTAATCGCATATGTAAAATTATACAGGGTGTTTCCAAAAATTTTTTACAATAAAAGAGGGGTGATAGTACACATAAAGACAAACAATATTAAATGGGAGACTAAGGGTCTCAAACGTTTTCCAAAGTAGATAGCCGCCATTAAAATTTAGGGATCAAAATTTCATACAAACATAAAAAACGGAAAAATCGGTCGATTGATTTGTGGTTTTCACTAAAATTATAATTTATGTCGGCATTTTCTTGAAATTAAATTATAAAGATAAATTTCAAAAAATGCCGATAGAGGGCGCTTTAGACTTTGGAGTAACGAACAACTATTTTTTGCCGGTATTTTGTGCATCTCATTAAATGTTTTCGTAAGCTTAGTTTGAAACTTAAATTTTGAGCTCAAAATCTGAAAGTGGGAGTGGTTAAGTAACACAAACTAAACTGTGTCCAGAGGGTTCAAATTTCAAATGATTATAAAAAACGAAAAAATTGGTTCATTGATTTGCAGTTTTCACTAAAACTATTCTTTATGTCGGTATTTTCTTAAAAATAAATTATAAAGATAAATTTCAAAAATTTCAATAGAGGGCGCTTTAGACTTTGGAGTAACGAACAACTCATTTTTGGCGTTATTTTTTGCATCTTTTTAAATGCTTTCGTAAGCTTAGACTTAAATTTTGAGCTCAAAATCTGAATAGTTGTGAGTAGTTAAGTAGTCAAACTGAACTGTGTTCAGAGGTTCAAATTTCAAATGATTATAAAAAACGGAGAAATTGGTCAATTCGTTTGCGGTTTTTGCTAAAACTAATTTTTAAATGAGCATTTTCTTGAAAATAAATTGTAAAGAGAAATTTCACAAAATGCCGATAGAGGGCGCCTTAGACTTTGGAGTAGCGTACAACTATTTTTAACTGTTATTTTTTTAATCTCATTAAATGCTTTCAAATGCTTAAACTTAAATTTTAGGCTCAAATTCTAAATCGTTGGAAGTGTTTAAATAGCGAAAAATTGAATTGTGTTCCAGGAGGGGGTGAGTGTTAAATTTCAACTCCTTAAGACACTTCAATTTATGCTACTTAACTACTCCAAATTATTCAGATTTTGAGCTCAAAATTTAAGTTTAAGTCTAAGTTTCCGAAAACATTTAATAAGTTTTTGCAAGCATTTAATTAGAACAAAAAAAATAATGGTTAAAATTAATTGTTGGTTAATCTGAAGTTTAACCCTCTGGATCCCAAACCGCCCGAGATATTTTAATTCGTATATTTCAGTTCCCACCAGAAAATTGAAACTACAATATTTGCTTTAATCAATAACAGAACATTCCGTATTTAAATAAAACGAAATTAGCCATTGAATTTTTCTGGTGTGAAATGAACTAAATAATTTCTACAACGTGTTCTAGCATGGGAATTAAAGGGTTAAGGCGCCCTCTAATGGAATATTTTTAATTTATCTTTAAAATTTATTTTCAAGAAGATACTGACTTAAAGAATAGTTTTATTTTAAACCGCAAACGAATCGACAAATTTTTCCATTTTCTATAAATATTTTAAATTTGAACACCCCCCCCCCCGGCCTTAAACACAATTCAGTTTATGCTACTTAACTACTCCCTACTATTCAGATTTTGAGCTCAAAACTTAAGTTTAAGTCTAAGCTTCCGAAAACATTTAATGAGATGCAAAAAATAGTTGTTCGTTACTCCAAAGTCTAAAGCGCCCTCTACCGACATTTTTTTAAATTTATCTCTGTAATTTTTTAAAGAAAATACCGACATAAAGAACAGTTTTAGTGAAAACCTCCAATCAATGAACCAATTTTTCTGTTTTTTATAATCTTTTGAAATTTGAACCCCCTGAACACAGTTCAGTTTGTGCTACTTAACCACTCCCACTTTCAGATTTTGAGCTCAAAATTCAGGGCCGTAACTATAAACTTGGGGGCCCCGGGGCAAAATCTCCGGAGGGCCCCCCCCCCAGGGAGGGCAAATTGAAACTTTGCCCCGGGCATAGTTTCTTTTCTCGCACACCGTTATTTAAATATACATAGTATGACAAGCCCAAAAATGACTAAAAAATGTATAATTGGACAACTCTACTCCGCAGGCACTTGGCGGCGACGCCATTTTTGCCGATCCCACTGAAGTTAGCATAGGGAAAAAAATACGACTTCTGATTGGTTGAATACTTTAATGAGCATTTTATTTAGGTTCATTTTTGAGTATATGTAACTTAATCGTGCGTTTCTGTTTAAAAACCTTTTGAAAGATGGATTGTGATAATTTTTTTTTCGATTTTATGTATTTATTAATAGACTAGTTGACCCATCCGGCATTGCCCGGGACACGTTATGATAACTTTAAGCAAACAATTAACACTTTAGATCTACAATTAGTCAAAATTAAGCATAGGATATGAATTATTCGTTAAATAATATTTTAAAGAAATGCATAAAAAATGAGTAAATGCTTTAAAAAAGGCCTTTGGACCTCAATAAAAACATCAGGGTGTAAGTCTTGAAATAAGAGTCCAAAATTCAACTTTAAATTTATGCATTGAGAAGGTTTGATAATAAGTGGGTGAACTATGCATGGAGAACAAAAATTTCAAGGTGCCTGAGCCGAGACCATAGGGAGTCTCAGGCTTTTAAATGGAATGTAAGAACATGGGAGTATTTAAGTGAAAAAATAGTTTTAAAAATGAAGATTGGATTAAGAGAGGGCAGTTTAATAGCAATTTATGGTACAAAATCTTCAAGGGGCCAGGAACTTATTTCGCATGTAGTTGGGTATAAAATATTTTTGGTTATTAAAGTAATGGGAGGACGCTAAAGCAATGTGAAAGAAAATTGCAAGCAATCCGGATCATTTTTAAAGAAATTGCACCAACAGCCCCAAGAACGCGATTAATATTCAAAATTGGTGGTAGCTAGACTATGGCGGTTTCTTAGTAGCTGATGGATTTAAGAAGTTGTTAAAAAAATGAGTTAATTGAACCATTTTAAAGGGATTTATAATAAGGGCCGAAAAAGGACAACTGACAGTTAAAAAGAGGGCCCTAACAGGAAAACATGTTAAAATATCTTAGTACTTAGCTCTTTAGATCTACAATTAGTCAAAATTAATCATAGAGTATGAATTATTCATTTTAATAATATTTTATCAAAATGCACAAATTGATTCGGAAAATATTTAAGAAAAGGGTCCTAGCCGTGGATGAAAATATGAGAATCGTGTCCCTGAAAGAAGAGTCCAAGACTCAAATTTAAAAATTTTGCACTGAGAAGGGGATAAATTTAAAGAGTGAACTATGTTTGCCTCACAAAATGTTCAGGGGCCCTAGACTGAGCCCTATGATTCCACAGGAGGCCAAAGTGCCTTATATGGAATGTCAAAACATTAAAATATCTAAATGAATAAAGAATCCCAAAAATGAAGATCGGATTAAAAGGAATTAATTTATTAACAATTTATTATTACAAAAACTTCAATGGGCCCCAAGGGGCCAGGAATTTATTTTGCATGTAGTTATAAAGATATTTTTTGTAGTTATTAAAATGATGGAAAGACGCTATAACTATGTTAAATAAAATTGAAAGCAATTTGGTTCATATTTAAAGAAGCTGCATCAAGGACCTCAAGAAAGCAACTGACAAACAAAATTAATGGTAGCTGAAATCTGAGAAATTCTTTAGTCGTTCATGTAATAGGTAGAGAGAGTATATAAAAAATTGATGCAAAAAAAAAAAAGCTAGTGAATTGGACCATTTTTAAGGGAGCTATAATATGGGGCCCTGTAGGGACCAACTAACAGTTAAAACCAGGGCCTTAATATGAAACCATGTTAAAATATTTTAGTACATAGCGCTTTAGATCTTTAATTAGTCAAAATTAAGCATATAGTAGGAACTATTCTTTGGAGTGATATAATTTTTTAAATGCACCAATTGATTGGGCAAATGTTTAAAAAGGGGCCCTTTTTAGGTCTGAATAAAAACATCAGGTTTTCTGGATTGGTCCTTAAAGAAGAATCCCAGGCAACTTTAAAATTTTGCACTAAGAAGATCAGAAATATAGGAAGTGAAATATGTTTATTTCACAAAATGTTGAGGGGCCCTGGGCTGGACCCTATGATTCCACAGGGGAACACAGTGTCTTGTATAGAATGTGTAAACATTAAAATATCTAAATGAATAAAGAATCCTAAAAATGAAGATAAGATTAAAAGGAAGCAATTTATTGACAATTGCTTATTACAAAAATTTCAAGGCAGCCTGTACCGGGCCCCAAAGGGCCAGGAAATTATTTCGCATGTAGTTGGGTATGAAAACATTTGTGTAGTTATTAAAATAATGGGAAGACGCTAAAACTATATTGAATAAAATTGAAAGCAATTTGGATCATTTTTAAAGAAGCTGCACCAAGGGCTCCAAGAAAGCGATTAATATTTATAAATAGTGGTAGCTGAAGTCTAAAATTTTTTTTGTTGTTCATGTCGTAGTTGGAGGACCTAAAAAGTTGTTAAAAAAAGCTAGTGAATCCGATCATTTTTAAGGGATCTATGATAGAGGGCCCCTAAGGGGCCAACTGACAAATACATGAAAACAGACCTAACATGAAAACATGTTAAAATATTTTAGTACATAACGCTTTAGACCTTTAATTAGTCAAAATTAAGCATAGAGTATGAATTATTTGCAAGAATAATATTTTTTTAAAATGCACCAATTGTTTGGGTAAGCGTTAAAAAGGGGGCTCCAGGGCCCGAATAAAATTATTAGGATGTTGGTCCTGACATAAGAGTCCAAGATTCACCTTTAAAAATTTGCACTCAGAAGGTAAGAAATTTAGGGAGTGAAAAATGTTTAGCGCACAAAAAGATCAAGGGGCCCTGGGTCGGCCCTATGATTATCTAGGGGGGCTGCAGTGTCTTATATGAAATGTAAAAATCTGAAAATATCTAAATGGAACAGGTATCCCAAAAATGAAGATCGAAATTAATGGAAGCAATTTATTAACAATTTACTATCACAAAGACTAAAAGGGGCCCCAAGAGTCCAAGATCATAACTGAAGAGTAAAAATGCGAAAATATCTAAAAGGAGAAAGGTACCTCAAACCGGAAAAGATTAGATAAAAACGAGTCACGCTATTAAAAATTTGGCACGTAAAAATTGTAAGGGGCCCAGGGCCCTGGTCCTTAAAATATTAAAAGTCTGAGCCTCAGGTGCATCAGGACCTGTCTTGGACTATCCTCACCTAAAATTTCAGACTTCTATCTGCGGTAGATTTTGTTAACCATCACAGTCACACACACATACGTAGACATATACAAACAGAGCGTTTTGTTAACTTATTAGTATAGATAAGAAGAAACATTTTCAAGATTTTTTTTAGATGATTTTTATATTATTCAGTCGATTAGAAGTCCACATTTTCTTCCTTATACTAGCTTCGGTGGGATCAGCAAACATGCTGGCGCGACATGACACATTCGACTCGACATTTTGCTGTCTGCTATAGAACTCATTTTGCATGTGAAGCATAAGGAGTGTATTGACAGACAAGCAAAAACATCTATTCTAACACTTTGATTTTTTTTATTACTTACTTTTAGGTATGTGCTGGGCATTTTATAGGAACTTAGACTAGAAACTAAAATCAATAGTTTTTTTAACCATCAGTTTGGGGCCCCTCAGGCTTGGGGGCCCCGAGGCTGTGCCCCGGCGGTAGTTACGGCCCTGTCAAAATTTAAGTTTGAGTCTATGCTTAGGAAAACATTAAAGAGATGCAAAAAATAGTTGTTCATTACTCCAAAGTCTAAAGCACCCTCTATCGGCATTTTTTGAAATTTATCTTTATAATTTAATTTCAAGAAAATGCCAACATAAAGAATAATTTTAGTGAAAACTTCAAATCAATCGACCGATTTTTCCGTTTTTTATATTTATTTGAAATTTTGGTCCCTAAACTTTAATGGCGGCTATCTCCTTTGGAAAACGTTTGGGACCCTTGGTTTTCTATTTAATATTGTTTCTCTTGATGTGTACTATCACCCCTCTGTTATTTTTAAAAAGAATTTGGAAACACCCTGTATAGCAAACTATAATAAAGATAAGTTATTAAGATGAAGTTTCAATTGAGGCTGTTATGTTTGATATAAATGCGTATAAAAAAAAAAAAAAAAAAAAAAAAAAAAGATCATAAAATTTATTTTGAATTGACAGGAACTTAGAATCTTATGTGAAACATAAACCCATCATAATTTTCATCTTCTCAGAATTTATATGCGCACATTTCAATTTTTATCAATTTTAAGAGAAAATGACGTATTTCTGTTGCCACAATTACAAAATTCGTAATAAAAACTATAAAAAATTAATGTGTTAAGAATAAATTGAGATACAGGTTTCAAACAAATTGCATTTAAAAATAAACATTTTTCTCTATGCGATGGTGTAAAATCTGCGATTTTTAGAAGTATAAAATTTGAAGTACCGAAAATTGCAAAACCGAACTGCATGTGAAAGTGTTGCCATTTGCAAAATGACGTATGCGTTGCGAACAGATACGTTTGGCCTTTATAATAAATATATCTCACATCTCATTAATTAAAGGTGAAGGTTTAGAAGATTGATTTGAGACTTTAAGTCTCCTCCCCCCCTTTCTTTTAAAAAAATCGTTGAATTTATAGGTGGAAAGGGGGCTTATAATCAAGATTTTTTGAAAAAAAAACATTAAATTGTTTTTATTATTAATTTCAAGTTTTTAAGGTAAATAAAACATAAAATTAGCACTATATATTTATACATGGCATTCAGCTAAAATATTTTTTAAGTATTCATCTTTTATAACAGATAATAATAATTTGCACGGTTGTCACCATTAACTGCTAAAGAAGATGCAAAGTTATTTTCTTTATGTAGGAACAGATGGCAGCATCATGCAAATTAATTTATTTAATTGCAAAATCCACATTTTTGAACAATTTTAAAATAAGTTAAAAGATAAAGTTAGCAGCTAAAAAAGTTCTTTTTAGGTATTGAATAATTTTAAGCATTAAATAAATGAATGAAAGTATAACAAAATTTTAAAAAAACTTATCATTGTAGAAATGTGTAAAATCGAAAAGAATAAAACAATTTTTCATTATGTTGCAATCTATTGGCAGAAAAAAAGTAAATCGAATTGTATAAAATCGAAATAAGTAATTAAAAAATAATAGTAATGGGAACAAAATACTCTCTTTAGTCATTAAATTTTCAATATTAAATGAATGAATGCAGGTTATACTGAAATAATAATAATAAAACTTAATCAGTCTTGTGGATTTGTTAAAATCGAAATGGATGATAAAAGTTTGACGTGTATCGCCCTCTATCATCAGAGAAGGAAATTAATTTTTTTTTTTTTTTCTCCAAAGATGCAAGTTAAAAAAGAATGAAGAATAAGCAAGTTAAAAAATAATAGTAATATATACAAAAAATTGTTTTTAAGAATTATTTTTAAATATTAAATAGAGGAAGGAAAGTTTAATATGCATTCTGTACAATCTGTGATGCAAAGAATTTTTATTATTAAATTACAGGGCCACACAAAAGTATTCCCCTGCATAATGCTATACGGGGAAACATTGTTTGGGGCGTGTTTTAATTATATTCAACTATTTCACATTTTATGAATAAGATATAGGTTTCTGAGGTGCAATAAAAATTACTTCCTGCATATTTACAGAAACACAAAGATTTCGACTACTATACTGTATCCGAAGTACGCTCTACTATATCAGCAAGATCTGAATATTTTTAAAACTTCGTTATCGTACGAACGCACCTTATTTGCTACGTTCCCGTGCAATTTCCAACTTGTTTATTATTGCTGTTCTATCGTCCCTCTATCATTAGCATTTGAAAGAGGACCCAGCTGGATGTTTAACCCTCAACTCCCAGTGGTAAAGGATGAAAGTTACAGTTTAAAAACACTGTTAATTTTTTTTAATGTTATTAGTATATGATGAAATGTGTTACGTCAGTAAAGGTCCTCCACTCCTTGACCACCCGTCTTTAGTCGGACTGTTTTCCCAGATTCTCTTTCCAGGTTGAACGGAGAATCTGGCAAAATTGCTTCGCTTGCCCTTTGTAGGTGAATGTCAGTTTCCCACTTTCCTTTTCTATAGTGCAAGTGGCACGCTTTTTTTGGGATGATCTTTCACCACTAAGTATTAAAACCAATGTATCACTAACACTGGGCATGGTGAGAATTATGGCAAGTTTATATTTTTACTTATTAGCTATAGTTTTCAGAGTCTGACATTTTTGTATTTTGGAGTTAGCCTCGAATTAAGCCTAAAGCTGGATACTGTACATTGTTAGAAAAGGTGCGACATAAGAATTAAGTAGAAAAAAAAAGTTTTTATAGTATTATAATTAGTATTATGTTATATAGTGTTTTCTTATATAGTGATTATATTATATAGTGTTAAAATTGTGTTGTGTTGTAATTACTTTTGGTGATATTTCAGTGTCAACATACAGTATTTTCAGAAAAAAATTTGTGCATTTATTATACAATTGTATTTTACTGATAATATTGAATATCATATTGTTTGAGTATTTTGCTATTTTTACCCATGTTTACTGTCAATAACTTGTGTGTGTTTTGGTATTTTATTTTTGAATATTTTATTATATTATATAGTGTTTCAATTTTACATAAAGAATGTTTCCAAAGGACTCTTTCATAAAAACTTTCAACCAAAGGAAACATCACAGACATTTAAAAAACTGTTTAGTGAAAAAAAAGTTCATTTTTTAAATGTTTTGTTTTTTAGTCAATATGTGTTTCATTATTTTAAGTGTTGATATTTTGATTTTGATTGTTTCTTTTGTTGACCTTCTCGAGAATGTCCCTTAAATGCTACAGCATTATCCGTAACATTATCCGTAGCATTATCAGTACTATTATCAGTAATATTATCAGTAACATTATCAGTAGTATTAGCATTAGTGTTCATGGTATTCAATGCCAAAATATTGACAAATCTTTTGTTGTAATATAGTGTTTTTTATGTAAAGAATAATGTTTTCATATAACCTTTTTATGTAACCTGTAAATAATGTAGAAACTAGCTCCAGCTGGCTTGACGTTGTAAATCTGAAGAAAAAAGAAAAAAAAACCCACTTAATAATAAGGAAGAAAACTAGGTAAAATATTTAGGGGAGCTGAGACCCAAAAACCTTGCAAGCAAGATCTGTGGCTCTTGTTTTAGTGGGGGGGGGGGGATATGAAAGGATAAAACCTAAAGCCTTTTTAAAATTTAAACTTAAAATTGAAAAACTTAAAGTTCCCAACTAATATTTTTAACTTTAATCTAAAATTTAATTGACCCTTCTTTTAACCTTAATTCTAATACTTAAAGCTATTTTGCCCCTGTTAACGTTCTTTCCCAACCTAACATTTATTACTTTCAGAGATCATTTTTGGATGTTCTTTAAGATTAAAAAAGCTGACGTAAACGCAATTCTTAATTTGTAGGATCAGCATGCAGCCCTGGAAAACCGCGCCTAACAACGTCATATTGCCCAGATATTTCTTAACCAATTAAATTAGATTAACACTCATTATTTAAGTAGCACGACCTGGTGGAAATAATGCGAATTAACGTCCTTTAAATAGCGGGAGCGCCTAGAACAAGCGGCTTTTTGACCTTAACACTTGCCTGATAAAATGCGATCCAAGGAAACGAACTTTTAACAAAGGAGAATGTCAAGCTACAGGGACCTGGTTTCACCCAAAAGATCTGCCAAAAAAGATTAATAAACCAGGCCCCAAGTGAAAATACTGTGTCGTTATTTGTCTCTCAACCACACCTCATGATTCAACAAAATAGCGGCTCATCGACGGTATAACACCAAATTCTTTCCCCGGCCACTCGGACGATTGACTCGGCGTGATCGCCAAAGTTCTCTCCCCGGCACCTTCACGCTTGACGCGACGGATCTATGAGCTTCATCGCCAGAAGTCCCGAATCTCTCCACGACTACATGAACTCCCTCTCCTCGGATGATGACGGTAATCCCACGAACGTATGCCAAGATCGGGTTCGTCACACACACACATATATATATATATATATATACATACATAGAAAAATACACCATAATATACAATTTTACAGAACTGATAAAAATATAAAATATTAAACTAAACAAATTAAACTATAGAATATTAAACTTAAACCACCCACCCACACCCACACACACACACACACACACACATATATATATATATATATAGTAGACTCCTTCAAATCAGTAAAATCTATAAAGTAGTCTACTTCAGTCTGGGAGTAGAGGTTGTGCAGATTTTAGAGTTTTTAGATTTCTGGTCATTGCTTTGTTTACATGTTTTAAACAGTAATTTGAATGCAATTAATAATGCAAACGGAACTACCGTATTTTCGGGTGTATAGTCCGCGGCTTATACAAGAAAAAGACCTCCCAAAAAGCCGCTGCGGCTTATACACGGTGCGGGTTATACAAAGATTTTTTTTTTAAATTGGAAATCGTGATATTTTTTCTACAATTTTTAAACCTTAAAAAATTTGAAAAAACATCGAAATTTGTAATTTTTTTTCGCTATGCCTTGAAATTTAGAGAGTTCTCCCATGTTCGTAAAGGCTTTTTTTTACTGCTTAAATACAGTTATTTCTGGATTTGGAAGAACTTTCGCAACTATCGCCAAGTATTGCACTGATAGATGTATAATAGCCATTGTGTTTGTAGAGTACAAAATCCAAAATCCGGAACCCTTCCAATCTCGACAATTCTGAATTTAAGATCATTTTTAGTTTATTTTTCAAAAAAATAATCTACCGATCCTGTTGCAAAGAACAAAAAAAAGTGCGTGATTTATATCATTTAAGAACGATTCAGAGCAGTCCTTCTTTTTCGAAACGATTCCGAGGAATCGTTCATTTACAGTCGTTTCATTTCGGAAGGAGTTCAAGGAATCGAACTTTTCTGGAGTCGTTTCATTTCAGATAGAGTCCGAGGAATCGTTCCTTTTCGGAGTTGGTACCTTACCTTGTTGCAAAGAATTAAAAAAAGTGCATGATTTATGTCATTTCGGAACGATTCAGAGCAGTCAGTCTTTTTCGAAACGATGCCAAGGAATCGTTCCTTTACAGAGTCGTTTCATTTCAGAACGAGATCTAGGAATCGAACTTTTCCGGAATCGTTTCATTTCAGATAGAGTCCGGGGAATCGTTCCTTTTCGGAGTTGGTGCATTTTGGATCGATTACGAGGATTCGAACCTTTTGGGAACCAATGACCTAAGGTACGTATACATTTTATGTCCGAAATTTTGAATTTATCACCGATTTTTTTTTTAATTTTCGGAAAATTAAAAAAAATATATCACGCTTCTTAAAAAAAAAAGCGCGTAAACGCCGCATCGCTTGAAATTTTATCTTAAAACACGTAAACGCCGCGGCGTTTCTTCCGAAAATTATGGTACTGATAATCTTAATTTTTTAGCCCAATCACTGTAGAAATTATGCATCACGAAAAAATTTGGTAAATTTGTGTTAAAAATTATGACTAATGGCTTCTAATTTCGAACCCTGGCCGAAATATACGTTCGTAAATGGTGTATAGCCCGCGGACTATACACCGATGCATCTCCGCGGGTTATGCACGAACTTTTTTTACTGCACTGCTCGATTTAGGAGTGCGGGTTATACACAGGGTGCGGGCTATACACCCGAAAATACGGTATATAGAATAATATAAAATGTTAAAATAAGTAATAAACTAAAATAATAATAATTTAGATAATTTTTAAATGGTTAAAATATTAAAAGCAAAGGTCAAGTTAATAATCAATATTCATTATAAAGATGAAATGTATTTTTTCTAAATTATTCCATGAAACATGCCTCATGAACATATATTACTAACTCACATCAAAATCATAAAGAAGGAAGTTTTATTTAAAGTTTAGCTAAACTTAATAACCTAAAAAGCTTGATTAATACATAAACACATTTGGTAGGAAAATTGAGAATAGCAGTAACAACAGAGAAATAAGTCAGAAACAAATTTGTTCTTCCTTCTAAAAAAACAAGAATTTAATAATGTTACCAAAAAATTACAAATTAAAATATACATGAAATTGATATAAAACTAAAAAAGTCAATCTTTTCCCCTGTATCTGAACATAATGTTTCATTACTTACATATGTAAATTACGTGCAGATTTCAGAGAGTTGTGGATTTTAGAATTGCGGATTTGAGGGAGTCTACTCTAATTGTATATATACAAGTCAACATTTGGACAGAGAATGGTGTTCTGGGAATCAAGAGCAGTACAAATTTAACAAATTTTTTGGGAAGTGGTTTCTGTCACGTGGTGCAATATATAGCTTTTTATTTTTTGCAATAAAGTTATCTAAAATATTATACATCTCAATTAAATTCATTTATCAATGAAATTATCCTTTCAAATCAATTTATTCAATTTACTAACCAGCAATAACACCTTAGCACTGTTGCCATGCATTACTTACCTTTCATTTATAAAACACAGCTGTGCTAAATCATTACACTTAAAATAAAACATGTGCATGGAATTGAATGACATTACTGAAGATTTGATTGCTTCAAATTTAACAAAAATCGAAAAAGTAATTGATAAAAAATATCAAAACAAAAATTGTTTTTAAATATATACATTTTCTAATTACTTCTATATTTTCTGGTAATATGCACGATTTGAAACTTATCTAAATTTTGACAAATTTTTTTTACAGAAACTATTATATTAATTTACAATAAACCTAAAGAATGAACTACAATTAAAAAAATCCATATGACACTGACTAATGTAAGTCTTAAAAGAATTAATTTTTTAGCCAGAGTTACCAAAATACTATTTTCAAAAGCTTCAACTGTTTGAATTACAGAAAAATTAAACTTTATTTGTATAAATAATTTAGAAAACATTATTTATGACCAAGTTATCAATTAAGTCTCGTACGCTTGATATTAAGAAATGAAAAATTAGCAAATAGCTTTCTTACTTTCAGACAATCATGTTTTTTTTTCCCTATGAAATGTAATCTGACATTCTTTTCATCATCTCAAAATTTGGTACTACTAGGTTATCCATTGACCAAAAAATTATCGCAAATCTATAAGATAAAATGCCAATAATGGATGATCGTGAATGTCACATTCAATGACATTAAATATGATTCACATGTTTAAAATGTCATTAAGTGATTTTTAATTCGACTTTTTATTTGTATTTTTATTAATATTCTGCTAATTATTTGTTTTTTCATTATTTAAAATAAAAATTATGTCAATATGTATAATTTGGCTGTTAGTTTGACGAAATTGATCGACGGGATGACAGAGTAGTACCCAAAATTTGCATTTGCTTTCCTCATAACCATATTTACCATTTAATCATATTTACCATTAATATATTTTAAAATTTGAAGCCGGGTTTGTCAGCTTAAACTTGGAATATAAACATTCAAACTATTGACTTGTACCTGTAATTTAAGTAACAGTAAGTAAAAATTTCAGAAATTCTTGCCTTTTAGGCACACTTGTGATGAAAATATTCAGTTTTATGAAAGAAAATGATCGTTTTCATTTAATATGATGTATTTTATACTTACTAGAGCATTTTGTCTTGTATCTCAAACACAGTAATGACAGAGTGAAAAAGCATTGAATAGTAACATCTTCATGAAGGAAGGTGCCTCTTTTTTAAAATACAGTAGACTCCATGAAATCTGCACAGCTTGGAACCAGAAGTTGTGCGGATTTTAGAATTTTGCGGATTTCTGATCATTACTTTTTTTACATTTTTAAAAACTGTAATTTGAATGCAATTACTAATGTAATCAAAACTATAATGAATGTTTACAATATTATAAAATAGTAAAATAAGTAATAATAAACAAAATAATAAAAATTTAGTTAATTTTTAGAATGATTAAAATATTAAAAGCAAAGGTCAAGTTAATAACCAATAATGTACAATTAAATTTTCGTTAAAAAGGTGAAATGTATTTTTCATAAATTACTCAGTGAAGCTTGACTCATAAAGATACATTACTAATTTACATAAAAATAATAAAATAACATCATAAAAAATCATCAATAATACTTTAATAAATTTATTTCAGGTTTAGCCAGACTAAATAACCAAAAAAGCGTGCAAATATATTTGGTAAGAAAATTGTGATTACCAGTGATATCAGCAATATCTTGAATTTTTTAAGAAATAAATTTATTCTTCTTTCATGAAGAAACATGAATTCAATTCTATTAACAAAAGTTACAAAATAAAAAATAGATGGAATGGATATAAAGCTAAAAAAGCCAAATTTTGTCTCTACATCTGAACTGAATGTTTTATTGTTTACATCTGTAAATTATATTTGGATTTTAGAAAGTTGCAGATTTGAGAGAGCCTACTTTATCAGTAATCTCAGTAACTATAAGTAAAAATTTCAGAAATTCTTGTCTTCTAGACACATTTGTTTTGAAAATATTGAGTTTTATGAAAGAAAATTATTTTTTCTTTTACTATAACATCTTTTTTTACTCAATGAAGCATTTTGCCTTGTGTCTCAAAAACTCAGTGTTGGCAAAGTGAAAAAGTACCGTATTTTCCTGCATATAATCCGTGATTATCTGTTGAAAAACCTCGAAATTTTCAAGTGCGGATTATCTGCCGGTGCGGATTATCTGATGAAATTCTTTTCAAGAATTTCAATTCTTTTCAACTGATTTCTCGTGGCTACCTGCCATTATAAAATGTAAACATATCAAATGATTATCTGTTTGGTAAACCAATCGCGGAGTTTCTTGTGATTGTTTCACATATGAGTGTACGTTCTAGTGGGAGTAGCCTCCGATTTTTAAAGAATATTTGTCAAGTCTTTTAGCATCATGCTTCTATACAGAGTTTCTCAGTTCATCTAGATCAAAAATTGCAATCTAATCATTTGTTAGCTGAATCTTCTTTTATTTGTCACGTGAAGAAAGAAAATGCGTAAGTTACATAGCTAAGTTTAGCAGGATGTAATAGAAAACGCAGAAGTTGTAATAGATCGAATATAATCGAATGTTCGATTATGGCAAAAGAAAAAGGAAAAAAATATTCACAGAATAAGAGTCATACTTATTATTAAATACTAAAAATTATCATTATTAAATAATATTTTTACCTGCTTTTATTAAACAGTTGTCAAATATTATTGGTAATAGATCGAATGTAATCGATCACCTTAATCGAATTTCCGTTATAGCAGACGGACAAAGAAAAACTTATTAAACTATAGGCAAATATTATTGATACTATCGATTATTATTTTACCTTGCAGTTATCCAATAATTATTGATTTTATTTACAATTATCATTTAAATAGGACAACTTAATCAATAGAAACTTTATTTATTAGTATTTTGGAATGTTGAAAACACTGTGCATCGTATAATCCGCGGTTTATACGCCGGTGTGGATTATCTACAGAAATTTTTTTAAAGGCTAAAATTTACGGCCGCGGATTATGCGCAGGAAAATACGGTAATAGTAACATCTTCAGGAAGGAAAGAACCTGTTTTTTAAAGCATGTGCAATTTCTGTTCGCATTATTTTTAATTATACTGAGAAAACGGCATCTTAAAAGATATAATTAAAAAATAAAACCCATTACTCCTCTGAAACACTGGAATTAATCCAATTGCTACCATTCTGAAGAAATTTCATAATTTTTTCCCCAAGATTTTTGTTTGTGACACAAGGATATTTTTTCACCAGAATGCTTTATTTTATTTTTAAAGATCTAATGTGAAATCCTTTCTTTTAGTCAACAAGCATTAACTTAAAATTTATAAATTCAATTGCATAAATTTTTTGTTAAAAAAAAAAAAAAAAATTCATTTCTTATTTTTTGATAGCTGATACTGAATCCTAAACTTTTTTCATTTTTTTTAAACCTTCATGTAAGGGCATAAAGAAAATTGTTTCTGTTTTCAATTAGTTGATTTTCAATATTGCTTTAATTAAAAAAAAAGCACTTTTAATATTTTTTTTTCTCAAATATTAATTCTAAATGGACTATGTTTTAGTTTCTAATTTATGTTATACTTGAAATATTTATTATCAGCAGTAAGTTCTATTTTGAAAATATTGCATAATGTATAGAAAATATCATGATATTTATTAACTTTGGCAAAGAACATAATTTTGGAGGAAATACACAACAACACGGATCAGCTATTGATGGACAGTAATAGAGAAATTAAGGTCTGGTGGATGTATGATATTTTCATAGATCAGACGAGCACAATGGCAGACTGAGTCCAGTTACTTTTTTTCTATATATATTTTGATTATTTAACTTGCTGAAAGTTAGAAAACAAAGCAAAAAGAAATCATATAATTTTTACTTTTATTTCCCTAAAGTAAAAAGGTCCTTTAAAAATCTAGAATTTCCCGAGATCAAAAAATATTAGACTCCACAACCATATGCCCTCTGCCCCCCTCCATCATCAAGTGGAGAGGAATTGATGATAACTCAAATGGTGATTTTTCATCTTTTTGATGATTTCTATTAACCCTCTTTAACTAGTTGGTTAAATTTTAGAATACTCAGTATAGCATAATTAAAATCATATAAAATTTACATCTAAATCACAGCAAGCTATTGCAATTAATTTTTTAATTAAAAGTCAGAGAATTTTCTTTTTACTTTAGAGGAAGGAAAATAACAAAATTATATAAAATTCATATTAATTACAAATTCATATAACTTAAAGAAAAATATGTGTAGATAACTTACATATAAAGCACAAACTATCGTATTTTCAGGCGTATGTGCCGCACCTCCGAAAATGCATTAAAATAAAACAAATATTCATAAGAAGCGCCGCACTGCCGTATACGCCGCACTTACGAAAATACATTAAAATGTTAAAAATTGCGCTATATTCAGTGTTTTTTCGCAATTTGTTTAACATTTGTAATATAAATCTAATTTTAAATTTAGTATATTTTGTATATTTTTTGATAAAATTAAATTTGAATTCGTGCAGCCTTTTTTTTTTACGATTTTTTAATACGTTTTTTATAATTTGTAACGAGGTTTGCAAGGTTTTATCGCGATATTTGACGATTTTGCAGTTTTTTTCGCGATACATGAAAAAATTTGCGTTTTTTATGGGGATGAGCAAGGGATGAATCATGAATATTTGAATGAATAATGAATCATTAATTTTGATACATAAAGCAATACTTGAATTAAAATTGCTTGAAAGAAAATTGCGTTTAAAAAAACGTAAATTCTGTCGAAAAAGCGCAGAAAAAAGTAGAAATTTGTAAAAAAAAGCATAAAAAGAATGAAATCTATTAAAAAAAATCTCGAAAAAACACACATTTCATCAAAGGTTTATGATCCATTCATTTCATCATGATTTATACCGTTCTCCTTTGGCTTTGACAACGGTTTGAAACATGATGAAATGAATGAATCATGAATCTTTGACGAAATGTTAGTTTTTTCGAGATTTTTAAATAGATTTCATGCTTTTTTTTCAAATTTATCATTTTCTCTGCGTTTTTTCGACTGAATTTACATTTCTTTTCTTTTTTTACCGTTTATTTATAAATACGACATATCTGCGTTTTTTCTAAAAAAATTTTTGACAATTCTTTTGGGCGTCTTTTTCGGCAATCCTTTGAGAAATTGACGATTTTTTCTCGATCTTTTGACATAATTTGTGTTTTTTAGAGATTTTTTAACATATTTCGCGTTTTTAGTGCAATCTTTCGTCGAAATGTGGGTTTTTAGCGATACTTCGGCGAAATTTATGATTTTTTTGCGCTCTGTTCAATAAATTTGTGGTTATTTTTCGTGATTCTTTGGCAAAATTAGAGTTTTTTTTCCGGCAATTTTTTATAGTGGGGACTAGTGTTTGATTGGGAAGGGCGGATTACCAGGATTTTACATTAATAAAATTGTAGTTTTTCAAGTGATCCTTTCATGAAATACACATTTTTCTCTTTTTACATATTCGCGCTTTTCCCGCGAACCTTTGATAAAAGTCATGTTTTTTCTCACGTTCCTTTGATCAAATTCTTGCTTTTTCTGCGAATGATTGACAGAAATTAGGCTATCATTTGTCGAAATTCACGATATTTTTTATGCTTCGCATTTTTTTTCTGATGATTGACTTTTCACAATTTTCAGAAAAACTCCGATCAGAATCACCTCTGTAATGAATATCGCTGCAAGGAAAAAAATATATCGTATCCGCCGCCCCGTCAGAAGTGTCGCAGTAAGTATAATTTTAACTTTTAAACTCGTATGCGCCACGGCACTTACGCCCGAAAATACGGTATTGCGATTACTTTTATAAATGGAAAAATGTAGTACGGTTAAATACTTTACTAAATCAAGACTTTATTATTCGAATTCTTTTAACATATTTAAAATTGTACTGTCAAAGGATAATACAGTCAAAGTTCTATAATCCGCACAAGTTGTGGCCAAAAGTTGCATGGATTATGGAACATTGCAGATTATAGAGTATAATGGATTATATATCATTTTATTATTCCTAGAAAGCATTTTGATCCTATAATCAGCATAATATGTAAAGATAAATATGAAATCAAATATTAATTTAATAGCCTATATCAAAAATGCTTTTTTAAAGTCATTATATTAAGAAAAATTGATATATATAGATGTGCATTTAAAAAAAGATAATTGCATATGTTCAGTAATACTTTATTTTTCTGTTTATAAAATAAAAGTTATATATTTTTTAAAAAGTAGATGTTTTATTATGACTTTTTTTTTTAATTCTTTTATTATTTGGTTTAAAAAATCATTTTTAGATCACAAATTTATAAATTTTCTGAACTCTTTTTTCCCATTGTTTACATTCGTAAAGTAACGTGAATTATAGAAAATTGCAAATTATGGGTGCACAGATTACCGATCCTTGACTGTACATTATTAAAAATTATAACTTGTAATAAAATAACTGAAAATAATTACAGCTAATTTTTAAATTCATGACGTACAGTAAAATATATACTTAATCAAATTTTACTTAAATTATTATATGACAGTATTTTATATTGAACATTTTGTACTGATTGATTAAAAAAAATGAGAGGTATTTTTTTATTATACATGCCTTTACATTTTTTTATGGGTATGTTTCAAAAATGTAAGCAAATCAATGACCAGAAATCTGAAAACTTTGCGGATTTGAGGGACTCTACTGTATTACAATTAATTTTTTAATTGAAAGTCAGATAGTTTTCTTTTACTTTGGTAGAAGGAAAATAACAAAAGCACATAAAATCCATATTAATTACAAATTCATATAACTTAAAGAAAAAAAAGTATGTATAAATTACATATAACGTGCAAACTACTACAATTATTTTTATAATCCAAAAAATATAGTACAATTAAATATATTGCTGAATCAGGATTGTATCATTAGTACTACTTTCACATATTTAATATTGTATTGCTCAAGATTATAAAAAAATATAAAATACATATAAAACAGAAAAAAAAACTACAGCTAATTTTATAATTGATAACAGGCAATAAAATATAGACTTAATTAGATTTTACTTTATAATTATTACATTTTAACAATTTATATTCATAATTTGAACTGACTGATTTTAAAAAAGATAATATTTTTATCACAGAGGCCTTCACATTTTTTTAATTGCTATTGTTTACTCCCCACAATTTGGGCTTCAAAAATTTAGATTTATCGGCAAATGATACAGATATGAAAACAATGCTAACAGATGCTTATGAGTGCTTATATGTACCTACAGTCAAAGTTCTATAATCTGCACAAGTTGGGGCCAAAAGATGTGCGGATTACAGAGTATTATGGACTATATGTCATTTGATTTTTCTTAAACAGCATTCTAATTCCTAAATCAGTATAGTATGAAAAGATAAATATGAAATCTAATAATTAATCTGATATGCTGTCTCAAAAAAAATTATTTTTAAAGTTTTTTTATTAAAAAAATTGATAAACATGTGCCTTTAAATAAAGTAATTACATATGTTCCGTAATACAGTTTGATTTTTATTATTAGTAAAATAAAAGAGTCATATTAAAAAAAAAATTAGACGTTTTATTATGATTTTTTTTATAATTTGCTTAAAAAATCATTTTTGTGTCACGAATTTGTAAATTTTCTTAGCTGTTTATTTCGCTGTTTACATTCAGAAAATAATGTGGATTATGGGGTGCACGGATTATTGATCCTTGAATGTGTCTATTTATAATTATAATCCCATACAGTTCTATATTTACATGTGTATATAATACACATATGTGTATGCAGTATGATTGTTTTTTATACATAGTTTACTTCTTTTCCTATAACAAAATAAATAAATGGTATTAGAATAAATAAATTATGTAAATGGTACAAAAAAAAAAAAAAAAAAAAAAAAAAAAAAAAAGATTGTGTAAACGAAACAGTGAATAGGTTGCCAGAAAATATGTTGCAAAATTATAGTATGTTTAGTGCATTTTAGTTATAAAGTATGTTAGTTACTTATAGGGTATTTTGATCTAAGGAAAAAATATCTTAAGGCCCCTGTACTCGCTCGAGGAAACGCTCGCGAGCTAATGCTATTCCTATGGGGAAGCATTTTTCTGTAACTCTTTCGCATTTTGACATTTTTGAATAATTTTTTTTGCATCGGATAACTGAGGTGTATGCCGACAGCGCATAATTTTTACTTTTTTGATTTTGGTTGCAGATATTTTTTGCAAAGTTAGTTTCACTTTCGAAACTGGAAGTGCTTTTTAAAAAATATATCTGCAACCAAAATCGAAAAAGTAAAAAAGGTGCGCTGTCGGCATGCACCTCAGCTATCCGATGCAAAAAAAATTATTCAAAAATGTCAAAATGTGAAAGAGTTATTAGCAAAATGCTTCCCCATAGGAATAGCATTAGCTTGCGAGCGTTTCCTCGAGCGAGCACAGGGGGCCTTAGTTCTGTAAATCAAAGTATCCGTTTTAAATGTTAAGTAAATTTTAATTGTTTAATACCTTTAAATTCTATAATAATAAAGTATTCGACCTGGTAATTACTATTCGGCAAGCATAATATTCGATTAATAGTGAGCGGAATATTTAAAATGACTATAAATGGTAGCAATAACGAAAGTTAAGTTATGATACATAAAATTTTGTGTCGTCATACGATCAAATCACAAGTTCTAGAAGTTCAGTGGAAGAATAACAACAACAACAACAAATATATACATATAACTTACCACTAATTTATTTTAGAAAAGAAATAGGGTCAGTAAATGGATTAAAAACATATGAACTGTCACAAATGTAATATGACCATTTTGTCTATAATAGTACAGACGCCTACACAATGAATGGTTCATAAACAAAGGAGTCATTCATTAATAATGATTCAGTGAGTATTCCTGTTTAAAAATTGGATGTAATTTGATTTTGGAAACTCAGAAAATTCTTGCTTAGATACCTTGATAAAGCTTGTTTAGATAAGAAAAACAAAGTTTTAACCATATTGCAGTCTTACACAATTCATGAATCACAAAAGAAGATTTCATTCATGAACAATGAATCAATCACTAAACAAACTGAAACAGAAAAAGTTTAACTAATAAAACAAAGTATTTATTAATAAAAAAAGAACAGAAAGCATTAATAAAAATTTGCAAATCTAGCATTAAATTTACGCGACTTAATTTTGAATGACTCACTAAAACTTAACATAGATTCTTTTGTAAAGCTTGTTTCTGTTAATAGCTGTCTGATAACCAGATTTAAATATGGGATAAAACTGATACTAATATTATTGCTATTTCAGCAGTTTAATCAATCACGGCAATTCACCTTTCTCAGGATCAATAAATGATTTCTTTTAATTGAATTGTAATGTAAAAAGTCATGATTCGTTCATGTATTGGCGTCTTTTGCTTGCCCTGTCTATAAATATCAGGTAACTTTTAAAATATGAATTTATTGATCCCACCCTTTTTACTAGAATAAATTAATGCTCAGGTGGTTTCTTTTCGTTACTCTTCAACTAAAATTCTACAACTTGCAGTTTGATAATTATGATTACACAAAATTTCATGTGTTGCAACTTTTATTCTGCCCACAGTCATTTAAAGCATTAATAAAATGTTTTATTAACAGCAGATAATTTTATTTATTTATTTGTAATTAGTTAGGCGAATAATATGCAAGTTTAAATTTCAAATAAGTAAGTTCGTTTGAATTTTTATTTACAATTAAATTTAAAACATTGTGTTGCTCATAGATGAATTTGCTTGTATTCTGTCCTAATGAAAATTTATATATTTTAAATCATTTATCGCATACTGAAGTTCTTATATAGATTTTATAAAAAATTACTTAAAATGTCAAACAATTTATGAAATTAAAGAACTGAAATTCCTGTGTCGTCCTAATATTAGATTTGCTGCTAATAAGTGATGGTGTTGCACAGATTAAATAAAAAGGGAAAAAAAGTGTTTTATTGTTTCCTTGCATTAAGAAAAATGGCGTTTGCCTATTCTCATGCTAGGAAGTTACACTGTTGGGATTCCATCTTAAAATATCTTTTCAACTAAAATATTTGAGTATCTATAAAATGGTTAAAACTTTACTCAATGACATTTAAAACTGCTAAAGTGAATAACTTTCTACCTTAAATCTTCATAATAATAGAAGAGTCTAAAATATGCTTCACAATAGTTTTTAACTTCCCAATACTTTTCACAGTATTTTCTGGGTTTTTTTTTTTTTTTTTTTTTTTTTTTTTTTTTTTTTTTTTTTTGGTTGGATTATATAAAAAAAATTTATAATATATATTAAAATGTGTCTTGTTTCTATGGACAACTATGGTTTCTATTTATTTCAACGGATTCATTAAGTAAAATTTACTGCTGAAAAAATGTTTTCGCCATTTGAATAAATCTTGAAAATTGTAACTTATGTGGGGACATATAATATTGCACCAATTGTACCAAACAAAAATATCTGTTACAAATAATGGGTTATTTTAACCGCATTTGTGCCAAAACAGTCATTTTATTTCTCCCTTTTTCTTTGAAATCTAATTTCTTTGCATCATTTTCTTTCTTCGCCAAAGAATTTTGTTTTTCATACTTAAACTTATAATAGTGCTTGTCTCATCTCATCCTATGACCACATGGGAACAAAGGATTCTGAATCCCCCCTTTCCTCTGGAGTTACATTTTAGAACATTTTTTAGAACTCAGAATCACTTCTGGAATAGCCACACTTACATTCTCTTACATGCTTAATTATTGGATAGTTGGATAATCACGTTCTCTATGTAGTATATCAAATCAAATGATAAAATGTTCTACAGCAGACAGTTAAGGGTGCTAGCCACTCCATGGCTGAATTCCCCTTGGTATTGTTAAGTCTATGGGTGTTTAATGCATTCTTATATGTAACATATCTCCTTAAGGAATTAATATTTTTAATTTCATTTTTCGATGTTCTCTTCATAAAGGATGTCACTGTCTTTCTCATCTGTCAAAATAATTCATATTATTATTCTCTGCAATAGTGCAAAAAGTGGTTCCCAGCCATATAAATGTTCTAAATTTCATTTTATTTTTACTTATTTATACTTTTATTAGAAGGTCTAAAGTTTGTTTATTACGGGCAGGGCATAAAATTTAAAAATAAACAAATTTAATATTTAAAAATGTAAGATATATCATGCAAATATCATTCCCTCACCTCTCCCCTACCCATACTATCATACTTTACTGCCTGATTTTTTCCATTCAGAAATAAAAATAATTAAAAACACCCTAAGCAAAATAAAGTTCTTAATTGGTACCTTACAAAAAATAATAAAAATATTATTTTTTACTATAATTATGTAGTCTACTCAATCAATTATATGTCCCCCCATGTTAGACCATCATTCCCTCACACCTTGCTATTATCGCAAATATCCTATCACTAAAGATGAGCAGCAGTCTAGCATTCTTCACAGAGAGTAAGCTAATTTGAGTACTTGTCAGTCCAGCAACATAAATTGGTGGTATAAGTTTTTGTTAATTTTCTAGAGATTTTTTTCAATCAGAAAATCGGGGAGTATTTTTATTAGCAGTCATTCCCTCACACAGAATGCCAAATTTTTAGCAATTTTCAAAATTTTTAATTTTATTATACATTATATATTATGAGTTCTTCTTTAAGGAATCAGTTTGGTTTTTTCCATAATTTTGCATTTTTCATGACAATTAGTAAAAACATCTTAATTTCATCATTCCCTCACATTTATTGTTATGAGTTAATGATAAAGTGAATGAGGAATATGTACTCTTGTTTAAAATTTTATAACGATTTCTGCTGCTATTAAAATTTTCAACAATTGACTAATTACTAGCAATTTATCCAATTTTTATGAAAATTTACCTATGTAACATTCAAGTCAGACTGCTTGGTCAAATTTGCAGTATTGTAGAGAATAATTTATGTTCAATTTAATATTTTATGTTTTAAAAATTAATGAACTGGAAGTAAAATTTCAACACTTTGTATAAAATTATGCATAGATTTTTTAAATATTTTGAAAACGAATAAAATAAGTGACATCCTTTTAGAAGAGAACACTGAAAAAATAACTTAAAAGTATTAATTTCTTGAGAGGTTATTTTGAATATTCAAATGCATCAAATGTCCATAGACTTAACATTACAGAGAGAAATTCGGCTCCTGAGTGACTACTACCGTTAAATATAACTGGTGCCAAGTAGTGTGAATACAGGCTTATGTGTTTAAAGTTCTCAGAAATCAACTGATGGAATGCATCAAATTTCATAGATAAAAAAAAAAAAAAAAAAAAAAAAAAAAAAAAAAAAACCTGAATAAAATGGTGATGTATTTTTTTTTTCATTCCTTTAATCAAATTTTATATTTATACTTTCACATTTTTCAGTGATATTTTATGCTTTATATAAGTTTAACATGAAGTTTGTAAAATATTTCCAAGTCTCCTCCCCCCCCATCTTTGACTCCTTGAAATATTGGCAGAATGATTAGAAATGATGTTTTCTGGAAAATATCCCCAATACTAACTCTTAACATTGATGTCTATTCACATAAATTAATTGGCATTATTGACAATTAAAATATACAAAATTGACATTTCGTAAATTTTTGAAGTAAAAAAATGTTTCAAATGACTTTTAAATAAACAAAAACAAAAAACTATTCAAACATAATTTGGTGAAAGCATACTGCAAGCTTAAATTGTTTGAGTGTAGGGGGGGGGGAAGTTGTTTTGCTGTAAAATAAATAAATAAATAATTGAAAGAAAAAAGGAAAGGAAAAGCTTGTTTTTTTCTTAATGTAAAAAGAACAACATATTTGCTATCTCCATCGATAACAGACAAATTTTATTCAGATATTCAGCTAGTTGCATAGTGAATTAGGTTGTGTTACAAATGCTTATTAAATTAAGCTATTAGAAAATTAGAGCATCACACACAAAGGCACAAAAAATAATCAAGAAAAATGAGAGAGCAATGTGTAGTTTGCTTTAGTTTGTTCAATTTATTTAAGTCTGAAGTTGAAATGCTATCAAAATTACATTGCCTCCTTTGGATAGATTTTCAAATGTTTTGTTATGCAGAAAGAAATAATGCATAGATTTTTGTTTTTGATTGAAAAATAAAACACTTTTGCTCTTACAATAGGATGTTTTTTCAGAAAGATGATATATTTTTTTTTGAGGTAATTTATATAATTAATTTTTAATAATTGTTTGAATAAAGTTTATTTTTATCATTAAATTATCTACCACGTATACTTGCATATAAGTCTATCTTCTTACTTATGTTGTTAAAAATGAGGAAAAAATCAAACCCTCTTATAAGTAGACCCCCCCCCCCTCCAAAAAAAAAACTGTTATTATTTTTTTTCTCATTTTTTTTTAATGAGAGAAATCTATTCAATTTCTGTTCTTTTAACTATAAAAAAAGACTGTGAATGTGTCAACAAGTTTGCTTTGCAAGCAAAGAT
This sequence comes from Maratus speculifer, assembly GCA_964019185.1. Lineage (NCBI taxonomy): Eukaryota > Metazoa > Arthropoda > Arachnida > Araneae > Salticidae > Maratus > Maratus speculifer. Next base: position 26,436,106 of record OZ025303.1, read on the forward strand.
TAAAAAAAAAAAAAAAATGAAAAAAAAACCTTTTTTTTTCATTCTGTAAAAAAAAAAAAAAAAAAAGTAAACAAAATTGTATCTTTTAATGTAAATTTACCAATTTGTTTCAAATTTTCAGCAAGTTGAAATAATAGTACGGTCAAAGTTCTATAATCTGCACAAGTTGGGGCCAAAGGTTGTGCACAATTATGGAATATTGTGGGTTGTAGAGCTTTATGGATTACACGTGATTTGATTACCTGGGCAGCAGTTTAATTTTTAAATCAGTATAATATGAAAAGATAAATATGAAATCTAATTTGATTTGCTATCACAAAAAATTAATTTTTAAAGTTATTTTTCAATAATATTGATATACATGTGCCTTTAAATAAAGTTAATTACATATGTTCCGTTATACAGTTTGGTTTTTACTGTTAATAAAATGAAAGAGTTATATTAAAAGAAAGTAGATGTTTTATTATGATTTTTTTTTAAAATATTTTTATAATTTGTTTAAAAAATCATTTTTTGGGTCTCAAATTTGTAAATTTTCTTAACTGTTTATTTCACTGTTTACATTTAGAAAGTAATGCAGATTATAGAAAATTGCGTATTATGGGTTCGCTGATTACCGATCCTTGACTATATATTATTACATATAAGATTATTATAAGATTTATATTAATATTATAACATATGTAATAATATATGTGGTATTATATATATACTAAATATTATCTCTGTCAAAAGAAATGGTAATTCACTAAATTTCAAAGCTCTGTCTTTTAAAATTTGAAGATGGTTAAATTTTTAATTGCAAAGTAGTTGATTGATTTAATTAAACTGAACAAATTAAAAGCTATAATTATCACAGGTTGTATAACATTATATAAGAAAATACAGTCAAAGCTCTATAATATAATCCATACAAGTTGGGGCCAAAGGTTGTGCAGATTATGGAATTTTGCACATTATGGAGTGTAATGGATCATATATCAGTTTCTTATTCCTAGACAGCATTTTAATTCTATAATCATTATAATATGGAAAGATAAATATGAAATCTAATAATTAATTTAAAAGGCTATCTCAAAAAATGCCTTTTTAAAATTATTTTATTTAAAAAAATTGATGTATATAGGTGTTCATTTAAATAAAGATAATTACATATGTTCCATAATATAGTTTGTTTTTTATTGTTCATAAAATAAAAGAGTTACATATTTTTTTAAATGTAGATGTTTCATTATGATTTTTTTTTCTCAATTTTTGTATTATTTTTCCTAAAAATTCATTTTTGGATCACCAATTTGTAAATTTTCTTAACTGTTTATTGCTTTGTTTACGTTCATAAAGTAAGGCCAATTATAGAAAATTGCAGATTATGGGTGCGTGGATTATGGATCCTTGACTGTATAAGTTAGGCTGTGTAACAATTTTTTATTAAAATACAATCAGTTATTATAAAGTTACAATGGCTGCCAAAATTGTAAACTTAACAGAAACTGTGAAATAGAAAATTGTCTGTGGTTTATTTTTCTTCATTCAACTCTCTATGAAAAATTGAATGTGGAATGTTTACACAATCAAACCATCAAATATGGGCACCTAAACAAAATGTTTTGCTAGGCAGAAAGAAACTGATATAATTTTTTTTTCAACTAAAGATTAAAAAATTAGTAATTGATGGAAAATGGGAGACTCATGCCCTTCTCCTTAATTGATATATACATGAGTTTTTCATGCAGAATTACCAGTTTTCGCTCAAAATTTAGGTATAGGATCATTCTGACGAGGTGCCTCATGATTGGATATTAGGTATTCATTGGATAAGTATAAACAGGAGGAATGGGGGGGGAGGGCTAATGCTCCTTCCCTTAATTTATATAAATGGGTTTTTCATTCAGAATTATCAGCTTTCGTTTAAAATTTTTATATAGGATTATGATGAGGTGCCTCCATGATTAGTATTAGGTGCTCATTGGATAACTATAAAGAGGGGGAATGGGGGGGCTAATGCCCCTCCCCCTTGATTTATATAAATGTGTTTTTCATGCAGAATTTATCAGATTTCATTCAAATTTTAGACATAGGATCATTCTCATGAAGGCACAGCCATTGTTTGTTTTGAGAGCTCATTAGATAAGTTTAAGAGGGGGGGGTGGGAAGCAACCCCCCTCTTAATTAAGGTTATTGGAGGTTTTCCCGCATAATTTATTGATTTGCATCAAATTTTGGATATAGATTCATTCTGATAAGGCGCTTCTCTGATTGGTTTTGGGAATTCATTGGATAAGTATAAACGGAGAGAGTGCACTCTTAATTTATTTAAATGTTTTTTCTTGCTAACATTACTCAGTTGTTCTTGTGTTTTTCAACTAAAGATTAAAAAAATAATTAACATAAAAGCATACCATCCAAAAGAAGATGTATACATTTTAATCTACAAATCTTAAAATATCATTAATGATTTTTTTTTTAATGAAATTTGATGAAAATTCATAAAGGAAAGCTTATATTTGGAGGGGGGGGGGGATGCATTTCAGAATTTTATGATAAATATGTTAAATGTGTCTAACATTAAATCATGTTGGATTGGACAAATATATATCATCAAAAGATTGGGACAACAAATCTTCGTTAGAGAACAGGTACTGATGCCCATTTACAGGGAAAAGGAAAATGTTATCACCAAAAAAACAAAATTGCTGAAGAAGCACAAAACATCAGACATGTCTTGTGTTAGAAGCTTAGAGGAAAATTAAGTTTGTTAAATTTTTTGCAATCCAGAGAAGTTTTTATTTACTTTTATAAATGAAAAAATTTTTACAAATATTTATTTCAGTTTTTTTTTTTTTTTTTTTTTTTTTTTTTTTTTTAGTAGTATCTTTTTTCAGTATTGTGTTTCTCATGTAAATAATTCACGGGAAAAGAGTGGATAGATTTTTTTATTTATTTATTAACCTTTAAAAACAATTCTCTATTAAAATGTCTGCAATAATGTTATGCATTTTTTAATATAAAAATTGCATTCCTGACATAAATCATGCACTTTATTTCCAAGGGAGTAGGGTAGATTAATTTTTTTGACAAATATACGAAAAATGGTCTAATATTTGGAATTGCCAACATCAGAAGAATTCCAGATTTTGAATTTTGTATTGTACAAGTGCAATGTGGGAGCTGTAGCGTTGATTTGCTCACAAAATGTTTACTGATACTTTATTTATTTATTTATTTTAGATCTTACTTATTAGTCAATCACCTTGCTTTGAAGTTCTTTTTTTGTCTAAAATTTCTCTACCTATTAGTGAGTTTATATGATGCGAGACAGAATTTACCTAGTATATCTACATTCAAATAATACATTTGCATAGCCATAATATTTTATCCAAGGAGGAGAGAAATATCTGACAATTTTTTCCCTAATTTCAGGAGTGGGAGGTGGGACAAGTCGCTGTTCCTTTATCACTGTGTGCCTCACCCTCACCTGTGTGCACTGTTCCCCCACCCTCCTTCATCATCTTATTTAAGTGGCTGCACATTGAAACAATAGACTGAAAAAAAGTAAAATCTGTAATATTTTTCAAAAAAAAAACATAAAAATTTGAGAAATTACAAAATTTTAGTAAATATTTGCAAATTTTTTGAATTGTTAGTTTCAAATTGTTTTCTTTTCATGGTGTAACGCATAGATTCCCAACGGGGGCGGTACCGCCCCTCAGTGGGCGATGGTGACTTCCAAGGGGGCGGTAGTGAGTCTAGAGAAAAATGGGGGGCGTTAGGAGAGTCAAGGGAGCGGTGAAGGCATATTTACCTATTAAGGAAGTAATACAGAGAAAATAGTTTATTGTCCAGTCTGTAACAAAAACTTTAACTGCATCTTTAAAGGGAAATCTATACAGGCGAGCGTACATTTGAGGGGAGGGGGCGATTGAATTTATTTTACTATTGTCATAAAATCGCCGTGAACATGAAGGATGGCTAAAATCGCAAAGAACAATTTTTTTTTATGTTAGGGTAAAAACATTTTTATTGCAATTCTTTCATAAATATCAAAATATCACAGCGAAACACGGAAAATCGCAAATGACTCGCGTTAAAAATCATGAATTCAAAAATAGTGAAGTGCAAAATTCGCGCTAATTGGCTGGATAAAAGTTTTAAACAGAATTCTTTCTAATTATCCTGTATATAGAAAAATTCTGAAGTATGACGACACATGTCTTAACAGAGATTTTAAAACGAAACTGTAATTTGAATCAGTTCAAGAAATTCAATATTTTTTGTGAAAGTGATGAAAATACTTATATTTATAAATTTGTTCAAATGTAAATTTATTTAAACTTAGATAGGGAAAAAAATTATATTTCAAAATATCTTAATCGAAAAAGAAGAAATGCCGTCAGCACAGTACTGAGTATTTGAAATATGGATCTACGCACTCTCCAGAAAACCAGTCGTTACCTATGTGCTTAATTTGCCAAAAAGTTTTTTTTTAATGAAACCATGAAGTCTTCTAGGCTCTAAAAGCATTTGAATAAATGCGTACTGATAAAAAAGACAAAGATGTGTTTTATTTTTCAAACACTGGAAAAGAAAATCTTAAAACAGTCAACTGCGTATATCAAACCTTTTTCAGTCGTCTTGTAAAGAAGAAAATGACACACTACGAGCCTCATATTATGTTGTTAATCACAAAAGTCTGAAAGCCCACACAATCGGTGAGAATTTAATCTTGCTGATAGTCAAAGAGATAATAAGAACTGCTCTTTATCATAAGAAACCGTCGGATATCACCAGAAAAAGTCCTGAATAATAATTCGGTACAAAGAGGAATAGATGGCTAAAGGCATTGAAATATCATTATGTTATTACTTAAAGACTTGCAAATTTTCCATTCAACACGATGAATTAGCGTTACCAAATAACAAAAAACTCATAAAAGAAGAAAACAAATGTCAAGAGCTTTATTTACTATAAATTTGAAAATTATACAAAGAGATAATCGATGTTTAATACCATGAAGTTAGTCCAAGAGAAATAAATTCGTTTTCATAGTATTTTCCCACTTGATACTGATGTTACTCCAGCAACAACGGGAGATCAGAAGAGTTTCATTAATGCGTTTCAAACAAGCAGTACTAAATGTGCTCTTTGTACATTCTGTTACACATCATCAGTATTTGGTTTCAATTATTTGGAATGAACACCCATATTCGTGCTTCATTACATTATTAGAGCAATCAATAAGAATAGAAGCAAATAATTCATTTACTCACAGGATATTTAGCCACTTTTATAGTGAAAATCATTTCACAAAAAACTGAAACAATTGTTTCACTTTATTGTGCAGTTGTCATTATCAATTTACGCAGTATTGAATTCAATTGGCCCGGCGGGGGGACATTCCCTCCCGGGGCTATCAAATATCTCCCCCGGAAAACTTTAGATTTTGCGTTTCTACCGTAAAAAAGTGTAGTCCTCCTGGGACTCTATTTTGTCTCCTCCCACGGAGCCACAGAAGTCCCTCCCGTGGAAAAGTGTCTGAATTCAACACTGAGTTTGCCTCAAAATTGCAAATGTTTACATTCAATCGCTGTTCATTGTCAATGGAAAGGTATTTGTCTGAATTATTTTTCGATATAGTTGATTCAGTAATACACTTAACTGAAAACAGAAAGTAAAACTATGGGAAAACCTAATTACATTAAAAATGACATCGATTATTTGACAAACATGCTTAGAATCTTCAATTAAAGCAATTTAAATACTCTGAATATTTATAATAAGACATAAGATGATTGCAAAATAATGAGCTGAATTTAATTAAAACAAAAAAACTCATAGTTCTTTCTGTGGGTAAACTTCTTTTGTTCAAACAAAATCTAACTAAGTAGAGGGGATCGCAGCCACTTAGCCACATTATTCGCAGTTTGCGAAAACAGGAATATTTACTTATTTACTGTCGACACTTGGATGTTCTTCATGAAGCTTTCTGAGAGCAATTCCAAGATTTTTATACATGAATATACCAAGTTTGTTTTTTGATCTTTCCGAAAATGATATACCAATATCACCATATTTGGAGGAGAAAATCGTGAAACTCGCAGCAAACGAGAATTAAAAATAAAATTCAGAATTTGATACAAAGAGTTGTAATTTTAAAAGCCAATACAGCTCTGTAACCTGGATTGTGAGCGAGAGAACATAAAATTTTAATTTCGTTTTCTTCATCAGATTTGGCTGTGAGTGGGTTCCGTGCAGTAGCTGATTTTTTGCCTAAGAAAAGGAACAGACATCTTTGAACCTGACAATTTTTGACTGATTTTTAAAAAATTGCAATCCAACATGAACAAATTATTAAAACTTCATCAGCGTCAACCATTTCGTTATTTTTTTTAAATTCTTATTGGTTTTATGTTTTTTTTAATAAACAATATTTTACGCATTTGATGATCGTTATAATTAACTTCTATTTTATGATTTTTAATTCATAGATAGACAACTAAACTATAGATAATATGCAACAATATTTTAACATTATGTACAATTAACTGTTATGGGAAGAGGGCGTCGGCATTTTTTTCTCTTCTGAAGGGGGCGGTGATCCAGAAAAGGTTGGGAATCTATGGTGTAACGCCTTTAATCTGGAATCATTGTGATTATGGCAATTCCAGATTATAGAATATTGCAGACTGCAGAATTTTTTAAACTAGAATGCATTTATAGATAAATAATAATAATAATATCTCTGATTGAAACTTAACTAAAAAAATGTAAGAAACACAATGATTGAAAAATATTACGAAAATCAATTCAAAATGCTCTAACTTGTATATATTTTAAAAATAATTATGTATAATTTATGTAGTGTCTCCATCTATTGTAAACTACAAAAAACAGTAATTCTACTATTTTTTAAAAATTCTTACTTTGGCTTTAAAAATACTCAATAATCACAATAACAGACATATCATGAAAATAATTGAATTTTTTTTCTAAAATTAAAATATATATATAGTGAGAAAATATATAGCAGCTACAAATATTGAAATGAGTCACTAATTAAACATCTAAAAGAAATAATAATAAAAAAATCTGATTTTACCATGTCTTGATGCCATCTTAACTCGGAAGAAAGACAAATGGTAAAATTACTGTTTATTTTTTTAAATCATTTTTTGAAATTTATTCCTATATGTGCTATGGCACCATCTTTATTTTAAAACAGAAACGAATATATCTACCGAAATGTCCAGATTACAGAAGTTGCTTAATTAGAGATGTATGGATTGAAGATATACTGTATCTAAGTCTCACACATACACACACAAAAAACTGACAACTTAGTAATTTGTTTTTATTATGATTGGAGAAGTGGGGGTGTTATCAGTTTGCATCTGATAATGTTCTTAGCTATGCAAAAAGGATTTATATTACTTTGGGCTGGGGCAGGGCCATAGCTAGAAGTGATCTATAGGGGGGGGGGGGGGCTCAAGAGATTGCAGGGAGGAGTTCATAATTTTTTTCTTCGTCGCTCTGATGAAGAAAGATAAATTAGCGCATATTCACATTGTAGGTACTATGTTTCTTATTAAACTGTTGCAATAACTTCATTTTATACTAAGGAAAGTATATGAGATGAAAATTTTGAGCATATAACTGGTGCAAAATTAAACATCATGTTAGCTTCATAGTATAAACTAGCGGACCCGACAGACGTTGTCCTGGCACCGACACAAAAAAATCGAATAAATGTACATAAATAATGCGCACAATAAATATATAAAATAATACGCACAATAAATACTACGCTCTTAATTTATTTTCTTATTACAATTATATAAGGAAATTATTTTTCGCTTTGCAGTAGTTTCTGAAGTCGGTTCAATTTTTGATAGAAAAGTTTATTTTTCTCTTGTTTGTTAAAAGCTAACGATTTTCTAAAGTCGGTTAATTAAAATTATAATACAGGACAAATTAATGCAAACCATACACGTATGTCAAGAGTGGGTTTGAACACACGATCTCTTTCTTCAAAAACCAGAGCTTAAATCTGGCGCTTTAGGCCGCTTGGCCATTCCGTCCGCACTCTATTCAGCGAACTTATTCAACATTTTTTATTAGCAAAAAATCATTTATTAGTTTTTGCCTAATTATTAAAAATGTACTGAATCAATTTCGATGAAATGTGAATCTAAACCATTCTTGAATCTACTGGAACGCACACACAAAATTTCATTAAAATCGGTCCAGTCGTTTAGGAGGAGTTCAGTGACGAACACACGCACAGAAGATTTATATTTATAAAGATAGGGTGAAGGAGTGTTGAATTACTTATTTTAGATACAATTTAGTAAATCTGCAAAACTGTGAAAGGGTCTCAAAACTAAATTAGATTTTTGAATAGAATTTCATTTGAATTTTCGAAGCAGAAATTCATTTAGTAACCTTGGAATCATTTCCAGGGGGTGGCTCAAAATATTTTAGGGCTGAGCCGCCCAAAGCACCCCCTTAGCTACAGCCCTGGGCTGGGGTAACTAAGGGAACACTAGTGAATCATAAATTTATTTTACCAAGCTTCTTTGTGCATTTTCTAGAAAGAAAATATGTCAAATTATAAATGATGCAAAATTATAGATGATAAATAAATAAATTTGAAAATTAATTTTAACACAAAATGTTATTTTACCAAGCTTCTTTGTGCATTTTCTAGAAAGAAAATATGTCAAATTATAAATGGTGCAAAATTATAGATGATAAATAAATAAATTTGAAAATTAATTTTAACACAAAATGTTATTTTACGAAGCTTCTTTGTGCATTTTCTAGAAAGAAAATATGTCAAATTATAAATGGTGCAAAATTATAGATGATTAATAAATAAATTTGAAATAATAATACAAATGACTTCCTGTAGCAGGAAAATATGCTTAAATCATATTGTTGTTTAACTGTAATGGTGATGCTGCCCCCTCTTCTTCTGATTTTGCAACACATGACAATCCGAAATTTTCAAGAGTTCGGCAAACAGCAATTCCCAAGCATTCTGCTTAAGGAAGTTTTATTTCAAGTTTAGCACTTCTTAATAACCAACAAAGCTTCGTTAATACATGAAAATATTTGATAAATGAATTGTGATTATTTATAATATCAGAAATATCTTGATTTTTTAGTTCACGCTTTATCAAAGCCTGAGAGCTTATGTGCCCGCCCGTTCTATATGTATGTACGTCCATTCGTTCGTGCGTGCGTACGTGCGTAACGCGATAACTCATGATAAAAATATCCGATCCACTTGAAATTTTGTATATAGGTATATTCTGATAAGGAGCTTCCCTGATTAGTTTCTGGAGTTCATTCGATATGTATAAGATGGAGAACGGGAGACTCATGCCCCTCCCCATAATTTATACACATAGATAGAAGTGATATAATAGTTTTTCATGCAGAATTATCAGTTTTCGTTCAAATTTTAGGTATAGGATCATTCTAATAAGGTGCCTCCATGATTGGATATTAGGTACTCATTGGAAAAGTATAAACAGGGGAAACGGGGGGCTAATGCCCCTCCCCTTAATTTATATAAATGGGTTTTTCATTCAGAATTATCAGTTTTCGTTCAACATTTTTATATAGGATCATTATGATGAGGCGCCTCCATCATTAGTATTAGGTGGTCATTAGATAAGTATAAAGAGGGGAAACGAGGGGCTAATGCTCCTCCCCCTTGATTTATATAAGTGTTTTTCATGCAGAATTTATCAGATTTCATTCAAATTTTAGACTTAGGATCATTCTGATGAAGGCACCGCCATCATTTCTTTTGAGAGCTCATTAGATAAGATTAAAAGGGGGGAAATGGGAAGTAACCACCTCTTAATTAAGGTTATTAGGGGGGGTTTCCCGCAGAACTTACCGATTTGCATCAAATTTTGGATATAGGTTCATTCTGATAAGGCAATTCCCTGATTGGTTTTGGGAATTCTTTGGATAAGTATAAATGGGGGATCGGTGGGAGTGCTCTCTTAATTTATTTAAATGTTTTTTCTTGCAGAATTAACTGATTTGCTTCAACTTTTGGATAAAGGTTCATTGTGATAACATGCTTCCCTAATTAGATGTGGCCTTCTTTTGCTAATTTCTTGTTTAAGGGGTACTTGCGATTACTCCCTCTTAAATTTGATAAATGGGTTTTTAAGCAGAATTTTCCGATTTGCTTTTAATTTTGTATGTAGATTCTTTCTGGTAAGGCGAATCTCTGAATAGTTTTGGAAGTTTAATGGTTAAGTATAAAAGAGGGGGGATAACTCCTCTTAAATTATATAAATGGGTTTTTATTAAGAATTTTTTGAATGTTTGAACAGTTTTTTTCTATGATAAAGCATATTCCTGATTAGTTTAGGGGATTCAATGATTAAGTACAAAAATGGGAAATGGGGTGGGCTATTTCCCCTCTTTTAATTTCTTTATCGAAGAGAATTAACTCTTGAAAATATAAGGCTGTAATGTACTATTAATATGTGTAGCTTTTGAGCTCAATGCCTTCAGTTTCACTGGGCAATATTTTTTAAAATTTAGTTATTAATTTATTCTTCCTTCATCAAAAAGCACGAGTTCAGTAATATAAATGTGAATTGCAAATTAAAATACTTATCGAAAGATATGTATATATAAACTGTAACTTTTTCCCTATATGTGAACTGAAATTTAATTATTTAGATCTGTGATGATGTGCAGATTTTAGAAGGAAAAAAAATTACAAATTAGTAATAATCGAACCTAAAATTCAGTTTTGAGGTTTAGAGGAAGATGTTTTAAAATTAGATATTTAGAACAATTCTATAAAGATGGGCTCAGGCCTCGGAGTGAGTCGCTAAACTCGCTTTTCTCGCTATTTTTTTGGATTTGTCTCTTTTAGTCTATATTTTTCAGATTTAGTCTCTTTTTTCGCTTTTTTTTTTTTTTTTTTTTTTTTAATATATATTTCTTACCCATCGATCGGTTCCAGGAAAAAGATCGTAACTTTTGTTATTTGATCGCGGGAAAATTATCGCGAAATTCAACAATTTGTCGTGAGGAAATATCGGAAAACCTATCAATCCGTCGCAGAAAAATCTCGAAATTTGTTAACTATTCGCGGATAAAAATTTAAAATTTTTTTTAGTCGGAAACCGGCAAAAAAATCATGGATTATGTCAATCTGCCATAGGATGAAACCACGAAATTCCGCGGAAATTATCGTGAAACTTAGTCACGGAAAAAATTCCGCGAAATTTGTCTTTCATTTGCAGGGGGGGGGGGGGAGGGATTCTAAAGTTCGTCACTCTATCGAGGAAAAAAAGTTTACGAAGTTAGCATATTGTTTGCGGGCAAGAATTGCAAAACTTTTCTGTCAGACATTGAAAAGAAAGTGAATTTGATCAATTTGTTGCAAGATAAAAAGGCGAAATTCGATAATCATTCGCGGGGGTTAAAATCATACACTTCGTCATTCAATCGCGGAAAAAATGTCATGATTTTGTCATTTTCGCGAGAGAAGAAGAAAAAAAACACATTTAATCCGTCAATCGGTGACAGAAACATATCGCAAAATTTGTTAGTTGATCCCGTGAAAAACAATTGAGAAATTCGTCAGTGGATTGCAGAACAAAAAAAAAAAAAAAAAAAAAAAAAAAAAACCTTAAAATTCTCCATTCGCTCGTTGCAGGGGGATCACTTTTTCGACAAACGGCAGATTTCCGCGTTTTTTAAGTTTTAAGAATCCGCGATTTTAAACCCGCAATCACGGGGGAAAAGACGATTCTTATTAAACAATCGCGAAATCAAATTTTCGCGATTTTCACCAGACTATCTTAAAAAAAAAAAAAAAAAAAAAAAAAAAAAAAAAAAAAAATTCCACCAAACGATTCCGAAATAAAACCGCAATTATATCCAAACGCTTCCGAAATAAAATCTCGATTTTCGCCAAACAAAAACGAAAAAAAACAAAACAAAAAACGAGATTTTTGTCAAATGATCCCAAAATAAAACCGCGATATTCTTCGAATGATCGCGAAATAAAACAATTTTCATCTAGCGATCCTGAAATCAAATTCCAATTTTCGCGAAACAAAACCGTGATTTTCGCAAAAAGGCGTGAAATACAACCGAAAATTTGCCAAACAATCGCAAAATAAAGCCGATATTTCCACCAAATCAGACCAAAATAAAGCAGCTATCTTCGTCAAAAGATCGTGAAATAAAATTGCGATCTTTGTCAAGCGGTCGTAAAATCAAGCAGCGCCACCTTCATCAAATGATCACGAAATAAAGCAGCAATTTTCTTTAAATGCTCTGAAATTAAACCCGTACTTTCGTCAAACGATCGAGAAATAAAACCTCGATTTTTGACAAATGATCAGGAAATAAAGTTCCAATTTTCGAACGATCCCGAAATAAAACCGCGATTTTCGTGAAACGATCCTAAAATAAAGTCTTAAATTTTGTCAAACTATCGCAAAAAAAGCTAATTTTTTTTTCTACTAGCTAGTTGATAAAAACTGTAAAGTTCATCAATCGATTGCAGAAAAAATTATGAATTACATCAATCGGTGACTAAAAAAAAAATCATTTTATTAATCATTCGCAAAAAGTAAATCGCCAATTTGTCTCAGAAAAAACATGAAACTTCATCCATCAGCTTTGTGAAAAAATATCACAAATTTCTTAATTAATCTCTAGTTTCGTGAGACGATTGCAAAATAAATTCTCAAATTATGTGAAAAGTTTTGGAAAAAATCACGAATATCGGCAAACGATCTCTGTTTAAAAATTGCGTATTTCGGCAAACGATCGCAGAAAAAAATCGCGAATTTTGAATAGCGATCGCAGGAAAATCGTAAATTTTGAGAAACGATCGCAAAGAAAAAAAAATCACAAATTTTGGGTAATTAAATCGAGAAAAAGTGCAAACTTCGGCAAACGATCGTGGGGGAAAAAATGCGATTTCCGCCAAACGATAAAAAAAATCCGATAGTTTTGTCAAACGCGATCGCGGAAAAAACGAGTTTCTGCAAATAAACGCGAAAGTCTTCTGAATTTCGTCAAGCGATCGCCAAAAAATCACGAATTTCGGCAAATGACTGCGGAAAAAAATCACGAATTTCGGCAAATAGACGCAGAAAAAAATGTTAATTTCTGCAAACAATGGCCCAACGGAATTGCGAATTTCGACAAATGATCGCCGATAAAAATCCAGGGATGCCACTTTTCCGCCAAATGGTGGATTTCACCTTTTTTTAATTTTTAAGAATCCGCAATTTTCGTTAAACGATCGCAAATAAAATAATGATTTTCGTCGAACGATCGCGAAATAACATAGCGATTTTCGTCAAACGATCACTAAATACAACACCACTTCTCATCAAACGATCGCGAAATGCAACAGTAATTTTCGTCAAACGATCGCGAAATATAACAGCTATTTTTATCAAACGATCGCGAAATGTAAACGTCATTTTCCTCAAAAGATCCCGAAATATAACGGTGATTTTCATAAAAAAATAGCAAAACAAACATCGATTTTCGTTAAACGATCACGAAATATAAGTGATTTTCATTAAACGATTGCGAAATATGACAGCGATTTTCGTCAAAAATCGCAAAATATAATTGATTCTTGTCAAAAGATTACATAAAACGGCAATTTTCATCAAACGGTCGCGATATAAAACAGCAATTTTCGTCAAACGATCGTGAAGCAAAACGGCGATTCTCGTCAAATTATTGTGAAATATAAAAGCGATTTTCGTCAAACGATCGTGAAATATAACAGCAATTTTCACGAAATGATCGCGAGATACAAAAGCGATTTTCGTCAAAAGATCGTGAAATCTAAAAGCTGTTTTCGTCAAAAGATCGTGAAATATAACAGTGATTTTCGTCAACAGATCACAAAATAAACATCGATTTTCGTTAAACGATCACGTAATATAACAGCGGTTTTCATCAAACGGTCGCGATATAAAGCAGCGCTTTTCGTCAAACGATCGTGAAACAAAACGGAGATTTTCGTCAAACGATCGCGATGTAAAATGTCGATTTCGTCAAACAATCGCGATGTAAAACGACGATTTTCGTCAAACAATCGCGATGTAAAACGTCGATTTTCGTCAAACGATCGCGATGTAAAACGTAGATTTTTGTTAAACGATCGCGAAAAAAAATTATGCAAATTTTCGTTATTCACTCCTGGAATAATCATCGAATCTATTGCTGTATTACTTAAATTGATTTAAAGTGATGTAATACTTAAAATTCCTCATTGAACCTATTGCTTGGTTGCATTAACTGATGTAAAAGACTGTGGACTATAGAAAAATCATTTTTATTTACTGTTATTAAAGGTTTACACCCCCCCCCCCCAAAAAAAAGAAGGTTCTTAAAAGAATAAATAAAATAGTTTTAATTCTTTATTTAGTTTATTATAAACAATATAGTACACAAAATTCACGCACAAATGTTCTGAAAAATGTTGCAAATTTTACTTTATACGTAATTTTTTTTTGTTGTTGTTGCTATTTTCTGAGTGGCATCCTTGAAAATCACAAATTTCACTGAAAAAAAATTGCAAATGTTGGCAAACAATCATGGAAGAAAAATCATGTATTTCAGTAAGCAATGGGGGCGGGGGGATCACAATTTTCATATTAAATTGTGTCAGTCGGTAGCGGTGTAAAAATGGCTAATTTCATCAAATGGTCATGGAAGAAAAAGTAAAAAGCCGATTAAATGTGTCCTGAAGTATTGAAAAAAGTTTGTGATGAAGTATTACTTGGCACCAGTACAATCTCTGATTTCACTTTTACACCAAGACCATTTGATGAATTTCGCTATTTCTTCCTGAGTAATTTGACAAGCTTCTCTATTTTATATTGCAACCGATTGTCACACAACATTTTAATGGAACCCATTTGCTGAATTTTATGATTTTAACACAAAACCCATTTGATTAATATCGTAACTTTTATTTTCTTTCTTTGAGGCCATTTGATGAATTTGGTGATTTTTATCCCAAGAATATTTGACTAATTTCAAGGATTTTTTCCTGAGATCATGTGACAAATTTTGTGACTTGTTTTCTGAGACAATTTGATGAATTTCACTATATTTCCTGGAAGAACATTTGACGAGCTTCGGTTTTGTCCTCGTGATCATTTGGTGAATTCTGTGGGTTTTTTTTTTTTTTTTCATGATGAATTGTCGCTATTTATTTTTCTGCAACCATTAACAAAATTCGCAATTCTTTCAAAATCGACTGAATTGCATTGAAAATGCATTCTGCGGATGGTGCTAAATCTTATAGTGCTTATCTGTGTATCTAAAACATTTAAGTGCCAAGAAAAAACTGTTTTTTATTTGGTCTCATTTTAGTCTCTTTTTTTAAATTTTGGTCTCTTTTAGTCTCTTTTTCTTGCGATTTAGTCTCTTTTCTCTCTTTTTTAAGAGTGACTCAGCGGTCCTAGGCCTGTGGGCTGTTTTTGTAACGTTTCACAAATACAAGATGCTCTTGAATTTGGTACAATGGTGTAATTTGCTGTTTATGGTTACATAACTTCTTTGTTCCCTTCCTTCTAATAGTTGTTGAGTGTAAAATATTCTTTGTTCATTCAATATATTTTGTATCATCTCATTCCTGTTATCCTCATACACTGAAAGTGTTGATTTATTTACTATTATTTTAACACAATCAAACTGATTGATAAATTGATCATACGAATTGAGTATTTTTCTGTATATAAGTGAAGATTTCCTATAAGTGAAAAATTGTTCAGGCCAGAAATCGAACCCAGTCCTTGGCTTACAAGATCAATGCTTTTATCATTTAAGCTAACTGGGCGACAACTGGCGGACATTTCTAACTCAGATAATCTTATTGGTCATAACCTTAGATCTGTCATTTAGACGCCTCGACAGAATAAATCGTAGGTAAAGGAACTGCATATAACGTAATGTTCGTAGATATACTATTATTTTAACACAATCGAACTTATTGAAATTTATTATATGAATTGAATATTTTCCATATGAGCAAAAAATTTCTCGCCCGGCAATCAATCCCAGATTCTTGGCTTACAAAACCAATGCTTTTACCGTTTAAGCTAATTGGCATGAAAAGGAACAAAAAAATTATCTATATATATAAGAAAAATATTTCATTGAATTTGCAGAGAAATAAAGTCATACATAATTATCAAAATAGTCCTTTTATCCCTCCAAACAAATGCTCTTTAGTTTATTTTATAAGAAAATTTGATATTTAAAAAAAAAATCATGAGAAATTGCCCTTTCAACTTTCCAAATAAATTACGATTAGTACTGTGTTCTTGGAATGACTGTTAAACAACGAAAGTATAACCACATTTCTGTCTTATCTAATCCACCTCCTCTCTAATTTGCTTTTTGTCCCAATTATCTGTGGGTTATTGAACCATGTTGTAAAAAAAGTTTTTCATTTTTGTTCTTTCTCCTGATTGGTTGAATTGTGGGTGTGCCTTTAGATAACCAAACACAAAACATATGTGCTCATTAAAACGAATGAAATCTCATATTCGAAAGAAACATGTGGTAAGATAAAGTAACTCTGTTATACGAATTAAATATTTCCAACTGAGCGAAAAATTGCCTAGGCCGGGAATCAAACCCGGATACTTGGCTTACAAGGCCAATGCTTTACCTGTTAAGCTAACCGGGCGATAACCGGCTGGGATTTTTCACTCAGATAACTTTATTGGCCATAACATCCTTGGCCTTGTAAGCCAAGTATCCGGAATCGATTTCCGGCCTGGGCAATTTTTCGCTCAGTTGGAAATATTTAATTCGTATGATAACTTTACCAATCAGTTAGATTGTGTTAAAAATAATATAGTATATCTACATATCCATCGTCCTATGGAGTTCCATTACCTGAGGATTATTCTGCCGAGCATTATAAATGACAGACCTGATGTTATGACCAATAAGGTTATCTGAGCGAAAAATCCCAGCCGGTTATCGCCCGGTTAGCTTAACAGGTAAAGCATTGGCCTTGTAAGCCAAGTATCAAGGTTCGATTCCCGGCCTGGGCAATTTTTCGCTCAGTTGGAAATATTTAATTCGTATGTTCACTTTACCAATCAGTTAGATTGTGTTAAAAATAATATAATAACATAAGTATAATAGTATAAAAATAATATATATATTTATTCTCTGTTATATCTGACTTATAGCTAAATTAGATATCTAATGTTTTTAATTTTTATGAAAAAATAGTTTTGATGGTCATTCTTTGTTTAGATATCAGATCTTACCTAAATAAATCATACGAAATTATGTATACAAACTTTGTAAAATGAAGATATAATGAAAGCAAGTGGTCTAATAAAATGTTTATCCGTGAATGTGACTTTATCAAAATCGTTTTTTATTTTGTAAACATCTTTTTCTGTATTCTCAAATTATTTTATAAATAGGCAATCATATCCTTTAAATATACTATTTTTTTTTTTTTTACTTTTAGCGTGTATTAACTTTAGTTTAAATACAACCTAATCCATTCGATAGCAAAAATATATTAAAATAAATTTAAAAAAATGCCTATTTATAAACTTTCAAAACTACTGCAGTCATGCATCGTCATGTCCACCGCTAATTGGCTCAATCAGCGGTTCTCAAACTTTATTGGTACGCGACCCAGCTCTAAGTAAAATAATTTTTCACGACCCATTTAATATAATGAAATTGCTTGTGAAATATGAGATCTATAAGCTATTGGCTATCCTATCCTTCAAAAAAAGCAAATTTTGCACGAAGGATAGACTATCAACAAAAACAAGAATTGGTAGCTCCAATGTGTGTAAGTGGAATAATTATTAACACAACACACAGACTAGAAAGACAATTAAAAATACATTTACTTAATATCAAAAGATAACTGAAAGATCATTGTGTTTTCTAACACTGTTTTTTACCAATAAAAGCATCTACATCAGGATTAAAACTTGCTAATTTCAACCTTAATTTACTTTCAACACAGAGTTTTATATATACTTGTTTTTAAAAATCAGCCAAGTACAAAAAGCATGTTCACAGAAGTATGTTGAGTTGAGTTCCACCATGGAATTCAAAGCTCATTTAGATGTTTCTGGATATTCTGCTCGTATATTTATTTCTTCATATGGAAATTAAAGAATTTCTCTTGAAATATTATTTTCCAATGAAATTGTTACATATTTTTTAACAGATGAAATACAAAATATAGTTTTGTGACAAAACTCGATTATTTTCGTGACCCACTAAAATATCCGCCGCGACCCACCAGTGGGTTGTGACAAATAGTTTGGGAACCGCTGGGCTAAATCATAATCATAATTTGACATATTAAAATATTTTTTGTAATCGTCTTTCAATAGTATACAAATTCAATTTAAATTGTTCATAATTGACTATAAACTTATGTTGAATGCCAGTTTATAGAAGTTTAACTAATATTTTAAAAGCATTGGAAAGCACTATGTTGAAAAAAAAAAGGCTTCATATTTTAGAAATGAAAGAATCAAAAACTGAAAGCTGAATTTAGGTAACTACCATTCGTATTTAATTACGAGCTTATTCGATGCACTTTTGTGGCTGGTATCACTGAACAGACTGATGAAAATTAAACATTTTGCATCACTGTAGATTAGCGCATCAAGTTTCAGCTATGAAATAAAAGCTTTATTGTCAAACCAGACAAAATAAAATTCACCTATGGCCTATGATATTTAGTTATACTTATTGAAATTTTTTGCATTTTGTCAGAAAAATCGTATATTTTTTTGTTACATGTGCTAAACAAACACTGCTGTCTCATTTTTAAATGATGGGCATATTTCTATTATTGCATCAAAGTAGCATCATTTTTCTGATTTTCATTTTACGAATCATGGGTGTGAACATATAAGAATTTCATTCTTGTGATTACCCTATTGTTAAAAGATTGTATATTTATTTACTTTATCTGGAACACACCCTTTAAGAAAATCAATTAGGAAAGAATTAATTATGTTTCCCATAAAGTACAAACTGGTGAATTTATTTAAAAATCATTTTCTTTAGTTTTTTTTCAGGCAGAGCAACAACAAGGAGGCAAACAATGATTTTTATATTATTATACAAACATTTTATTATTGTATATATATATATATATATGTGTGTGTGTGTGTGTGTGACGATTTAAAAGTTAGGAGCCAGAGACATCAACGCCGGGTTTCCCTTTCACCGCACAAGTCAGGGCCACCGAGGAAAATAAATAAATAGATGTAGAGGATCCAATAAATTTCTCATTGACTGCTGCAAGTTCATTTATTTAATCCGTAGTCATGAGAAAGGGAAAAGCTCCTTTTGCAAACTGTCTTTTACCGAAACATTCCATCATTATTTCAGCGAGCCGTACTCATCGAAGAAAAAACCCAAGAATCCTCCTTCTCAGCTCGAGCTTCCTCTATTAAATCTAAAAAAGAAAATTCTAGAAAATTCTGTAACCTCAAACCATCATTCTTTTATGTAAACAGAATTCTTGTCCAGCTACGAGACTATTTTCCACAGACGATCAATTCATTTTTTTAAAAATATTATTTAACCAATTTATAATAGACTTAGGATTTTAAATATCTTAGGCAGACGATTTTTATAGACTATTAATTTTAAGAGAAAAAGAAAAGAAATGAATTTATTGCTATACACACTATCAAAGGTTGACTGAGAAAAAATAAATAAGTAGATAAAATAAAATAATGATATTTTTTGAAAGGTATGGTTTTGGAATAATTTTAATAAGACTTTCTTAAAAAGGGTTGATAAAAACATAGAAGAAATTAGTTTTATTTGGAATATTAAGAAATAAAGTTTAATTAAGAATATTTTTAATTTAGAGCCATCTTTTTAAGTTTACGCATACTGGAATAATATTTTTTAAGGCAAATTAAGAATTTATATCGTCTGCATAAAGATTAACAGATTAGATCTAGAAACAAGATTTTAATTTAATAATTTGAAGTAAGTACGGAACATTATTATAAGAAAATTAAGATAGTATAAAGGTTAGTTTTGGCGAAAATTTTTAAAATTTGTAATATATATATATATTGTAGACTCATAAATTGTAGTAGATTTTAAAAGTAATATTTTTTGTTACATTTCTTTTTATGATTTTCCGACAGGAAAGAAAAATTTTATATTTCATTCCGCACACATTTTTCTAAGATATTCATAAAAGGTTTTTGCATCTCTTGGGAACCTAACAATAAATTTGTTAAGTGTTAAAATTTCGATAAAATTAATTTGTCCCGAAACATGGAAAACTATTTAGCTCCTCTGAAAAAAAGCGCAATATGTATTTTAAAAGTTCACATTAGCCAGCAAAAACTATTGTTTAACCCCCTGACTGCATTGCAAAAGCGCAAAATTGTAACTTTTGTTTCTCCTCAATTTATTAAATGTTAATTAAAGAGGGATTTTCTATCATGGTGTAAATCTTTTGTTTCATATTTGCTTGTAAGTCTTGAAAGTATCGGTCATAACTTAATTTCTTAAAACTGGATTTTATTATTAGAATTATATTAATTTAAATAAAGCTTCAACTGCAGTGAAAACTGCAGCCTAGTGAAAGAATATATCTGGTCGCGGCAATGGGGAGCTTAAACTTTCGTTGTTATTTCCTTATGTAGACAAAATCACTATGAGAAGAATATTGTCAAAATAGGTTTGGATCTTAGTTTGGACTCATTTTAAAATTTAAATGCCTGATACTCACTTAGATAACTTTTGACCTGATTTGAAAAGTATTTTTTTTATCGTTTTATTTCACCTTATTTTCTCAGTGGGATTTTTCTTCCACAAATTTTATATTGTTTGCTATTTACGGATTGATTTGTTTTGAATGAAAAAAATGTTTATGATTTTTCTTTTTTCATGTATTTAAAGAATACTTGATTTTTTATTACTGTCTTGAAAACTTTATTTGAATTCTGTTTTCTACATTGATTTTAATTTCATAGGAAAATCTCATTCCTTCTTAAATAAGTTTTTTATTAATTATAAAATACAATAGAAAAATTAATATAGTTTTTTTTATTGCAGATTCATAAAGCTAAAATGTAACTATTGATGAAAGCCAATTAAATAACCTGCAAAATTTTTCAAAGCAGAAAAAGTATTTAAAGGGTGAAATATGGAACAAAAAATTTCTTTACAAAAAGAGATTAAAAAAAGATCTTGTAACTTACTCCAACAAAATTCATTTGCCTGTGAGATATGCAAGAAGAATTTCTCTAAAAAGAGATGTTTAAGTAGTCATCTGTTGATTCATAGTAGTGAGAAAGCTTTCAATTGTGAGATATGTAATAAGAAATTCTCTCATAAAAGTGATTTAAACAGGCATTTGTTAATTCATACTGGTGAGAAATCTTTTGATTGTGAGATCTGTAACAAATCATTCTCTCGAAAAAGTGATTTAAAGAAGCATCTATTAATTCATACTGGTGAAAAACCTTTTGAATGTGAGACATGCAATAAAAAATTCTCTCAATGTGGTCACTTAAAAAGTCATCTATTAATCCATACCGGTGAAAAACATTTTGCATGTGAGATATGCAACAAGAAATTCTCTAAAAAGACATATTTAAATAGTCATCTGTTAGTTCATACAGGTCAAAAACCTTTTGTTTGTGAGACATGCAACAAAAAATTCTCCCAAAGGAGTACTCTTAATAGCCATCTATTAATTCATACTGGTGAGAAACCTTTTGCATGTGAGATATGCAAAAAGAATTTCACGACAAAGAGTGTTTTAAGAACACATCAGTTAATTCATACTGGTCAGAAACCTTTTAATTGTGAAATATGTAACAAGAAATTCAACCAAAAGGGTAGTTTAAGTTATCATCTGTTAATTCATACCGGTGAGAAACCTTTCTGCTGTGATGTATGCAGAAAGAAATTCTCTCGCAAGAATGATTTAAGCAAACATTTGTTAATTCATACGGGTTAGAAACCTTTTGACTGTGATATATGCTAAAAGAAATTCTCTCCGAAGAGTGATTTAAGCATGCTGGTGGATAAAATTTTGTGTGGGAGATATACAAGAAATTCTCTTGAAAATTATCTCAAAGCAAACATCTGTTAAATGATACAAGTCATCAAATTGTTTTTTAATGTTGTCTCACATTGACCATAATATAAAGAAATAGCTTAGTCTGTCCCTGTAAATGAACTCTGAATACTACAATCTTTATTTTAAGTAGCCACTGTACTATAATAAACGCCAATAACATTATGAACTTCAACTGTCCCAGTCCATGTATAACAATTAAAGCATGGTTAAATTGACATATAACCACAATTAATAATGATTTTTAACTGTGTTGAAGGTGTAAAAATATATACAAGAATAAAAATTCATGCATCAAGCATAGACTAAGAAACATAATCCAATGCAGTTAGAATATTTTTACAAAACTTCGCTCTTTAATAATAATATAGGTAAGATAGGGACAAAGTGATAGTCATTAACCAAAATTTCGGGTAGAATTTCGTTTTAGCTCCATAAATCTGGAGCCAAAACGCCGAAAACTATGTTGTTTTACAATGCTTTGGGTCATAATTTTAACACATGGAGGCATAAAAAGCATTTCTTAAGTGTGTGAAATTGAGCATAATTTCTCTTGTGTTTTTAATTCAGAATCCAATGACACCATCCACAAGTCGATACGATCTTTCATTCTAGAATTATGGTAGGTTTTATGAATACAAAGTCAAAAATTGTATTTTATTTAGCCTAACTTTGTCACATTTATTTTACATATGTTCTTTTTATCTTATCAAATAATTTCAAACTTTTTAAGTGTCTTAAATGTGCTTCTTAAATATTGCCCTTTGGCACATACTTCCAATCGCAAAGTTTCATAAAAAATATTCAAAATTTGATGAGATAAATTGCAACTCCATGGGGGAGTAATTTGAGAAAATACAAAAACTAAATTTTTATACGACCCTCGTAGAGTAAAATTTCTGATTAGAAAAATTTTCTTTATCCATTCCTGAATTAAACAAAAACATCTCAATACTACAAATCTGACAGAAATTTGAAAATCTATAATTATAGGTTAACACCACTTAACCAAGACACTAAGACAAGAGGTTTTGATTCACTTTGAATTCAAAATAGAAATTATGCACAAATTGTATGTTACTTAAATTCGATTCAAGACAGTGTGTTTCCTTTGGACATGAAATAGCTACGCATAGATTTTATGCTAAACCTGCTTTCAAAACATGCTAGTTGTCTCCACTAGAAGTCTGCCTATAAGGAAGAAAGTTCAGCAATTGAAAAATATTAAAATCATATCCCTGCTCTGCCTTGAATTTCTACATAGTTTTTTTACACCGATATGATTAAAAATTGTTTTGTATGTAGCCGTTCCAATCAAAAATACTTATAACTTTTCGTTTTTCATGTTTATAAATTTAATTATGAAAGAAGTGCCAAAGGTTGCAATACATTTATTTTATTAATGAAGCTTTGATTAGATGTAAATGTTTCACTTGTCCTGGATGTATTCCATATGATGGAGACGGAAAAATCTTGTACAGTAAAACCTTTTAAAACGGAATCACATAGGAAAGAAAAAATGCGTTATGGGTAACGTCTCTTCTAGGAGGTGTAAATGTGGTCTGTTTACCTCTCGGGTATTTTTAGGGGAGAGGGGGCACCTTTGAACATTCTAAATGTTTTCCTTCAAATAAACTATTTTGTTTTAAATGTAGATAGCAGCACATTACTATAGCTTCAAGGCAATAAGTATACAAAGCTGCATCATTTTGCATGCACAATACTGTCTAAGCAAGAAATGTATTTTTTTTTTCTTCTTGAATCTAAACTAAAGAAAATATAGTTGTAATCTGTTTGATAGAAAGTTTGTACGCCTAAAATTTTAATTTATTGTTCAATACTTATTTAAATATGTTAGTTTTAGTTTTTAAGCTTTGTTCTATTCAAATTCTTAAGCCAAATTGAGTAAATGATTGTAATGCTAAACTCCATGTGATGGGGCACCATTGAACATTCAAACCTATGAAATAACGAGTTATTAATGTATCTAAAAACTATTTTTGGATTTTTTATTGTAAAAAGTGGTTAATTAAGAATGCCAGAGATCATGGACTTATATTGTTAACAATCTCCTTTCGCTGCACACATACATAACAGCCTCTGGATCTGTCAGTGATGGGAATTTTAAATCTAAATTGATGCATTCGTGAATCTGATTTTGAAGATTTAATTACTGATACCGAAGATCAAGAAGATAATATTATTATTCTAGAAGATTTACATGTGAGTGATTTCCTTTTGGTTCAATTTCATCCGAAATTTATTATTTTTCATTACATTGGTCGAAAATGAATCACAATTTGAGAATAAAAAAGAATTTAATGTTAGGGTCTTTCGTAAAAGATAACATGAAAAATTTTATTTTCCAGAGACATCAATTATAAAGTTGGTAAATTTCAAGCGTACTGTGAAATGGTTGCCACAGCCAAGCATAACTGAAGCTACACTCATTGCTGTTTCAACAATGAGTTTTGACATCAAATTCGATGTATATAAAATTAGTTAAATAATAAAAAATAATAATTTCAGTAAAATGTAATTGTTCAATTTTATTCACATTATGTTATATTTCTGAAAGATAAGCAGTTTTTTGAAATAAAAAATCTTAATATTTTCATGTTTTGTTCATTTGTTTAAAGGTACCTCTACATGGGACAGGCTTGAACAGGATTCTTTTAGCTTTTTAAATCCTCACAAAATATTGAATTTATTTGGAAATCTTTTAATTATTGGTTCATATGATAAAAGAATGCATTGTTGTTATTTTGCAATATTTAAAAAGAAAGAAATATAATTCAAGTACGAAATGTATTTATTTCTAAAAAAAGTGTTTAATCGTGCCCTTCTCTTTCCTATATTCAGCTTGCATGTATCACCAGATTTTTCCGTTTAAGACTAGATTCCGTCATAGGCTAATTTTCTTTCTTTCTTTTTTTCTAACCTTTAAATAAACTACTCTTCAAAAAATAAACTTTTAGGTTTTATTTTATTTTATTTATTTATTTATTTATTTATTTATTTTTTGTTGTTGTTAAATAAAGACAATTTAAAAATATATGATTTTTTAGTAAAAAAAAATTGAATTGAGCCAAATTTTACTTTTTTTATGTACGGATTATGTCAGTCAGATACATTAATTTTAATACGGGATGTTTCGAAACCAAGACTGAAAATTTCATCCCTTGCAAATATGGGAAGAAAGGCGCCAGTCGCTGTACGGTACTAAAAAATACATTAGGCCTGCCCGCATATTTCAGACATGTATATTGCTAGGACGATTACCTTTTCTAATCCAATAGGAGAACGTCATTATCACGGTTGCGTACACGCCCTCGCAGTTTGATTGACAGGAACACATGGACGATCGTGTTCCAGCGTGCGTGTTTATTATTTACTCTCGTCGCCATAAAAGTAAAAGATTTTCTTTTTTCAGAATGAC
Source organism: Maratus speculifer (assembly GCA_964019185.1). NCBI lineage: Eukaryota > Metazoa > Arthropoda > Arachnida > Araneae > Salticidae > Maratus > Maratus speculifer. The sequence continues at coordinate 26,461,701 of OZ025303.1, forward strand.
TTAATTTTATTTATTTCAGTTAGAAAATATATTTAGATTAGACTTTGTAGTTTAATTTTGTTTAAGTCGATGTATAGTGTTTATACATTATATATAGTGTTTATGTATAGTGTATTACAGTACAACCCCGCTAATTCGTACCCCGTTAATCCGGATCTCCGGATAATCCGGATCAGTTTGGTCATTTTCTTTCAAGTTTGAGAAGCGATTGGCTAATTTCCATAACATAAACTTGTTTTATCGCGGCATTCTGAATAAAAAAAAAACTAGAAATCTTTTCGGAAGAATTAAGCAAAGTAAACATTTTTACTGTCTGTAAATATTCAATAAGTTTAACATAAAGGTGATTTTCTGTATGTTTGTTTTATTTTATTTCATTTTTTTCTAATTCTCCGGATAATCCGGATTTTCGAAAATCCTGATTGGGTCCGGTCCCAATTAATCCGAATTATCGGGGTTTTACTGTACTTATAATTAACGGTAGCAGGAAAAAAATCGTAGACAGAAAACTTTAAATATATATATATATATATATATATATATATATATATATATATATTGCTAGATTAATAAATCTAAAAAAGAGAACTTTTAGTGTTATTTGCCGTATTTTGAAGTCCCTTAAAGATGAATTGTTCATTTTCATTGAATTAATTGTGTTGCAAGTTACAATATCACATTATATAATGTGCAACTAATGTATTTCTTTTACTTTTTAATTTGCAGAATTCGATAATACGATGATATTTTCGAAAATACAAAAAATATCCTATATTTTGACTTAGATTCGATATTTTCGATATTTATCTGACATATTTAAAATAGTAAACTTAAAGAGGATTAAATATTTTCAGACCTAATATAAACGAGAATCTAAAACATATTAAAACAATATTCTAAATATTTTTTTTTTACTTTTGTAACAAAATTGAAGATAAAATTATTAAGAACAGACATAATTTGCTTTTTTAATTTATAAAAAAAACTTGAGATTTTAAGAAAAAATTGTTTTATACAACAAAAGTGTATGTAAAATAATTTGTTTTCATTGAAAAATTTGAACGTATATATAAAATGGTATGTTGTTTTTCATTGTATTGCATGCTATGTAGCGTACGTTGAAGAGAGCCAGAACCAGTGGCGCAGCCAAGGGTGTGGTTTTGGGGTTAAAACCCCTCTCAGAGCTAAGAAATATCTCTATAATTGCCGCTTATATGAATCAAAGCCAAACTTAAATATTTAAATGCTTTAGTGCATTTCGGAATCCGCCGCTTTTTTTAATCAGATTTCATTTAATAAACTGATTCAATTAAATGGCGAATATTCTACTTAAAATTGCGAAAGTGCATATTACATGAATTAGTTAAGTAAAAATTGGTTGTTTGAACTAAATCATTTTTCTTTAACGCAAAATATAAAAAATATCATACACAACATTTTGAAAATAAGTGTAAAATATATAAACTAAAGAGCTAATCTTCTTCATGTATTGCAGTAAAATTATCGATCGGTAAAATCGACTGTAAACGATATTTAAAAACTATATAAAAATGGCCGTGGCCTTCAGGAGTCTTTGAGGTCCGGAAGACTTCAAAAAATTACTATTCTCGTTGACAGAATTATCAGAAGAAAAACAATTGATGACCCGCATAAAAATTCCGTTGCAATACATGGCTATTTACAATTGAAATATTGTTGAAATAAGTCGATATATCGTGTCAAGATGCTGACATGATACAGAACTTTATGGAAGTGTCGGTGTTCAAAAATATATCGTAGGTAAAAAAATAAAAATGTACCGACCGACGTTTTCCAAAAAACACAAAGTTTGGTATAGTGAAAACTGTACAAAAGTACTATTTTTCCATCAATAGAATTTGAAACTTTTTGGGAGTGATGGCAGACACTACGTCCGATGACCTAACAACAAAAAATGTGATTCAACATCTGTTATTCCTACAATGAAGCAGGGTGGGGGACACGTTATAATGTGGAGAGTATTTTCTTCAAAAACTGTCGGTCCGTTATTTAAAATCCACGGCAAGATGAATGATGCAATCTATAAGGATATCTTGCAAAATTATTTTCTGCCTTATTAGAGAAAAATTTTGTTCGCAACTATTTATTTTAACATGATAACGAGATAATAAATGTAATCAAGCAATGGTTTTTGCACAAAAAAATTTCGTTTTTGAAATGGCCAACCCAAACGCTCAACATGAATCCAATAGAAAATCTTTGGAAAGAAGTTGGCAAACGTCTGCCAAACTATAAATATTCCATCTCAGCAGAAAATTCCAAAAAATTGCAGGAAATGAGGAAAAAACGTACCATAGACGATCTTAAACCGTTGATTGTATTAATGTCACGTTACTGCGCCGTAGAACTTTTATCTAAAGGTAGTAAAATACTAATACTATAAAATACTAAATATAAATGCTGTTGAATGCTGTAGTTTTGTATTACAATGCATATTTTTAAAAACTTGCGAAGATGGCCGGAAACTTTCGAGAACATGCGTTTTTCTTTGTACTTAATTTTGTCAATTAAATTTATTGATATTTACATGTTATCCCACAAGTAAGTTCCTAAATATTATGTCAATAAAATGTATAAGTATCACTTTGAGATTCCTCTTCATATGTGTATAGTTATAAATTAACTGAAAAATTTTTGGTGGCCGGAAACTTTCGACCGCCACTGTATATATATACTAGCAGTCTTCGCCGCTACGCTGGTCGAAGGAAAAGGAATCTTTAATCAAATAAAATACATCTATTAAAAAAAATTAGGAAAGAAAGAAAAAGAAACAAAAAAAATATTTAAACACACATTCATAGTGTATGTCCTATTCGTATAATATTATATTATCCTGTTCAAAGTCGATGTTGACGACATAATAGACAAAATTGCCTATATTTAACTATTTTTAGTAGGTTTGTTAGCTTGAATTTCTTGCTGCTATCTAAACCTGCTGGTGAGATATGGCAAAATATCCTAAACGTATTATCCTAAACCCTATTCCATGAAACCCATTTAGTTTAGAATTACTAAAACAGATAAAATACATGTTTAAGTTTATTTTAATTGATTATGTGACCTCAAATTCATGTTTCTATCTAAAACTGCTACTGAAATATGGCGGAATGGCCTAAGTTTTCACGCCTCTTGTTAATCCTTTTCGACGGGAGGAAATTCTAAAATCGCTGGAATAAATGTTTAATAATTTTTTAATAGGTTTGTTATCTTGAATTCACTCTACCTAAAACTTTTGCTAGGATATGACAAGTGATGAGCGATTCTAAAAAAATTACCAATAAAAAAGCCTTATTATAAAAAATTAATTTTCTCCGCAGCATGATTTTCTCTGATGTTATCATCAGGTGCAAGCTTGGCTAGGAAACAACTTCCCTCCTGAAGAATAGGGGTGTATTTGCAGATCGAACGTTCTCTTTTAGTCGGATCAAATGTGATAAGCATTTAAATCCTTGTATCCAGTATTATAATCTTTGTTCAATGTTGTATCGTGTAGCTGTAAGAAAAGGAACATGTTCTTTTCAAAAACCAGGATTTAAATGCTGAGCAATTTTTAAAAACTGTAACGGGATCAACTGAAAAATTTTATCGACATTATTTATCCAGAAAAAGAGGGTGTAAGAATTTTTTACTTACATTCAGTTATATATCTATAATAGTATTCATGTTCTCCACTTAAGCTCTAAATACAAAAAAGTTACAATGATCTTATTTTTTTTTACAATGTCACCGTTGTAATTAATCATGATTGCTATCATGTAAATACCTGTAATATAAATAAGTTACATTAAAAAGGATAAAATAATCAAAAATGGTGTCAAATTTTCGTTTTTGTGATTTTCCATAAAGATTTTTAGAAGCCATTTTTAGAAAATTGTAGTGAGCTTAATAATGGCTTAAAAAACAATTTTCGAATAAAGTTTGTAGAAAATCGAATGCTGTTTCTTTTTGTAACTGGGTATGGTACACAAAATTATATATTTTTTGAGTTATCGGCAAAAAACAGAAAAAAGACCAAAACTTTTGTGGTTTTTTATCTTCACAAAATTTAGCTTCGCGATATTTTGTTGGAAAAACATTAATTCTTGTTATTAGCATTCCAATAAACAGTTTAAAAACATAAAACCTTCTAGCAAAATTTTTGCGTCTATTTATGGTAATTTGACTAGCCTATTTTATACTATGATCGAAATTTTATTTCAATTCAGTTCTGTACATTGATTTTAATTTTTCACATTAAATTTATTTTTTCTTATTGTTTTATAATGAAAAGTGATTAACTTATTTCCATTTCTTACCGATGCATAAAGCTATAAAGTTAGATATACAACAAATCAATCTATCACAAATTTAGCCTAGAGATATTATATTGGAAAACCATTAATCCTTGTTACTAGCATTCTAATAAACAGTTTAAAACATAAGACCTTCTAGCAAAGTTTTTGCATTTATTTATGCCAATTTAGCTGGCCTATTATATTCTGTGATTGAAATTTTATTTCAATTCAGTTTTGTACATTAAATTTTAATTTTTCACATTAATTTTTTTTTTCTTATTGTTTTATAATGAAAAGTGATTAACTTATTTCCATTTGTTACAGATGCATAAAGCTATAAAGTTAGATATACAATAAATAAATCAAATGTATGCAGCAAAATATTTCTGTAAGGACCTTTTTAGAAAAATAGCTTCTAGCTCTCAGCAAACAAAATCTTTTGTGTTTCTCTCGAAAGAATACTTTAAGATCACACTTGTTAATTCATTCTGGTAAGAAATCTTTTGTGTTTAAAATAAGCAACAAGATATTCTCTCATAAAAGTGATTTAAGCAGGCATCTGTGTATTCATACTGGTTAAAAACCTCTTGAGTGTGAGATATGCAATGAGAATTTCTCTCAAAAGAGTAATTTAATCAGGCATATGTTGATTCATACTGGTGAGAAACATTTTGTCTGTGACATATGCCACAACAAGAAAGTCTCCCAAAATAGTAATTTAAACACGATTATGTCAATTCATAATGGTGAGAAAGCTTTTGTGTGTGACATATGCAACAAGAATTTCTTTCGGAAATATATGCCAAGCAAACATATTTTAATACAAACTAGGGAGAAAAGTTTTGAGTAAGACATGCGACAGTAATTTCTCTTCAAAAGGTGGTTTAAGGAAGCATCTGCAAATGTATTGAGAAAACTTGAACAAAATATTTACATAAAAAAATCTCAAAAGAACAATCTGTTAATTTTCGCTCCCATAATTTGCTAATTGCGTTTAATTAATTTGTGCATTTCTTTTATTTAGGAATTTTGGCATATTTACTATTAAAATGGTATTTTATTCCAAATATTATAAAGACTAAAATGAAACACCTACCATCAAAAATTTTGCCAGTTGAAACTAGCAAATCAGAAGCTTCAAAATCATTTCTGGCAAGGCCATTTTTTTTATCAGGCTTTGTATTTTATTTTACCGCAAAGCTATTGCAATTTTTTTTATGTAACATAGATTTAAGTCTGTATTGATATAAGTCTGTAAGATTGAGTCTGTCAGCGTTTGGGAATATTTAAGTCCAAAGATTTGTGAAAAGTAATTTGCGGAAGTCAAGTTCTTTCTTTATAAAACCTTCTTTCTCGTAAATTTTTAACCTCTTTAGTCCTGAGATAAATATTACAGAGGGCTACAAAAATCAGTTTAAAATTTCTATAAAACATTTCCAAAAATGTATCAGTCTATATATCGATGCTTATTATCTTTATATATATAAATCTTCTGTGCGTGTGTTTGTCACTGAACTCCACCTAAACGACTGAACCTTTTTTAATGAAATTTTGTGTGTGCATTCCAAGGGATTCGAGAATGGTTTAGATTCACATTTCATCGAAATTGATTCAGTACTTTTTTAGTAATAAGACAAAAAGTAATAGTTAGTGATCTTTTGCTGATTAAAAGTGTCGAATAATTTCGCTGAACAGCGTGCAAGCGGAATGGCCGAGCGGTCTAAGGCGCAAAATTTAAACTCTGATTCTTGAAGAAAGAGATCGTGAGTTCGAACCCCACTCCTGACATACGGGTATGATTTGCAATAATATTTCTGTATTATAATTTTAGTTAACCGACTTCAGAAAATCGTTAACTTTTAACTAAACAGAGAAAAATAAACTTTTCTATCAAAAATTGAACCGACTTCAAAAACTACTGCAAAGTGAAAAATAATTTCCTTATATAATTGTAATAAGAAATTAAAGTAAGAGCGTAGTATTTATCGTGCGTATTATTATATTTATGTACATTCATTTGATTTTTTGGAGTCGGTGTCAGGACAAAGTCGGTCGGTGCCAGAACAACGTCTGTCGGGTCCACTAGTATGCACATATTTAATAAAACAAGCTAAAGGTAATTTTAACAATTCCCGAATCATTTAAATTAATTTAAAGGACAGACGTTCTTTAATGTCGTCCATGGGCGATATGAGGATTGAAAAAGTTAATAAAATACTTAAAATGCTTAAAATACTGATTTTAAAGGGTTACTGCCCCGAATTCCCCACAATGTTGGAAAAAAGGTATAATTAAATGTGCTTGACACACTGATTGTTATTTTTTAAAGTCTGATCAGTTTTGAAAATTTAAATAAAAATTACCAAAAAGTGTTTTAAAATTATGTTGTTCTCACCAGGAATCTATGAAATAAAAATATCCTAATTTGATTAAAATGTCATCACTAATAGCTGTAGTTATTAAATTACTTTATTTCCAGATGTTCTGAATTCTGATTGTTTTTTTGTTTTTTTTCATAAAATTATAAAGATCTGGTGTGATTTTTAAATGATAATAAATGTTGTTAAAAGGTATTGGATTTTTTTGTCTTTTTTCAAATTCAATCTCCCTTTAAAATCGATTGATTTGTATAAACTTGTTACTATCGCACATTCCCTATTCAAGATGAATTTTGTAGTATTTATAGTTCGTGCACAGGTACGGTAAAAAAAATTCATTGTATAATAGTTCTGTAAGGAATATCTTTTATGGACTATTAAACACCATTCCAAATATTTATCGAAAAAAACGAGTATAAATTCTGAGGTTCTTTTAAAGCATGTTTTTTGTGGAATCTAATAGAGCGAGCAAAGTATTTATTATTCATGAATTCTAGCCATATCTACATTCAAGTTCTTGATGGTCTGCTGCTCTTCAGAGCAGCAGACCATCAAGACCATATGATTTCAATCATATAGCATTTTTAAACGGACCACTAATGGACCTTATACACGCAACCTGAGATCGAGGCTAAAATTCGGCTGCTGGCAGTGTTTAGCATAGAAGTCTATGCAGTGTGAGTTATTAATGCTTGTTTGTTAAAAAATACGGATAAGAATTCTTTGTTGTAGCAGCATATACCTGATATATTGTAATATAAAATCAAAATTGTTGTTCTATTTGCGAGAAAGTTATCTAAATTTGACAATTTGGGCTTAAAATGTATCCATTCGACATGGATTACAGCTGAAGTCGTGTTAGCGATGTTTGCGCCTGCGCATACAGGCATTTTTGCGGTGCAGTGGCTAGAATAACAGATTAGCACACCGCCAGATCTGGCGTCTGCCGTCACGTGCATAAGGTAGATTTGAAAATTTTAATGATCCTCAGTACCAGCAACTTTTTTTCGCTAATGTATTTGCCATAAATGTGCATTTTCCCCACTCTGAAAAAAACTGCAATTTATCCCAAATCACACACCTTTATTTAAAAAAAAATCAATGCCTTAAATTAAATTAAAAAAACTTTTATTTTTCTTCTCCCAAGCAGTAAATCAATCGCTGGCAGTTTACACTTTTTTTTCGAGCAACAATTTTGTGTCCTGTTTCTTAGCTGGAGGGGGGGGGGTATCTCTCAAAGTTTTAAAGGGAATAAGCGTATACGATAGAATCCTTCAAATCCGCAAAGCTTGGGACCAGGGTTTGTGTTGTTTTACTGATCATTGTTTTATTTACATATTTTGAAACATTAGTTTGATTGAATATAATAAATTGAAACATTAAAATAGTTAAGTAAAATATTTAAATAAATAGTTAAAAAACAAGTAATTATTACAAAAAAAAGTTAAGTAAAATAAAATTTTAGAAAAATATTAAAATTAAGCAAATAATTAAGATGCAATACTAAATATAAATAATGATGAGGAAGAAGCAATCTTTTCTTATAAAGAAAAATATTTGCTTTTGTTAATAAACAAAAAAAGCTTGATTAATTTTAAAATATTATCCTGCCCCTCGAATTACAAACACTACCAAATGGTCATTGAAAATTACATTACGCTGGGACTACGATACGATAATGATTATTTCGATTAAATATTGATCATCGCAATTAGTAAACCGGATGTAGATCCCAAATTCGTTTCGTAACTAGCAGGGATAAGGAAATACTAAAAGAACTATAAAATAATAGCAAAAATTATCCTGCCACGCGAATTACAAACACTACCAAATGACCATTGACAGTTATATTAAGCTGCAACTACGATACGATAATGATTATTTCGATTAAATATCGATCATTGTACGTCTAATTAACATAATATTTAACACTGTAGAATTTAATTTGAAATATATTAAAAAAGGAAGAAGTTTAAAATTATTTAAAAATAGATATTGTTATAGAATTATTTGCATTGCGTTAGTCGCTGACTTCAGCGCCATTTTTAATCTCATTGTTTACATCTAAAAAAAATGTGTGGCTATCTGGCGTTCGCGGATTTTAGAATCACGAATTTAAGGGAGTCTACTGTATTAACTTTAACTGATCTTAAACCCACCATTTCACTGAAAGTTCTTAGCATTACCCAGAACATACTGCTGCCAACTGTGAAACATAATGTTTTATAAATTACAGATGATATCTGAAAATGATGACTATCAAGCAGAACATTTTTTTTTGCAATAAAATTTGTAAACTGTTTCAAATGGGTGCTAAATTTGTAATTTGTTAAAAAATGACCTCAGCAGGTGAAATTTTGATTTTTTCCCCAGCTCTTATTAATTCCAATACCTTCAACATACTTGCCACGTTTTATACATATATAGGTGTATAGATGTATTTTAGAATCACGAATTCAAGGGAGTCTACTGTATTAACTTTAACTGATCTTAAACCCACCATTTCACCTAAAGTTCTTAGCATTCCCCAGAACATACTGCTGCCAACTGTGAAACATAATGTTTTATAAATTACAGATGATATCTGAAAATGATGACTGTCAAGCAGAACATTTTTTTTGCAATAAAATTTGTAAACTGTTTCAAATGGGTGCTAAATTTGTAATTTGTTAAAAAATGACCTCAGCAGGTGAAATTTTGATTTTTCCCCAGCTCTTATTAATTCCAATACCTTCAGCATACTTGCCAAGTTTTATACATTATAGATGTAAAATTTACACATTTAGGCTGTTTTTTTTTACACATTTTTTCAAGCTCCATTTCCACCCCTAAATTATGAATTATTTTCTAACTACTTTTAATTATAAATACTTAAGCGGGTATATTTAAGTATAGTTTAAAAATAAACTTGTTTCATTATTAAAAAATAGAATTTTTAATTTTCATTGTATGTAAAAGATACCTCCGTTTTGAGTAAATTTTGCCTGTATTTTCTATTAAAATGTAAGAATTGAAGATCTGTTAAAAATTAGTGATGCAATGGATAATGCTTTGACCAAATAACTGAATAATCAAATATCCAGTATTCCTTTCGGCATTATTTTTGATAATGATGTTTTAAGTAAAGCAAAGAAAGTTACTATTGTTGTACTAAATGTCATTCATGTGCTATTTTATAAAAAATTCATTAAAATTGTCATTCACGTATTGTTTTACACATTTGAATTTTCTCGGCCACGGCGAGACATATTCCCCTTCCCCCCCCCCCAATGGTAAAAATGTGTAATCCCCCGGTGCCCTGAGTGGGTGATCCCCCCCCAAAAAAAAACTCGATTGTGTCCCCTCCCAGCGCCACAGAATTCCCTTCCGGAGAAAAGTGCCTGAATTCAACATTGTCGTATCTTTATTATGTCCCCCAAAAAATTTCACAACATTTTGAAAAATAGTTTTGGCTATAGACAAAAATGGGGTAGTTTGACTAAGGACACCCTATATCAGGGATGGGGAACCTTTTTAAATCCGCGTGATAATTTTTTCCAAAAATATTCTTTACGTGATCTTGACATACCAACAAATAAAAATATAAATAATCAAAATGACTTAATTTTTTAATAAAAAAATTGTGTAATATTTGGTATTATATTTGACAAAATAAATGAAAAGTGCATTTTTTATTGTTCATTGCCAGATAATAAATAATCAATCAAATTCCAATTTATCACCTTTATTTTTGCTTATGATGCCTTATAAATGCATGTTTATTTTTTTCGACAATCTCATAAGCTGAAATTTTTTTGTGCCCATATTCAGCTGGATTGTTATTACTATTATAGTTTCCTTTCAATCTGTATAACAATAAATACCAATGAGCTAATCGAATTCAGATAAACTTAAGTTAATAAAAGTGTAAACATTTCGTTCAATTTTGATAGTATTTTATTCGAGATATTTTAATGTATTTTAAATTTGAAAAATCAGATCTATGCCCTGCCGAAAATAACTGACCGTGTGTAATTTATGGCACGCTGCTATGAGTTTGCCGTCCCTGCCCCATGTATATATTTATTTTAAGGACATTTTAATCAATTTCATTCGTATTCTAAAAACTTGCATGTTTTCGAGTGATACACTATTAGTTTTTCTACAGTGTGTCTACTATGAACTGTACTGCTGGATTCAAATTTTCTTGAAATACATCTTGAAGAGTCGCAGACAGGGCCATAGCTAAGGGGGTGCTATGGGTGGCTCAGTCCCTCTACAATATTTTGAGCCCCCCCCCCCCGGAAAAGATTCCAAGGTCACTCAATGAATTTCTGTTCCGAAAATTCAAATGAAATTCTGTTCAAAAATCTAATTTCGTTTCGAGACTCTTTCACAGTTTTTCAGAATTACTAAATTGTATCTAAAATAAGTGTTTCAACAATCTCTCATCCTATTTGTAAATATGAAGCTAACATGATGTTTAATTTTGCATCAGTTATACACTCAAAATTGTCATCATTATATACTTTTCTTAGTATACAATGAAGTTATTACAACAATTTAATAAGAAACGTAGACCTAAAATGTGAATATGCACTAATTTATCTTTCTGCGTCAGAAAGAAAGAAGGAGAGAGAGAGAAAATATGAGCCCTTCTTCCCCGTAATTTTCAGTTCTTGCTTCGATTTTGGTTACATGTAATTTCTATTGTAACAAACAAAAGTTAATGTATTTTTTCCATTATAAATAGTAGACTGTTGATGAAAGCAAATATAAATTTAAAAGTATGTTACTGGCATACTGGTGTTACTCAGATGTTGACTGGGAGACTGAAAGATCATAAACCAGATTTACCATTGAGACCCATAGTTTCCCGCTGTGTTGCACCCACATACTTTTTAGAAAAGGCTTTCGTGATCTTCTTGAAATCGATACTTCCTGTTTCAGAATTTGCAATTTTGTCTACAAGAGATTTTATTGATAAAGTTAAAGTCATTCCAGTTAATACAAACACCATTATGGCTAGTTTAGACGTAGTTTCATTATATCCTTCCATCAATATGCACGAAGTCATAGAATACATTAATTTAATAATAGATAAAAATTCAAATATATCTCAAGATATCAAAACCTCCCTTAAATATGGCCTAAACCTAATAGTTTTCAGTAACATTTTCATTTTTAATAAGAATATTTACCGACAGCTGCATGGTGCGCCGATGGGATCACCGGTATCCGGTTTGTTTGCTGAATTCGCGTTAAGACCTCTAGAACAAAAAATTTTTAATACGTTTAATTTAAAACCTGAATGTTGGTTCCGTTATGTTGATGATGTTTTCATCTTATGGAACCACAGTTTGACTGATTTATACGTTTTTCTACAAGATGTCAATAAATTAAGCAATAGTATTAATTTCACCCTTGAAGTCGAAGAAAACGCCACCCTTCCATTTTTAGATGTTCAAATTAATAGATGCAATTCAAGTTTAAAATTTTCAGTTTATAGAAAACCCATAAAAGAAAATACAGTTATCCCATTTTCAGCCAACATGACTTTCGAATACAAAATATCTGCTTTCAGGTCATTTATTAAAAGAGCTTTTATGATTTGTTCAGATGACACATTAAATAAAGAAACTGATTTTATACAGAAAATAGCTTTTGACCATGTTTTTCCAGCAAAATTTATAAACAAAATAGTTCAAAAGTACAATACTCCTCCCACATCTGGCCAAAGACAGAATAAACTTATGGTTTACAGAAAATTTCATTATATCCCTTACATATTTGAAAAAGTGAAAAAGATCGCACAAAAATATAACACAAAACTTGTCGCCATTCCTCCTCCATATCTCATTGACCTCGTTACAGATAAAATCGACAAAATTCCAATAGATCAAAAATCTGGTATTTATGAAATCCCCATCACTTTATCTAATAATCTTAAAAAAGTCTACATCGGCATGACAACGCGGAAACTTTTAATTAGAATTAAAGAACATCGCAGAGATATAAAACAATATAAACAGAATACTGCCCTTGCTCGCTTCTACTTGGCGAACAAAGGTTGCCATATTAAATTTGAGGAAGCCAAAATCATAGTTCCATGCAATAACCCAGTTCAAGGTAAAATAATAGAATCCATCGAAATCATAGCACGAGAAAATAAACCATGTAATTATAATTTATCCTACAATATACCAAAAATATGGCATAACATCATAAAACCTTAAAATTTTTATTTCCAATTTTTACTCACGTGTAATTGGCAACATTTTTTAAAATTTTAATTCATTTAGTTTTTAATTTAGTAGAAATATTATCTCTCGAACAAGATGCAAACGTAGTCCTTCCATTTCATATTTTCCTGAAGACGCCCGCAGAAGACGGCGCGAAACGTTGAAAGTTTTATTTTATTTTAATATGTACTAATATACAAGGTGGTTATAATTAAACTTCCCCTATAAACACCATCCCACAGAGCAAACGGATGAACGGAATGCAACGAAATTTTGTATATGGGCTTTACACGAGATGCGCTCACGGAATTTCGAAAAAAAAATTTTAGTTCCAAAATGTCCACCAGAGGGCGCCTTTTCGGGAAAAACATGAAATGTGACACAATAAACGATTAAAACGGAATACAGAAACAATTAACATTTATTAATATGTCTGATCACCCTGTCATCGAACCACATTAAGTAAAGGTAAGGAAAAAAGAACAGTACGCTATTTGAGAAACAAAAAAACAGTTCAGTTTGCCGAAACAAGAACACATTAGGACGAAATTTCACAAGCGGAGCAGTTGTTAATAGTGTCCAGACGATGTAAGGAAAGGTGCTCCACGTGACCACCCTCATTCACCTGCAAAATTTCAAGTCGATGCACAGTGTGTTCAACAGCAGATCGTAACTGATCAGTTGTGAGGTTTCGCACATGAAGCGTTAAGGAGTTCTTTAAGTCATTAAACGTCGTAACAGCTCCACGATACACCAGACTTTTTAAATAACCCCATAACCAGAAATCGCACGGAGTTAGATCCGGCGAACGTGGGGGCCATGGACTACGAAAGGAGCGACTAATAACACGCTCCTCTGTGAAGTGTTGGAGCAATAGCGCCTTCACGGACTCATGGATATGTGGGGGTGCACCATCCTGCATGAAAATGGTCGATGTAAGTACCCGCCTTTGCTGTAGTTGCGGCACAACAAACGTCTGCAGCATGTCATGGTACCGACGGCCCGTAACGGAACATGTGACAGGCCCACGTTCAGTGATTTCCTCAAAGAAGAATGGCCCAAGGATGAAAGTCGCCGTGAATCCACACCAGACAGTCACCTTTGGAGAATGTAGGGGACTTTCAGTGTGCATCCGAGGATGTTTCTTAGTCCAAATGCGGCAATTCTGTGTGTTGACAGTCCCGTTGAGGTAGAAATGAGCCGCGTCGCTCCACAGAATATTCCAAGGCCATGACAGATCAACAGTCATTCTGTTGAGGAAATTGACTGCAAATGAGAGACGTTGTGCTTTGTCCCTATCAAGCAGCTCGTGGGAGGACGGATCTTGTATGGGAAGTAGTGCATTATGTTTCTGAGCACTTTTCGGACGGTGCTGTAAGCATAGCCAGTCTGTCGAGAAACTGCACGTGCGCTACTGCCCCCAAACTCTGATGTCTGTGACTGTGCGTCAACAGCTGTCTTTACGGCATCAACAAGTACCGGTGTGACACGTTTGCGGTCTCTTCCAGGTTGAACTCCTAAATTCCCCGTCTCTTCAAATCTCTTAATCATGGCCCGGATACCTTTAGTTGACATTGGTCCATGCCGTAGGTTCTTTCTACGACGAAATTCACGAACTGCAGCAGAAGCATTCCCCTTATTTTCGTAAACCAGCTTCACCAATAACGCACGTTCAACTAAAGAGACCGCCATAAATACAGCCGGAAACATCGACTTAAACATGCCAACGTCTGCAAACGTTTTATACCCAAACCTGTTTTGCATAAAGCTCCCTCTTCTTCCCAAGCATGCAAATCTCGGCATTTCTCTCCTACAACTGACGGGTTTTCCCGGTTTTGCATTTTATTACTCATAATTCTTGTTCTGGTTTGTTAATATTGTTTCTGTATTCCGTTTCGGCCTTTTACTGAGTTAAATTTCATGTTTTTAAGAAAAAAGCGCCCTCTGGTGGACATTTTGGAACTAAAATTTTTTTTTCGAAATTCCGTGAGCGCATCTCGTGTAAAGCCCATATACAAAATTTCGTTGCATTCCGTTCATCCGTTTGCTCTGTGGGATGGTGTTTATAGGGGAAGTTTAATTATAACCACCTTGTATATTAAAAACGAATCAAATTTTAAAATTCTAATACTACTTTTGAAATGTCTGGATAAATACGAATAATTGATGTTAATTTCATGATCAAAAGGTCCATATTTTAGGAGAAATATCCATGAAACATTAATCAGTCATTTCATAAGATCATTTCATTACGATTTTATATATACAGGATAGATTTAATCCAGTATAATGAAGCCTAACTTTTAAGCAACACACAAAACATCACTGCTTTATTCGATTAATGGTATTTATTTATTCTAAACTTTCAAATTGAATTTCACTTGTAACACTTCCCGCCTCACACAGAGAGAACTGAAAGCAACACCGAAGGTGGCACTGTCATTACTAAGTGGCAATCGAAAAACATAGCAATTAGCGCATCCCTTTGATATAACGGCGTGTCGAATGTGATGATAGTTCGACCACTCAAGCGAAGCCTTGACGTGCCGACATAGGCGAGCCGCCCGAAAATGTCCCACGAAGGAAGAGAGGGGAGTGCAGTGCGCAAAAGAGCGGGAAAATGACAGGTGCCCTCGGAAGAGAAAAAAAGGGAGAGAGAAGAGAAAGATAGAGACTTTTGCCTTGGAGAAAAAGAGCATTGAGCACCGGACTGAGTGGTGCTCTGGAAATGCGGAACTCTGAAAATGCTGCGTAGAACGCACAGGCTATATGAACTAGGTTAAGCTGGCTGCCACCTCAAGACTGATTCATTCCCAAAATGGACTAATAAACTTTATGTTGTGACTAACAACCATGATCAAATATCTGTTTACAGATGTAATTGATATGTAAATAAATTACAATTTGATATTACTAAAGCAGAGTAGTTCATGATCACAAGCCTCGGAAGTAGCCTCACCGCTTTTCGCTACCAAAATCTACTAGAGGCCTCACAACTGGTGGCAGCGCAAGAAACGAACTCATTGGGAAGAGTCAACAGCAGTGAGACAATAGGAGAAGGAAGGACGGTATAAAAAAAAGCCGAGGACCGAGCAGCAGAGCGCCGGGCGACAGTGCCTTCAAGACAGACCTCGCTGGAGCGTGACAGACCAGACTGCGGATTCAGTTCAGGAGACAACCAGAGATAGATGTGGATATAGCCGGACGACAGTTGCCCCAAAGAAAGGACCCGCTAGAGAGTGATAGAGCAGCCCACAGAAACTGTTCCGGAAACCACCGGGAGATAAAGAGCACAGCGTCAGAGGAGAATTCCCCCGACAAGGCTTCAAAGAAGAGCAGCTGACAGGCCTAGTGACAGCAGATCACCGTCTAGTTCTATGTGATGAGACACCACGAAAACAAAGGTAAGCTCATTATTTTTTTGAATGGCTCTCAGTAGAAAATTTAAAAAACTTTATTGCTAAAATTAAGATCTAAAAATTTAGTGATCCCGAGTGTTGTTCTAAGTAGAAAATAAAGACAAAACATAAAGGCATCACGTCGAGTGAGCTAAAAAGAATTTTTTTCGGAAGCATAAATTTGTGATCAGATTAAAATCTGGGGTATATTCGAGGAGAATAAATGTAAATAAAGCGGGAAAAATTGCTTTAAAAAAAATTAAGGATAGAAGGCTTTGCAAAGAAAATTGCAGTTTTTGGGTCAAATAGAAAAAAGAATCTTTTCGTTCCTATCTGTCATAATAAGACTATTATAAGGAGGTTAATTCTAAAAGATAAATGTTTTAACCAAAAAGATTGAAATTAACCTAAAGATCAGATAAATAAACATACATATATCCTCTGAAAGGTTATGGTTTAAGTAGTTGCAGCACTGGATAAGGCCTGCGCGAAAAAAAGGCCCAAAATTGAGACATACAGAAAAGTATGCCGATGTATATGTATAATCGTGAAAAAATATATTACATACAGTGTTGACTTTGTGTACAGGGACTATACCTGAAATATTTGCATAATTGTATAGCGTTTTTTTCTTGTGTTTTTGTTCTTTGTTCTTTTCAAACAAAAAGGTGTGTTTAAAGAAGGAATCTCATTTTTTTTCCTCTATGTGTATACTGCACTTGTACTCAAAAATTTGTTTATAAATGTGTTTAAAGTGAAATCTGTATTTAGTAAATATTGAAAACATAAGCAGTGCCAGATAACAAATATATCCGATTTGTTTAGTAAATATCCTGAATATCCCTAAGAAATTTTTTGCTCTTTGTATATGATATTTGTATTCAAAAATGTGTCTATAATTATATTTTAAGTAAAATGTATATCGGATAAATAGAGTAAGGGTAGATAGGGTTAGATAACAAATAAATTAAATTTGTTAGGAAATTTTTCAAAAAAAAATAGTGAACAACAAACATGGCAAAGATTACCGCACTGAAATATTGTAGGAGAATAGACCTGGTAAACATAGCGGAAACATTCCCTGGTAGCACGCACTGAACCTATATTGCCTGGCCTTTCATCGATTCCTCCAAATGTGCTCGCAAAATAACACGGGTATGTCATTGCGAGCAATATCTAAGAACCGGTTTTCGATTAGTGTTCAGATTTCTCCATAAAAATCTTTTGATCGCATATTCACATAATAATATAATGGCCCAATATCAAATAACGGTGAAATTTTGGGATAATCACAGCGTTTTCTCCAAGCGCAAATCTGGTTGGTTGAAATGGGAAGCAGCCGAAAACCCCGGATGAAGCTGTTGACGGTCGGCTCGGCGGGAAGTAGAAACTAGAAAGCGCCGCCATTATTTCTAATTTCTACTGCTCTCGCGTGTTTTTCCAAGTTTGTTTTCGGGAATGTAGTCAGGTAAGTACCTATTTCATTCTTTCTAATTTTGCTACTTTGTTTAATGTATTCACTACATGTATTCGCTACTTTGTTTAATGTATTAATGTTAAAACAACCTAAAATTATTCTTGAAAGTGCAAGTTGTATGCATTGTTTTGTTTATTGTTTATGTTTGACGCTAGCAGGAAATTTGCCGAATACCAAAGCTTCGATCAAAGTGTATGCCGAGTATTCGGCTTTCGACTACCGAATATTTAAAATGAACACTAAAATTATTTGTCATGTACCATAATACAGTATTTTTTGAAAAAGCACTGCAACACATACGAGTTAGAAACTTTAAAAAAAAATTGTAAGTGCAGTGCTTATACTGGAATGGTGGATAATAATGCTTTTTTTTTCTCCTGCCAAGGCCGGTAGTAGAAACAGTGCAGCGCCTAAACGGATGCTGCAGCAGATTAAAAATAAAATTTGTGCTCAAAAATGTTAAATGTTTATTTCTTTTAAATAAAGTTTATTTGGTTGGAAATTTTTGCAAATGTTTATGAACTTGTTTAATGTTTTCCTGTGATTTGCGATTTTTTACATTCAAAAGGGGAATTCGGTTTTAATATCTTGGTAAATATTATCCTTTTTTTAAATAATGTTTTGAACAAATCCTTGGTTGAGCAAAATGACTAGCATTTTTCAAGAAAGAGTCACAATATTAAGGAATGGTTTGCCCCCAAAACAGCAGATAAACTGGTAAAAATGAGTTCATATTTTCCAATCGTGGATTAATATATATATATTTTTATTATTCATTTATTCATTATTAAGTTATTTTATAGATTAATAAAATAACAGTTTTGTTGAGCAGTCATAAATTGATATCGTTGTAAAATTTAGTGATTAAAATAGTTCACATTTTAATAAATACAATAATTAATATATATATATACATTTTTCATTAGTTTTTCTTTTATTTATTAGTTGTCTGTTTTAAGCATATCATTCAGTACAACATTTCTTGCCTGGGTTTTAATAATGTTTGTAAATTAATATTTATCTTTTAATGGCACTCCACTCGCATATAACTTTTCATTTTTGCTGATAGCGGAAATATAGATCTTAGGAAGGGCGCAGCATTTTTTTTACGGAAAACTTTTAAGAAATTATTAGAGTTTGCAGACAGTTTTATATTATATTTAAGTCTGCCTACCAGTAGTATTTATACTATTTTATTTTCTGAAATGGGGTAGATTACAACTAGATAATGCTTAAAAATTAAAAACTATTCTTTTTTTTTACACTGCCTATGTTAAATTTTGATTACAAATGTTATACATTTGTAAATGATCATTTAATCACTGAAACATATTAAAATAACATCAAATGAACATTGGTCATCGTGTAATTTACAACTAGCAATGCATTACTTATTGTTTTTTTTAATAATTAATTTAAATTATGTTATTAAACTAATTACTTGGAATATTCGGCCAAAACCAAAAGTTTGGTTTATTTGTCGAATATCGAATCAACTATCTGCTATTCAATCAATCCCTAATGTATGTACTGCAGTTTATGAAAGGTAATAGTTTCAAGTATTTGACTGCAGGGGCTTGTGAATAGAAAATTGAACCTGGGGAAAAGTCTCAATTTGGCACATCAGTCCTGAATTTTTCTTGTCAGAGGCTAAAAATAATGTTGTGGTAGTATAAATTTCTGTGCCCTGAGTGATCACTCCCTTTCGCACAGCGCTGGTTGACTGCCAGTTTTGATCTAAATCGAAAGAAAATTATTCTATTTTTTTAGGTGCAATATATTTGTTTTTAATTTATATTAAGTCTGAAAATAATTATAATCAGTTGTGAATATTTGACTATTTTGATATTAAAGAACCCTTCCAAAAAATTATTATAGAATGATAAAAATTGTGTTTTTTTTATGTAATTTTTTTGGATTTAAATAAATACTCTCACCCTTTTTAGGTGCGTTCGTAATTATGTAAATACGTAGCACCTATTGTTGTCGTTCAGTCCGTCCGTCTGTCTGTCTGTCTAGCCGCATATAACAACGCAAAAACTACCCAACCAAATCGTTTGAAATTTAAAATACACAATTATAACATAATTTTGTCAAGTCATTTCAAATTTTATGGAAATCGGATGGATAGATCAATTACAGGGACAATCAAAAGAATTCCGTTACATTACGGCAATAGGGAAAAAAGTTTCAAATGCATTTTAATCGTTTGAAATTTAAAATGTATAATTATTGCGTAATTTTATCGAGTCATTTCAAATGTTATGCCAATCGGATATATAGATCAATTACAGGGACAATCAAAAGGATTTTGTTACATTACGGTCAATGGGGAAAAAATTTCAAATGCATTTTAATCGTTTGAAATTTAAAACATACAGTGGAGCATCGTTTATACGACGTCGAAGGGACTACCGAAAAATGTCGTATAAACGATAACGACGTATAATCGATTTTCACTTCCAGAACTAGAATTAATTTTGTTTTCACTTAATTTTAATGTTTAACGTGATGATTTGCATTGATTTTTAAATTAAGAAAACCAAAATAAACAAATAATCTTAAAAACGGGGGGAGGGATTAGTAAGTAATTTAAATATGCGTACCTTTATTTATGTTTCACCGAAAGGTTCCTCATTTGCAGTACATCATTTCCTTTCCATTTAAAGTTAAAGATTAAAACCCCGCGTGGCCAACTAAAAGTCGCCAATACTGATAACAGTTAGAAGGATAGTCTATTTGCAACTTAAAACAGGTAGGGAAAACTGACCATCCGCGAAAAAAGAATGACCTCTCCCAGTGTAATTTGTTACACGTAAGTTGATTTTTCAGACTAATCGAACACCAGCCCACATTTTTATGATGTGGAGTGCATTTAAACATGCTCTTTGGTGTCATTCATAGCTTCTAACTTCTGCTCATTCGTAAAATATACAAGAAAAAAAAAAAACTAAACCTATACAAAATCGAAAAATCCACGTATAAACGGTTCTGGGCGAGGTATAAAAGATATATTTTTACATTAAAATGAATAGGAATGAATCGGGACCACATTAAAACGTCGTATAAGTGATCGTCGTATAAACGATGCTTTACTGTATAATTATTATGTAATTTTGTCGAGTCATTTCAAATGTTATGAAAATCGGATACATAGATCATTTACAGGGAGAATCAAAAGTATTCCGTTACAATTACGGTCAATGGGAAAAAAGTTTCAAATGCATTTTAATGATGTTACACTCATTCGAACATAATAGAATTGTCATGAATCTATGAAGTAAATACTAAAATATGCATTCTGTACAATCTGTGATGCAAAGAATTTTTATTATTAAATTACAGGGCCACACAAAAGTATTCCACTACATAATGCTATACGGGGAAACATTGTTTGGGGCGTGTTTTAATTATATTTAACTATTTCACATTTTATGAATAAGATATGCGTTGCTGAGGTGTAATAAAAATTACTTCCTGCATATTTACAGAAATACAAAGATTTCGACTACTATACTGTATCCGAAGTACGCTCTACTATATCACCAAGATCTGAATATTTTTAAAACTTCGTTATCGTACGAACGCACCTCATTTGCTACGCTTCACGTGCAATTTCCAACTTGTTTCTCCATGTTTTTCTTTTTAAAAATCCCAATTACTGTGATTTTAATTAAAAGATAAGGTCAAAAAATGCTTATTTAAAAAAAAAAAAAATCTGACTGTAAATGGCATTAGTGCATATTAGTTGCGAGAATAATTGACACAATTTTTTTTTTTTTTTTTTTTTTTTGCTTGTTTTAAAACCAAAACATTACCTAATATTTTATGCATGTTACTTGATATGTTCTTTCTGGTTGCTATACGGCTGTCTAAAAAAAAGGCTATCTGTTTTTATATACAAACATAAGTAATTAAAAAAACATATATATACATTTTATGTTAGCTGTGTTGAAGTAAGATTTTGGGTGAAATCTGTAGGGGTGTACTTGATAAAAGTTAGAGGTTTCAATTTGGAGATATATCTCCGAAAGTGGCTGTTGTTAAATGGTTAACAATACTGAAATTGTTTGCATAAGTAAAATGCATTGATATAAAATCTTTTTGTGTGTGTGTGTGTGTATGTAAATTTAGGGGTTATTATTTGAAAGTTTAATATATGTTAATTTTAACTTGAATATCGAAAAAAAATACACATAAGAAGTCTGCACAGACCAAAATTTTCAGGCCGGTCCTGCAGAAATTCTATCTTGGCTTAAATTTTTTACGATTTTGCTGTTTTGCACACCCCAAAAAGCCTAAGGGGAAAAAAAGTAGTAAGCTGGGGCAAAAATCACAAATTAACCTTCAGTTTCTGTTTTTGAATAATTATTTAACCATCTCAAAAGATATTTTTTCTTTTTTAAAAATTTTAAAATGAATATTTGTTTTTAGAATGCCTCCATATCTCTACCATTGAAATGAAATACTGTAATGCCAGAGTGCTTAATGAAGCTAACTGAAATTAACCATAGTATATAATTTATAGTTTTATATGTATATAAATAATGCATGATTGTGCATAAAAATTTAATCTACCTTTTCTCTTTATCTAGCTCTGTGAATGGCTTTTTACATCGGACAGTGTTCATTAGATCACCTATCTATGGCAGTTCAGAAAATGGAATTGGTATGGGAATGGTAAATGGAAATGTAGCAGTTTATATGCACTTTTTGAAGAAAAAGTGGCATTCGTCCTGTTTGATAAGTTGGCCAGAGCAAGTTACTTCATTGTAAAACCATGAGTCTGGCTAGTCATCAAAGAATCAATTGCAAATTTTTTCTGGAAATACAAAAACTCCTTCATGTATTATTATTATTTTTTTTTTGGAGCATTATTTATAAAAATAAACAGTGTAATTGATGCATTTATATATTTAAGCTTATCTTGATATAAATATATTTTAATGTATATGTTATGTTTTGTGTTATTTAAAAATAAATAAATTTTAAATTTATGTGAAATGAGTTAATTTAAGTTTGATTTTGAAATTATTAGCTGTATTTTATTCTTATGCTTGAATATTCAAAAATTACTTTATTTCTATTTTTAAAATGCCAGATAGTATATGTAGAATCCTATAACAGCACTTCAGGATTAGAAACAATAACATAAAATAGTTTACAACGTGATATTTTGTATAAGCATAGAGGTCTAAAGCTTAGAGAGAGAGAGGGGGG
Source organism: Maratus speculifer (assembly GCA_964019185.1). Taxonomy (NCBI): domain Eukaryota; kingdom Metazoa; phylum Arthropoda; class Arachnida; order Araneae; family Salticidae; genus Maratus; species Maratus speculifer. The sequence goes on from OZ025303.1 coordinate 26,484,708, forward strand.
GGGGAAAGTATTTTATCAGTCACGTGGTCTAATATCTAAACAGAAATGAAAAGGAGATTGATGTTGAGATGAATTTCAGAGAGATGTTGCTATTAAAGATGAAAATTATATTCAATCCTCATTAACATTTACAGAATTAACTTTATGTACTTTTAATATAAATTGTTCTGACAATGCCTGTCAAAATTAATATAAAGATTTTGTTACTAAAAGTATAAACTATTAATGATATCAGGAGAACCTTGTGATATATGTAAATGAGGTTTGACTGTATAACTCCTACAGCAGTAATTTTGTTTTAGTCATAAAAATAAATTATGGATTAAGCAAAATCAATCAAAATTTTAAATAACATGAGCATTAAAGCCTTTGCTTATTCCATTTTGTATGGATTTGTTAAATCTAGATGACAAAAATATCTTTTCCTACACTTCCAGTGAATAATTTTAGTGTTGAGTGTTCAACGTAATGACTTCACCATTAAATTAATGTAGTTTCCTTGAGTCATCCATCACAAATAAAAACTTTTTCACTAATGTAATTAAATAAACATTGTTAAAGCAGTGGAATTTTAACATTTCATGTAATTCAAATGTTTGCTGAGCAAAATTGACAAAAAATGATCTAACACAAATCTGTGCAATATTTTTTTGTTTCAGGGGGAAAAAAAAAGCATGAATTTAATAATGTTACAGCTGTTGAAATATACAAGTAAGATTAATTCTGGACGAGAATATTATGAAACTATGATAGTGATGAAAATTTGTTTTGTGATATGAATTTACAATGGGTATTAGTTTAAAGAAATTTTAGATCACTCACCTTCCCAAAGAATTGGCACAAAAATAAGTCTTACACTAATTTGAAATGAAGTTGGCAATTTATCTAATATGGAACAGTCTATCTATAATTCGCATACAAAAATTAGTTTTCAATGTGTAATATTACAGTAAACATTTAAGGAAGGAATATGAAAATTGTATTTACTCAGTCATATTTCAAATTATAATAAATAATTAAGAATTAATTATATAGTTTCAAGTAATTTATTTGTGCACTCATTTTATTGCTTTTAGTTTCCATAATTTCATACAGAAATGGAAGTTTTATTATGATTTATTTAAAAATTTAAGTATTTATTGTCTAGTTGCAAATTAAAAACCTTATTTTGTTCACATTATAAATGGACTGCTTTTTAATATTGCTGTAAAATTTGAAAAAAAAAATGGCCTTCCTTTCAGATTTGCACCACCTTCATTTTCATGCTTTTTTGGGAGAGAGGGGGGGAGGGGAGGCTGCACACCAAGGAGACATGCGTCTAAAACAGCAGAAAAATTGCAGTGTTCAAACTGGTTAATTCCAGGGAAATTGTCTCTTGACCAGCATTTTTTGTCACTTGTCGCCTCTGTCTACCGATCTTAAATAATATTAAAGAAACAAGTATTTCAGCAAAGGAGGGGGGAGGGGGGCGCTTGAAGTTTTTGCAATCAATACAATCTTGAAGTATCAGCATGACTTAAGTTTTCTTTATACATCTGGATAATACTAATAGCAAAGTAATTAATTATAGACATGAAATTTGTGAATATTAAATGAAATGGATTTGCAAAGCTAATTGCAATCTAATTAATAAATTTGTTGTAGAAGTATAATCTATTATTAAGATGTGTTTCTTCAAGAGTTTTATTTTTTTACTCATGATGAAATATTTAATAAAGTGATGAGCATGCATTACACATTTGCCACATACAGAAAAAAATAAAAAATGCTTTGAACCAGAAATTTTATTTAATTAAATAAAGTAGATTTCAAATTACTACCTCATGAAGGGAAAACACATTTAAATTTTTTAGATTAAAGTACTATATATAGAAAAAGTGGGTTGTTGACAAATATGGGTACACCTTTGGGACAGTTCATGTGATAAATGGTCTTTATTTTAAATGAGGAGGATGTGAGGTTCTTTGTGTACATCTCTTGTCAAAGATCTCTGTACAGACCAAAATTCTACATAGAAAATGTGAATCCCTCCCCCCCCCTCTTAAAAAATGTACTGAGGTAAATTATGAGTGTTTGTACAATAGTGTAAGTTACTTGATTAGTCATCTGTGCATTGGTAGAAAAAAGTGCTTATGCTTTAATTCATTTTTCATCTGTTTGTACCAAACACTTTATAATACTTCGTTATAACTACTTTTTTGTTCAATAATTAAAAGAAAGTTTAAAAATATGCATTGAAATATTTTTTTGAAATGTTACAAGTGGACATAATCCTTTATCTAGGTACACACACATACATATATCACTTTAAAGTCGAATTGAGCTAAGGACATTTTGTAATGAAAAATTTCAAAAAGGCAAAAACTTAAGCAAAACATGCAATAATTAACAATTAATAAAATTGTTTTAAAATTTTTCTATGAAACACAATCTACAATAAGAATAGTAATTGTTAATTGAATATTAAAATATTTAAAATAAATTTTATTTATTTTTTAGAAATGGGGAGGGAGCTTAGTTAAAAAGTTCCATATTTTCTTGCTTTATTTCTGAAAAAAAAAATACCATTCCTTCATTTAAACAATTCAATTAAATTCTATTTATCCTTTTTCTTGAGCCTTTTATTTTAAATCGATTAAATTTCCTTGATTTCAACAAACTGATGTACATAATAGTAATAATAATATGCAAAATCAAATGCATATATTTCAATGTATTTGATATATATAAACACATTAGGTAAATCACTTTGTCGAAAGCAAGAAAATTTAATCGATTTAAAATAAGATTTCAGGAAAAGAAAAAAAACGAATTTAATAGGATTTTTTTTAAATTCACATAAAAGAAGTATATTTTTTAGAAATAAACTAAGAAAATGAATAAAGTCCCTTTCTGAAAAAGAAATAATATTTGAAAATTTATGTTTAAATATTTTTTCTAACTATTGTAGTAAAGCTAATAGAAATAAAAAGTGACCGTATTTAAATTTTTAACTCGTAAAATTTTAATGTGTGTAATCAGAAAATAAATATTAGGAAATCGCTTTCATTTTTATACCAATCAACCAATTAGCCAATAATTTATCGCATTCCCATCAACATTTGCTCGGATACTCATCTAAAAAGCACTGTAAACACATCATCATGCAATCGTAGTCCTCGGGGTTTCATCAGAATAATTTCTAAAATTCATGGGATTTCGATCATCCACAGATCTAAGGCCAATGAGACATTTCTGAGCAATTGCCGATGAAATTCATCCCAATCGTATGAGAATACGATAATCGGCCTCTTATCGTGTCATCGGATTGCGATAAGCGGCCATTCAAGGGCCAGACGCATTTTGCTACTAGGGTTAGGTGTCGCCATAGAAGAAAGTGATATAATTAAGATAATTATTGAGAAAATAGAAAAATCGGATGGTTACGACCAAGAACAAGCCCTAACACAGGTTTCTTATATTGCGCAAGACAGGGAGGAACAAAAGCAGAGAGATGAATTACAAAGAGACAGAGATTTTCAACTCGAACAACTCCGTTTAATGCAAAACTCGTATAGGCAAAGTTCAACCTCCAGCATTAGGTCGGAAAGAAATCCCAAAACTTCTCTAAAAGGAATCATGCAAAAGTTTGACCCAGAAAGGTCCGATATAACTCTATTTTTGAATTTATTTGAAAGACAGGCTGAAAGGGCAGAGATAGAAACAGAAGATCTAGTCACGCATTTATTAGCATTATTGCCTATTGAAATTGCCGAGCTAATTTTAAGGGAACCCAAGGACAAAATAGACAGTTTTTCTCACGTGAAAAAAGTCCTTCTGGATAGGTTTCGATTAAATGCGGAGGCTTATCGCGCAAAGCTAATGAGGCACCAGAAGAATCCGAACAGCCCCTGGAAATACCTGATTTTTGAGCTAAACAACTTTCAGGAAGGATGGCTAAATGGATTAGGAGTAAATAGCTTTGAGGATCTGAAAAGCTTGCTAATTACAGAACAAATTAAACGAAGGGTACCACCAGAGATAAAAGAACATTTCATAGATTCATGGGTGGAGTACACGAAAGCGGATGCGTTAGTTAAAGATCTGGATGGGTACGAAGCAATAAAAAGCGTACAAAAACGGTCATGGAAAGATAGGTATTTGGCGGAAACAAAGTTCGAATGGTCGAGATATGAGGAAAAAGAACCGGAAAAAATCAGGAAATAAAACCAAATTGGCGAGAAAAAAATGATAAGGAGGACAGACAGAAAACTTTCGAAAAACGACAAAAAACACTTGTTTCGTTTGCGGAGATTCGAGCCACTGGAAGCGAAATTACCCAGAAAATAAGAGAAATATAACAAACATTGCGAATATTTATCACATTCAGGAGGGGACAAATCTCAAAGAGAATTTTAAACCTTATCTAGGTCATGCGTACATAAATGGAAAAAAAATGCACTACGCTAAGAGACACGGGAAGTCGGTACGATGTGGTTCCCGAAAGATTAATTAAACCAAATCAATTAGATGGTAGAGTAATTTGCGTAAAACAACCGCTTATAAACGGCGTAAGGAGGTTACCTACGGCGGACATTACATTAAATATTGAAGGGTTAGGAAGCTTAAAGACGAAAGCGATAGTGGCTGATAAAAACACAGACTTGTCCTATTATATTTTGGGTAACGAGACTCAAAAAGAAATTGATAAAATTAAAGATAAGAAAATTCAGAGGTTAAACGCCAATACCTCCCAGAACAAACCCAAAACAAAACCGGAACTAAAACTCTCTTTTGCTGGTAAAAGCGAAGAAAAAGAGAATAGCTCCCAGTCAAATATGACAAAAAAGATTTCAGATGTGAATTCGAAGGGAAGGGGTGTCAAAATGACGCAGGAAAACAAATACGTGAAGTTCTGGTTAGGAAAATCTTGGTTACGGAAAGAAATAAAAGAGAAAAAGGCAGACCCGCCCATACAATGGTTTAAAGAGCGTTTTAAAAGTCATAAGTCGGGTTACTCAAACGGTAAAGTCAGGCAAAAGCCGCAAAATAAACAGAAGGACTTGTAGGAATCGGAAAACACCGAACACAAAGCGAGTAGATCTTGGAAATTTGGAAAGATGCCCGCAAAAACAGATCAGTCTAAAAGCGACAGAAAAATGGGGTTCAACAGAAACGTTAACAAAACGGATGCATCGACTTGGGACAAAGGGTTAGGTTTGAATGAGGATAAGTCATACGACCAAGAGGCGAATAATACGATGCGGAAAAGAGTTAATGCCACAAGTACCGTGACAAATTACTCGAAAAAAGTAGCGGGGAGAACCGAAAGTTCCCATAACTACAGTAAAAATAATTTCAAATCCCCTGAAGAAAGTAAAGAAAAACAGCATGGCAGAGTGAAACACAAATGCGATAATCCAGGTATAAATACACCTTTCAAAGTTAAATTGTTGTAAAATTTGAGAAAGCTAAGCTCTAGAATAAGCTAGGTGTAATATATTAATTCCTATTTTGTTTTTTGTTTAAATGTTAAAGTGCTAGATTTAGTATGTGGTTTATTTTTATAAAGTGTAAATTCTTAATGGGCCTAGAATGGTAGGTACAAAAGGCTATGATAATAATAAAAAAGGTTTAAAAATAAAAGGTGGTTGAGGTAGGATGCGAAGATAGACATTAACTGTGCAGCCTTACCAGAATGCTATTACTCATAAACCTGGAAAAGATATCAAACAGGTAAATGTTAGGTGTAGGGCGAAATAACGCCTTGAAAAAAAGTCTCAAAATGTATATATTTTTTTATATTCTTAGTAACATGTTTTGTTAGAGGGTAGCGAACTAAATAGATATCTTATACCAGGAAAAATGTGTACAGATATTGTTGTAAAATAATAAGTGAAAGAAAATGAGAGGAATAGTAAGTAATGGTTTCCTTTTAGATATTTTTTTGTGTGTGAGCCATTCATTAGATTTTGAGCGACCTTATTGTCATGAATATTTCGTCTTGCAGCCAAAATATTCACTTGAGGAGGGGGAAGTAGTTGTAACACTTCTCGCCTCACACAGAGAGAACTGAAAGCAACACCGAAGGTGGCACTGTCATTACTAAGTGGCAATCGAAAAATATAGCAATTAGCGCATCCCTTTGATATAACGGCGTGTCAAATGTGATGATAGTTCGACCACTCAAGCGAAGCCTTAACGTGCCGACATAGGCGAGCCGCCCGAAAATGTCCCACGAAGGATGAGAGGGGAGTGCAGTGCGCAAAAGAGCGGGAAAATGACAGGTGCCCTCGGAAGAGAAAAAAAGGGAGAGAGAAGAGAAAGATAGAGACTTTTGCCTTGGAGAAAAAGAGCGTTGAGCACCGGACTGAGTGGTGCTCTGGAAATGCGGAACTCTGAAAATGCTGCGTAGAACGCACAGGCTATATGAACTAGGTTAAGCTGGCTGCCACCTCAAGACTGATTCATTCCCAAAATGGACTAATAAACTTTATGTTGTGACTAACATACCATGATCAAATATCTGTTTACAGATGTAATTGATATGTAAATAAATTACAATTTGATATTACTAAAGCAAAGTAGTTCATGATCACAAGCCTCGGAAGTAGCCTCACCGCTTTTCGCTACCAAAATCTACTAGAGGCCTCACACACTTTTCAAACATAAATATGAAATAATCCCCTGCAGATGTATCATGCTTCATTCTTTGTGCTATTTATTTTTTAGAATCATGCGGTACTTTATATTTCTGATAACATTGTTTTGAGAAAAGCTGTCATAGCATTAAGGAAAACAATACTGATTTAATTTTTAACTGCAATTTTTAATAAAAAATTCTTTAACAATATATGAGTGTATTATGTCAGAAGCTATTTCACAATTCGTTATAATGATACCGTATTTATTGTCCTCTGCTTCGTAGATGCATAGAAAAAAGGATGTCGACCACAGGAATAATAAATATATGATGATAAGAGAATCGTTGCAAATTGTAATTGTTAAATAAAACAACTACACTATAATTTCTGTCTATAATTCTGTAATGAGTTTACAAATATATCAGACGTACTTATTAGATTAGCGATGCAAAACGAAAACTGCATAGAAATAAAAATTATCTTCTTTTTTCACATGCAGTTTATAATTATAGGGGTGAGAGAGCTCCGACCCAAATAACTGATTACTACCACTAAATTTGTATTTGTGACATTTTTAATGACGAAATTTATGGGAAGTTATAAAGCAAAGAATCTTTTTTAAAATTTATTGGTAGTAATCAGTCATTTCGGACGGAGCACTCTCATACCTGTAATTAATCAAAGATGTGTCAAGCCCATTGGTTAATGACCCTGTTGTTGAAATTATAACAATCCGAGTCAGCATCTTTATATGCCATATCATCTTTACTGCCATCTGTAATGCTTACTATTTCGTTGAGTACAATTTTGTATTGACAGTGCAATATTATTGTGCGTGAAATACACCATAATTACTTATTTTTTCCAAGTCAAAAGTACGGGTGAGGATTGTACAAGACTAATTATGATAACTGTTTAGTTTATGTAACAATATCAAACTAATATATGAGCATTTAAGATATTTAGTGCATAGTACAATTATAAGAGAAACATACATTTTAGTTTTTTAAGTACTAAATAAAGAATGTTAGGTACATAAAAATAAATTGAGCAAAAAATATACTTGACCAAATCTAACAGAAAAAATTTCTTTATTAGGTGTACAAATCTAAACACTGAAGGTCATAGCATTCTGTTCCAGGAATATTGATATTTAAGTCTGCAGACATGTAATTTTCTCAAATTACTTTTCGAACGAGTTTTCTAAAAATCTGACCACAACTGCATTCACAATGAGAGTCATTCAGTGTTATCGCCCTTTTTTTTACATTTTGTACAGCATCTTAACAATATCAGAGCTAAAATAGAAAGTTACATAAAACTCTTGTTAAAACTTGTAACAGTCAAAATATCTTAGAAATTTCAAGCTTTCTAAACTGTATTTAATAAATACTGCATAAAACATAAAAAAATAATATATGACACCAATTTGATGTAGAAATAATATTTGTTACAAATAAAAATGGATTCGTCTATACAGATAACTGATGCAAAGTTTTTAAACTAATATTTAACATTGAAGTATACATAAAAATGAAACATTTAGACTCGTATATATATTCAGGATTCTCACTGTCGCTCACCATTGCGCCAAATTGCGACTAAATTTTTCATTTGGCGAGTAAACAAGCAATTAGATCGCCAAATTGCTAGTGCTCAATTTTTGCTTTTTCTCGCTTTTATTTTTCGTTTTTCATACATATGCATGTATAATTTTTTAATGTATATTTGTAGAGGATAGTTGAAATTAGATTAATAACAATCGTTGGCGCAATTATAAAAACTTAGGTTATTTTAGAACATATTGAAAAAAAGGAGGTACATTACAGGATTAAATATATATATATGTAGAGCAACATGTTGAATTTACTTTGCTAATACTTTTTTCATTTGGCGAATGTTTTTTTATTTTTAATTAGCCAAATTACTAACGTTTGTCAAATGTCAGTGAGAACACTGTATATATTTAAATACATATATATAATTATCAATTCTTACAATCTAGTCATAATGACACTTTTCTTTTTATATTACAAATAAAATTTAAAAGTTAATGTTTTTCAAATAAGAAAATAGCTTCGATTTCTCAGACAACCATGTTTCTCAAAAAAAAAAAAAAAAAAAAAATTCATTTAAATACATTTCTTTGAATAGTCTTTTGGAGCACATTCTTGGGAGTAAATATATGAAAAAGAAATGCACCCTTCAAGTATGATTATAAAGATGCATATTGAAGTGTGTCAACAGGTGACTTAGACAGCATACATAAAAAATTATTATTTTTTCTTTTCTTTTCTTTCTTTTTTTTTTTTTTTTTGAATGAGTTGAAACTAATTATGAAAGTTTTTTAGGTTATCTATAAAACACTTTTTTATAAGTAATCTTGTGCTTATTTATCAGATATATGGCGGAAAAACTTCTGCATTTGCTAAAGAAAGACTTTTTAATTAGCGTACATATAAAGTTAAAAAATGGTTCTAAAAATAGTTTACAGCAAGTCTCAAGGATAAATAAATTTAATTGGCATGAAATGAATGAAAATGCTTATTCAAGATACAGTAGACTCCCTCAAATCCACACGGCATGGGACCAGAGGTTGTGTGGATTTTAGAATTTTGCGGATTTCAGGTCATTGCTTTGTTTATATTTTTTAAAAAGTAATTTCAGTATAATTAATAATGAGATCATAAGTATAATGAATGCTTACAGTATACTAAAATATTAAAATATGTAATAAACTAAAATAATAAAAAATTAGATAATGTTTAAAATGATTAAAATAATAAAAGCAAAAGTCAAGTTAATAATCAATAATATATGATTAAATATTTATTATAAAGACGAAATGTGTTTTTCCTAAATTATTCAATGAAACTTGCCTCATAAAAGTACATTAGTAATTCACATCAGGATCATAAAATAACGAAGCTTTATTTCAGGTTTAGCCAGACATAATAACTAAAAAAGCTTGATTAAAACATAAATATATATGCTAAGATTGTGATTACCAATGATATCAGCAATGTCTTGATATTTTTTGAAATAAATTATTCTTTCTTCATGTAAAAGCATAAATTCAATAACATTGACAAAAATTACAAATTAAAAAAATATATGTAATTGAGATAAACAAAACCCCCCTCAAATTTTGCACCTACATCTGAACTAAATGTATCGTGGTTTACATCTGTAAATTATGTGCGGATTGGAGGTAGTCTACTGTACATCTAGTAGAAAATGATTGATTTCATATCTCACATTTAAAATGCTTCTTCCTAGTATGTACAAGAAGGTGTCTTTTTAAACTAAATGTAGTAGAAAATCCTTTACTGCATATTTCACAAACCAGAGGCTTCTCGCCAGTATGTATGAGGAGGTGTTTATTTAAATTACGTTTATTAGAAAATCTTTTGTTGCATACATCACAAACAAATGGCTTCTCCCCAGTATGAACACGAGTATGAGCTGTTAAGCTTGCCTTTTGAGAAAATCTTTGATTGCATGCTTCACAACGGAATGGCTTCTCTCCCATATGAGTAAGCACATGAACATCTAAATAATTTTTACGAGAAAATGCTTTATTACACACATCACAACTGAATGGCTTTTCTCCACTGTGGATAAGGAGATGCTCTTTTAAACTATGCTTTTGAGAAAACCCTTTATTGCACACTTCACAACTGAATGGCTTTTCTCCACTGTGGATAAGGAGATGCTCTTTTAAACTATGCTTTTGAGAAAACCCTTTATAACACACTTCACAACTGAATGGTTTTTCTCCACTGTGGATAAGGAGATGCTTTTTTAAACTATGCTTTTGAGAAAACCCTTTATTGCATACTTCACAAACAAAAGATTTCTCCTTTGTATGGCTATTTATATGTTTCTTTAAATCTGATGAATTAGAAAACCCTTTGTTGCATGTTGCACAAATGAAAGGTTTCTCTCTGATATGAATACGGTAATGAATATCGAAATTAGATTTATCAGAAAATCCTTTTTTACAGACATCGCATGTAAAAGGTTTCTCACCAGTATGAATACGATGGTGCCGAACAAAATGGGATTTGCAAGAAAAACACTTTTTGCATATATCACAGATGAAACATTTAGTTTCCTTATCAGTAAGTTGAACATTCATGTTTTGAAATTTCTTAAATGCAATTTTAATAACTTTTAAAATTTAAGTTAATTTTCTATTGCTGACTTATTTGTTTGAAGATTATTTTGATGAATATGAAAAAAAGAGGAAAACATACAGAATTATACATATACAATAAAAGGCTTCAAACAGTTAGAACTTTCTTTTCTTACCACAGAGGTAAGACCACAAATTATTCCAGTATATAAAATATATTTGTCTTTCTGTAGGTAGTTTCATTAAAATCATTTTCCAGTACAAGCAAGCGAATCTTGATTTAAATTAGAAAATCTTTTACCGTAAAATACCGTTAATCCGCCCCCCAAACGAAACGAAAAATCGTACAATAGTTAGAGGGGGCGTTTACACGGGATTTTTTCGTGATAGTTCAACAAAATTTACAGGAATGAATCATCATGAAAGGAATGATTCGTTGAATGAATCATGAATTTTGATACTTGAAAAAATTTAGGTTTTTTTTATTTAAAAACATAAATTCTGTCGAAAACACGCAGAATAAAGGAGAAATTAGTAAAAAAAGCCAAAACAAGCATAAAATCAATTAAAAAATCTTGAAAAAAACGCACATTTCATCAAAGATTCATGATATGATTCATTCATTTCAAAATGATTCATCCCACTCTCAATTGCCTTTGAGAATCGGAAGGGAGGGCGCTTTCTCGGGATTTTTTGAAAATTTCAAATTCTTTATAAAGTGGGGAGGGGGCGTTTGATCGGGAAGGGCGGATTAACGGGGTTTTACGGTATTCCAAATTTCACAGATGAAAGATTTTGTTTCATGTCAGTGAGTTAAAACTTTTGTTTAGAGAGATTTTTCAATAAACATTTTTTTTAAATTTATTTTGTTATCATAAAACTAATGATTTCCAAGTTTATTAAGTAGTTTATTCTTATGCCTTTAGTAAAGGAGCAAAAATTTAATTATTACTTAAATATTAGAAGTCTTTCTTCTTTCTTACTTTAAATTTTTTTTCTTTCTTTTCACAGAGGTGGAAAAGCTGGGATGATCAAAAGCATAATGCAAATATTCATATGTCATTGAAATAATCATGTATGTCAAGTGTTATAGTGGAAAAAATAAATTTCTTTTTCAGAAAATGCTGGGTATAAGATAAAACATTTCAAAAGCTTCTTTATTTGAACCTATTAAGAAAATAAAATATTTTTAAGTAATATTAATAAATTCATATAAAACTATTTAAGTAAGAAAAACATACATGAAAATAGATGTTAAACGATATTTAAGATGCATATATATATATATATATATATATATATATATATATATATATATATATATATATATATATAGACAGAGAGAGAGGGGGGATATTTAAGACGTAGAATATTCATATTCTATATATGTATTATCTATAGGATACTTAAGGATATTTAAGATGTATAAGTATATATGTACAGGGGAGAGAAGGGTAAATGTGAACAATTTTTTAAATTGTTATGAGCTATTGAAAAAAAACTTATTCATATGAATATTTACACTTCGTTTGTTCTCTTGTTACAACTTTTCAATGCATTTATCAAAAATTTCTAACTTATATCATCATTCTAAAAATTGTCAAAATTTGTGGCTCAGTGGAGGAATACTTTTTGAACATACTTGGGGCACATTTGAACATGTGCATAAATATAACAAAAATTATTTTTTGTGAATAAAAACTGAGATTAAAAACTAATTAGATGTCCTATTTCTGGTTGTGAGAATAAATATAAAAATGTTTCAACGCAGATACAAGAAATTATTGATATAATTATACAATAATATACCTACTACTTATGTCAAGCATAGGAAAACTGTTACTTTTCTATAACTTATTCAATAATTCTGTTATTGTGTTTTTACTTTTTTTAAATGTTATGCAATGTGTTTCACAAAATTGTGCACCATGATTTTAAACTTGGTAAAATTGTGACATAAAAAAATAGGTGATTACCACAGTACGACTTGTCTGTTTTTTGGTTAACTAAATTTTACTTTTATAAAATAAAATATCTTCCAAATACTTTAATATGAGCCAAGAAAACCTAAATACGATTAAAACTGTAAATCATTAAATAATAACAAATAAATAAATTGGTTCTTACAGAAAGCCACCACTTTTAATTGTTATCTAACTTACATTAAATTAAAACTAAGAAGAAATCCTAAAAACACTGAATTTATAGTTAAATGTTTGACAAATATAATTAAATTTTAAACAAACAAACAAAAAAAAATGAATTCACAGACTTAAAAATTCACTTGTGAACTGTTCACATCTTCTTCCATCATCCTCCTCTATTCTCAAGTACACTTTCTACCAACTTTAATAAACTTATAAAACAAAAAAATGTTTTTACTTGAAATAAGGAAGCAAAACTTTTCAGAGGGATATTATATTAATGCCACTATAGAATGTAATGCCGATATTCTACTTTGAAAAATGTCTTGAATGATTTATTATTTCTATAACTTTAGAAGACTTTTTTATTTAACACCTTCTAAATAAAAAAAATTATGACAACCAGAAATCAAAATGACTGACTGTTCTGAAAATTAAGCGCCAAAAGATTGTATCTGTACTGCTATCTATTGGTAATTTTCAGTGTAAGTGGAAAGTGGATGGCAGTATGGCTGCTCATCTATCGAATTTAAAGAATCTTTGGAGTGAATTAAATTTTTGTCTTCAAAGAAAGCAAGAAGTTCAATTACCTCAAATGCTACTAATTTGCAAGATCCTAGACACATTGCCTCAAGAGTACCGTTCTTTCAAGTCGAGTTGGCTACTTCTGAATGAAGATAAAAGAACAATTGACGAGTTAACAACTCAATTATGTTCTCTAGAAAGAGAAAATAAAGAAGAGAAGTCAAAAAGTGACATCCAAAATCATGAAGCATTAGAAGTAAAAACCAGTAGGATAAAAACACCTTTAAAAACCAAAAAGCAAGCTGGAAAATGCAATTACTGTCATCAAAGTGGTCACTGGGTAAAATATTGTAGAAAGTGGATAGCTGATGGAAAGCCAGCAAAGCCCAATCAGAATAATAAGTACTTAAGTCTACTTAAGTACTTAGTTCTACGGCAAATATGTCATTAATAGCTCTAGACAAACATGCATTTTCGTCTGAAGAAAACTGTTATGATTGGTTTGTTGATAATGGTGCATCAAAACATATTACAAATTATGGTAACTATTTTACAGAATTTGAAAATTTTGAAACCCCACATGATATTACCACTGCAAATGGGCAAGTACTACCAGCTGTAAGTAAGAGAACTTAAAAAGTAATGATGAAAATAAAAGGAAAGAGACAATTTACAATTATGGAACTTAAAGAAGTTTGGTTTGTACCAGGTATTAGTAAGAATCTGTTTTCAGTACTGGCTGCACAAGATAGAAACAAAAACAGCAGATTCGAATCAACTGTCAAAAAGTGTTGGTTAAAAATCAACAATAATGTTGTAATGTACGGTACAAGAAACGTAAGTGGTGGTTTATACAAAGTTCATATGAAAGTACTTATTCCGAGTAATCCAGTGGAAGTAAACATAGCTACAACAAGTGATTCTCTTCTACAGTTATATCACTAGCACTGGGGACATCAGGAAAAGCGTCATGTGAAGAATGTTCTAGAACAGCAAATGAACATCAAAGTTGGATTAGATAATCAGCTTTTTCAAGCTTGTATATATGGGAAAGCACATCGCTTAAAATTTGGCACTAGACAGAAGACACAAAACCTGGAGAGCTTATCTCAACAGATGTATGTGGACCCTTTCATGAAACCTTTAGAAAATATCGTTACTTTGTTAACTTTAAAGATCATTTTACAAAATTTAGATATGTATTTTTTCTTCGTCAGAAGTCAGAAATTGCGCAAGCTACTGAAAATATGATAGCACATGCTAAAAATTTAGGACACAACATCAAAGAAATCTTAAGTGATAACGGAGGAGAATTTGATAATGAAAATGTTACAAGCATCCTGAAGAAAAATGGAATTAATCAAAGATTAACTGCTCCCTATACCCCTCAATAGAATGGCGGAAGTGAGCGTGAAAATAGAACCCTTGTTGAAATGGCAAGAACTTTGAAAAATTCTAATTCTGAAATCAATTTTCCTTCATCATTATGGGCAGAACTGATTAATTCGTCTGTATATATTTTAAACAGAACATGTAAAAGTTCTCTACCAAATGTAAGCCCTTATGAATTGTGGATAGGGAAGAAACCTCGAGTAAGACACATGCGCCTAATCGGATCACCCTGTTATGCTCACGTACCAGATCAGAAACGTCGAAAAATGGACAGAAAAGCAATAAAAGGTTATTTGTTGGGATATGACGGCGATGAAAGATATCGCATCTGGATAAAAGAAAACAATACAGTTATTTGTTCCCGAGATGTAATCTTTCAAGAGAAAACGTTAACAAATTGTGAAGATTGAGTACAAATACCTTTAACTGAATCTAATAGGCAGCTACCTGAAGATAAAAATGAGGGAAAGAATGATCAAAAAGACTTAGAAGATCACGTTATTTCAGAAAATGAAAAAGAGGATGAAAAGAAATCACATACTATGGAATTAAGAGATCGAAGAGAATTAAAACAGCCTAAACATTTTGAAGATTACGTGATGGCATCTGTAATTTTTATGTCTGAAGGAGATGAGCCAAGTTCGTATGAAGAAGCAATTAATTGTAAAGAACGTAGTTTCTGGATATAGGCCATGGATTCTGAAATCAGTTCTTTAAAGCAAAACAACACATGGTCACTAACACCACTTCCAGATAAAGCAAAGGCTCTTCCCTGCAAATAGGTCTTTCGGATTAGGAAAAATCCAGATGGTACCTTTGATAAATATAAGGCAAGACTTGTGATTATAGGCTTCAATCAGAGAAAAGGTATTGATTATAATCAAACCTTCAGTCCAGTCACAAAATTAGGAACTGTACATTCACTAATAAGTATTGCAGCAAGCGAAAAGATGAATCTTATGCAATTTGATGTTTCAACCGCATTTTTGTATGGCGATTTAGATGAAACAATTTACATGCAGTAACCTGAAGGCTATAATGATGGCACCAACAATGTATGTAAACTCAAGGAAAGTTTGTACGGATTGAAACAAGCTCCTTGATGCTGGCATAAATGTTTTGGAAAATTTATATTAGATCTTGGATTTAAGACCAGTGAAGCAGATCAATGTTTATTCATTCGAGAGGAAGAAGGAAGAAAACTTCTCGTGGCTCTTTATGTAGATGATGGATTAGTTGCTGCTACTCATGAAGAAGACTCAAGAAACTTCATAGATCAATTAAAAACGAAATTCAAAATCACCAGTAAACCTGCATCATATTTTTTAGGAGTAGAAATACAACGTCTTAATGATGGAAGTATTAAGATTGGACAAGAAGCATATGCAACCAAAATACTTCAACGATTTGGAATGAGTGACTGCAAACCAGTTCATACACCCGTTTTAAAAGAGAAAGGAGTTTATGAAGATGTTTCAGAAAACATTAATGAAACACGATTTCCTTATCGTGAAGCTGTAGGAGCATTAATGTACCTTATGATGGGGACAAGACCTGATGTAGCATACTCTATTAGCATTTTATCGCGAAAATTAGAAAATCCTTCTAAGGAAGATATTATTAAGGTAAAGCGCGTTTTTAGATATATTGCAAATTCCAAGCAAAAATGCATTTTTTTATAAAACAGGCTATAAACCTGGAATTATAGAATGCTACAGCGATGCCGATTTTGGAGGTTGCACTCAGACAGGCAGATCTACAACTGGAGTCATAGTTAAGTATGCAGGTGGAGCAATATCTTGGCTAAGTCAACGTCAAGCCATGGTGACAACATCAACAACTGAGGCTGAGATAGTTGCAGCAAATGAAGCAGCTAAAGAATTAATTTGGCTAAAAAGACTCATAGGTGGAATTTCATTCTTGAAAGAAATACCAACAATTTATGTTGATAATAGTGCAGCAATAAAATTAGCTCAGAATCCTGAGTTTCATCGTAGAACAAAGCATATAAGTCTAAAGCATTTCTTTATTCGTGAAAAAGTTTTGGAAGAAGAAATTAGTGTGGAGCAGATTTCGACAGAAATGCAAATTGCAGATATAATGACAAAGCCTCTGCACAAACCAAGACTTATAATGTTATGTGAAAAGATGGGACTCATGTAGACTCTGAACTTTAACTTAGATTTATCAGTGCATTTTTTTTTCTTTTAACAAGGGAAAGTATTGCAGTTTGTTAAAGAAAAAAAAATAGTTTTACATTATTGTGTTTTGGCAACATCTTTTCCGTTAAGGTTTTTTTATTATTGAACTCTGTGTTCCATTATCCTTTTTTAAAAAACGGCTTTATTATGTGTCTAGCTAAATTTCTCAAAGCAATATTAAACGAAGTTTTTCTTCACTACTTATTAATGATTCTGTTATAATATTTATCTAAATATACTAATTGATTTAAAATTACTTTATAGCTACATTTACAGGTCAACCAATTCCTGTTTCAGGAACAATTACAGTTGAAGTAAAATTTAATGGAAAACATGAACATTTGCCTTTACTAGTTGTAGATAATAAAGGTCCAAACTTGTGTGGTAGAAACTGGATCATGTCCTTAAAAATTTTAGAATTTCGTACCCATTTAGTTAAAAATTATGATGTAGAGTTAAGCAAGCTTTTGAATGAGTACCAGCATATTTTTGAGAACACACTTGGGCATTTAAAAGGAGTCAAAGTCTGTTTAATTAAAAAGCCAGAAGTACAACCAAAATTTTATAAAGCTCGTACTTTACCTTTTGCAATGCGAGAAAAAGTCAGCGAAGAATTGAATCGATTACAGAAGATTGGTGTTTTACAACCAATTCGTTTTTCAAAGTGGGCTACACCCATCGTTCCTGTACTCAAAGGGGACAGATCATCTGTAAGAATTTGTGGTGATTTTAAATTAACGGCAAATACTGCTATTGATACAGACCAATACTCCTTACCTAAAGCTGAAGATATTTTTGCTACACTAGCAGGAGGCCAGAAATTTACTAAGCTGGATCTTAGAGATGCTTATAATCAACTTGAACTTGATGAAGACTCCAGAGACCTTACAGTTATAAATACACATAAAGGACTTTTTCAGTACATTCGCTTACCTTTTGAAATTTCCTCAGCACCAGCCATTTTTCAACGCGAAATGGAAGTATTATTACAAGGTATACCAGATGTTGCTGTTTCACTGGATGACTGCATCATTACTGGCACCAATGACGTTGAACACATGTCAAGACTACGAGAAGTGCTTAAAAGATTTAGTGATGCGGGTTTGAGACTTAGACAACAAAAATGTCAATTCTTTTGTAACAGTTTGACTTTTCTTGGTCATGTAATTGATGCTGATGGAATACACCCTACAGATGAGAAAATTAAAGCAATTAAATCTGCACCAGTTCCTAAAAACATCACAGAATTGCGTCCTTTTTTAGGACTGATCACATATTATGCTAAATTTTTGCCTCGAATGAGTACGATGTTGGCACCACTTTATAAATTGTTGCAGAAAAATACTCCCTGGCAATGGTCCTCAGAAGCTGATACAGCTTTTCAAAATGCCAAATCAGCATTATGCAGCTCTCCTTTACTAGTCCATTTTGATCCGAAGAAAGAACTTCTTGTAGCTTGTGACGCCAGCCCATATGGTGTGGGAGCAGTGTTATCTCATGTTGTAAATTCAGAAGAGTTCCCAATTGCTTTTGCTTCATGAACGTTAACATCTGCAGAGAAGAATTATTCACATATACAGAAAGAAGCACTGGCATTGATATTTGGAGTAACAAGATTTCGAGAATATTTACTTGGCAGAAATTTTACTCTTTTAACAGACCATAGGCCGCTAGTTACTATATTTTCAGAAAAACGGCATGTTCCAACTATGGCAAATTCAAGAATTCAGCATTGGGCATTGACTCTTTCTGCTTTTAATTATACAGTTCGTTACCGTAAAGGAGAAGACAATGCCAATGCAGATGCATGCAGCCGTCTGCCTATACATACACCTCAAGTTAACCCTCCGCTACCAGAACTAGTACTTCAGATGGAAAGATTAGATGTCGGTCCTGTTACAATCAATGAAATTCAACAAGCCACTAAAGAAGATTCAGTGTTATCTCAAGTAATTCAATTTACTCTTGAAGATTGGCCAGAAGTTCTTAAGCCAGAAACTGTGCCTGATTTGAAAATAACAGAAATTCTTCCGTACTTTAAAAAACGCATGGAATTAACTGTTGAACAAGACATCCTTCTTTGGGGAAACAGGGTAGTGGTTCTTACTTCACTTCGACTTAGCATTCTACAAGAATTGCATTCTACTCATCAAGGAATGGTAGGAATGAAAAGTATTGCTCGTTCATTGTTTTGGTGGCCGAATTTGGATGCAGAAATCGAAGACACAGTTCGTTATTGCACTACTTGTGTACAGAATATGGATATGCCTTCTAAAGTTTTACAAGCTTGGCCAACATCTAACATACCATGGTCTCGAATCCACATGGACTATGCCGGACCTATTGATAATCATATGATTTTGATAGTCACAGATTCATATTCAAAATGGATTGAAGCCTTTCCAATGAAACAAAGTACATCTCTAGCAAATATTGAGAAACTTTATGAAATTTTTGCAAGATTCGGATTACCAAGTTGTGTTGTTACCGACAACGCAAAGGCTTTTACATCAGATGAATTCCAATCCTTTCTTAAGCGTAATGGCATACGATTCTTGCCCACAGCACCCTATCATCCTTCGTCTAATGGACAGGCGGAAAGGGCTGTGCAGTACATCAAAAAACAGCTAAAGAAAGTACAAGATGGTACACTTTCAACCAGACTAGCATGAATTCTTATGAACTACAGACGAACTCCACTGGCTGTTTCAGGTTTGTCACCAGCTGAATTGCTTTTTGGTAGACAAATACGTAGTAGGTTGGATTTACTGCATTCTCGTCATCCTACTGATCCTGTTTCAAAGCCATTTTTTAAAGTTGCAGATTTAATATAGGACAGAAATTTTGGCAAAGGTGCTAAGTGGATTCCAGGAAAAATCATTTCACCAATTGGAAATTGCATGTTTCGAGTATTATTATCTGATGGTACTTCAGTACACAGGCATAGAGATCAACGTAGAGAGAGAAGGGAACATCCACAACTGCATTCTCAACATCCAGATAGCGATAATCGGATGTTCTCCCCAAGACAACCAAATCCTGTTCCTAGCCCAGCAATTTCAATGTCACCCTCTTCAATTCAGAGTCCAAAATTTCCATCTATAGTCGAGACTCCAAGGAAAACTGCTACAGCTCAAAGCCCTAAATCACCGTCAGTTCCAGACATGGCTGCTAATGTGAAATCCCCCAAGCCCCAGATCATCCAGACAAGAGTGTGTTAACATCCCCTGATTTAACATTGCGCCGTTCTTCACGAATTTGAAAGATTCCCAAGAGATTAGATTTGTAAGTTTTATAGGGAGAGAAAAGTGTTATGTATAAACTATAACTTTCACTACTTAAAAACTACTACAACTTTCACTACTTAAAAGTACTACAACTTCCACTTTGTTTACATTCCAGTTCTGTTCTATTCTAAATGTTCTATTAGCCGATCCAGTAGCGTGGTCGGTAGCGTGAGCTCCTCCCACACCGCTGGACCCTGGTTCGAGTCCAGCTAGCGGCATGGGTGTGCGGGTGTTGTCTCTGTGTTGTGTATTAAAAATGTATGTACTGGATTTCTTGTAATAATAAAAGTGTTCTGTATTTGTTTCTGTGGTTTATGGATCATTCGAGGTAACAGCCATTGTAGCTATAGACCTCAAAGCATTGTTCACTCAAACTCAAACTTAAATGTTCTATTATGTATGTTGTGTGTTGTACGTGTGTTGTGCTTATTAAAGTTATGTGTCAGCTAATACAGTGTGTTGATATTACATTCTAAGTACACAAACAGAACAAAAATGACGCATAATCCATAATGGTCTAAAATCTGCAATATTCCATAATCCACACAACTTTTGGCCCCAACTTATGCAGATTATAGAACTTTGACTGTATTTTGATTAAATATCGATCATTGTTCATCTAAGTAACATATATTTAACACTGCAGAATTTAAATTGAAAGACATTAAAAAAAGGAAGAAAATGAAAATGATTTAAAATAAATATTGTTATAGAATTATTTGTATTGTGTTAGCCGCTGGCTTAAGCGCTATCTTAAATTTCATTGTTTATTTCTGAAAAATGAGCAGATTTCTGGCATTTGCGGATTTAAGGGAGTCTATTGTTTTCTCCACCACCTTACAGTTATAAAAATGCTTATAGTTGAATATAAACTAGATTGGGAAACTTCCCCCCCCCCCCTTCAGAGGTCTAGTGCAAAGTCTTCCTCAAATCCACACAGATTGGGAACAGAGGTTGCTTGGATGTTAGGATTCTGCAAATTTCTGGTCACTGCTTTGCTTACATTTTTTATACAGTAATTTGAAAGTAATTATGCAATTGAAATTCAAATGAATCTTAAAATTCAAATAAAATAATTAAGGAAAAGTAATAAAGTAAAATAATAAAAGGTGAGATAATTAAAAAAAACTAAATTAATAAAAGTAAGTGTCAAGTAGATATTTAATAATGTGCAATTACACATGCTTAATAAAGATGAATCACATTTTTCTTGGATTATTCAATAAAACATATTAAAAATATATTAAATTTTAAAAAATAAAGGTGAAATAAGTAATTAATAATACACAATTAAACATGCTTAGTAAAGATGAGACATATTTTTCTTTAACACGTTAAACGTGTTTAATGTCAAGTGCATTTGAGATTTAAAATAAACCATTGTTGGCAGTTAAATTTAGTAGATAAAAATATTTTTAGGTTAGCTACTTAAAAAGTATATACATTTGAAATAACTCAAGACAGATAAATTCCGCGTATGAACAATGCAATGATCTAAAATTAAATATTTAACAGAAATACTTCATAAAAATTAAAAAAAAAAAAATTTTTTTCTTTGTTTAACCCAAAAATCGTAACTCAAACTACATTTAAATCAACAGATAAATAAAAATGCCAGCCAGAATAAATATTTTCATAATACGTTTAATGTTATATGTCTAAATATCAGCAAATATAAAAGTTGAGACATGAAATTTTATTGCGATCACATGATCAAATCACAAGTTGGAGAATTTTTAGTAAGGAATACTCGAAGAAACACATCTTACCATTAACTTACTTTAGCAATGAGGATGAAACGCTATGTTTATGTTTTAAAAATTTGCTATTATTAGAATCAGAGGAAGACAGACTCCTTACATATTGTTTTTGGTCAATATTTACCTTAAGCCCCAGAGGAGTAAAACAGACGCCAACGCAATGAATGAATCACGAAAGCAGAACTAGAATGAATACTGAAAAACTCAAAACGATTCTCTTCGTAAGAATTATTGTTCCATAAATAATTGTAAATAAGAAAATCAAAAAAACTTTATTCAAAGCTCTATTTCCATGTTTAGCAAAGATGTTTTATGAAATCAACCTCTTTGGTGTAAGAGTCGAAAAGCACTTTAATCGATCCCAACATTTATAAAAACTGGCTATACACCAAAGATCTTAACAATTAATTTAATATCACTGCAACAAATAGATAGAAATAACGAATTGTGCATGTAAGAACACGTAGATTATAATTTTCTTTTATTAAAAAACTATCAGAATTTAGACAGATTTGTGCTTGATTTGCGATGAATTAATTCAATGAATGATTTACTCTCTTAACTCATGATTCATTTAATGCATTGGCGTCGTGTCCTATTTATAGATGTAAGAATAACTTTTACTCTATTTTATCATTATTTTACTAATATTTTACTGCATCTATGGTCCTATCTCCCCTTTCACCTGTTTGTAATATTTGGTAGCTTTTAAAACATAAATTTATTGATTCAACTAGCTTTTATAAAAATATGTTTATAGTAAGATATAATAGTAAATAGTACTGGCTACTCTTGCATTAAAATTATTGCAATTTGTGTTTTGATCATATGAGTACACGAATTTTTCTCGCAAACTTCATATTTGCCAACATATCATTAAAAGCATTATAACTTTTTTTCTAGTTGATTTGAGTTTTGATTCAAAAGTTTAATTTTAAAACACTCTGTTAATCTAAGAGTGAATTTGGCTGTATTCTGCTCAAATAAAATGAAATATTTTTAAATAGTTGGTTGCATACTAAGTGTACTTAATATAAAATTTAACTGTAACATGTTAAAGCAGCTTAAATAAAATGAGAATCTGAATTTTGAAATTCCAGTATCTTCCTAATGTTATATGGGATCTCAGGTAAGCACTTGTGCTATACTGGTGAGAAAGAAAAAAAAAACAGTTTTGTTTGTACTTAGATCACAGAATTTTTTTTCCCTAGACAACGATAGAAATAATGTAAGAATAATGAAAAAATAACAGCCTTTTTTAAAATATTGAAGGATTTTTTAAACAGAAAAAACATTTCACTTTTTTTCATACTGAGCATTAGGAAAATTGCTGTTTTTAGATGGATGGGGTGTAGGCAATAGAAAAAAATACTGTGATTTTAACCTTTTAAAAGTTTTTTTAAAGAATGTTCATAGGGATATGAAGCACACCCCCCTCCCCCATCCATGAATTACACTGTTAAAAAAAAAAAAAAAAAAAAAAAAAAAAATACTGAATTGATGATACTATTTCAACGTCTCTAATTTAATGCTGTAACAACAGTGAAAAAGAAAGACTTTAAGTCAGAATATTTAGAAAACTGTAAAATTTAAGCTTTTTTCATCACAAATCAGTACTATTAAGTTTTACATTCATATCATTAAAGTATTTACATTTATCCAGGTAACATGGAACAATAGATGTTAGATGGAACATCTAATGGAACAATAGTAAATTTTTTCTGAAGTTGTCTGGGGAATTTTGTCCCTTGTATAAAGTTATTACCGAAAATTTTCTCTTTTCTTTCATACAAGGATCAATGCTAATCCATGTTGTTTACCTCACTCAGATAAAATTGATGACTTCTACATTATCGTAGCTAGAAAGTAAAAGTGGGGTGTAAAAATTTTCAGCTAGAATTCGGGTGCTTTGGTTCTCTGAGGTACCTGGAGAATTTCAGCCTGTGTAACAAAAGAAATGAAAAATTCTCATAAGAATATAAAGTTTTTTTTTTTTTTTTTTTTTGAGTAACTGCATTCTGCTTTCTTTCAAATCTAGGATACATTTTATTTTAAAAGTGTTCAGTCAAAAAAAAAAAAAAAAAAAAAAAATTGCGAGATACCTTTTGGAAAACTCCACTTATCGTCATCCTGAATATAATAGAATGGAACCCTGAAATTATGATTTGTGAATTGATTTTATTAATTGTCATTTAATTTCCTTGTCCTGTTACATAACAGAATGCAGGGCTTGATGCAATTTTCTTTGCTTTGGAAAAATAATTGTTTTGTTTTATTTTTCTGACTAATGAAATTTTATATGTAAAACAATAATAATATGTTAAATATTATAAAACAGAAAGGGAAAAACTTAAATAATAAAAGAATTTGCAAATAATTTAGGATTAAGGCAAAAAAAAATATTATTACATAATATATATTTACTTATACAAATAAAATTTAATATTTTAACTATAAAAAGAATTGAAACTTTTGATAAAATTATTTTCATAAATTAGGTTTAAAAATTTAATTCCTTTAAAGACTTACACTAACAAATTTAAGATAGATTTTTCTTTTTTTGTAATTAATTTAGATTTATTAGAAATTATTGATTTTCTATTAACAAAATTTGAAAAGTTTTAATATGTGAATATTAATAGAAAATATGATAGTAATTAGAAAAAAAAGTATATATTTTTTTAATTAAAAAATAAACTTTCTTTTTGTATATTTTTTATCAATTACATTTACGATTTCAGTAAAACTTAAACTTTTTAAATCTTTATTAATATCATTCAATTCCCTGCACATTTTTTTATTTTAAGCGTAATGATGTAGCAAATTTAGGATAAAAGGTCAACAGAGAAAACTGCAACAGCAAAAATGGCAATGGAAAAAATGTCAATTGGTAAAATCAACAACAGTGAGAATAATATAAGTAAATGTCAATTCTTCAATAAATCTAAAGTTGAGATATGTTAATTATTAAGGGCTATATGTCCGGATTTAGCAGAAATCTTAATTTTCCTGTACAGTGAGAGTTACAGCAGAATATGACTTTGATGTAACTTTTTCTTGACCGTTTTTAAAATGCATCTTCTTCTTCCCCCTCCACCCCCCCCCCAAAAAAAAAAATCTGGCAATACAACACTAAATTTTCTGGCACACAGTGTTGAATTTATGGGGGGGACATTCCCTCCCGGAGCAGTAAAATGTATCCCCCGGAAAATTCAAGATTTTGGGTTTTCAATGGTTGAAAAGGGCAATTTCCTCCCAGATCTCTATAATGCCTCCCCCCGTTCCTCGGAGCTACAAAAGTCCTTCCTGAAGAAAAGCGGCTGAATTCAACATTGCTGACACATTATGTACAAATCTTGAATAGTTAAATCTTTATAACTGCTTTCTCACAAAGGTAATACAGTAGACTCTCTCAAATCTGCAATCCTAAAATCCACAACTCTTTAAAATCTGCACATAATTTATGAATGTGAACAATGAAACATTCATTTCAGATATAAGGATAAAACTAGATATTTTTAGTTTTATATCAATTCCATACATATATATATTTGTAATTTTCGTTATTATTACTGATTATTTGATGTTTTGTCATGAAATAAGATTAAAATATTTCTGAAAAATTCAAGATACTGCTGATATTACTGATAATCACAATCTTCTTACCAAATTTATTTATGTATTACTGGAGTATTTTTATTTATTAAGTTTGGCTAAACTTTAAATAAAACTTCCTTATTTTATAATTTTGATGTGAATTAGCAGTGTAAATTTATGATGCAAATTTCATTGATAATTTAGGAAAAATACATTTCATCTTTATAATAAATACTTAGTTATATATTATTAATTATTAACTTCACCTTTTAATGATTTTAAAATTTATCTTAATTTATATTTTTTATTTTATTACTTATTTTAATGTTTTGTTATATTGTAAGCATTCATTATAAATTTGATTGCATTGTGAATTGCATCCAAATTACTGTTTTAAAAATGTAAACAAAGCATTGGCCAGAAATTTGAAAAATTCTAAAATCCACACATCCTCTGATCCCAAACTGTGTGGATTTGGGGGAGTCTGCTGTGTGATAGGAATTAGTGCTAATAACATATCATAAATATGAATAAAATAATCATAAACAAATGAATGTATTGAAACATTTAAAAAATTATTATCTAGATTTTGATTATGTAACCATTAACTTTGCAAATAAGAGAAAGAAAGAAAAAAAATATTTTACTTAATTGAACTTGTATAATACTGCAAGATGCACATTTATTCAAACACATTTAAATATTTTAGTTTTTACTTTGAGAGTATGAAAAATATTTTAAAATAAATGTTTTTTCTTTCATTTCTGTGCTAATGAAACCAATAGTTACATCATCAAAATCTATTTTTTTTCCTTGCAAAATTTTAATACATTCATTTAATTATTATTCAAACTCATTTAACAATAGAATTATGAAATATTTTTTTAAATATAAATGTTTTCAAATAAAGAATAAAAGGAAAAAATGCAGAGCTAAACTGCAAATACGTCTAAATCTGGGCCATTACATTATAAGGACTCTGAGCAAATAATCCACTTGCTCATACAGAAATAACGCAATCTTTTCTAATATCTTGTAATCCAAAAATGGTTTTTACTAAGATAATCCTGAATTCAGTTTTGTTTATAAATACATGGAATTGGCAGGAAGATGTTATTTACAAACTATAAAGTCGAACAATGTTTTTCATTTTTCGATAAAAGCAGGTGGTATTCTAGAAAATACTGTCAAAATTAGTATTTCTAGCAAAATTTCTGCATGTGACAACCTGATAAAGATCATCGTATGAAAATACGCACTTATAACTAAAGATGCAATTCAATTGTCGAAAAAAAAGATTATATATAAATACATGAAAGGATAAAAACTAACCCCTTTCTAAAACTTTAATTTAAATTTAAAAGTTTAAAGTCCCCAATTAATATTTTTAACTTTAATTCTGATGCTTAAAGCTATTTTTGCCCCTGGTAACGTTCTTTCCCAGCCTAACATTTATTACTTTCAGAGATCATTTTTGGATGTTCTTTAAGATTAAAAATGCTTAGGTAAGCGCAATTCTTAATTTGTAGGATCAGCATGCAGGCCTGAACAGCTGCGCCTAAATTACGTCAGATTGCCCAGATATTTCTTTACCAATTAAATTAAATGTACCTCCCAAATTCACAACTGTGCCCTCTGCTGGAAAATATGACAATCCCTAACATATTAGCAAGAACACGCGCGAAAAACGAGAGATTTTGCAGATTTGAGGATGCCTGCAGTACCTACGGCCTACGGCCATGTAAAAGCTCCATAATCTACGTAAACGGCTCAGCGACCTCCGACCGGACTCGCGTACCCTTCTGTAAGCTGAGCGCCCTAATAAAAAGAGTTCAATCCAACAAGAGGCTCCCGAGTCCCCACTTCTTACGACACGACTACAACACCTGAAGTCGTTACATTATAAAAAGTCGGCATGACAGTTACCTGCCGTGAAAAAATCCCTCTGCCTTTGCCACCAAGCCGCGAACATTCATATGCAGAACGAAAAGTTTTCTCCCAAGGAAATCACAGTTAAAGGTGGAGCAAAAAGGAATTCATTCGGAGAAAGATTTTTTTTCCCTTCCTCTCAATGCTTGTGAGAGATCAGATGTACTATTCTGCTGAAAGAGATAGAAATTATCCACGTTTCTAAGAATCTTAAGACAATCATGAAAAGAAGAAGAAGAAAAAAAAAAGATATTCACTCACATATTTATTTTTCCTACGACAATCCCCGGTGGAAGAAAAAAAAATGACTTTAAACTTTTATTTTATTTAACTCTTCAAAAAGATTGTAGAACAGTTTATGCTTGTGAAGTTACGTTCGGACTTTGACTCGAAATTCTCCACTTACGATCTTTTTCTCTATCAGCTGAGACCTAACTGAATGTAGAACTGAACAGAGACTTTTCAAGGCCAAAGGTCGGGACAAACAGTTTCGAGTCTTCGTTTTTCATTCCCTACCATTGATTGACTCAGCATTTAATCTGTGAAGAAAACTCATTAATTTTTATTTTTCAGCGGACGAATATTTGATAAGCGAGGACCAGAAGTGTTGTTTTAGTTTTTTTATGATTCCGAATTTGTGTGAAAAAAAAAATGCGTAATGATTCTTTTATATTTAAATTTTTCTTTCATAAAAGAAAAAAAAAAGTACTTGGATAATTTTATTTACAGGTATGTTTTCTTTTTATGTATTTTTAATTCAGATTGATGTTTTTTCAATTTAAAAGTACAGATAAATTTGAAAAAAAAAAGTTTTATTGTGCAGGATATGTGTTTATTTTTCCTTTAACCTTTCTACCTTTTTTACTAACATTAGTAAAAATGGAGATTCCTCATTTCCATCATTTATTTTATAAAATATTCTCGTTAAAAGTTTTATTTTACACCAAACAATGTTTTTATTTTTTATTTTATGTTGACTATGAATGTGTTATTGCCGAAAGTACCAAGGAATGAAAGTGTTTGTGTGAATGAAACGTATTTAATAATGGAAAAGAGAACAAAAAATACTGTGATCCGAGTGAAAAATTTTAAATTTTGACAGCGTTCATGGAATTTTAAAGTAGTTTATTTAAAAGGATGTTACGGTATTAAAGGGATTTTGCAGATTTTAAAAAAATTCATGTTTATTATTTTAATATTTTTATTAGCTTTATTTCTTGTGGAATTTAAGATTTATAATTTACATTTTAGAAAAATTTGGGATTGATATTTTTTTTTACGCGCTAAAATTGTGATAAATTAAAGAGACAGTATTTTTGTTTTCTTGTTCATCCGGTGAAGCATAAGTGCGATCACCAAAAAATAAAGACAATTGTTTTTTATGTTTTTGAACTAAATATTATCAATAATACAGGTGCAATTTGATTATGTCCAACATTTAGTGTCCTGTTTTGCATATATTTAGAGTCCTATTTTATTAATTCCATTTTTTATAAATTCAGATGAGCACATTTAAATTTCTACATTTTTGTAAATAGTAATTTGTCAGTTTGTGTATTATTTTATTCCATATTTTGAGCCTTTTTGTGTGGGTAAGTGTTTTATTTGTACATAATGAGAAATGTTCAATCCATTTTTTTTCCAAATATTTCATTCTACATATAGAATTTTATACAATTTTATTACGCCTTTTAGATTTTTTGTATAGCCAAATACTATATTTTACTTTATGATGGATTTTAATATTTGAGTTTTTAATTTAGTATTTTTACCTAGCATTGTTTTAAAAATTATATTATATTCCTTCCCTATTGCATTACCCAGTGAGTTGGCTACCCCAACCATTTTTAATTATTCAAATTTTTAACAATTCCCATATCATTAAAAAATATATTTGAACAGGTATTTCACCCCTGTCAATTTTTAAAAATATAAAAAATATTTTCCAACAATTCAGTCATTGATTTAGACATAACCTTGGTAACCCCACTTTAGCCGTGGTAAGTCCAATAGTGTTTAAATCCACACATTAAGTTTTTAAAGATGACCATGGTTCCAGCCCATTAAGTCTTAAAAAAAATTTTTTTTTTAATTAAATTCAACCAGAAAACGACCCTCTGCAAACAAAAAGGATTCAATGACCTACCATCTCAGCAAATGTGGCAACTGTTGATATGATATACTCGGGCAAACAATGAAAATAAAAGGATCCATTAATGACAACAAAAATTTCAATAAGTTGCCCATGTGCTTTAAATGTTGGATCATTGGCCTATTTGTTTTGAATCAGAGTCCCTTATTTTATTTTTCTTTGTTTTATTTAAATATTTTTTGTTTTAGTAACTTTTTTTTCTTTTGCCAGTAGTAAAAACCTTGATAATATAGATTTTTGCTATTTGCCAGTAACACTAACAAGGAAAACAAAGAGCATTCTGGCCTTAGTGAGGAAAAATGTTCTTTGAATTTTTTTACTCAGGAAATTTTTATGAGCTATCAGTGAGATGTGGATGTAGTTTATGAAGTGGTAACTTGGGTTTACACTATCTACCAAAAAGTATTTGTACACTTTCAGTTTTTGACATTTTGTCAAATATTTAAAAATATACTGGTCGGATTCTTCTGGAACTTCAGAAATATAAAGATTATGTTTCACTTTATATTTATTTACATTCATTTGTTAAGCGGGTAATTAGGGGGCCGGCAAAAAAACAAAGAATAATAGAAATATTTGGGATCGCCCTGTATATGAAAATGCACGAAACGACTTATCGCTTTAGAATACAAATATATGAATACAGTAGAATATGTACACTAATTTTTGTGAGAATAGCATGTATATTTATGGCGATAGAGCGATTTTTTTGAAAAATTCAAAAAATTCTGGTATGTTTTTTGTTTATATCATAGAGGGTTTTTGACCAAATTTAACGCAAATTTCAGAAAAATTGGCAAAATCTATTTAAAAAAATATAGCGCAATTTGAATATAAATATATTTAATACTTTATGAAATATGAGTAGTTTTATGAAATAATTTTTATCTGCGCATGCGCGAACGATAAAAACAATTCTTTTACATCATTTAATAGTCAATTCTATGGAGTAACTTATAAAAAAAATCCAATCAAATATCGTGAAAATTCAAAAAGATATCATTATTATTAGTAAGCTGTTTTTACATTGCTCTCTAAAAACGGCTGAATGATAAGGAATTCTCCACAAATTGACATTTTTTATTAACTGACTTTTAGGAAAAAATTAGTACTATTTAATGAATACAATATTGCTGCTAATAAGTATCTTGACACCTGTGATAGAAAAGGAAAAGGGCTTTTATTCTTTTCCATCACAGATGTCAAGATACTTATTAACAGAAATGTTGTATTAGATATTGTATACATTAAATACTAATTTTTTCCTAAAAGTCAGTCAATAAAAAATGTCAATTTGTGGAGAATCCCTTATCATTCAGCCGTTTTTAGAGAGCAATGTAAAAACAGCTTACTTATAATAATGATATCTTTTTGAATTTTCACGATATTTCATTGGATTTTTTTTATAAGTTACTCCATAGAATTGACTATTAAATGATGTAAAAGAATTGTTTTTATCGTTCGCGCATGCGCAGATAAAAATTATTTCATAAAACTACTCATATTTCATAAAATATTTAATATATTTATATTCCAATTGCGCTACATTTTTTCTACTGCATTTTGCCAATTTTTCTGAAATTTGCGTTAAATTTGGTCAAAAACCCAGCATGATATAAACAAAAAACATACCAGAATTTTTTGAATTTTTCAAAAAAATCGCTCTATCGCCATAAATATACATGCTATTCTCACAAAAATTAGTGTACATATTCTACTGTATTCATATATTTGTATTCTAAAGCGATAAGTCGTTTCGTGCATTTTCATGTACAGGGCGATCCCAAATATTTCTATTATTCTTTGTTTTTTTGCCGGCCCCCTAATTACCCGCTTAACAAATGAATGTAAATAAATATAAAGTGAAACATAATCTTTATATTTCTGAAGTTCCAGAAGAATCCGACCAGTATATTTTTAAATATTTGACAAAATGTCAAAAACTGAAAGTGTACAAATACTTTTTGGTAGATAGTGTATTAATGCCACTGAGAAAAACATATCTCAGTCTGCAAAATAGTAAATACCTTTACTTGTAGATAAACTGCATTTGCATCTTCACACAAAAAATTCAACTCAAGCTCATTTTTCTTTTTTTTTTTTTTTTAATTTTTGCTAAAACCTTCAATGGTTTAGGATTTGCTAAAACCTTTAATGGTTTAGGATTTGCTAAAACCTTCAACGGTTTAGGATAAATAATGTAAATAGAATTTTATATATTATTATTTCTTTATTTTCATATGTATTTCAATATTTTTATTATGTTTAATATTTACTTCTTTTATTTCTTTCTATTTTTATTTATTCGTCAATTTTATATACCAACACTTTTTTACATTTTCAAAATATGTGAAGAAACCTTTCACATTTTTCACATCTACCACTATTTCTATAATTTTAACATTTTATGCATAAACCATATTTTCTAGCAATCCTACATCAGTATACTTGCATATTTATCCCATTTTTATATTACCTGTACCATTGTCCTTTTATAATAACAAATTTCAAATTTTATGAAAAATAATTTTTTTTAAGTTTTCTTATGTTTATGTGTATTTTCAATATCATATTTGTAAATAAATTTATATTTTAAGAGTTTAACTTTATATAAAATGTGAAAGATGTGCTTAAAGACTTTAACTAAAAGAAAGCACAAACTTGTTGACCACAGAACTTCCAAGCAAGAACATATGGTCACTATTTCAAATTATTTTATTACATTGTTTTTTCATATACTTCCTATATTTTTTCAGATTTTCCAAATTTTTATAGTTTTATATTTAATGTCAATATTTTATATATTTCAAATACTATATGTAAGGTTCGGTCAGGTCGTCTCGAGAGCCATAACCCAAATTTTTAGCATAAAAACTTAAAATCTTCAAAATTTTCCTTTGTTTAAAACTTCAAATTTAAATTTTAAATATTTTTTCCAGCAAAAAAAAAAAAAAAAAAAAAAAAAAAAAAAAAAAAAAATCAGTCCTTACATCTTAGAAAACTTTCCTTTAACATAAAATTTACTTTAGATTTAACTTTAATATTAACCTTAATCTCTAGCCTTGCATAGTTAAATTCTGATCCAATTTTGTCTTCTCCATTTTCCTGGGGAGTCCCCCCAGATTTGCAGGCAAATCTGGTGGACCTCAACTTGGAAGGGGGGATATGAAAGGATAAAAAAAACCCCTTTCTAAAACTTTAATTTAAATTTAAAAGTTCAAAGTCCCCAATTAATATTTTTAACTGTAATTCTGATGCTTAAAGCTATTTTTGCCCCTGGTAACTTTCTTTCCCAGCCTAACATTTATTACTTTCAGAGATCATTTTTGGATGTTCTTTAAGATTAAAAATGCTTAGGTAAGCGCAATTCTTAATTTGTAGGATCAGCATGCAGGCCTGAACAGCCGCGCCTAAATTACGTCAGATTGCCCAGATATTTCTTAACCAATTAAATTAAATGTACCTCCCAAATTCACAACTGTGCCCTCTGCTGGAAAATATGACAATCCCTAACATATTAGCAAGAACACGCGCGAAAAACGAGAGATTTTGCAGATTTGAGGATGCCTGCAGTACCTACGGCCTACGGCCATGTAAAAGCTCCATAATCTACGTAAACGGCTCGGCGACCTCCGACCGGACTCGCGTACCCTTCTGTAAGCTGAGCGCCCTAATAAAAAGAGTTCGATCCAACAAGAGGCTCCCGAGTCCCCACTTCTTACGACACGACTACAACACCTGAAGTCGTTACATTATATACATATATATAGAATCTTTTATTTGTTTCGTCATGTTCTTCTTGTTATTATTATTAGAACTGCTATAGCAAATATCCTTACATTTTTATTTTAAATGATTTATGCTGCATGTTGAAAAAATTAAGTTTCCTTGTGCCAAATCTCAAAATTTAACTCATTTTCTGTTATCTCCTTTAACACTTCTGTATTCTAAATATCAAGAAAAAAAATCATTTTTTTATACTTTATTAAAATATCTGTACCTGTGCATATATATATATTTTCATTTCATGTTTTCCACTTTTTTCTCCCTCCAAAGGATATCCTTTACATAAAGATGTGTGGAAGTCGCTGCCTTTGTACATAAGCTATAAACACATGTATTGGTTATTTCATCTATCGAGTTGAAATAATCATTATACGTGTTTAGCTTTTGCTTGCTTGAAACATAGAACTGGTTTACTAAAACTGGATGTATAGCCCTTTATAACCAACATATTTCAACTTTAGATGTTGCCATTTTTACCAGTAGACCTTTTTTCGATTGTTTTTTTTACCGGGCACCTCATGTAGCCCAGTTGTTTTTTCAAAATAAAAGGTATTACATGACAACAGTGCTAATGTGTTATTGCTGATTACACTAAATTGAATAAACTGATTTGTAATTTAATTGATAAAGGAATTTAAGTTATTTTATATTAACATTTTAGGTAACTTAAATTACAAATAGTAAGAAGCTATCTACTAAAACTGCATCTATTGAGGAAAGTACTTACAAAACATTTTGGTATATTTTCACTGATCATGACCACCAGACACCAAAACCATTTTCTATCAAAATGTTGAATTATGTGTATATATATACTTACACATACAGTTGAACCTCTTTAATGCATACCTTAAGGGATTGGGATTTTTTTTTTTTTGAATTTTATATTAAACATCAAAATATTGACACTGTCTCTGTTAGATGTAAAAATTAAATAAATTAATCTACAAACATATCCCTGCTTTAAAATTATAAATTAATAAGAAGTGTAAAATTTAATTAAGAAATAAAACTTATTAATTATAATACTTATTGATTATCATTTTAGTGAATAATAAAATTATTTATGTCCTAATAATTATTTCCTAGATTTGTTATTGACTTTCGTTTCAATTTATGTAGATAACTTATGTTTAGGAATATATGACTATGCTCTAATTTGTGCAAAGCTGGAAAAATATCCTTTTCATCCATAACAAAACATACAGTTTCCAATATTGTGCTAGCTTCATTTAATGACACTAAATTTTATTCATACTGTGTCAGTTTCTTTATTCTAGTTTGACACTTCAATGTTGACATCTACAGCTCATATTCAAAATATTAGAATAATTACCTTTTTTTAGAAATTGAAAATATCGTTTGGTAATTTAATGTCTTTTAATGAAAATATGCAAACGATATTTTTATTAAGAACTTATTGTTGATTAAACTTACTTGTTATCTTAAATTTAATATCATTTTTGAAAAGATTAATTGCAAAAAAAATTATTTTGAAAAGTCAAAATATTAGAATATTTATTCAAGTGGTTCAAAATATTAGAATATTTCACATTAATTCTCCTTTAATTATTACCAATTCTTAACTGGTGGCATCATTGATTAAATTCAGACTATTTTAATTAAAATCAGTATTCTTTTTTGCAGTTTGTTTTTTTTCGTCTTAAAATGGGCCGTGTGAGTGATATTCCTGAATCTACTAAACTTCGTATGGTTGATTTGTATCGGCACGGTAAAAATCAATGTTTTATAGCGAATTATTTACATTGTTCGCAATCGAGCGTTAGTAAAGTACTAACACAATATTCAAAAATTGGAAAATTTCAAAATAATCGCCGAAATGGTGGCCGAAAACCAAAAACATCTGCTAGAGATGACAGGAAACTGAGGCGTATAGTTAAGAAAAACCGTTTTAAAAGTGTGCGATTCTTGCACCGAAAATGGAAAGAAGAAGGAGTTGAAGTTTCTACATCGACAACATTAAGACGTCTCCATAAATTTAAATTTGAATCTCGTGTACCGAAAACAAAACCTCTCATGACTGCAAGACAAAAGCGTATAAGATTGAATTGGTGTAAATCAAGACGTTTATGGAGCAATGAAGATTGGAAAAATATATTATTTAGTGATGAAAGTATGTTTTGTATTTCATATGGTAATCAAGGTATTCGAGTTTGGAGAATGAAGCAAGAAGCATTTGATAAAGAATGCCTTAAACGTTCCGTAAAATTTGCTGCTAGTGTCATGGTTTGGGGTTGTATGAGTGCAGAAGGACCTGGAAAGTTATGCATCGTCTACGAAAAGGTTAACTCTCTGATATATCAAGAAATTTTAGAATATTACATGATTCCATCATCAGAAGATTTATTTGAAGATGATTTCATCTTTCAACAAGATTTAGCGTCCGCGCATACCTCGGTGTCAACTAAGAATTGGTTCCGCCAACGCAACATTAAGGTACTTCCTTGGCCACCAAATTCACCAGATCTTAATCCCATCGAAAACTTATGGTGTATAATGAAGAAAAAACTTCAAGAAAATTCTCCTTCAAGTAAAACTGAGTTAGTGGCACGTATAAAGTTTATTTGGGCTAATATTGATAGAAATGTTTGTAAACACCTTGTATATAGTATGCAAGATCGATTGTACACTGTTATGAAAGCTAAAGGGGATGCTACAAAATATTAACTACCATTTACTTCATATTCATAAGGTAATATTGTTGCGTAAAATAAAATAGTCTAATATTTTGAACCAATCTAAATTTTATTCTAATATTCTGGTGTGTTTAAGGAAGCTGTATACCTAATTTATTGTGCTGTATTTTATATTTTATAAATGTTAAAATCTTATCTAAACATTCCAGATTTAATTTATAAGAAATTTAATTGCATTTACTTAGTATAAAAAATAAATAAATGACAAATAATTTTTTCTTATTACTTTTTCTCAATTATTCTAATATTTTGAATATGAGCTGTATTATTGATTTATTTATTTTAGTTAATGCGGCAATTATTTCTTTGTCTGTTGTCACATTCAGAGCCATCACAGCGTCATCCATATAAACGTACTTTGCAATGTTTCCAAAAGAATTGTGTGTTTTTCAGTCTCTCAAATTAATCAGCAGCATTCCAGCTTCTGATCAGTGCTGGAAAATTTTCGCATATCAGCGATCAAAGAAAAGCTCATGTTAGTCAGGAAATTCGTATTTCACCCTTTTCTGAAACCTTTCTACTTTCTGGTAGTTTCTAACTGAATGAAAAAATCCATTTTTAAAAACAAAATAAAACACGTAGTTTGTAATAATGAAAATTTTTTGCACAGAATCATGTTTTGACTTTAAAGCAAAAAAAAAAAAAAAAAAAAAAAAGCTTTAAAATTCAAATTTTTGTTAAATTAATTAACATTGCTTTTCAGGCTTATCTGATGGAACCTCAGTATCATTTCATGTTAAGAGTAATTTTGTTTTAATTGATTTCGTGTTAACGAAGTTCATCTGTATCTGATACATTTTGTGTGATATCTCTCGCATTTATTAACGTATTTGGATGAGATTAATTGAATCCATAGTACATACTAATTTCTCGACTGAGTTCGTTGGCCAGCTTCATATGCCATCCTGTTTCAAAATGACTGCTATTTGAATTTTTTTAATTAAAAAAACTGTGTAAATAAATTAAAGACTGAAAATTTCTTTCTTCCTGAGAGATATTCCTTAATACAAGGATTACAAAGCTTATTTTATCTTGTTTTTATCTTAAAAAATGGCTGAGGAGTAGCAATTTAAATTTCTAGGATAGCTGACATTTTGAAACAATCTGAAATTCGTCATGTTGTAACTCTCGTATTTATAAATTGATGGGTGAGATTGACTGTATGTATAGTACATACTTGAAGAGAGAGAGAGGCAGGTTTGAACTGGGGGCGCCTTTGAATACTCTAAATACTTTCCTTCAAATAAATTATTTTTTCAAATGTAAATATCAGCACATTACTATACATCCAATGCAATGAGTATACAAAGCTGCACAATACTGTATAAGCAAAATATGTATATTTTTTTTCTTTCTTGAATCTAAACTTAAGAAAATAAAATTGTAAGCTTTTTGTTAACAATTTTTATGCCTAAAATTTTTATTTCTTGTTCAATACTTAATGAAAGATTTTAGCTTTAGTTCATAATCTTTGTTTTATTCAAATTTTTATACCGAATTGAGTAAATGGTTCTAATGCTAAGCTCCATGTGATGGGGCACTATCGAACAGATAAGTTTGGGCGCCATTGAACATTTAAAACTATGAAGTAAAGGGTTATGAATGTATCTAAATGTTACTTTTTGAATTTTTTTTTTAAATTTAAAAAAGAGTTAGTTCAGAATGCCAAAAAGATGAACTTGTATTGTTTACAATCTCTCTTCGCTGCACATATAGATTACAACCTCTATATGTATTAGGGAATTTTAAAATATAAATTGATGTATTGGTGAATGTGACTTCGAAGATTTAATTACTGATACCAAAGATTAAAAAGAAAATATTCTTGCTCCAGAAGATTTACATGTGAATGATTTCATTTTAATTTAGTTTCATACAAAAAGAACTGCTCTTCATTATATTGGTCGCATTGAATTGCAGTTGCAGAACAAAACAGAATTTAATATCAGATTTCTATGTGAAAGGGAGAATTTTTTTTTTTCAAAAGGTATCAAATATCATTTTGGTGGATTTCAAAGATATTGCAAAAAAGTTGCCACATCGAAACATAAATGAAGGATCACTCCGTGCTGTTTCAAAAATGGGCTTTGAAATCAAATTTAACAAAAGATATAAATTTGGTTAAATAATAAAATAAAAAAGTAATATGCCCAGTTAAACTGATGACATTGAGCTCACAGGCAGTCTTATATAATTAAGGAATAATGCCGCTCGAACAACAACAACAACAAAATGAAAAACATAAGGGGGAACTAGCGCACCCAAATTCTCTCTTTATACTTAATCATTGAACTCCCAAAACTAATCAAGGATACGCTTTATCATATAAAAAAACTACATCCAAAATTCGTAGCAAATAGGATAATTCTCATTTATATAATTTTAGAGGAGTTATCCCCCTCCTTTATACTTAACCATTGAACTTCTAAAACTATTCAGAGATTCGCCCTGTCAGACCTACATAAAAAATTAAAGCAAACAGATAATTTTGCATAAAAACCCATTTATCTAATGTAAGGGGGAGGGTAATCGCCAACCCCCTTTTTATGCTTAATAAAAGAATCCCACAATCAATCAGGCAAACATATTATCACTATTGACCTTTATCCAAAAATTGAAGCAAATTGGTTAATTCTGCATGAAATACCAGGGCTTGAATTTCAGGGCGGGATGGCGGGATTCGCGCCCAAAATTTTGAAATCCTACCCAAAAGAATAACGTGGACGGGAGGCTCCCGCCCAAAAAATTTTGCATTTTGAAACTATGATCAACTCACGACCGTTTTGCGAATTTTGTGATATTTTCGTGCGACTAATCGACACATTTTGCAAGTTTTTTTTTCTTTTACCGCGAAAGATCATTGAAAATCGCGATCTTTTCCGCGACCGATTGACGAATTTCACGATTTTTTTCCTGCAATCAATTGACGAGTTTCTATTTTCAGCGGCGAAAAAAAGGTCATTTTATTCCGAATTTTCAAAAAATAAAATAAAAATGAAATAAATTAAAATAAAAAATTAACGGATTAAATTAAAAAAAAATATGAAATAGTGATGCCGCGGACGCGCTATAGCGCGTATTATGCAAAAAATCGGAGATGGCCCACAAAGAAAAAACAGCTATTATGCAATCCTCAGGACGCGTGATTTCGTAAAGGTTTGCTAAAAAACGGCAAACATTGAAAAAAGATCGCGTAAAAACGACTAATTTCCCGCAAATTTCGTCAAAAGATTCGGGAAAGAATGGCTATTTTCGTCACAGAATTCTGTAAAACGGCAATTTTCAAAAAAAGTCGCAAAAAAAGTCAAATTTCGATAAAAGATTCACTATAAACGACAAATTTTCCCTAAAAATCGCGGAAACGGCAATTTTCGTCAAAAAATCACAATGAAACGACAGATTTCATGGAAAAAACGGCAAATTTCGTCAAAAAATCCCGAAAAAACGGCAGATTTCTTGAAAAGATCGTAAAAAAAGACAGATTTTATTAAAAGATAGCGAAAAAATGCAAATTTTGTCAAAGGGAACCCCTCACTTCGACCTCCCCCCAAAAATAATATTGCCGGAAGTGCATTTTCTGTTCAACAAGCTAATTTTCCTGCTTCAATTTATTTTTTTAATGCTCAGTTTCTGACAGCTCCAAATCTTCCCGAGTTAATGCAATTCCTGAAAGTAGCCATTCATTAAACAAAAAGTATCCCTTTATTCAACGAAAGTATTCGTTTTTTAAGAAAAAGTCTTTTTCGATAAATTTGACTTGCCCCTTTTTAAAAGAAATGCGAACAATAGTGATACTTCTAATCTTATACACTCAAATAAGCATTATTTTATAATTAAATTTGTATCTTGCACACATTTAATATACAGAAAAATAATATTGGTTTTAATTATAACAATTAATTATAAATTATAAATAATATAAATTTATTAAAATAATTAGAAGTTTTATTAATTATTATTAAAACAGTAATTAGACCTGCAACAAAAATAATTAGCACTGGGAGAGAATTTACCATCAGTAAAGACTAGAAAATAAAAGCTTTTTTTTTTTTTTTAATACACATTTTGCATAATTATTCTGAATTGTTGATAAAAATTGCTTCAATGATATTTTGTCATGTCTGTATTCTGGCAATTCTTTAAATAACACATAAAATAACAACGGGTTTTTAGAATTTTTTTCCTCGCTTCCAAACAGCCGAACTCCCCTCCGTTTATAAATGTTGGTAGGGAGACTCCCCTCCTTCGAAAAATTGAATTTCAAGCCCTGAATACCTTTTACCTAAGTTAAAAGCTGCAGTCCCTCCTGTCCCTCTTCATACTTATCCAAAAAAAAAAAAAAAAAAAAAACAGAAAAGCATCTTATTAGAATGAACTTTTATCCAAAATTTAAAACAAATCGGTAAATTTTGCATTAAAAACCCATTAAAATAAACTAAGGGGGGTTACTCCCATCCCCCCGTTTATACTTATTCAATGAACACCCAATACTGTTCACGGTGGAGTCTCATCAGAGTGATCCGATATCTAAAATTAGAAGGAAATCTAATAATGAAAAAAACCTTTTATCTAAATTAAGGGCGGGGGGGGGGGGGTTAGCCCCCATCTCTCTCTTAGACTTATCCAATGAATCTAAAAACTGTCA
The DNA here is from genome assembly GCA_964019185.1 of Maratus speculifer. Taxonomy (NCBI): domain Eukaryota; kingdom Metazoa; phylum Arthropoda; class Arachnida; order Araneae; family Salticidae; genus Maratus; species Maratus speculifer. Next base: position 26,525,604 of record OZ025303.1, read on the forward strand.
TGTAGGTGCCTTTATCAGAATGAACATTTGTCTAAAGTTTGAATGAAATCTGTTAAATCTGCATGAAAAAAACATTTATATAAATTAATGGGAGAGACATTAGCACCTGTTTCCTCACTTATATTTATCGCATGAACTCCCAAAACTAACCTGGGAAGCGCCTTATCTTAATAAACCTATATCTAAAATTTCAAGTAAATGTAATAATTTTATCATGAGTTAATGCATTACACATATACATAGAGAGGAGGCAGGTACAAAAGCTCTCAGGCTTTGATAGCATGTTGGCTAAAAATAGCAATTTCAATGAAATATAATTGTGCAATTTTATTTTTAAAAAAATTATATTTCTAAAAGATATGCAGTTTTCGTAAAAACCTTTAATATTTTCATATTTTGTTCATTTGTTCAAAGGTTACTATGTAGGGCAGGAATTTTTCAGCTTTTTAAATCCTCACAACATGTTTAATTTATTTTAAGAGAAATTTAATTACAAGCTCATTTGATGAAAAAAAGCTTTTTTATTATTATGTAATATTTAAAACACAAGAAATATAATTCAAGTAAGAAATTTGCTGATTATCTTTAAAAAAGTGTGCAAACGTGCCCCCCCCCCCCATCTCTCCTACCAATGTCTCGATCGAGTTCGTTGACCAGCTTCACCTGTCTTCTTGCTTCAAAATTGCGGCCACTTGCACCATGCATTGTTGTGCAATGCTTAAATATTATCAATATCCATTAGCTTTAAATTATCACCAAGCTTGACAACACTTGGCGAAGTATCGCCAAATTTGGCATTCAAAATAAGTAACAATAAGTTCAAAATAAGTAATGATGCAAACCTGACTCTAGCTAATTTGCCGCGATTCTCATTTAAATTCAGTATTGACGAAAAATGTATAATCGGGTTCGTCTTACTTTAGCTTCAAACTTTAAGTAAAACTAGTTCCAAGTAAAAATTGCAAAATTTTTAAACGAAGAAATATAAACATTAACTGTATCCCCCTGCATTGGCTGAAAGGACTCTTTTTAGTGTGATTTCCTTTTTCATGTTCACTTTAATTAAATTATATAATATTTAATTAAATCATTTATATAAGGGTATTGTTATATTTTATAAATAAAAGGTAAAGAATACATGTAAACATTTCTAATGTGTTATTGCTAATTTCGCCAAATTGAATAAATTGATTTGTAAAGTACAATTTCATTGATAAATGAATGTAAATTATATGATATTTAATAATTTTTAGTGTGATTTTCTTTTTTATACCTACTTTAATAAAATGTGAACTTATAAGAGTGGTGATATGAAAGGCATTAGCAATGAAAATATCAATTTTAATTATGAGCTGGAGATATAAGGTATATATAACCTAAGTTATTTGAGACCATCCTGTATTTTAATGCTACAATTCCTTAAATTGCTAGGTATATAACGCAGTGTGAAGCATTTGTATCCATCCTATAAAACCAATATATATATATATATTTTTTCAAATCTATTTCTGCAATTTCATTTAATGTTCTAAAAAATTAATATCTTGATTTTAAAAAGAAATTTTTATGTTGCTTCTAAACACACTTAACTGCAACATTATCAATGTTAAATGTTATTATTCTTTTGATCATTTTTATTAAATATACTGAATGTTTTCTTGATTGATTTGTTTCTGAATATTTTTTCCCTTCCCGTTTGAAGTTCTGTATTTATTCCTGCACTCTCTACAGACTGTGTAATAAGATGTTCTTGTTTAAATCTTTTTACAGATACTCTTCACACAGTTTATAATCCAATTTGCACAGACAAATCTGTAAATGCATTCTAAAGCTGTATTTAAAATTTTTTAAAGAAACTGTATTTTGTTTTAATTATAATCTATTATATACGGCTTTAAACATGGTCAAAAGACTAATCAGTGTTTAAATTATTGTAATACAATGTGAATCGATTTGATAATGCAAAATGTTTTTCTCAATAGTCATTTATGTTAATTAGAAAAATTCTTAAATCTGGAAAAATTTATCGACTAAATATTTGTAAATATTATATTTCCCCTTGCTGTAAAAATAAGTTTTTTTCATCCAAATTGCTTTCGCAATATATCAATGTTTCTATAGACTATAGTTTCTAGTTTCTAGTTTCTATAGACAATGTTTCTATAGATTCTGATTTATGTATGTTCTAAAAAATGCTTTTATATATATAAATGGTTTATACATAAATATTTAATTTATTTCTCATTTGTAATATTTATTTCTAATTTTTATTAATAATATTTTCTGTATGATAAGTTTTTTATTTTATGGGAAAATTATTTATTTCATTTATTCGAAATTTGGTTATACTTTAAATTTTTAAGCAATTAGAAAATTAATCTGACACATCATCGGTTCTGGGAGCATCAGGTATTTGGAAGTCTATTCCAATTCAGTTTTATTCGTTATTTTAACATTTCGTAATTTTTTTTTTTTTGTAAATTTATTTTTCATGAATCTTAAAAGGTGACAGATTGTGTTACTTATATTTATTTCAGGTGCAAAAAGCCATGAATGTAGATGCACACCACATCACTCAAAACTGTCTTTAAAGTGCGAAATATGCAGCAAAATATTTCTTTACAAGAGTGCTTAGGAAAAGCAGGTTCTGACTCACAGCAAGGAAAATTGTTTGTTTGTGAGGTATGCAGCAAAGCATTTTCGAGAAAACACGATTTAAGCAGACATCTCTTAATTCATACTGGTGAAAAGCCGTTTGTCTGTAAGATATGTAACAAGAAATACTCTCTAAAGAGTAATTTAACCACACATCTGTTAATTCATACTGGTGAGAAACCTTTTGTGTGTGATATATGCAACAAGAAATTTTCTCGAAATAGTAGTTTAACCACACATTTGTTAACTCATAGTGGTGAAAAATCTTTTGTGTGTGAAATATGCAGCAAGAAATTCTCTCGGAAGTATGATTTAAGCAGTCATCTATTAATCCATACTGGTGAGAAACCTTATGTATGTGATAGATGCAACAAGAAATTTTCTGATAAAAGTAATTTTAACAGACACCTCTTAATTCATACTGGTAAGAAACGTTTTTGGTGTGATTTATGCAACACGAAATTCTCTCAGAAGGGTACTTTAAGCAAACATCTGTTAATTCATACTGGCGAGAAACCTTTTGTGTGTGAAATCTGCAACAAGAAATTTTCTGAAAAGGGTAGTTTAAAGAAACATCTGTTAATTCATACTGGCGAGAAACCTTTTGTGTGTGAAATATGCAACAAGAAATTCTCCCAAAAGGGTACTTTAGGCAAACATCTGTTAATTCATACTGGCGAGAAACCTTTTGTGTGTGAAATATGCAACAAGAAATTTTCTGAAAAGGGTACTTTAAGCAAACATCTTTTAACTCATACTGGCGAAAAACCTTTTGTGTGTGACATTTGTTACAAGAAATTCTCTCGGAAAAATATGTTAAGCAAACATATTTTATTGCATACTAAGGAGAAAAGTTTTAAGTAAGATATACAACAGTAATTTATCTTCAAAAAGTGGTTTAAGGAAGCATCTGTAAATGTATTGAGAAAACTTGTGCGAAAAATCTACAAAAAAAATCTCAAAAGCAATCTATTAATTTTCGCTCCCATAATTTGCTAATTGCGATGAACTGATTTCTATACTTCTTTTTTTAGGAACTGTCGTATATTCTACGCTGAAAATAGTATTTTATTCCTAATATTATAGAGACTAAAATGAAATGTCTACCAACAAAAATTTTGCCAATTTAAACTGGTAAATTAGCAAATGAGGAGGTTTAAGATAATTTCTGGCAAATTCATTTTTTACAAGGCTTTATATTTTATATTAACCCAAAAATATTGCAATACATTTTTTGTATTATTTATTTTGCGTAGTATAGATTTATAAGTCTGTGAGAGTGAGTCTGTTAGCGATTGAGAATATTTAATTCAGAAAATTATTAAAACTAATTTCTCACAGTGAAGTTATTTGATTTTAAAACTGTCATTCGCATAATTTCTTAACCTCTTTTGTCCTTTGACAAATATTACAGCGGACTGCATAAATCAGTTTAAAATTTCTATAAAACATCTCCAAAAATGTCGATGCTTACATCAATGTCTGTACAGGATGATTAAAAAAAACCTTAGACAAAATGATATGACAAATCAAGCATGCAACAAGTATGAAAAATTACATAGGAACATAGGGTCGTAAACTAGTTATTGAGTCACAAATACAGGGTGTTTCATTCTAGCTACACCCGGTTGGAAAATAATAATTTCGAGGAAAATAAAAATTATGTAACGAAAATGCAACTACATATACCATGTTTTGTGTGAAATATGATAACATTACGAAAAGATCTGAAAAAACATATTGCTCAAGCAACCCATGATATCGTCTAAACTGATTTTGCCAAATGCATATTGCTGGTGCGCAATATGCAAAATTCTGCCACTTTTTTTAGCTTTATCACATTTAAAATAAAGGGGAGAATGTCTGTTAAATATTTTATTATAATGTACTTCTGTTTTCTGAAATTTATTACCGTCAACTCAATTTGAGTTATGATGAAACACCCTGTAGTAGTTGAGATTCAATAAGTGGTTTGCGGCCTTATGTTCCTGTGGGATTTTTTTTATCCTTGTCTTGATTTGTCATATCAATTTGTTCACGTTTTTTTAATCACCCTGTATATCAATGCTTATGATAAGCTCACATTTATTAAAAATCTGGAAGTATGTTTAACAATTCTAGTAGCATTTGAATTAATTTAATGTCCTCACAGGTGTCATCAGGACTAAGGAGGTTATGCTGAAAATTCTGTGTTTAAGGGAGTACTGTCCTGAATTCTCCTTAATGTTGAAAATAAGATATCATTAAATGCGTTTGATATACTGATTGTTTTTTAAAAGGCAGTCTTATGATGTTTGAAAATCTAAATAAAGGTTTCTAAGAAATGTTTTAAAACTATGCTGTTTTCATCAGGAATCTATAAAAAGAAAATATCCTAATTACATTACAATGTCATTACTAATGCAAGTAATTATTAAATAACTTAGTTTCAAGATCTTCTGAAATCTTATTGTTTTTTTTATAACAGTATAAAGATCTGATGTGATTTTTAAATTTCAATAAATGTTGGTCAAAAGCATTGGAATTTGTTTTTTTTTTTCAATTCAATCTCGTTTTAAAATTGATTGATTACTGTAAACGGTACTACTTGATTATCCTGTCGACCCATTTCGCCATATTATACAAATCGCCATACTGAAAGCCAAATTAAACATGTTGACATAATTTTTAGTTTAAATAAAGAAAAAACAAACAATCAGTAGAATATTAATAAAAATACAAATAAAATGTCGAAATAAAATTCTCTTAATGACATTTTAAACACGTGTATCGCATTTAATGTCATTGAATGTGGCATTCACGATCATCCATTATTGACACTTAATCTTATAGTTTGCCGATTGTTTTCTGGTCGACGGGATAACCAAGTAGTACCCTATAAACTTATGATTACTATCGCACATTCCCTATTTAAAATGAATTTTGTAGTATTTATCGTTCGTGCAGAGGTATGGTAAAAATAATTCCATTTTACGTTATAGTGTCTGAAAGAAAAATCTTTTATGAATTATTTAACACCATTCCAAATATTTATCGAAAAAAAAAACGAGTATGAATTTCTGAGGTTCCTTAAAATATGTTTTCTGTGGAATGGAATAGAGCGAGCAAAGCATGTTTTATTCATGAACACTAACCCTACCAACTTTCAAGTTCTTGATGGTCCACTGCTTTGAGACCATATGTTTTTAAACAGACCACTAATTTGGAAAAATTAATGATCCTCAATGCCAGTAACTTTTTTTTTCATCTTTAATATAAATGCCGTAAACGTAAATTTTCCCCACTTTGAGAAAAGTGCAACTAATCCCAAATCACACACGTTAATTCCTAGACAAAATTAGGAAAAAAATTAAGAAAACTCTCCTTTACTTAAAACATAAAACCAAAATAAAATAATCAGATTACTTAAAAGTGTTTATTATTAATAAAACCTAGTACTTTCGAGCATGACATGCTCATCATCAGGGTTATAACGACAAAAGAGTAAAAGTCGAAGGCTGAGTTCTTTTATACGAAGTGGACTGATCCAAAGACAAAGTAAAAAAGGAGGGAGGAGTCGGAATGTTCCAAATTCGATTCAAGTTATTTTGAGCAGATTGTACCATATTCTTGGAATATCGTACGACAAAGTATCGTTACAAGTATTGTTAGCTCGACATAAAATTTCAATTGATTCCATGATTTTAATCTTCCGGTAATTTGATATTTTCTTTAGTAATTTAGCTTTTTTGAAATCTATTATAACTTCTTGTTCCTGGTACAGTTTAGAGAGAGCGGCATTGCACCGATTAAGCCTGATATCTGCAATGTGTTCTGACAAACGATTCTTAAATTTCCTGATTGTCATTCCGATGTAATCTGTTCTCTTTCTGTTCTCCATTATTGTGGCTGGGATTAAATATACACCTGCTGAATCTTCCATGGGGATAGGATCGATGCTATTGTAAAGTCTTGTGCTTAATTTATTAGGGGTCAGCTCTTTGAATATCTAAAGTTTAAATTAAAGAAATACAATCTACATTTAATTGCTTCCCCCCCCCTAATAAATTAAGCACAAGACTTCACAATAGCATCGATCCTATGGGGGAAGCTCTTTGAATGGCTAAAGTTTAAATTAAAGAAATACAATCTACATTTAATTGCTTCCCCCCCACCTAATAAATTAAGCACAAGACTTCACAATAGCATCGATCCTATGGGGGAAGCTCTTTGAATGTCTAAAGTTTAAATTAAAGAAATACAATCTACATTTAATTGCTTTCCCCCCCTAATAAATTAAGCACAAGACTTCACAATAGCATCGATCGTATCCCCATGGAAGATTCAGCAGGTGTATATTTAATCCCAGCCACAATAATGGAGAACAAAAAGAGAGCAGATTACATCGGAATGACAACCAGGAAATTTAAGAAGCGTTTGTCAGAACACATTGCAGATATCAGGCTTAATCGATGCAATGCCGCTCTCTCTAAACTGTACCAGGAACAAGAAGTTATAATAGATTTCAAAAGAGCTAAATTACTAAAGAAAATATCAAATTACCAGAAGATTAAAATCATGGAATCAATTGGAATTTTTATGTCGATCTAATAATACTTGTAACGATACTTTGTCGTATGATATTCGAAAAATATGGTACAATCTGCTACAAAAAAAAGTTGAACCCCCCTTCTATCGAATTTGGAACATTCCGACTTCTCTACCCTTGGATCAGTCCACTTCGTATAAAAGAACTCAGCCTTCGACTTTTACTCTTTTGTTGTTTTAACCCTGATGATGAGCATGTCATGCTCGAAAGTACTAGATTTTATTAATAAAAAACACCTTTAAGTAATCTGAGTATTTTATTTTGGTTTTATGTATAAATAAGGTGAATTAAAGGATTCGACATATGTGATATGTTATATCATTTTAATCTCCTTTCCTTTTCTCACGTCCAGAACAGTCCGACTCTTTTGCGCGAAGTGCTGTCTCTGACCAACGACCACGAACAACGTCAAAACTCTTTACTTACGACCCGTATGCCTTGGACCAGTGGCGTAGCTAGCGGGGGACGGACCTCCCCGGGTGTCACCCCAATCTTTTTTGCAAATATATACAGGGTGTCTCAGAATTTTGAGTACAAACTTTCAGTGGTGGTAGAGAACATCGTTTGGAACCACAATTACATTTTAAAGCATGGGCGGAAACGTCTTGTTAACCTTTTCACAGCCAGTGAAAATGTACATGAAACTACAAAATTTTAATACAAAATGAACATTGACACATGATTTTTGCACTTATTCTGTGTGTGAAATATATTTTTTGCTCTTCTTTGCAAATATATCTTCCCGCGATTTCTGATGTCGTTCCTATTTTTCCACATTTAGCAATTTCTAATAGCTACTAAGATACTTGATTTTAAAGAAACATAATTTTAAATTTAATTTAAAACTAAATTATTTCTTGTATTTTTTTCTGTGTAATAAAGCGTTCTACACTGCTTTTCACATTTTTGTGTCTTTGTGTTTCTTTAAGCTTTTTACGGACAAAGCACTTCCATTGCTAAAATGTGGAAAAATATGAATGACATCAGAAATTGCTGAAAAATGTATTTACAAGGAAGACATTTCACATACATAATAAATGGAAAAATCATATTAAAATTCTGGTGTCAATGTCGTTTTGTATTAAAATTTTGTAGTTTCATATACATTTTCACTGGTTGTGAAAGGGTTAACAAGACGTTTTCGCCCATGCTTTACTATGTAACTCTGGTTCTAAATGATGTTCTGTACTACCCCTCAAAGTTTATACACGACGTTCTGGGACACCCTGTATAAATATATATATATATATATATATATATATATATACATATCTTATAAGATTTTGGAAAAGAATTTTGAAATAAAATGAAGTTTCTAGCGCACGACGCAACAGAGTTAATTTCTTTTTGTTGAGAATGTGAAATTTAATACAGATTGGTGTGTCTAAATAAGATATGCACCAGGGAACCAAAAACAACCTGTCCAACGAATGGGTAACAAACGCAAACTTTAAAAGAAAGAATTTTCTTCTACAGAAAACTGATTGATGTGGCCTGTGGCCTATGGTTGCGGGTTGAATAATAAATCGCTACTTTTTTATGCAGGAGGACAAAAGATAAATAAGGGATGTTATGGCCATTTGTTATAATAACATGGAATTGTGATTGAAAAAATATGGCGGATTTGGGGGTGGCACAATTTACATTCCCGAGTGTCACCCATCGTAGCTACGCCACTGCCTTGGACTCTGAATAAAAAAGGAAAAAAAGAGAGAAGTTGTAACCGGACAAATTTGAAAGAAAAAGTAGACAAATTAAAGACACTGAAAAATGGTTAGTGGGTGGGTGAGGTTAAACTAATGGTTTAGAAGTTAGTTTTTATTAAACAATAAGAAGAGACACCCTTTATAAAAAAAATCAACGTTTTAACATGATTTGAAAAAAAAAGTATTTCCGACTTCATTCCTGCCAAACGCATATGCATAGCTAACACCATAAGACTATGAAATTATTATTTATTAGTTGACGCGCCCGGTGTTGCCTGGGGCCCGTTGTAATAGCCTGAAAGAACCCTCAACTTTGTATAATTTTATGCCTTTTGAAAATCTTTTAAATGAACCTAGTTTCAAGGACCTTATTGTTATCCACAGCGTTCCCAACAAACCTGGGATCTGGATCCCCACAACTAAAGCAACATGCACTGTAAGTAACAATCAAGCCTATAACACCCGAAAAAAGAATGCACCAATAGTATTCGAAAATGTTAGTTGCTGAACTCTAAGAGAAAATTTCATAATAGAGAACGGAACCGAATTGCTATTTAAGCGATTGAAACGAATCTCATTGAAGTGATGCCCTTAGAACCTAATTAAAAAATGCTTCCTTAAGCTCTTGTAGGTGCGCATTCCTGAAATTTTCACAAATTAATTTTAACGTTAATACTATATTTGATAAATGGATTAAAACTTTTGATTATATTTACTTTTTAAATATAAGAGAAGGCAAATTATTAAGCATTTATGGTGCAAAAACCTAACCATATATCCCCAAGGTGCTAGGGACTAAACTGGCATGTAGTCGAGCATAAAGATTTTTTTTAGAAGTTTTCAAAATAATCGGCTGACGCTAGAACGTTGTTAAAGAAAAATGCATGCAATTCGAATAATTTTTTAAGGCTACACAAAGGGTGATTATTATACAAAATGGGTGGTAGCTAAAATATGTATTTTTCTGTCGTTCATGTAATAGCTGGAGAACCTAAGAACTTGTTGGAATAAAAACTAGTTAATTGAACCATTTTTAAGGGAGCGACAATAAGAAATCCGAAAGGAAACAACTGATAGCTAAGAACGGGGCTCTATCATTGAAACAGTTAAAACTATTTAGTACTTAACACTTTAGATCTACAATTAGTCAAAATTAATCATAGGCTATGAATCATTTTTAGAATAATATTTTAAAGAAATGCAAAAAAAAAAAAATGAGAAAATGACTTTAAAGAAAACCTCGTGACCCGATTAAAAATATCAGGGTGTATGTCCTGGAAGAAGAATCAAACTCAGCTTTAAAATTAAGCACTCAGCAGGTGAAAAATGAGATGGGTGAAATATGCATGGGGAACAAAAATTTCAAGGGCCCTACGGGACCATGTGAAGCCCCAGAGTCTTAAATGTTATGTAAGAACGCGGCAATAATTAAATAGAAAAAAAGAGTTCCAAAAATGAAGATTGGATAGAGGAGGGGCAATTTAATAATAATCTATGGTACAAAATCTTCAAAAGGCCTAGGACATCTTTCGGATGCAGGTGGATATAAAATATTTTTGTAGTTAGTAAAGTAATTGGAGGAAGCTAAAACTATGTTAAAGAAAACTGCAAGCAATTCTGATCATTTTTAAAGAAATTACACCAACGGTCCCAAGAACACGATTAATATTAAAAATTAGTAATCGCCCGTAAGGCATGGTGACATCACTGCAACGTCGTTGTGAAGTCACATTGTGACTTTGTGACCATCGATCGTCGATGTGAAGTCACAGTGACTAAAATGTAAAGTCGTTATGGTTGTTTTAGAGTTCGTTTGTGACGTCACATTGTGACCACTTTGTGAAGTCGCGGTGTGACAAATTTGTGAAAAATGTATCATTTGTGAATACTTTGACATTAACATTGTGACGAAACTATGTCAGAATCATGTTTTTAAAAGTAAATAACATGTTTTGAAGAATTTTTGTATTTTTCTAAATATTTTTAAGAAAGTCACATCTCAGTCACAATGTGACGTCACTGAGTGGTGGCATTTTGGTCAGATGTGATGTGACTAAAGTGACTCACAATGACGGCACTGTCACCATGCATGCGGCGGTAAACTAAGTTTTTTTTTTTGCATTAGTAAATGAAGGACCTAAGAAGCTGTTAAAAAAGCGAGTGAATTGGACCATTTTTAAGGCCTGGATACAAATAAAATGCTTCCTCTAACAACTTGGGTCACAGTCATAAATCCTAAAAAATGGGATACAAATGAAACGCCTACCGACCTCTGGCGTCACAAAGTTGTGATTGTTGTCATAAAAAATTGCAACTGCCTAAAAGCTGTCGTGAGCTGTCTCAAGCAGGACACAACTCCGGAAAACGTACACAAAATATTTCAACCTATCACGTAATACAGCAATCAAATATCAGAATATATTTTCAATCAAATATCAGCAAATGATGAAAAAAATAATCATATTAAATAGCGATAAGTATAACTGTTGTGATATTATGTTTTCCATTACTTTTTTCCAAAATGTACTAAAATTGGATCAATTTTATTTATTAAAAAAATAATCCAAACACGGTGTACAAGGTGGCTATTATTAAACTGACGGTATTTAGAGTGTTCTGTAGCGAGATCTAATTACAAAAATGGCGCCAAATTTTTTTCTATTTAGCACAGCTGGAGTGATCTCAGTGTCCGCTAATCCCTCTCTTTCGATCTCGTCTCTTGAATTCGTAAAGAAATGTTGTTTTTCGTTGTGTCATTAGTTGGAAAAATAAAAAGTAGTCAGATATGGCAATCACAAAATATTTTCTATCTCACACATGTTAATGCTTCCTGAAAAATGCAGCACAACAAAGCCATCGATTAGATGATTTATACCAAAATCTAGTCAGTAACAACTTATGTTAAGTTCTATCTTAATCTGAAGTTTAATGAAAATCAGAGCATAGTTTCTGAGGTGAGGCTATTGAGGAATCCTTAAAAGATTTTACTTAACAGCGTATCTTTTGGGTGATATATTCCAAAAATGAATCGGGATCAAATTTTATCAGCTACTAACTAAAGCTGAAGTTTGACGAAAACTCCAGCATTAATTCTTAAGATACAGCTATTGCTAAATCTTAAGAAATGCAGCAAAACCCCACTACCTATCGGGATATTTACACTGAAATTAATTTGTATTAATGACTTACTTAATCTGAAATTTGATGAAAATTCGTTAGTTATTTCTTGAGATAAAACTATTGCAAAAATCATGATTAATACAGCATTGCAGCGCCACTTACAATTTACACGAAACAATTCTCGCGCTAATGTATATCAAGGTCATCTCAGTCTAAAGTTTTTTATAATTCCTTGCATTATTTCTTAAGATACAGCTCTTACGAAAATTCTGGATAATACAACATAGCAGCGCCATCTCTTGAGCGGTATACACCAAAAACTAATCAGCTGCAGATTCTTTCAATGTCTAACAGAATTTAAAGGTTTGTGAAATTCCATTCATTAGTTCTTGAGATAAAGCGCCAATAACACAGACTCACAGAGTGACAGTCAGACACTTTCTTAATAGTTTTTTTTTGTAGAAATTGAGTAGGGTTTTTTTAACTGATTTCTGTACAGACTCGAAATGAAATTTTAATTTTATACCCGATCAGGGCCTAAACCTCGAACTTCCGACCCGTTCAGACCTCTAACAGCATCCTGCTCCCCATTGAATGAACTATATTATAAAGGGATGATGTCATAGCTACTTTTCACAAGATTGGCGAAGGAGCAGCAGTCGGGATCAATGATAAAAAAGTATTGCTCAGTTAAATTGATCGCACTGAGATCACAGGCTGTTTACACTAATTGTATATTACAACATTATTGTTTTTGAAATAATAATGTCCCTTGAAAAGCAAAGTAAGGGTGCCTTTAATTCCCTCATTTATCCACCTTTAAAATTAACCATTGAATCCCGAAAACTCATCAGTTATACATCTTATCAGCATGAACAATTATCCTAAATTCGAAGCAAATCGGAAAGTTGTACATAAAAATTCATTTATTTAACTTAATGTGGGTAATCTCTTATTCTCCTCTTTATACTTAATTATGAAGCCCAAAAAGCTATTCAAGAAATTCCTTATTAGAAAGAACCTGCACAAGAAATTGAAACAAATCGGTAAATTCTGCGTGAAAACCAATTTATCTAAATTAAGAAGGGTTACTTCCATTCCTTCCTTTATACTTAAACAATGAAGACCCACAACTATCTTGAAGGCACCTAATCATAATGATTCTGTACCTAAAATTTAAATGAAATTTTATGATTTTGTATTAAAAAACTCATATTAAGAGGGGAAAGCAGATTACCCTCCTGTCACCTCCTTATTCTTAATCCCAAAACTAATCAGGTTAATACCTTATCAGAGTAAATCTATTTTCAAAATTTGAAGGAAATGGGATATTTCTATTAAGACGAGATATTGCGTTACATATATCCATATTAAAATGCAACATATAATAAATTCAGCTCATCAGTGTATGCTAGATGTTACAAATTTAATTAAAAACTATGTACTACTTACAACTAAAGTGGAATTGATTTGCTACAGTTTCGAACAATAAAACTTGTTCATCATCAGGGAAACACTAGGAGACAAAACTAACACGTTACACAGTTCACATGATACAATACTAAAAGCAAAATCCCGCTTTTACTCTGAGGGAAAATCAAATTCGTATATTAATACAGCAGTGGCGCCATCTACAGTGTAGAGATCAAATTAATAGTTCATTCGAACTTTATTTCTGTTTTTAGAAAGTATATCCAAGCACTAGGCATAATATAGCAGCAGAATTATAATCTAGAATATAGAATATAGCAGCAAGCTAATTCAGCAAAAGGCTTAAAGAACATAAAAGAGATATTAAATATAATAAACCAAGCACATCCCTATCAAGACTCTGTTCCGTAAATGAAGTAAAGTCAATTGATTATAACAGCGCAAGAATTATTCCTCGGCAAACGAACACCCATAAGTCTAAAATCAATAGAAATTATAACACGGAATAATCAACTATGTAACGATAATTTATTCTATATTATGCCTAGTGCTTGGATATACTTTCTAAAAACAGAAATAAAGTTCGAATGAACTTTTAATTTGATCTCTACACTGTAGATGGCGCCACTGCTGTATTATTATACGAATTTGATTTTCCCTCAGAGTAAAAGCGGGATTTTGCTTTTAGTATTGTATCATGTGAACTGTGTAACGTGTTAGTTTTGTCTCCTAGTGTTTCCCTGATGATGAACAAGTTTTATTGTTCGAAACTGTAGCAAATCAATTCTACTTTAGTTGTAAGTAGTACATAATTTTTAATTAAATTTGTAACATCTAGCATACACTGATGAGCTAAATTTATTATATGTTGTATTATCAAACAGTGTAATTGGTCCTTCTATAATACATACATACATTCAGAACCTGCAGGTACATTAGCTCTTTGATAGCTTATGAGATAAAACATATCAAATCGCATAGGCCAAGTATAAACTAGATCAGCCAAGGATAATCTAGAAAGATGGCGCCGTTGGGTTCAACAAAACCATGCCAAATAGAATTGTCCTAAGAAAAAAAGATCGGCCGAAGATAAAGTAACTTAGACTAATGAATAGCAGGCTAAGCTAATCCTATAAGTGTTAGGCCAAACTAGTTTGGCCGATAGGCATTAAGATAGGCTAGTTTGGACTAGGAAAAACTAGTTTAACCTAGTGGTATTAAGGTAGATTAGTTTGGCCTAGAAAAAACTACTTTATTCTTTGTGCGTCAGGATAAACTAGTTTGGCCTAGTAAAAACTAATTTATCCGATGAGCGTTAGGATAAAGTAATTACAAAAGGCTGGCTCTTTAAATTTAAAAAGAAAGATGAAGGCTGATTGTATATCGTTGTATTAGTCCAGGTTTATCCAAATTCGACCCGATCTGAACCGCACGGTGTACGACTATAGGATATACGATGAACTGCCTTCCGGTGACATTCCCCAAAATAGTTAATTAGTGAGAAATTGACAACTAAGACATCAACCAGGGTAGGTTAGATAGTAAAGCAACGGCACGGTACACAATTGACCAAGGTTCGATTTCTGCCCTCCGCTAATTTTTCTCTCCTGTTATGTTACTGCATTCATCATGTTCATATCTGTCTTAGTATATATGTATATATAATGTACCTTTAATAATTAATAAAATAAATTCGGAGAATTTATGCCTTCTTTTAAAAAGTAAAATTTAAGAAAATGTGTCGAACATCATAAAACCTTGCATAAGCCTGACAAAGTTGACTGACTCGCAGCAGAACAAAGGATTTTGCAACCGACTATCGGATCTTTGTTTGTCATGGCGTCTTTTCTTTCAAGTTTCACCAGAGTATATCTGTGCTTGTCGACATACACAAGTGATGGTCCAAACGCGCAAGAATATAATCAAACATTCGATCTTTCCCCTGTGTGTTCGAACTGTGTTGTCATTCACCAGTGAACGTCAACATTTTCCAATTTTGGTCTTTTACAGTAACATACACTACCTGATTATTGACCGTCCACTTGCGATTTTACACATTTTGTTAAATATCTAGAAAAATACATGAGGAATTATCCTGAAACTCTCAGTGTATAAACATACTAGTACAGGTCATATCTCCGTGAAGATTTTTCCTGTCAACAAATTAAAAAAGAAAAATATCTTTTGGACAATCCTGTCAAAACTTATGTAGCAAAAGCGCTCAAACTGTAGATTATGATTAAATGGCTTATTGTAATAAACTGTGTTCATTTTTATGTCGATAGCATATATACTCGTTAAAAATTAAGGTTTTTATAAAAACGGTCTCAAATTTTTCCAAGATTTTTGCTTATAATTTGCAGAGTTCTTAATATAAAATAATATTCTTTTCTGAAAATGTGAGAAACAACATTGCACATAATACACAGTAATCAGAATTTTAAAATAATAAAAAATGTATGAATAATGAGTAGGTTTACTAAATAATTTTTCACTGCGCATGCGTCAACGATATCAAAATTTCATTTGCATATCGTGTTAGGTAAATGTGTACAGCAACTTTTGTGAAAGTCGCAAAATCATAGCTTGAAAATTCTGAAAATAATCGTCAATAGAATAAATTGAAAATTCGTTATTCCCAAAATGAAGCAAAATCAAGAGGGGTTGTATCCATAAATTCATTGATTAGAGTCAATGTACAATACACAATATGGGACGTACTACTACATTTGGATAAAATCCCTCGTTCGTTTGCTTCATTTTGGAAGCAACAGATTTTCAACTTATTCTATCGACGATTATTTTCAGAATTTTCAAGCTATGATTTTGAGACTTTCACAAAAGTTGCTCCATACATTCAGCTAACATAATATGCAAATGAAATTTTGACATCGTTGACGCGTGCGCAGTGAAAATTTATTTAGTAAACCTACTCATTTTTCATACAATTTTTATAATTTTTTAATTCTGAGTACAGGGTATTATGTGCAATGTTGTTTGTCACATTTTCAGAAAATAATATTACAGTAGACTCCCTCAAATCCGCACAGCTTGGGACCAGAAGTTTTGCGGATTTTAGAATTTTGCGCATATCTGGTCATTGCTTTGTTTACATTTCTTTTAAAGTAATTTGAATGTAATTAATAATAAAATCAAAAGTATAATGAGTGCTTACAATATGCCAAAATATTAAAGTAAGTGATAAACTAAAATAAAAATTTTAGATAATTTTTAAAATCATAAAAATACTAAAAGCAAAGGTCAAATTAATAATCAATAATGTACAATTAAAATTAAATATTCATTATAATGATGAAATGTGTTTTTCCTAAATTATTCAATGAAACTTGCCTCATAAAGGCACATTACTAATTCACATCAAGATCATAAAATAATGAAGCTTTATTTCAGGTTTAGCCAGACTTAATAACTAAAAAAGCTTGATTAATATATAAATATATTTGGTAAGATTGTGATGACCTATAATATCATCAATATCTTTATTTTTTCAGAAATAAATTATTCTTTCTTCATGAAAAAACACGAATTCAATAACCTTAACAAAAATTACAAATTAAAAAATATATGGAATTGACATAAAAATAAAAAAGTCAAATCTTGCACCTGCATCTAGACTGAATGTTTCATTGTTTACATCCGTAAAGTATGTGCGGATTTTAGATAGTTGCGGATTTTAGGAGTGCGGATTTGAGGGAGTCTACTGTATTTTATATTAAGAACTCTGCAAAGTATAAGCAAAAAATTTGGAAAAATTTGGGACTGTTTTTATAAAAACCTTAATTTCTCTACGAGTATACTTGCAATCGACATAAAAGTGAACACAGTTTATTACAATAAGCCATTTAATCACAATCTACAGTTAGAGTACTTTTGCTACAGTTTTGACAGGGTTATCCAAAAGATATTCATTCTTTTTTATTTTTTTGACGGTCCCCTATAAAGTTTTGGGAAAAAATCTTCAGGGAAATATATGCCCTGTACTATTATGTTTATACACTGGGAGTTTCAGAATTATTCCTCATGTATTTTTCTAGATATTTCACAAAATGTCTAAAATCTTAAGTGGACGATAATCAATGGCCAGGTAGTGCATATATGTATTGTAAAATTTGCTAAATAAAAATATTTTAACATTATAAATATTGTACATATCTAACATGATTACACATTCTAATTTTATAAATTATAGCTGTAAACTGAGTTATATAATTTATAAGTAACTGCTCTAAAATATTTCGTCAAAGTTTTTTTGGAAAATAGCAGGAAAGCAATCTTTTTCAAAAGTATATCAACCGATTCATTAAAATGCAGGCAAAATCATACTTTAGAATATATTTACAAATGTAAAACAACTTTATCAATAAAAATTAATAATCTTCTAATTCTAGCTCCTCTTTTTAGTGAATATTAGACAAATTTCTGCGTAAATTTTTAGTTTGTATAATGATTAATTGATATTTTAATTTCTTCAGTCACTTTACGTTCTTCTACTTTTTTATTTGAATAACTTACTTAATACAACTTATACATTATAATTATTTCTTAATACTTAACTTAATACATTTATACAAAATACATTACTTAATACATTAATAATATTTACACAAAATATAATTTGTTTTATGATTTATGATATATCAGTTGTGTACTTAAAAATTACAAAGGAAGTGATAATAAAGGTCAGCTATTTTTTATTAACTGACATATACCATAAACAAACTAAAACAAAAACATCTAAAAGTAAACGTAAAATCACCATCGAAAATAAAACACTGGTAGGTACGTTCTGGAACTCAGAGCTTTGAACCACTGCGTCAAGTTCAGTCGAAGACATTTACCCTTAAAAGGTGGAGTGATGGAAAATAGAATATGCGAATGAATAAAGGAATGAGAGTTTCAATGAAGGTTACACGTCATTAGTGTAAAAAATGTTCCTTTTTCAAGCAGATTATAATATAAATAAGAATTTTCCCGGAAATACGCGAGACTTATTCAATTAACCTATGAAAAAAATTGACAAATACCAAGCAATATACTTTAAAAATGGTTTTGCAACTATCAAAGTATGCTGCACTGCACATAAAAATTTTAGAATAGGATTGGACTTTAGATACGACTGTTTCTTAAAAAGAAAAAAAATGAACAATGTGAGCTATATTTATTGAGTTATTAAAAGACTGCTTTTCACATTTCCTTTGATCTTGAGTTTGCTATTAGTTCTACCATTCTACAACCATTTTTGGATTTTAGGCTTATTCTGAATAGCCTGAGAATTCTATCGTCTCCTATGATATAACACTGGTGCCTGGATAAAGGAAACGCACAGAAATTTTTGTACTGGATATCGCTCACACATATCCCTGCAAACTCCCATCATAGCAAAAAAACCCTTAAGGCTCGATTTATACCATAATGGCCTATGACAATCTCTAACACTTTTTACACCTCAAAATATTTGGTAAAATTATAAGGAAAGGGAATATTTACAAACAAACGCTTTCTTCAACCAATCTACCAGTTACATTTTTGCTTTCGCGATCATTACAGGAATCATCATGGCGACATTGATCAATTATACAACAGATCTTTTAATCACAGACAAATCTGACCAATCCTAGACCAATCAGATTGCTTTGATTTCTTGGGTATCGTGGGAGTCTTAAAGACGGGCGGGAAATTACTGTGGATCCACAGTAATTTTGTCCACAGTGACGTCAGCTTCCCTTTCCTTATAGTACATGTGCAAACCTAGAACCGAGACAAACCGAAAGAGTTTAGAATGTGTTACAGATGCACTATATTGCATCGAAAAGGCTTTCAAAATGAAATCGGATATCGTTCAAACGTTGAATTCTTTGAATTGGGTGAAGTTTAAAAAGCGATTCACAAGTGTTTGGCCGAATCGTAACTTGTTTAAATCAGTTTAAGGCTTGAATTTTTAGCCTCACGATAAAACAACACATTTCATCTCTATCTTTTCTAAACCCTGTAGTTTGTTTTGACCCGATTTCTGGAGTTGTGACGCCACCACTGATGAACTCTATTGGCAGTCCTGTGAGTGTCTGCTGCAAATAAGCTTCAGGGAGAACTCGGAGATATGACCCACTGATCACATTGCATTATGTTAAAGTCTGAGTTTTTCCCGTCATAGTGGCCATGTCGTATAATGGTGCGTGTTGGGATTTTGGAAGAGCGACATATATTTGGTTCTGCTCCTCCTTCGCACGAACCACATGCCATAATAGCACCATGTTTGTCCATTCCAGTCCCCTTGAGACATTGGCTTATAGTTCTCACATACCTTAGGCTGTTTCTATGCAAGAAATATTTGTTTTACATCTCACACACAAAATTACTCAACAATGAATTAATGATCTGAGATTAAATAAATTTTTACAGAGAATTTTTCGGTTAATACGACACACACAAAAAGTTTCTCACCAATGTGAATTAAGACATGCTTGTTTAAATCACTCTTACAGCTTAATTAATTATAACATTAGTAACAAACCAAATATTTATCGCTAATATGAATTAACAGATGCTTTGTTAAATCACCAATTCGTAAGAATTTCTTGTTGCATTCATCACATTCAAAAGGTTTTTCATCAGAATGAATTAACAGATGCTTTTTTAAATCACTCTTTTGTGAGAATTTTTTGTTGCATAGCTCGCACTCAAAAGATTTTACGCCACTATGAATTAAAAGGTGTCTACATAAATTACTCTTATCTGAAAACTTTTTTTTGCATATCAAAAGATCACTCAAAAGGTTTTTCGCCAGTATGAATTAAAAGGTGTCTACATAAATTACTCTTATCTGAAAAATTTTTGTTGCATATCTCACACTCAAAAGATTTTTCACCAGTATAAATTAAAAGGTGTCTATATAAATTACTCTTTACTGAGAATTTTTTGTTGCAT
This sequence comes from Maratus speculifer, assembly GCA_964019185.1. NCBI lineage: Eukaryota > Metazoa > Arthropoda > Arachnida > Araneae > Salticidae > Maratus > Maratus speculifer. The sequence continues at coordinate 26,546,049 of OZ025303.1, forward strand.
ATCTCACACTTAAAAAGTTTTTCACCAGTATGAATTTTAAGATGTCTTCTTAAATCACCCTTTTGTGAGACTGTCTTGTTGCATTCATCACATGCAAAAGATTTTTCACCAGTATGAATAAACAGATGCTTTCTTAAATCACTCTTTTGTGAGAATTTTTTGCTACATAGCTCGCAAGCAAAAGGTTTTTCCCCAGTATGAATTAAGAGGTGTCTGCTTAAACTACTCTTTTCCGAAAATTTTTTGTTGCATATCTCACACTCAAAAGATTATTTACCAGTATGAATTAAAAGGTGTCTACATAAATTACTCTTTTCTGAGAATTGTTTATTGCATATCTCACATACAAAAGGATTTTCACCAGTATGAGTTAATAGATGCTGGTTTAGAATAGGTTTTTGAGAAATTTTTTTTTTGCATATTTCACTCACAAAAGGTTTTTCATCAGTATTAGTTAATAGATGCTTGATTAGATTGCCTTTTTGAGTGAATTTCTTATTGCATATCTCACACAAAAATGGTTTTTCACCAGTATGAATTAAGAGGTGTGTACTTAAACTACTCTTCTGAGTGAATTCCTTACTGCATATCTCACACATAAATTGCTTTTTACAAGTATGAGTTGACAGATGACTGCTTAAATTACTTTTCTCAGAAAGATTTTCCCAAACCTCGCCAACAAGCGACTTCCCTTCTTGATGGTCAAAAGTTCTTTTTCCAGAAAACTCTTGTGAATTAACGATTTTCTGCATATTCACACTTCAAAGACTACTTTGGTGCGATTTTTTATCTGTATTTATGGCTTTATGCATCTGCGAGGAAAAAAAGTTAATCATCACTTTTTATGATTCATTAAAAAGCAGCATATAAAAAAAGGAACTTAGAATTAAAATTTAATATCAATGTAGAAAAACTGAATTGAAATAAAATTTTAACCATGGTGTTAAAAACTACAGTAGACTCGTAATTAAAAGGTGTCAGATTTTTTAATGTGCAAGGGTTCCTAAGGATAAACTATAACTGAAATGAGAATAAATAAAATGAATAACAACTACTAGATGTTCCCTCAAAGGGATTATTCTGAGCGATATTGCTCAGAAAACACATTCAATAGTTTGTGATAAGTAAAGAAAATGAGATATTAACTTTATTTGGTGATATACTGAAATAAATTGAAATCACTTATGTAATACTTCCCCATTACGGATATGAATAATATATGAAAATAAAACGTTGGTAGACTATTTATAAAATGCATTGTAATTCCAAAACAAAATTTAAACCTATATTTAAATATTTTTAAAATGGGACCAGGGGTTTTGCGGATTTCTGGTCATTGATTTGTTTACACTTTTGAAACATTAATTTAATTGGTGATTAAGCATTATAATGAATGTATATAATAAATTGAAACATTAAAATAACTAAGTAAAATAGTTAAATAAATAAATAGTTAAAAAATAAGTAATTATTACAAAAAAAATTAAGCAAAATAAAATTGTAGAAAAATATTAAAGTAAATAATAAAGATACAATACTAAATATAAATAATGAGGAAGAATCAATCTTTTTTTATAAAGAAAAATAATTGTCTTTGTTAATAAACAACAAAAAAAAGCTTGATTAATTTTAAAATATTCATTTTATAAAACAAAACTTATCCTGCCCCTCGAATTACAAACACTACCAAATGGTCATTGAAAGCTACATTACAACGGGACTACAATACGATAATGATTATTTCGATTAAATATTGATCATCGTAATTAGTAAACCGGATGTATGATTCGGGATATGATGACCGGATGAAAATTCGTTTCATAACTAGCTGGTGTAAGGAAATAGTAACAGAACTATAAAATAATAATTTTATGTAGGAAAAATTATCTTGCCACGGGAATTACAAACACTATCAAACGACCATCGAAAGTTATATTACGCTGCGACTACAATACGATGATTATTTCGATTAAATATCAATCATCCTACCTCAAAGTAACATATTATTTAACACTGCAGAATTTAAATTGAAAGACATTAAAAAGAGGAAGGAGTTGAAAATGATTTTAAAAAGATATTGTTATAGAATTATTTATATTCCGTTAGCTGCTGACTTCAGCGCGATCTTTAATTTCATTGTTTACATCTGAAAAAATGCGCGGATTTCTTGCGTTCATGGATTTTAGGGTCACGGATTTAAGGGAGTCTACTGATGCTCTTATAAGGAATTGCTGATGAACAATTTCGACAGATTATATAAAACGCCAAACTACTCAAGTAGTACCAAATTACGTAAAAGAAACATCCTTATAGCTCCAAAAATAATAATTATATTAACTAACAGTTTACTGTGTCAGATTAAGCGTTTCATTACCAATTAAAATATATCTTTTAACTGAAATTTGAATGAAATACAGAGTTATGAAAAATCGGATTACAAATATTTCGGCAACTAATAATCGGATCGACTTTATTCTTTATGAAAGAATTGTGCTATTGTATTGCCTTTTACGTCCATTCCTTAAAATAAAAATTTTCGATAATTTTTATAACCCTTTCATCAGTACGAATTTTTCGAGAGTCCAAAAAAAAGTAGTTCCGGATAATAGAGGCTACTGATATTCAATAAGCTTCGTCCCATTTTTACATGCAAAGTACATAAAAATTTTTCAAGTCTCTATCTTAATTTGTTCGGGAGATAGATCGTTTACAGACACATATTTAGACGGACGGAAGGCATTTTTTTTCTTAAAATGTGTTTTTCGAAATCGCCAGTATCTGAAACATGTAAATCCGTAAAAAAAAATTTTTTCGATTTTCAAAACGATTGCAAGATTTACCCTTTACTATGTATGATGGGTAAGTAAAAAGAGTTTTCTTCCAAGCAAAGAAAACTGCATCAACCCATGCATGCTTTTAACTTCTTCAGTCCCGAGAAAAATCTGATGCATAGAAAAATTATTTTCTTAGCAAATTATGGTGCTTTTAGGCTTAGAAAAGAGAAAATAAAATTATTTTTTTAGTTTTAAAATTCTTACATATTTAAAATTTATGTCCCCATATGCGTACATCAGATCACAATTGAGTAAAAATGGCATTCTTTAAATAAATAAGACCAATTTTGTTTTACAAGAAATAAGGTGTCATATATTGTTTAAAAATTATATCAATTTAAATAATTTTTTACCTAAATTTATGTATTGTGCAAAAATATTATGATTATCTTGTAATAAATGTAATACATATCTTGCTACTATACTGTATATACTATACATATCTTGTAATATTATACATACCTTGTAATAATAATCCTCTAATAAGATATCATTTATTATACAATTTTTTGAAATAGTTATTATTCTGAAAACAAAGATATAGATTACATTTCACACATTTTACCCTTGATTTTCCTTTGTATTCTTTCATGCACCATTATTATTGTACCCTATTAGATTTTTAAGACTGTATTAGATTATTGTTCCCTAGTAACAGATTCTGGCCAATGTCCAAATCCATCATAGCGAACCTTATTTTTGAGAATTTCTGATTTTTTTAGATGTAGATTCATTGGATGATTGCTCATGGTCTTTCAATTGTAGACTTTTCCTTTTCACATTATATAAGGACTTCAGCAATGTAAACACAAAATTCGAGTAAGCACATTTGATCACATTTCGGAATATTGGAAGATCTGTAATCTCTTATATACAAAACCCAACTATTTACCGTAACTATGTCGAGAAAGTGAGTAGAGATCCGAACTGGCTACTTATGTGTTCGCATAGAAGTACGATATCAAACAATGAATATAACGTTTAGATTGATTCCACAAATATGGTGCTTTATTCATTCTTATTATAGCCGGTCTAATTACAAGAACCTTGGCTTTTTTATCGTTACATCAGCGCTCTGTATCACTGGAGTCACTTCCACATGAGATGGTGTTGTCCTTCCATTTCAACACCACAATTTTATCATCTGATCTAGTAAATTCAGCCCACGCACCTCGTTTTATTGCACTGTCTTTCACACCGTGCATTTTGTTTGCAATATCACCTATTCTATCAGTCATGACTGTCCCAGAACACAGAATTCACTTTGAAAGAAGAGAAGATATTCAGCTGTTTGCACTACAGTGAAATATCTGTCAGTGAATATAACTCTACTTTCATTTTCGGGTACGCTCTCAGCTTTTTTTTTTTTTTTTTGATAATTGTTCTACCAAACTCTAAGTCTTTCACATCTTCTACAGGAATGGTATTTTTTTCCTGTGTACAAGAGAAAATCTAGTACTACACCATCACTTGAGGCAAGAACAAAATTTTTATGTTCCAAGGGCTGGGCTTCGAAGGAAGATATTGACAAAAGTCGCATTTCCCCAAAACGGGATCTTTTGCTCATCAATGGAGCTAAATTGTGTCCCAGGAATTTTAAGACAGGCATTTCTGACTACATTTAGTAAATTACGTACTCTCTATAGGCGATCTTCAGTATCATATACAGATGGGAAATACAGTTATTTTTGGTTAACAGGTTATATCGTTCCACACATTCACAGGTAACAAGTTTCAACAACCTGTTATTTTTGTAACGTATAACAATTCGATGACACTATGCTGTCAACAGATATTTTAATTAGAGGGCCGTTAATTAAGGTACCTTGAATAATTTTGATACATAAGTATAGACGCTGTTTTAGTTCAGTTAAACCTGCGCCTTTAAAATCAACATAGTGTTAAAATTTTAATTTTTGCAAGACAAAAATTTAGTTAGTTGTGATACTTTACATTTCACGTATTATTATCGTTTTCTTGCACTAAAAATGCATTTTTCCTCGTTGAAAATTTATAAATATCATAATTCAGTAAATTTTGCCAGAAGAACTTTTTTTTTTCTATTTTTTTTTTTTTTTTTTTTTTTTTTTTTTTTTTGCTGATTTGCTTGTTAAAACACATAAAAACTTTTTCTAAATAAAAGTTATAGGAAACTTACTGAACACTATATAAAATATGTAGTTTCTTAACAATTTAAAAAATAATTATTTTAATATAAATTAATATTTATATAATACAGAAGAAAGTTTAAAGCATTTTTGCAATTGTTACAATGACTCCAAAACTGACGGTTTAGAAATTAATTTTTTCTAAGCCATCAGAAATATACTCCATAAAAACAACACCGTTTTAACAATGCGATTTGTTCAAAAAAATAAAATTGATCTTCATCGTTAGCACCTTGATTTGAAGTTCGAATTTTGACATCCCCGAATCAATATCTGTCAACGCATATTCAAAGGTTATCTCACAAGAGCACGAAACATTACTTGTATATATGTCATTCATCCCACAAATTTCGTATGTGCAAGTACGTATTTAAAATCCCCTCCCGAAAACTTGTGACAGGCCAAAAAATGACGTTGGTAGTATAAAATTGGCGCCTTATAAATTTCCGCGTCTGTCGGGACCGCCCCCCTCCCATCCCTTTTCGAATGGCTGTGTCCTCACCAGGCTATTTTTCTTCTTTTTTTCAGCAAAATACAATTACAAAAGTAATGCTTTCCAGTTCGTATTTTCTAACGACGCAATATTGACAAAATAATAATGATAAAAAAAACAGTAATAAACATTTTATTAAATAAAAATCATAGCGCCAGAATACCCCCCCCCCTTCCCCAAATACCATAAGTACATAGTAATATCCCTTTTAAATATTCAAACTCAAAGATTTCCACCGTTTTACCCATCTAACTTCATCAACGAAAGATTATGTCCCGTGCCCGAGCGATAAAACAGCTTTCTATCAACAATTAAATCCGTAAATCTTTTTAATTTCATTTTTCAAACAGAGATTCCTTCCCATTAAAAAGACGACAAAAGATGGCCGACATCATCTCCTTGCTTTTTAATAATCTGCAAGCGTCACTCACTAACTTCACGTACTTTAGAATAAAAACACATTTTTCCCTCATTTCATTTTCAGTATTCTACCTATTTGTTTGATAAAAGCAATTTTCATTATTCCAGCTATTTTTTTCAATAAATGTTGTTTTCGTTATCCTAAAAACTGATTCTATTGCTTTAATCTTTGTAACTGTGAGCGTTATAAAAAATTCAAACGATAAAATATATTCTGTGAAGAATCGAAGCCAGATGTTTTTAAATATTCACAGAATAATCAACAACGAATAGCTTTTGAGAGATTTTATCACGTGAACTTTTGAGATAGCAAAAGGACAAGGTTTCCGATGATTGGCTTCCTTTATTAGACCAAAAGGATTTTTAATGTCTTGGAATCGTAGATCGACAGTGATGCGTCAAAAAGAAAGTTTCATAAGGTTTTTTTTGTGCGTCAGGATTATTTTTTTCTTTCTCTCTCTGTCTCAAAAGCGTTTTAATGCAGTTGGGGATTTTTGTTTTCTGCAGTAATAGAAATTCTTTGCCACAGAATTCAAATAGATTTATAAGTTGGAATTCTTTTTATATAACTAAACTTTTATTAATTTATAAATATGTACTCCTAAAATAATTTTCAGCTTTACTATTTATTTCTTCTTTTTAAAATGCTTATCATACGAGGCGTTCCAAAATTAACAGGGACTTTTTGGTAATCTGTTATTGAATAATAAGTTTTTGGTTAATATTACGAATATTTATCCTGTTATGTTAAATAATGCCCATCTCTAGTATTATAAGAATGTATTACAGAGTCAGCAAAGTGTACATTTGATCGCAAAAGGAAGAACCTATCTCTTTGCATTACATTTGTCACTAATGGTATGAGTGAAGATTTTTTGACTAATACATGAAAGGATAAAACCTATAGCCTTTTTAAAATTTTAAAATTTAAATGCCCCTTCTTTTAACCTTAATTCTAATACTTAAAGCTAGTTTGCCCCTGTTAATGTTCTTTCCCAACCTAACATTTATTACTCTCAGAGATGATTTTTGGATGTTCTTTAAGATTAAAAAAGCTGACGTAAACGCAATTCTTAATTTGTAGGATCAGCAATGAAACCCTGGACAACCGCGCCTAATAACGTCATAGTGCCCAGATATTTCTTAACCAATTAAAATTAGGTAACACCCATTAGTTAGTATCGCGACCTGGTAGAAATAATGCGAATTAACGGCCTTTAAATAGCGGGAGCGCCTAAAACAAGCGGCTTTTTTGACCTAACACTTGCCTAATAAAATGCTGCCCAAAGAAACGAAGTTTTGAAAGGAAAGCGTCAAGTCACAGGGACCTGGTTTCTCCCAAAGATCTGCCAAAAAGGATTAATAAACCAGGCCCCAAGTGAAAATACTGTGTCGTTATTTGTCTCTCAATCGCACCTCATGATTCAACAACAATAACGGCTTATCGATGGTAAAACACCAAAATCTTTCCCGGCCATTCGGACGATTGACTCGGCGCGATCTCCAAAGTCTCTCCCCGGCACCTACAACGCTTGACGCGACGGATCTATGAGCTGTATCGCCCGAAGTCCCGCAGCTCTCCACGACTACATTACATGAATTCCCTCTCCTCGGATCGGATGGTGACGGAACTCCCACGAACGTAAGGCCAAGACTCGGGTTCCTTACATACATGCAGGCATGTAGAATATTCAACACTGTACAACATTTCAAAGGTATTAGAAATTTTTAAAGTTAATAAAAATAAGACATATTTTATCAGTAAATTCAGTATATTGTTTCATATTATTTTAAAAAATGAAAAAACCCTTTTAAATTGTTTTGTAAGACTAAATTAAATAATTTATTCGTTACTAAAAAATTTGTTAATAACCAAGTGTACACAATAGTTACACAGAAAATAAGTTTCTTTAGATAGAAATGTACAGTAAAGACCCATTGTACCCAAATGGGTACAACATATTTACATATGTTTTCAACATCCATGCACATATGAACAACATTTATAAACAACTACAAGTCATTCTTAAAACAGTATAATTTATTGAAAAAAATGCAATAATTTTTTTTTAATTCACTCACAAAATTGTATTATTCACATACTTTGACGTGAAGTCGTTGGTAAATTGCTTATGTGTTCCATCTTAGAAATGTTTCATTTTCAAAGTCACATGGTTCTTCCTTATTTAAATGTGTAGCACTTCTATTGATAATATAGGACACTGATGTATCTGAATAGTGATAGCAGAAATTTATACATTTATTATAAATTTTTCGGGGTTATTTTGCCTTTTGCTTTAATGTACCCAAATGGATACGCCAGGACTGGAGAAGTTAATTTCAGACACAGGTAATAACAAATCAGAACCCACAGATAAATGAAGGTTTCAGGGAAGGAACAGACTTTATCAGAAACAGGATAGCCTTAGTTTAGACATTTCCATACCATTTTCCCCTACTTTTCTGTACAAGAGAACATTGTTACCTTTAATGTGGAGTATGTGCATTACTTTTATAAAAATGCCAGGTGCATTAGGTGGGAAAAAAGCAACTTTATATTCTTACAAGCACTTTTAGTAATTAACCCTTTACCTACTGATGGTACATATAAGAACCATTAAAATAACTTATTATAAAATTCTTTTAATATATCAATTAGTTGTAATACTGTTTAGAATAAGTTACAGATACATTACTTTATCTTGTTCCAAGAGCATTATTGGTTACACAAAACAAAAATATTTTTAAAAGGGTGATTTTTGCCTTTCCATCTTTTCAGCTTTCTTGGTGCTGAGGGGAAGGGATGGGGATTTTTCAATGCGGAAATATTTCTATATTTATATTGTATATAAATGCTCATCCTTATATTAAAACTAGATTAGAATTCTTCATTCCCCCCCTTCACAAGTTTAATGCACAGGACTTACTCAAATCCACACAGCTTGGGACCAGAGATTTTTCTGATGTTAGAATTCTGCAGATTTTTGGTTACTGCTTTGCTTACATATTTTTATACAATAATTTGAAAGCAATAATGCAATCAAAATTGTAATGAATGCCTAGAATTAAAATAATTAAATAAAAATAATAAAGTAAAATGATAAAAGTTAAGATAATTGTAAAAATATAAATTATAAAAAATAAAGGTCAAGTAAATAATTATTGATATACAATTACACATACTCAGTGTTCTCGCTGTCGCTCGCCAATGCCGCCAAATTGCGACTAAGTTCGTCATTTGGCGAGTAAACAATTGATTAGATTCGCCAAATTGCTAGTGCTCAATTTTTGCTTTTTAATTTTACTTTTTAATTTTTCATACATATGCATATATATTTAATCTATACATATTTTTTATATTTGTAGCGGATAGTTGAAATTAGATTAATAACAATCGCTGTCACAGTTATAAAAACTTGAGCTATTTTAGAACATATTGAAAAAAAGGGAATACATTAAAGGATTTAAGTTTGTTTGTGCTACACGGCAGATCTATATTGCTAATGCTTTTCTCATTTGGCAAATGTTTTTTTATTTTTAATTAGCCAAATTATTAACGTTGGTCAAATGTCAACGAGAACACTGCACATACTTAATAAAGATGATGTACATTTTTCTTGAATAATTCAATTAAACTTTTATCATAAATATATCCTATTAATTATAATGAAAATCAAAGGAAGGAAATTTTATTTCAGCTTTAGCCAGTCTAAATAACCAAAAAAGCTTGATTTAATACAAAAATAAAATTAGTTAAACAATAACAATTACCAATTATATCAGAATTATCTTGATTTAACTTTTACATTTTCTTCAAGAATAACCATGCGTTCAGTCATATTATCAAGAATCACATATTAAAATATGGTACTACTCTGTTACCCCGTCAACTAAAATATTAACGCCAAATAAGATTAAATGCCAATAATAGATGATCGTGAATGTCACATTCAATGACATTAAATATGATACACGTTTAAAACGTCATTAAGTGATTTTTATTTCGAATTTTAATTTGTATTTTTATTAATATTCTACTAATTAATTGCTTTCTTTATTATTTGAAATAAAAATTATGTTAATATGTATAATTTGACTATTAGTTTGGTGAATTGTATAACTTGGCAAAATTGGTTGACAAGATAACAAAGTAGTACCTAAAATACATATGGGATGATATAAAACTAAAAAAAAGTAATTTTGTCCTTACATCTGAACTGAAAGTTTCATTGTCTACATCTGCTATGATGTGTGGATTTTAGGATTGTAGATGTGAGGGAGTCTTCTGTACAAGAATCTCAAAAACTTTGTTTTACAGACAGGTGTATGGCGAAACTTAATTTTAGTACTCAAAAATGGTCATGTGTAGATAAAAGGAGGCAAAAAAAAAAAAAAAAAAAAAAAAAAAGGAAAAGAAATTAACAACCTTGCTTCAGATTAACAATAGTACAGTAGACGCCCTCAAATCTGCAGATAATTTATGGATGTGCTTTTATTTATCATATAATTTTGAGGACAATGGCTAAATATATTTTAATAATACTACGTAGTAAATAGTCTATTCAAATTTGGTGAAAAGAGACAGGCCACTTGATTATCCTGTTGTTCAATTTTGACAAATTATAAAAATCACCTAACTATTTGGAAAATTTTACAAAATGTCACCAGTGTTGAATTCAGACAATTTTATCCAAGAGGGACTTCTGTAGTTTTGGAATTAACATTAAAGAGTTTGGGGGGGGGGTTGCACTTTATGACCACTGTAAACACAAAATCTCAAAATTTCCAGGGGAACATTTGATTGCTCTGGGGGGGGGGATGGTCCCCAGAGTCGTGCAAAAGGGGGTGGTCACCCTGGGTATGGAAATCTAGGAACCCAAATTTATATTACCAATGACATTTTTAGCCTGTTACAAGAAAATTTATGGGGAGGGGGCACCAAATTGAAACTTTTCCCGCAGACGCAGTGTTTTCTTTGCACGCCCCTAAATGTCCCCCTGCCCTGAATGCAACACGGATTGTCATGATTTTTAATATTAATAAAGAAAGAACAAATAAAATAATAAAGGGATAGAAAAGATACAAATAAAACACAGAATTAAGAATCACTTCATGATGTAAGTGTAACAAACACTTAAATGTGTTTAACCTCAAGTGTATGTGACATTTACATTAAGCCATTAATAGCTTAAAATGTATTTTCATTTAACATAACTCAATACAGACAAATTGAGCTTATGAGCAATGCAATGACATAAATTAAACATTTAAAAGAAACTCATTTATCAAAATTGAAAAAAAATTCCTGATTTTTAATTCAAAAATCGTAATCCAAACTATATTTAAATAAGTAGATAAATAAAAATTCCTGCAAGAATAAGTTTTTTCATAATACTTTAAATATCAAAATATCAGCAAATATAAAAGTTGCGACACATAAAATTTTATGATCAAATCACAAGTTAGAGAAATTTTAGTAACGAGTACTCAAATAAACACATCTTACCATTAACTTATTTTAGCAGAGAGGATGGATTTTTATGTTTTAAAAATTAGCTATCATTAGAATCAAAGGGAGACGCCTTACATAATGTTTATTGGCCTTACCACACAAACGAGTAAAAGGGCCGACAACGCAGTGAATGAATCACAAAGGCCAAAATAGAATGAGTAATGAACAACTCAAAAGATATTGATTCATAATAATTATAAATAGGGGAGTTTAATAAAAATCTATACAAAGCTCTATTCAATATTTAGCAAAGATGTTTTTTGAAATCAGCCTCATTTGCGTTTCATTGGAAATAAACTATTTCAATGAATGATTTGTTAATTTGAATCACGAATCATTCACTATTCACGGACTCGCGTTTTGCTCTATTTCTATGTGTAAGAATAACTTTTATCCCATTTTACTAATATTTTACTATCTATATAGCCCATTGACTTTTAATATAATGTCATTTCTGCCTGTTATCGCTTTTAGCTATTTATAATATTAATAAGATTTTATAACATAATTATTAATCCCATTCACTTTTACTGAAATGAGTTAAAAGTAAGATATATTATTATTTTAGGTAGGAAATTACATTATTGATCGGATATTTCTCATCAGGATCTATGAATTTTTCCTCTTCAAAAATCATCCTTACGTAATCTTTCGTTTACGTATCAGTCCTCGGAACAAGCCATTTTCCAAATTTGTCCATTTCTGTACGATTCTTTAGAAATCAATCCTCTTGGAGTCAACCCATTTCAAAAAAATTCCTAGGAAGTGGCGGATCCAAGGGGGAGGTCATGGGGTTCATGAACCTCCCCTGGATGAAGAAAATTTTCTAAAGTATTTTCAAAAATAGAATATACATTGAATTCTTTCTAATTTACTCTTTACTCAACAATGTGAATCTTTCTAATTCTTTAAAGATCTACAGTATAGGACCTATTATCCGGAATCGTTGGGACCGAGTGCTTTCCGGATTTCGGGTCCGTCCGAAACTCGACACTCCCCTCCCCCCGCCCTCCAAAAAAAAAAAAACACGGAAAATTTAAAAATAATAACAAAATTATAGCACTGATATCTAGAATATGAATGAAAAGTGTGTTGTATGAGAAGTCTGTGGAAAAAACACTAAGCTACAACTTTGACTCTTGTACTATAGTACAAAAGTCTCAAATCCGGACATCCAAAATTCAGAGCTCTTCAAAATCCGGACGTTTTGCTAACAGGCTTTATATATATATATATAACCGTAAAATACCGTTAATCCACCCCCCCCCCGAAAGATGACGAAAAATCATAAAATAATTAGAGGGGGGCGCTTACACGGGATTTTTCCGCGATCGTTTCACAAAATTTGCATTTTTTGCGAGATATCTGAAGAATTTTTTCGCGATATTTGATGCGATTTGCAACGTTTTATTGCGATATTTGACGAATTTGCAGAGTATTTTCGCGATACTTGAAAATATTTGCGTTTTTTTATAGGGATGAATCATGATGAAATGATTGGATCAATCTTTGAATGAATAATGAATTTTGATACTTGAAGCAATACTTGTAAAAATTTGCGTTTTTTAAAAAGAAAAATGTAAATTCTGTCGAAAAAACGCAGAAAAAAATGTGAATTTCGTAAAAATAAGCCAAAAAGCATGAAATCTAAAAAAATCTCGAAAAAACGAACATTTGATCAAAGATTCGTGATTCATTCATTTCATCATGATTCATCTCGTTCTCAATCGTCTTCATTTCCGGATTTCGGAATTCCGGATAATAGGTCCTCTACTGTATTTAAATACAAAGCAGGTACTTTCTGAAACATCCAGAATATAATTTTCAATCTCAGATTCAAAACATTTGAAAGTGCATTTATTCAGATCAAAAGTGATTATAGTGTTTTCCATTAAGTGTTCAAATTAGCGTTTTGCATTTCTCGATAAAGGCAAAGAATATTTTGGGAAATGTCTGTAAAATGTGGAAAGTTAAACTGAATTTCAAGACGCGACAGCCAATTGCTCCCTCGTTAACTGCATTTTTGTAACTGTCAAGCCCTTAATTAGCTTAAAATGATCAATTTGAGATTCATTCTTTGCTTTTCTAAGAAAATGGAAAAATCTTCATTTTCTTTTATCTAATAAACTGTGTAAATTTTATATTTTTACGAATATTAATGCAGTTTTTTTTGTATTTACCAATAAAAATGAATTCCCAAAATTATCAAAAAAGTAGCTGTTTTAAATATGGAAACAGCCTTCAATAAAATATTTTCTTAAGTGATTTACTCTCCCCCCCCCCCCCCAAAAAAAAAGAACCATGGATACTTATTAATTTAAAAAAAAAAAAAAAAAAAAAAAAAAAAAAAAAAAAAAAAAAACATAATTGGTTGAATAGAGTGTATTATTTGACAGTCTTAATATGCATATGACAAAGTCCTGATTGACTGTCTAGGACAAAGTCTGTAAGCTGCATCATCAATACGCAGCCAAAACTGAAACTCCTATACTTAAAATCATAAAACTTTAATTGTTACTTCATACTTTAATATAAAAGTCCATTAAAAAAAATATTTTCTACATTTCAACCCTTAGCGAGCTGAAAATGGGATTGGAAGTTTCTGAAAAAGGATACAAATGAAAACCCATGACATTAAAATTTAAAAATTGAACATAATTAGAACTGTAGATAGCGAGGTAAGAAAGAAAATCATAATTATTTATTTCAATAAGTTTCAATAACTTAACTAACTTTTTTGAACTTTATAATTTAATACAAATAAGTTTTCAAATACAGTAAAACCCCGATCTATCATTCCCGCATCCATCGTCTTCCCGCATTGATCATTTTATTTTTATAGTCCCTGCGCAAACTGTACTTAAATACTGATAACAAAAAACCTGCAAGAATTGTTTTTTCAAAAGCCTTTTTCTTGCATTCATCATTGTAAAATTTTTCTCCTCAATGAAAGAAAATTGGAAATCATGCGAATCCATATGACATACAAACTGGAATTACTTCTTTTATTGTCAAATAATTCATTTGTGCCATTTATGATGAGATGAATAGTGATTGTATATAGTAGAGGATGCGATTAGGTTTTCATTGATCAAGATTTTGAGGCACGTGGTGTCCTAAACATAGAAGAAATTTGCAATAATGTAAAAAATGAAAATAATGGCGAAGAAGCGGAGGATAACTTTCAATTGGATGAAGCTGAGGTATCAGTGCAAAGTCTATCTGATGAAATTACGGCATTTGAAACTGTATGAAATTTTATATATGCAATATGAAATTACAGAAGCTGACCAGAAAAAAGTTGTATATCTTGAAATTTATTTTTTAATTTAAAAAAAAGGAACTAAAAACAAACAAAATTATTGATATTTTAAAATGAATATAAATATATTAGAACTTCATTTTTTTTTTTTTTTTTTACAGTTTAGCAACAAATAAGTATTTGTTAGTATACTGTATACATTTCAAGCATTAATAATGCATAAACATTGTTTTTTCATGTTTTGAAGTTAATCCTCATTCATCGTTTTCCCGCATTCATTGTATTTTTCCTGAACCCCTTGAAAAACGGTGGATCGAGGTTCTACTATATATAAAATAAAATAAAAAATACAAAATACAATGTTGTTCAAAAGGATTTTATTTCAAAACCAGGAATGCATAAATTTTCCTGATTTGGTGAAATCATAAAGTAATCTGCAACAATAAAAGCAGGCTAAAATGGTAGTATACAATGAACAATCCAACATTAGTTTCTTAATAGTAAAGAAATGTAACATAAATAATGTAAAACTGCCAGGAATAGTAAATTGTTTATATTTTATTATTATTATTATTGGTGTTGCTCAACAAATTTTAAGAACAATCAAATTTATTTTAATAATTTTTGTTTATTAAGTTAAAGTACACAAGCTAAATCTTCAACGGAGTTTAAACCCACAAATGCATACAATACCATGACACAAAAAATCACATAAGACCCTTTTGAGGATTCTTAGATCCCTTTCCTCAGTGCAGAAAAATAATATTAAAATGGGTTAATCCCCCCCCCTCCTGGTTATAAATTCAAGGAAAACTCTTGAAAATTCCTGGCATAGTCCCAAAAAACTCCATTGCAAAAAAGTAAAGTACCGTAAAATACCGTTAATCCGCCCCCCCCCAAACGTGACGAAAAATCATTAAATAATTAGAGGGGGCACTTACACGAGATTTTTCCATGATTGTTTCACAAAATTTGCAGGGATGAATCATGATAAAATGAATGAATCACGAATTTTGATACTTGAAGCAATACTTGAAAAAAATTGCGTTTAAAAAAAAAAAACAAATTCTGTCGAAAAATGCAGAAAATAGAGAAATTTGTAAAAAAAAAGCCTGAAATCAATTAAAAAATCCTGAAATCAATTAAAAAATCCTGAAAAAACACACATTTCGTCAGATTCATGATTTATTCATTTCATCATGATTCACCCATTCTCAAGCAATCCGTTATCAGTGATTTTTTTGAGAGGAAGGGTGCTTTCTCGGGATTTTTTTAAAATTTCAAATCTTTTATAAAGTGGGGAGGGGGCGTTTGATTGGGAAGGGCGGATTAGCAGGATTTTACTGTATGTTTTTGCACACTGTCCTTCCTAAGTGACTGATATAGGTCTTATGCACTAACTTTACTGAACTGCCGCTAACTGTGTAGAGTTTCAATAAATAACTACAAAGCCACTTATAGCTCTTTTTTGAATCTTTAGTTTCATGTTCACATCCGCTATTACCCCTATCTTCCTTTATATCATACTATTGCATCTTAGGTTGGTGTTGGTACATTTTGCATGCAGAGACATGCCAAAATGTTTGTTTGGAATTGGGATCTTTGAAATGCTGTAACTCATGAAGTCATTGAACTTATGTACCATGGTTTTAAACAAATTGTTAAGCATTCCTTCAGATGATTTCAAAACAAAACCATTGACAGCTTGGTTCATGATATATTAGATATTATTATTTACAACTTATAAGATTTATGCAGATATAATATATAGAAATATAATATTACATATAATAATATATGTGATATTATATATATATAATAAATATTATATCCGCTAAAAAAAATAGTGATTCACTAAATTTCAAAGCTCTATTTCTATAAATTTGAAGTTTGTTAAATTTTAACTGAAAAGCGATTTATTGATTTAATCAAACTAAATAAATTAAAAGCCATTATTATCAAAGATTGAAGTACATTATATAAAGATATAATGAAAGTTATTCTAATGTGCTTTATCGATTGAGTATCTGGGCCCGAAGGTAATGGAATACCATGTATACTTTGATACACTAATACTTTGTTTTAATTGGTAAATATATCATAGGAAATGAAGTTTTACTTTCTACTATCTTTAATAGAAGAAAGTATGTTTATCAAAATTTTTTGTCGACTTCAAGTTTTCAACAGATTTACACGCTTTAGGAGTCAGAGATTCCAATAAACGTGTTTATATAAAATGTCTGTGTGTGCCTATGTCATATGTTGAGATTGAACCATCGAAAGATGTATGAAGATATCCATAGAATTAAACCAAGTTTTTTGTGTATGTTTTTGGTTGTGGCAAGCAGGTCCTCCTTCAATTTCGAAATATTCTGCCGAAAAGGTCGCTGTAATAGTGATTTTTGTTCCATTTTTAATATTTTACCATCAAAGTTATGCATAGAATTGAATCAAATTTTTTGTGTATTTGTTTGTCTACTGTAATTAGTCTTCCCCGAATTTGAAAACAATCCCCTATGAGGGGGCACTGCAATTGGGATTTTTGTGCAATTTTCAATATTGTACCACCGAAAAATGTGTGAAATTATGCATAGAATTGAACCAAATTTTTGTATTAGTGTTTGGCTATGGTCAGCAGGCACTCCCTGAATTTGAAAAAAAATCCAATAGAAGGGGGTGCTGTAATTGCTATGTCTGTCATTTTCATTATTGTACCATCAAAAAGTCTATCAAGTTATGCATAGAAGTGAACAAATTTTTTTTGTGTATGATTATTTTTGGGTACGGCAAGCAGCTCCTCCTTAAATTTCAAAAACGTCTGCCTACCATTCTATTGTCCGTTGGTTCCTGTAATGACGAGATTTCGTGTCCTTCTAATCAGGTTATTTTTAAATAGCTGATGACTACAGAATAAGAGAAAACTACTGATTTTAATAAATATCATGATCACATTAACTTGTTTTCACTCCAATTAATTGACTGAAGCAGAAATTTAAGACAAAAATCAGAGTTGGTATAATATTGAATTAATAAATTATAAATTTAACATGTGCAACTACTTTTTGAAATATTAAAATGTACCTATGAAATAGAAGAAAGTTTTGTGATTGGTACATCCAATTAGTTTCTAAAGGAATTCTTAAGAAAAACAAAGTAAACGCTTGTTTAAATAATAGTAAAAAATACTTTAAAAAAAAGTCTGATTAGAAACAATTTTGAAAAATATGGCCCATAGCAAAAATTATAAATCTAAAGCAGCAAAATCACACAGCAAAATAGTAGAAATAAACATAATCTGGAGCAAAAAAAATTATCCCTCTTTTAAATTAGTATTCATTCCAAATTTGACTCTCAGTAAAAAAAACCAATCCAGAGCAAATCCGATTTTAAAATAAAGTATAAGTCAACCTGATAAGCCCGACCCACAGCAAAAAAAAAAATATCTAGTCGACCCTATAAAACAAAACGCCTGTGTAACAAAAAAGTAGAAATAAACATAATCTGGGCCACGCTAAAGAGGGGGGCAGGAGGGAGTCTCCCCCTTCAAACATTTGCACATGCTGTTACAGTTGACAAATTTACAAACATAACTGGCAAATTAGTTCAAAACTGCTCTATACTTTCAACTAAATCAGCATAATTGCGAGTGGAAGTCTTTAAAAAGTGTAATGTGGAAGACTTGAGTGAAGACAAAGCAGATTCAGCAAACTTTAGTTTATTCCATAACAGTCAAGATGGTTATATACAGATGAGAAAAATAAGCATAGCTTATGCTTAAAAATAAAATAAACTTAAAACATTTCAATTACTTCTTTAAGCCATTAATAAACAAAACTGCAGCAGCTGCTAAACCAGCAATAATGGCTAGCAAGATGAAGGCAAAAAAACATCGAACACAGCTGTCTTTATATACAAACAGAGCTCTACTTCACAGATGTTGCCATTCACAATTCAAAGAGAAAAACCAACGTAGAATCGCCATTGGTTGATCCGAATGAAACCCCTTTCCGAACGCACTGCCGATCGAGTTTCCTGAATGGACGCGAACAGTTCAATCACCGGTGATTCAATAAATCACGGCACTGGAACACTCAAAAATCACGTATTTTTATCTCGGCATGCCGGCAGTTCGGCTAAAATGCAATGGCGATTCGACGTAGTTTTTGTTACACTGGAGAGGGTAAAAACTAAAGTATGTCATGTTCTATTTATTTTGACTTAACTTTAAACTTATTTTTAACCAACATGACAACAAGCAGCCCCCTTTTTAGCCTCTCCAGGGCATTACAAAAAAATTTACATAAATTTATTCAAAAATACACTTATTCAAAAATACAATATTCAATAAAAAAAAACAGTCTGTCTAATTACTATCGAGTCGGGGAAAATTTTTACAGATCACCGGCCAGGTACTAATCATAGATATAGGAATAACTAGATTAAGCATTCAATGTTATTCTCCCAATACCTTTTGATTCTGTTGCGGCTCGGTGGCAACATCCATTAGAGTGGCAAAAAGCAAGTGGAACTTGCGATTCTACCTTAGTAATGCATAGCAGATATACGTAATTGTAATTTTGTTTGATGCGTTTTTAAGTAATTCAAAGAATTGGATTTCGTTTTTCGTTCTTGTTATATCTTAAAATTGAAATGGACAAAAATTATAATTTTTTAGCTAATTCACCCATTCACACTTTTTATAAAGTGTAAATGAACGGATTTATTTATCATTTCATTCATGTTGTATTCTAAAAACACCAAAGATTTATTAAGAATCTTGATAAAATATTTCATACTTTGTCTACTTTTATTCAGCTTTGTTTGGGTAAAAAAATAATTAAAAAAATGTGCTTTATTAATGCTTATTTATTTATTTATTTATTTTTATTTATTTTTTTATTTTTTTTGACACACATACAAATAAAAAGATAGCACAGCTAAAATAAGTAATTTTTTTTATATTTACCCTATTACACATTTTTTTTTGGGGGGGGGGGTGGGAGGGCGAGATGAACGATTAACAACTATGGCTGGGAAAGAGATGTTTTGTCATTCGAAAGAGATGTTTTGTCATTCGAAAGAGAATTATTTGTCATTCGAAAGAAACATGGGCAAAAAGGAATGCGAAAAAATATTTTAAAGGCCTGGAAATTTTGAAATACTGCATGAAGAACAAAACAGAAGTCATTGAATGTAAAGGGGGAGGTTAAAAGTTGTAAACTGAGGAAGAATTTTACTTTAAAATTTATTATAAACGTCCTGGAAAAAGAAAAGAAAATCATCAAAAATTGTACATCCATTAAAAAATTCTATTTTGCTTAGAGAAAAAAAAATTCAAAACAAGTTGGAAATCGCACGTAAAGCGTAACAAATGAGGTTCGTTCGTATGATAACGGAGTTTTAAAAATATTCAGATCTTGCTGTTATAGTAAACAATACTTCGGATACAGTATAGTGGTCGAATTTTTTTTTTTTTTTTTTTTTTTTGTGTTCCTGTAAATATACAGGAAGTAACTTTTATTACACCTCAGCGACGTATATCATATTCATAAAATGTGCAACAGTTTAATATAATTAAAACACGCCCCAAACAATGTTTCCCCGTATAGCATTATGTAGTGGAATACTTTTGTGTGGCTCTGTAATTTAATGATAAATATTCTTTGCATCACAGATTGTACAGAATGTATATTTTAGTATATATATATATACTTCATAGGTTCATGTCGATTCTATTATATTCGAATGAGTTTAACATCATTAAAATATACTTGAAACTATTTTTTTATATTGATCGTAATGTAATGGAATACTTTTGGTTGTCCCTCTAATTAAACTATACATCCGATTTTCATAAAATTTTAAATGATCAACAAAATTATGTAATAATTATATATTTTAAAGTTCAAACGATTAAAATGCATTTGAACCTTTTTTCCCATTGACCGTAATGTAATGGAATCCTTTTGATTGTTCCTGTAATTGATCTATACATCCGATTTTCATAAAATTTGAAATAACTCGACAAAATTAAGTAATAATTATATATTTTAAATTTCAAACGATTCAGTTGGATGGTTTTTGCGTTGTTATATGCGGACGGACGAACAGACTGAACGACAACTATAGGTGCTACGTATTTACATAATTACGAACGCACCTAAAATAAGATGCCAATTACTGATTTTGATGCGCATACTGTTTTGTTTAGCTTCCAGGTTAAAAGGTATTTAAAGATAGTTGTTAAAAAAATTCCATTATTCTTATTTATTTTATTCATAAAAATTAACTTCGCTATAAAAATACTAATTGGTGGTTAAAAATCAGATATAAACTTTGCAATATTCACGAAGGCTTAAAATATGTATATGTATATAGATATAAATGCATTTTAAGAATGCACATTTTCATACATTGACCACTGAATCGCCGACCATTTGCCACTCTAGTGGAGAAGAATCGTTCGCGCGCGGAGAATCAACTTTTCTCCCCGTGTGCGTAATCTAGTTATTTCTACATCTATGGTACTAATCAGAAACGACCAAATTGTATAATTTTTTTTTTTCATCATCTCCCTATCATTAAACAAACTTTAATTTTATAAAAAAAAAAGATAGTCTGATCAATGTCATGTCAATGGACATGGCAATGAACAGAGTAACTATAATTGTGAGTTTAAATTTTGAAAATTTGCCTACAAAATTTCATTAATTGTTCTTTTACTTGCGGTTTTGTAAATGGATCTGCTAAATTCAATTTACTAGAAATATATTTTAATTTAAAAACTTTATCATAAATTAAATTTCTGAGAAATAAATATTTGATGTGGATATGTTTAGTCTTTTGATTTTCAACTGGTGAATTAGAAAAGGAAATTGCTGCCTGATTATCACAGAATAAAGAACATTCAATTAAATTTAATTTTAAACTTTCATTTTCAACTACATTTTTCATCCACATCAATTCCTTTGCTGCTTCTGTGAGAGTAACATATTCGGCTTCCATAGTAGAGAGGCTAATGCATTTTTGCTTAAAGGTTTTCCAAGAAATTGGCACCCTATCTAAAAGTAAAATGTAACCTCCTATGGAAACCCAGTCATCACGATTTGCAGCAAAGTCTGAATCTGAATAACAATAAAGCTTTAGTTCATTTACTCTAGATAATTCTAATTTAAAATCTTTAGTATACTGTAAATAACCAAGTAATTTTAATAAACTATGCCAATGTCTTATACCAGGATTAGATTGGAATTGGGAAAGTAGATTTACTGCATACATTATATCGGGTCGTGTTCGACCAGCAATAAAACTTAAACATCCAATTAGGTTTCTGTAGGGATACTTAGACATTTCTTCTATTTCTTGATGATTTACAGGTGAGTCCAATTTTGACAAAACAAGTCCTTTAGACATAGGTACAGAGCTTATGGGAAATTTATATTTAGAATACAAATCACAAACCTTATTTATATAAGAAGTTTGGTGTATATACAATTTATCACCATTCTCTTCAAATTCTATGCCCAAGAGCTTCTTTGCTTTCCCTAGAATCTTTAAATTAAAAAATTTCTTTAATAAATCTACACCAAATTCCAAATCACTTTCAGTTTTTCCAAATATGATAATATCATCAACATACAGCAAAAGAACAAGTTTATCTTTTAATATATAAACACAGTTACACCAGTTAAGTTTCTGAAAATTTAATTTTAAAAGAACATCGTCAATTTCAAAGAACCATTGTCTTCCACTCTGGTGGAGACCATACAAAGATTTATTTAATTTGCAAACTTTACCTTGTTCTAAAACAAAACCTTCCGGCTGCTGCATATAGATGACCTTATCCAAATCTGCATATAAGTATGCATTGTTTACATCAACTTGAACGTTTAACCATTTAAAAAAACATACAAAAATACTGAAAAAGAGCCTTATTATGGAAAAACTGACAACTGGACTGAATACTTCATCATAACTTAAACCTTTAATTTGGTTATACCCCTGAGCCACAAGGCGTGCTTTGAATCTTACAATTTCATTATTTTGATCTCGTTTTACAGTATAGACCCATCTGTTACCCAAAATTTGTGCATCTTTTGGTGGTTCGACTAAATCCCAAACATTGCGGTCATACATGACCTGCATTTCCTGGTTCATAGCCTCCTCCCACTCAGGTGCTTCAGAGGTTTTAACAGCTTCCTTGTAACTCCTGGGAATTTTAACCTCTACTAAATTTGCTTCATTATTAAAAAAATTTGAAACTTTACCCGATTGACAATTTTTACCCCTAAAATCAAAAAAGTTTTCATCAAATTTTATGTTATTTGCTGCACAATACTTAACTGCATCATTTGTGGACCTCAATTTAACTCTAGTATCCTCTATACCATAATAAATGTCTGTCCTTGGTTCATTTTTACGAGGAACAGCACTTCTTACCCAGTTAATGGATGTACATGGTATTAAATCCAAATCCCCATCTGTTTTAACTTCTGAAACTTTTTTTTACAGGACTCTGACATTTTAAACTACTTTCCTTTAATTCAGACAGGCTATCACATCTATTTTTAGATTCAAAAATTTCATCTATTACAGGAAAAATATCCCCATCTTCAGGAAAGTCAAAATATGAAAAAGATGGAAATCTGGATTCTTTTATGACATCCACCCCCCTTTTACTCTCATCAAACCTTACATTTATAGTCTCAAAAATTTTTTGTTCGTCTATTAGCCAAATGCGGTAACCTTTTGTAGTTTGTGCATACCCACACATTATACCCAGTTTAGCTCTCATATCGAGCTTTTTCCTGTTTTGTTTAGGTATACCAACATAAGCTAGACAACCAAACTTTTTAAAATGAGATACAGAAGGTTTTCTCCCACAATATAATTCAAAGGGTGTTTGTTTAAAATTTTTGTGACAGACTCTATTCCACACATAGGTGAAACACAAAAGAGCCTCCGCCCAAAATTTCTGGGATAAACCACTAGAGTTAAGAAGGGTTTTTATTCCATCGAGGGCTGTTAAATTGAAACGTTCTGCGGAACCATTCATTTCCGGAGAATACGGGTTCATCTTTTCGTGTTTTATTCCCTGATCTTCTAAAAATTTGTCAAATTCTTGGTTACAAAACTCAAGGCCTCCGTCAGTTCTGACTGAGACTACTTTCTTATCTAAAAACCTTTCGGCTCTCTTTTGATATTTAAGAAAGGTCTCAAAAACGTCAGACTTATTTTTCAGGGTATAAACTGTAACTTTTCTAGAAAAATCATCTAATATAGACAAAAAGTAACGACTACCCCCATGAGATGCAACCGGAAATGGGCCGCAAAGGTCCATATGCAGCAGCTGGAGAGGAAATTTTGACCTTATGTGACCTGTTGGTTTAAAAGATATTCGTTTTGATTTGGCTAACTTACAAGAAATACAATCCTCAGTCAATTTTGATAGCATAGGTAAACCATTAACACATTTAAATTTACTTGTGTTAACTACATATTCGCTGTTAATATGGCAGAATCTCTCATGCCACAATTCATTAACATTTACTTTTTCTATTTGATTTGCTGAAAAATTGACTGAGTTGTTATTTCCTTCACATTGAGTTATGTACTTAGAGGGCTTTAAAAAATATAGGTCATTTTTTCTCAAAGCATAAAATAGCTCATTACCATGTTTATCAAATACAAAAACTTTTCCATTTTTACCAGCAAAATTAAGTCCTAATTTTTCAAGCTTTGCTCCTGACAGTAAATTTCTTCTTAAATGGGGATTAAACAAAACATCTTTTAAAATAATACGATTAAATTTACCATTTTTACATTTTATTAAAAATTGAATTGTACCCTTTCCCTCAACTGGACATTCTCTCTCCCCAACTGCAAGAGACATGTGCAAATCAGATACTGGCTGAAAGTCGAAAAATAATTTTCTATTGCTACAAAAATGCGCTGTAGCTGCTGTATCAAAAACCCATTGGGTATTTCCGTAGCCCAGATCTGAGGAAATTGCCTCGCACAGTTCGGGAGAAAGTTCAATTAAACTACATTCCAGTTCAGAGAAGGTATGATTAAAAGTAGTTTTACATTCAATATTACTGGTTTCTGATTGAAAAGATTTATTTTTAGGATTAACTTTAAAAGATTTATTTTGAAATTTACTTTTAGCATTAGGTCTAGAATAATTACTTTTACTTTTAACTTCAAAATTATTTTTACTATTACTGGATGTGTCAGGAGCATTAACCTTAGAATCTCGACCATTATTTTTACTTATTCTGAGCTTACAATTAGAAATTACATGACCATACATTTTACAATAAAAACATGGACCAAATTTTTGTTTACCTGGTTTTACTAGAGACTCGCTGGCATAAGCAACATTAACATCAGCCAGATCCTTCTGAGACAACTTTAAACGATTCTCTTCCAACAAGAGCTCAGCTTCAATTTTATCAGGAACAAAGTCCTTGTCGCTCCATCTATAAATTGCTTGCACAGTGGCTTGAAAGCTGTCAGGGAGGCTACGAATCATCTGGTAGCCCAGGTATAACGGCTGCAACTGATGACCAACATCTCTAAGACGCTCGGCGGCTTGCTTTACTCGACATAAGAACAGTCCCAAATTTTCACCTGGAACATATCTCGTACTGAAGAACACATCTAGCAGCTGTATCACACGAGCCCTCGTTGTTGGTTCAAAATGGTCATGCAGAATTCTCCATGCTTTCGCTCCGTCTGTAGTACTGGAAACTAATGGCCGAAATTCTGTACTCAGGGACTGGAAAATTATTGTATATGCTCTATTTTTCCTCAACTTCAGATCCTGCCTTTCTCTCCAAGTAAGTTGCTCCTCTACATCTGGTTTTGTAGGTGTCTCTTTCCCATCATCTCCAAGCTTAGTAGTATCAGTTTTAGAAGGTACTGAATCTAGCTTTTCTTTAACAGGCTTCTCACTTTCCTCTGCAGATTCAATAAAATCCCAAGCGCCGAAGTGCAACAGCAAAACTTTTACTTCATGTTTCCATGTCTCCCAGTTGCTGCCGGTAAGCAGGGTGATGTTTTGAACTGCATCCATCAGCCCCCGTCGATTAGAACTTTTGGAATCGGCAAAATTTTTACAGGAAAAGTCCACAGAATCAGCCCTCGACGAAGCTCACACCGGGAAAGTATCGGCACAGAGAAAGTTCAACTCCAAAAAAAAATCTTCACTTCCACATTAAAAAACAAAAGCATGGTTATTTACCGGGCCTGGGCCCATAACCAAATGCTCTAAACTTTCAACTAAATCAGCATAATTGCGAGTGGAAGTCTTTAAAAAGTGTAATGTGGAAGACTTGAGTGAAGACAAAGCAGATTCAGCAAACTTTAGTTTATTCCATAACAGTCAAGATGGTTATATACAGATGAGAAAAATAAGCATAGCTTATGCTTAAAAATAAAATAAACTTAAAACATTTCAATTACTTCTTTAAGCCATTAATAAACAAAACTGCAGCAGCTGCTAAACCAGCAATAATGGCTAGCAAGATGAAGGCAAAAAAACATCGAACACAGCTGTCTTTATCAAGGAGCTTAAACTAATGGAGGAGACAACGCTCCGCTACGCGATGCTAGGAAAGTGAAGCCTGCCACGCCCCCTTATACACCCAAAACATTGAAGAACGCATAGCGAAACATTGAAAAATGAGTTCCGAAAATTTTGAATAAAAATAATTTTAGAGTCTGGATCAGGTTTCTTCGACAATTTTACGTTTATAGAAGATTGTTTATACATATTATCTTGTTTTTTATCGTAAAATTTCAGATATTTTTTTCATACATACTTCTTAAACACCAAGTGAAAAAAGATGTTTTTTACTATGATTACAGTGTTGAATTCAGACATTTTTCTCCGGGAGGGACTTCTATGGCTCTAAGGAAGGGGGCACAAAAGAGTTCCAGGGGGGGATTACACTTTTTACCGTAGAAAACACAAAATCTAAAACTTCCTAGGGTTACATTTGA
Source organism: Maratus speculifer (assembly GCA_964019185.1). NCBI lineage: Eukaryota > Metazoa > Arthropoda > Arachnida > Araneae > Salticidae > Maratus > Maratus speculifer. The sequence continues at coordinate 26,572,744 of OZ025303.1, forward strand.
TAATTCCGGAGGGTAATGTCGCCCACGGGCCACCCCCTGAATTCAACACTGCTATGACTATACTTAAAAAAAAAAAAGAAAAAAGAAAAAACTGGTTATATTTGAAGTTTAATCTTTTTATTGTAAAAAAAAAAAAATATATATATATACTACTAGGAAGAAGTATTTTGTTTCAGCATGTACTAAGTTTTATTTTTATTTCATATCAATCTTAATATTTATTAAACGGCTAACATTAGATTTAATACAATTTTCACTCATTCTACAAACATTAGAAGTAAGAATGCGATTTTAAAAAATATTAAAATTTCTCTGGTTTAAACAGATAATGAGAAAAATATCCTACAATATGAGCAAAAATGTTTCAAACTTAATAGATCGATTTCTGTTATGAAAAAAATTGTTTTTGCAAAGCTTATTTTTATTAAATAAGGCTAACAAACACCCCCCCCCCCCCAAAAAAAAAAAAAAAAAAAAAAACTTTTGAAATGAAAAATACAGAATTAGGCAAATTTGTAGACACTTTCTCCTTCTTCATGCACTGCTACTCAAAATCTTGAAAATTAAAAAATGGCTCAAAAATTTTTAATATTATATATAACATTTTTTACTTATTTAAGTATTATTGATCTCAGCAATCTCTTCATTTTAAAAGAAAGGCTTAGTAATATTTATATCTCTTAAGCTTAAGGTAAAATTTTATTCACACAGAAAAGGTACATTTTACAAAGTTTTCCAGAATCAGATTAGAATAATTAAATTTTGTTTTCCTGTTTTTGAAAGTATAGTATATATATATTTTTTAATTATGAGAATTTTAGACTTAATAACCTGTATATTGTAAAGATTTTTTTTTTTTTTTTTTTTTTTTAATAGAAAGCTGCAAGAGGCCAAGGAAGGATAATTGTCCTTTTCTGTATTTTAAAATTTAACTCAAAATCTGTCATGGTTTAATAATAATAATAATAATAATAATAATAATAATAATAATAATAATAATAATAATAATAATAATAATAATAATAATAATAATAATAATAATAATAATCTGATTTAAAATAACACTAAGATTAAAAGGCATTAAAAAACTATGGACTTTTTTTATTAGGGGAAGCACAGAAAAGACCATGTTGTTTTTTGTGTTTCTAAAATGTCTTAAATGGTAAAAACCCCACTGCTAAAAAAAAATCCAATATTCTTAGAATTTTCAAGCAGATTTAGTTTTTCAAGAATTCAACAACTTTTCAAGAGTCTTCTGTAAAATTTAACTATCTTGTTACGATATGTGTCCAACCACCAACACTTGCTTAAAAGAATATTGATTATTTAAAGAAAAAGAGTGAAAACATCTTAGAACAAAAATAAAAGTTATGCTTAAAGCTATAGCTTTAGATTAAACTAAAGAAAAATACGGAAAATGAGAAAAAATATCTAAATAAGGCGCTTTTGAATTTGAAAATTTACACACTTTCCTATTAGGAGATCCAATGTTTTGGGTGTATGAGGGGGCGTGGTCATTAGCTTCAAAAACGCGGAACAACGGCTTCTCCATGGTTTAAGCTCCTTGGTCTTTATATACAAACAGAGCTCTACTTCACAGATGTTGCCATTCACAATTCAAAGAGAAAAACCAACGTAGAATCGCCATTGGTTGATCCGAATGAAACCCCTTTCCGAACGCACTGCCGATCGAGTTTCCTGAATGGACGCGAACAGTTCAATCACCAGTGATTCAATAAATCACGGCACTGGAACACTCAAAAATCACGTATTTTTATCTCGGCATGCCGGCAGTTCGGCTAAAATGCAATGGCGATTCGACGTAGTTTTTGTTACACTGGAGAGGGTAAAAACTAAAGTATGTCATGTTCTATTTATTTTGACTTAACTTTAAACTTATTTTTAACCAACATGACAACAAAAACTTTAATAAAAAAACTATAATACACTTTCTATTTACGATAGATTTGACGAAAGTTACCAATATAAATTAGAAGAATTATTAAGCTTTTTACAAATAAAAACTATATTACATTTTCTAATTGTGAGAACTTGGTAAAACTATAAAACTAGTTGGCAAATACTGAATTTTGACTTGGCAATTTTAGGTTTACTCTCCCACCAATAAAAATTCTTCACAAGGTCCTGACCCAATACGCTATCAGAAACATTACCTGCTATCCGAATTTCAAAGTTTTTAAATCACTCCCCCTTAGTCAAGCCAAAATCTGATCAAAAATTTTTTGTTGATCTGAAATCGAAATGAAGGAAACTTAATCTACATTTTAAGGGTAATATAAAATTAAAGTCAACATTTACTTCGTTAATATCACTTTAATCTTATAAATAGAAAAATAAACGTCTACTGTATACCCATTAATATTAAACTGTAGATCCTTTACACAACAGCAGTAGCCGAACAGGATTTCTAAATTATTGAAAAGTGTTCACTAAATAGGTGTTTACTATTTGGGAGAATCCTTATGGCGATTTTAAAGTACATGCTAATACTCATGAATAACATTTTTCTATCTAAAAGGTTAAAAATATTCACAACTAATTATTTGGAAGTGTTTGTCATGGAGCTTTTATAGTATATAGTTTTTATTGAGCAAAAAGTTTAGATTTTTTTTTTTAAAATGAGGTCATCCGGAATCCTTCTTGCAAGACTGAAAACCAGAACTGAAACTGATCTGAACCCGAAATAATGTAAATCAATCTGACATGAAAACTATGTATAGCTAAAAAATCCATGCAACCCATAACAAAAATGTAAAAATCAAACTGATCAAAATAAATAAATAAATAAAATAAAATAAAAATAGAAATCAACTGGTTCCAAACCCAACCAGCAGCTGCAAAATAAAAGTCAACCCAATCCACAACAAAAAGTAGAAATCAACCAAATTCAAACACGACCAGCAACAAAAAAGTTAGTGAACTGCAGCCAAACCTAACCTGCATCCAAAATAAAGAAGCCAACCGGACCCTCAGCAAAAGGTATATGTGTACCGCTACCAAACATGACTCATACAAAAAAATTAGGAGTTAACCTGCATAACAGCAAAATATAAAAGTAAATGAGACCAAAATTTCATCCACAATGAAAAGAATTAGCTTCGCTCATTCTAAAATAAAAAAAAATAAAAATCCCGAGCAGAATTGCGGGTCTAATGGGAAAATCCAAATTTCTGATATCGCCTCTCCCCCTATTAAGAGATCTTCTTTTGGATTAATTCCTAAAAAACAGTCCTTTTCAAGGTCATTATATTTCTGAATGACTTTGTGGAATCGGTCCATTTCGAAGTCAGTATATTTTGGACTGATTTTGAAGAATCGCTCTTCCTAACTCTTTCCTAGTTACCTTGGGGATCAAAAATATAAATAAATAAAAACAATTGATTAATTTATGTGATAAATAAATTTTTGTTATCATTTTTTAAGTTATATCGTGTTTAGTTTGCATCATGTATTCTATTTCTATCATTTGCATTGTGTTACCCTTATACTTGTCACTGATTTTAATATTTCATTTGATAAATTCACTCTACTGCGATTAAAATAAATAAAATTTGAAAATTAAAATTACTTATATTATTGTTCTGGTCAGCCCTTTACCCCTCCCTGACCTGGCATGTCTCTAAAAGTCAACTGCTCAAAGACCACCTATCAACAGCACACCATCTGCTCTTCACCACCGCAGCTACATGAGAGATGAACATTAGACTCTTATTATCATCATGATGAACTCTGCTTAGATCGTCTCTTGTTCGATGGAAGTTAACGTGGGCATCACGCCCACGTAGGTATTCCAATACCAATTGCCTTTGGAGTAGTTGCATTTTAGAACGACTCAGAGGAGTCGATCCTTTTCGGAGTCACTATATTTTAGAACGAATCTGCTGAGTCGTTCCGAAAATGACCAGTCCATAGGATTCGTTTCTTTTCAGGATATTTCCTCATGGATTTTGATTATGCTAATATAATTTTTAAATTAAATAAGCATTAATAACACTCTAATTTCTGAATTTAGAATATTATTTGAAGGCTTATTTAAAGTTTAGAAATGAACAGTAAATGTGTATATAATCGAAATTTTCATTTCATTGTCATCGTTATCGAAGTTTTAATTTCATCGTCATCGTTTCGTTTAGCATTATCGAGATCGAGATTGAATCGTCTGTATAATCTCTTGTGGCTTGTGCTGTGTTCTCAACTGTGAAGTTTCCTCTGTGAACACGACACAATTTAGTAGCTTTTGCTTAAAATAATCAAAATTTTTATTATTAAAGGTAGTGTATATTAAAATTTCATTATTTACTTTAATTCTTTAAAATACTCTGAAGTTGTACTTAATCCTAACTATTCAAAATTAGAATTATGCTCTTACATTAATCTCTTCTAATTAAATCATTATTATTTATTTATTTTATCTCCTTATCCATTTTTCAAAAGGAAAAAGCTAGAATTTAATTCTTACTATGCAAGTTTCCATTATTTACCTTTATTTGACGACATAATACGGTACACGTGGTGTGCCATTAAGAAATTTCTTAGATACTTCGCTTTATTTTTAATTGTATTTTACTGATTTATTGTACTTTTAGATAATTGGTATAGTGATTACTTACTTTAGCAGCGACAACCTGACATTAAAAATGAAAGATCATTGAAAAAAATGGGCGACAAGATATCCTCATGTACAACACAGCATTTTCAAGTGACGTCGGGTCACAAACATTCTCCAATCGAGAAGTAAAATTTAGGAAAAAAAATATCAAATATATTTTCTTCTCTCTTTTTTTTAATTTTTTGAAAATTTCGTTATTTAAACTTATTGATAGTTCACATGCAAAGATGGAATGCTCGGGAAAAATTGGGAAAAAAACCGTTTTTTTTCCGAAGGCTTTTTTTTCAATTTTTCCGAACTGGAAAAATTGAAATTTCATTTATGAAATAATATAGTAAAAATTTTGTAATAGCTACATTCTGATACTTTTTATTTTATTTATTTTTATGTTGAGTGTCCCTCATGAAAACTTTAATGTGGGTAATCTGATCTCTAAGCAGAAATCTGTTTGAGAAGATTTGAAAGGATCCTTCACATTTTTTTCTTCTTTGAAACACAAGACCCTTCGCAAAATTTCTCTTGAAAATAGACATTTCAGAAAAAAGTTTAATATACAAATTGAATCTTTTGCAAATGCAGTGATTGAAGAAAAAAAATCTCATGCCATACAGCAGCTGAATCTTATCAAGTTGTATATATGCATAAAAAACCTTATTAAAGATGTCTAAATAGGACTCTAAAAATAGTAATAATTTCTTATTCACAAATTCTGAATATATTTTATATAAGTATATATACAAGAAATTCACAATTTCACAAAAAAAAGGGATTACATAAAAAAAAATCTAGATATATAATTAAATGCAACTTCTCTTTTTAAAAATTAATTCATGTGCAAAATTATTTCAATAATACGCCGATTAATAGAAATGGTAAAATTAAAAATTTAACATAAAATTTGAAGCATGCATTTATTACTTTTTTCTATCTTTTCAAGAAATAAGTATTGCATTCGTGAAAATTTTGACTTCCAGTTTTTGGTGTATTTAAACATTTTAGAAGGTCCTGAACACGATTTGATAGTTTTTGGAAAATATCTGTCACCCTGTGAGTCTGTATGGGACAAAAATTTTATGGCACTCGATCTCAAGAATTGATGTACATAATTTCACAAAACTTTAGAATCAGTTACATCTTGATATAAACTCGAGATGTTTAGTTATTAGTGTATATCGCCCAACTCATGATGCTGCTATGCTGCATTATTCATAATTTCCACAATAGTTCTATCTCAAGAATTAATGTATGTATTTTCATAAAACTTCAGATTAAGTTAATCTTTGATATAACTTTATGCACATTACTTTTTGGTATAAATCGCTCAACAGATGACACAGCTATGCTGCATTATGCATGATTATCGCAATAACTCTATCTCAAGAACTAAAGGATGATTTTTTATCAAACTGCAGATTCAGACAGTTCCTGATGTATATTAATGTTGTTTAGTTTTTGGCATAAACTGCCCTATAGGTGGCACTACTATGCTGCATTTTTCAAGACTTCGTTATAGCTGATTAATTGAATGCTTTTTCAAGGTATTGAAATCTAAAATTGACCTCCATTTTGCCTCCATAATGTACAGTAATGTTGCATGAACATGGGCAGTTTGCATTAGAAAAGTACAACTACCATGAAAAAAAAAACCTTATAATTTATTACAAGTAACTATGTTCCAAATTATACATTCCCTCTTGATTAAACTTTGAATTTTTGTAGTTTTTTAAAGCACACTAGAAGTTTATCACTGTAATGTAACTGCTTTTGTTAATTCCTCAAATAGCCAGCATTTTCTATTTGTAGTGAGCATTTTCTATTCTATTTATCTGTTTTCATAACTTTTGAGTTCCATTCTTAGAAATATGAAATTACTATATGGAAACATTATTGAATATGGTTTCTTACTCAAGAATAGAATACCAGATTTCAGGATAAAAAGAAAAAAATTACATTTAATTAAACTTAAAAAAAAATACATTTTTCTAGTTTCAGTGAGTAAAAATCTAACAGTCAATAAATCCTATTCTATTTTTTAGTTGCAGACCTGAGTAAGCCAAACTAAAACTTGGTTTTGTTTGAATTTAGATTATAAAACTAAATCAAAACGTTGACTTGAGATTAGAAAGCTACACCAAAACTAAACATATTTTTTAAAGGAAATAAAATTATAATTGTAAGAAAAAAGTGTAATAATGTAAAAATATACATTTTTTAAACAAACAATGGAATTTTTTATATACTGATATTGATAATAATGACAAAACTGCAACAATTTTTTTAAACTATCTATACTTATGTAAATGGAATGGATAATTTATTTCATTCCAAACTGCAGACATATTGGCTCAGGTTCTTACATTAGGTCAATTGGTAGTTAAACATGTAACTGAAAAATCATTTCAACAGAGATATGATATGACAAACAATTGTGTTTTAAAAATTCTTAGGCTGTGGGAAAAAAAAACTAAACTTTTAAAAGCAGGCTTTGCTACTTTCTTTTTATTTTGTAATATAAAGTGAAAATAATTTTCATTTAACACAAATAAATGGGAAAAAATGTTTATTAATTTATATTCTCTAAGAAAATATAATTTATTTGGAGAAACAGTCATAAAAAATCAATTTTTCCGTTTTTTCCGAAGAAACCCGGTAAAAAACCAGTTTTTTTCCGCTACTTACATTTTTCCGGAAAATTTACATCTCTATTCACATGTGAGATTTTTTTCAAATCTCTTCTGTTTATCTAAGATTCCACTTTTTCATTCAAAGTTGGTGATAGTTTTTTCTAATGGAAAGTGGAGATCGGGATAAAATAGAAGCATTATTTATTTTAAGTAAAACTTTATGATGGAGGAGAAACATCTTCTAATCCAGCCCTTCCCCACTCTTTTGCTGTGTCATTAGTAATCTTTCTATCATAAAATTAATGCAAATTACATTAAAAATCCTAACCATTTTTGTTTGACAATTCTTACCAATTTGTGGGTTTTTAGGAATTTTTTTCATTACCGATACTATTTTTATATACTGTATTTTGGGAACTGATGCTCTAAGCTAATGCCTGAATTGAACACATATAATTCACTTGACAAATTCTGAATAGATTTAAGTGATCAATAAATTTTTGTTGCCAAAAAAAAAATTGATTAAATTTTAGTTATACTTCTATGATTACTTCTGGATGTTTGCTTGACAGTTACACTGTGTCTGCAATCTTTGTCTTTTGAAACAATTTTTTGTTTGAGGAGATAGATTATACAAATTTCATTGACTAGTATTCTTCATGTTATATATGGTGGTTATTTTTTGCTTGTCTTCGATTGAAAAGCATAAAAAATGTATTTATGAATTTTTTCCCAAATACTTTTCCAAAACAATGAAGTTTCCATTTGGATTATGTTAAGTAGCATAATTTATAGTTTTTGGTTTAACTAATAATGATTATAAAAAATATTTAAAATGAAAAACAATCTCATAAATTAATAGTACAAATAGTAAATGAAATAATTTACCATGGACTTCTTGCACTTCTCTCTTATGGTATATAATTGAAATTGCATAAATCTAAAATTGCAATCATGTATGTGCATTGTAACAAAATAAATTGGTAATTTAATCATACATATAGAATAAATATGATACAATACTATACAATGTTTATCTCAAGACCAACACTTGGCGTTTACAACAGCTACTCCATTTCTTCAAAAGTGTGAAAACGATTACAGAAATCAAAATATTTAATAGTAAAATAACCATTCATTACATAACATTTTTAATTAATTTTCATTCAGTATTTAGTCATTTTTTTATGCTGTTTGTCACTTTTTTTCAGGTCCCTGAATAGTTGCGTTTATCTATTTATTGCAAGCGTTATATTTCTTACCACAAACAAGTTTTTCATTTAAGGTAAGTTTTTCCTTCTGTTGCTAAGTCTGATAAACAATCTAACGACCATGTTATATTATAACGCTTTAATAATGTCTTCATTTATAAAAGGCTGAGTGATTTATAATTTATCAGCACAATTTACCCAGCATGGAATCAGCTTAATCAAATGTTGCGATTTCTTTTTTTACTTTTTGTTAAATCTTAATTTTTTTTTTTTTTTTTTTTTTTTTTTTTTTTTTTTTTTGCAAAGGATGGATAGATTTTTAAAAATTTCTAAACAAAATATAGCCAAACATTTTCTACATATCCCTATTCTTACTGCAACATCAGTAATCTTTTTGGTTTTTCTTAAAGAAAACTAGCTACCATTTGCGACCTCTTTGGTCACCCTTAAATGTCTTGCTAAGCATTTTTATGAAGTTACTTTTATTCATAACTTAATTTACTTGTTCAATCCTTTGCCAAAACAGAATATTCTGATAGAGAAATCAAGATTTGGTATGTTCGTCTTAGCTAGACATAGGGGGAAACCGCCAAACATTATTCCTGTGCCACATTTTTTTTTCCACATTTTATTAATTTTGTTAAAAATATAAGGTGTTGTCTGATATCCCATGGACTAATTTTGCTAAATTATAGTAACTTGGATAATTTTATTTGGTTATTTCGTCAACCAAAGAGCTATTGCTAAACTACGTATATGATTAAATGTCAATACAGGCTAATCATAAATGTGACATTGAACACTTACAAATGTTTGTTACGTTAGTAAATGGTTTCTCATTTGACATTTTAGTTGTATTATTATTATTGTTTTACTAATTTACTTGTTCTTCCATTATTTAAAATAGAAATTGTACATTAGAATCATTTGGCAAAATTTGTCTTCGGGATAACCTAGTACAGTAGACTCCCTTAAATCTGCAAACTAAAATCCACAACTCTCTAAAATTTGTACATAATTTGCTGGTGTCAACAATGAAACTTTCAGTTCAGATATAGGGGCGATATTTGACTTTTTGTATTTTTATATCAATTCTATGTATGCCTTATTCAGTAATTTTCATTAATATTACTGAATTCATGCTTTTTCATGAAGGAAGGATAAATTCATTTCTCAAAAAAATCAAGATATTGCTGTATCACTGGTCATCACAATCTTCTTCCCAAATATTTGTTTGGTTATCAAACCTGGCTAAACTTTAAATAAAACTTATTTATTTTATGATTTCAATGTGAATTAGTAGTGAACTCTGAGACTAGTTTCATTGAATCATTTAGGATAATGGTATCCTAAATGGTTTTATAATCAGAGTTGGCAAGTTTCTTCCACAGTGGTAAAAACTGGCCGGAAGAAATAGGTTTCTTCCAAGTGAAAAAAACTGTTTTTCTTTAAGAATTTACCATGTATTTTCAATTTTATACAGGGTTGGCAAGTTTTGGCAAAGGTGTTAAAAACCTGGTAAAAACCGTCCTGGCAAAAATAGGCTGTCCATTTAATTTTTTTCCCCAGAAAGAGAAAAAATATTTCACGAAAGGAAAAATAAACTGCATATTTAATTAAAAAATTAATATTATTCTAAATTTATTTTAACTTTTAAGTTAAATAAGTGTAATTATGCATTTTATGAAAGAATATTAATTTTTATAACAAGATTATAAATGAAAAAAATACCAATTTTATATAAATAAATACAAACTTCATTTATTCATGTTTATCCCTCTAAGCATTTGGTACATAACATTCCGTACACTAAGCTCCAGGTTTCACTGCAATGTAAGCAATGTTTAAGATATTATAATTCTATAAATTTAATGAATTTTTGAAGTATTGTAGAATGATTAAGACTCTCAAGGATTACATTTATATTCCTAAATAAGATTTTTTATGTAATATTGAAAGAATCATATTTTATTAGCATTTAAAACAAAATGCAGAGAAAACATTACAATTTTACCCATTTGCAAGATGCTTGGAGGGTTATACAATTATTAATAATTCACATAATAGAACTGTTGAGACTGAGTAAAGCATTTATGTTTATAGTTTATGTATGTTAGAAATTCGAAGAAACAGTTATAGTAACCTAAATTTAATTTAATATAAAATTATATTTAAAGCAGAGAATATTAAATTTCAAATATTTCAGCAATATCTTCCTCACATCCTAAATTTTGCTGCTTTAGAATGGCATAACAGCAAACAAGTTTTGAAAGAGTATCTGTTGATAGCTTATTTCGAATCTTAGTTTGCACAAATGAAAAATTTGAAAAAAAAAACTTTCAATTGCAGCATTACTTGCTGGAAATATTTGAAGGTGTGCTACTATGGTGTGCTTAAATGATTAAATTTGTGAAAAGCTCAATTTGAAGGTGAAATGTCTATTTGAGAGACAAATAATTTTATGAAGGGTCCTTTAAAGGACCTAAAATTTTCCTAAATATATCCCTGACTTAAGGTAAAAACAAATTAGGTATGTAATTTTTTATTTTGTTCTTAAATTCCTAAGTAAGACTGAATCCCACTTATTTTTCAAAGATTTAAAATATTTAATGTTAATTAGAAAATTAAAATATTAAATAGTGCACTGTTAAATTTAATTGTTTATACCATTACTATCCTTTTTAGTGTGCAAATTTTATTACACATTAAAGACAAATAGGTTTTTTCCATTTTTGCCGGGTTTTTTCATTTTTCCCCTGGTTTTTTCCAGTTCTGGTAAAAATACCTTTTTGCCGGCAAAAATGCCAACCCTGATTTTATAAGATATAATAAATATCTTCTTTTTATAATATAATATAAATTAATTTCACTGGACCAACACAAATTTAATAAATTATATATGCTAAGTTAATAATTACAACAGTTTTTAGCCAAGATCACACACAGCACTTATCTAGAGAACTTCAAAAATTGGCTAAATGAAAAGAAATTTTATCCAAAATACACAAAAACAGTTAAATGTTATGCATTTCAATTAAACCAACACATTTTTTTATTATTTAAAATTCTGAAATTAGTAATAAATAGTAGAGATTTTTTACTAATGGTAGAATGAAACCCATTTAAATGAAAGCTTTAATTTACATTAATATTATTAATGTTAATAATACATAATAATTACTATATTAAATAGAGATCGATACAAAAATACAGTTTTGTTTTCAGCCCAAAATCCAAGTTTTGTCAAAAACGTGGGCGAAAATTTGGCCAAATTGAAACACTTTGTATACCAAAAATGTTGTTTATTCCTTTGGAAATTTTCAATATTAGTTATTGATTTGAACTGTATCACCTTAAATGAATGTATTGCAATAAATTTCATTGTTTATAATTATCAGTCATGATTTAACAATCATTTCATAGTAAATTTTTGTTTAAACTGCATCAGATTTCAAATATTCTTTGAGAAAGTTCTAGAATAACAAATGATCATTTACAAAAATCAGGCATGAAAGAGTTCCTCCTAAAGGAGGAATTCTACCTTTTTTAAAGCAGCTTTGGTCATTCTCTGGATTGGTGCAAAAATACAAAGAAAATTTTGGAAGGATAATTGGGGGGGGGGGGGGTCAAAAATTTAATAATTAGACATTTTATCTACTCAATTCCTTTTCTTGAATTGTTTCACAAAAGAGGCATCAACTGAAAAAAGTTTCTACATATAAGCTTTTGAAACTATTGTAAATGAAGTTGTTCTGAATGTCTTTCAAGAATGAAATCTTTTTTTAGGCTTAGAAAATTGAAAGTGAAAGGAAGTTTCATTTTAGAATAGAATATTTTGTGCTATTTATACAACACTTTTGGGTAATTTCTGAGATTACCTTTTTTGAGATGTATTTCCAAGAAAAGATAAATTTAGCTGGGAGATTTTTTTTTTTAAGTGGAGGGGGAGGATTTAACAGCTGAACTATTTAGAATAATATTTGTTTTGGAAAATTAACGCCTGTAACTCACATAAGTTGATCAGATATATTTGGTTTTACACCTTTAGCATTATTAAAACTTTCTAAGTAAAAAAAAATAAAAAAGCAATTATATGTGCAGTTACATTTAATTTTATATTCTCTATTAAAACGACACTGAAATTATAAGATTTCGATGCCGTTGTATAGATGGAAAAAATTTTCCTCCTTTTTTCTCGTTTCCCACTTTCATGCCTGTGAAAAATGTAAAAAAATTACAAATTTATTTATTTACTGTGCTGCACAGTTTAAAATAATGTCCTTTTATTGGAAAATAATATAGTTTAATATGAAAAATAAACATTTTGTAGGCATAGTTTCATTTTCTTTTTTTATAAATGGAGCAATTAATAAAAAAAACCATTCTATAATAAAAAATCTCAATCTCTACAGTAGTAAAAATCCATCACCTGAAAATGTCTGCTGAACCTGAAGTTTGTTACTTAAAAAAGTACCTTAATTTTACAAAAATATTTTTTCCAATTTAGATTTCATATAATTGTACTTTCATTCTTTTACATAGTTAATATACTTTGACTTAGAGAATTTGTTTTGGTTTCTGGTGGTTTCTTCCATTTCTTTCAGTTTTTTCCAGTTTCCTGGAAGAAATAGGTTTAGAATGGGATATGTGATATTTTATTCATTAAATATTACATGAGTTGAACTTGTTTATATTTCACTCCATCAAGCAAACTTCATCAAAATTATGTAGTATATCACTTCACGCAACAAAATGATACTAAAGTTTGATTGGGTTATGTGCTCGAATTATTTTTGCAACACGTAATTCATGATTAGAGAGCTTGCTATGTGAATTGTTACCTCCATAATTCAGTATTTTTTCACTCATTGAAGAATGAATCTTTTATGTTTACTTTGATAGAATTATAATACTGTAGACTCCCTGAAATCTACACTGCTTGGGACCAGAGGTTGTGCCAGTTTTAGAATTTTGCAGATTTCTGGTCATTGCCTTGTTTCCCTCGTTTAAACAGTAATTTGACTATAATTAAGGTACTACTTGGTTATTCCGTCGACTGCTTTTGCCAAAATTGCATTTGACAAATCACCTAATAGTCAAATTATATATACTAACATAATTTTTATTTTACATAACGAAAAAAATTAATAAAGCATTAATAATAAAAATACAAATAAAAAGTAAAAATAAAAATAACTTGGTGACGTTTTAAATATGTATATTGCATTTAATGTCAATGAATGCGACATTCACAATCATCCATTATTGGCATTTAATCTTGTAGTTTGGCAATTATTTTATGGTCGACAAAATAACCAAGTAGTACCAAAATTAATAATGAAATTGAAATTTTAATGAATACTTACTATACAGTAAAATATTAAAATAAGTAATAAATTGAAATAATAAAATAATAATCTTAAAAAAAATTAAGATTTATTTTTAATTATTGGAATAATCAAGGAAAATGGCAAGTAAATAATCAATAATGCATAATTATTCATTGTAAAGATGAAATGTATTTTTTCTAAATTATTCATTGAAACTTGTTTCATAAAGGTGCACTGCTAATTAATATCAAAATCATAAAATAAGGAAATTTGGTACTACTTAGTTATCTCATCAACCAATTTTGCCAAATTATTTGCCAGATTATACAAATTGATGTAATTTTTGTTTTAAATTACGAAAAAAAAAAGCAAAGAAATTAGTGAAACATTAATAAAATTACAAATAAAAAGCTAATTAAAAATGATCTGACGTAACAAACATAGCGCTGAGTTTGTTTGCATTCTGTTTGTTGCTAATGCTAAAGAATAATGTAAGAATATAAGAAATTCCTATATATATTTTTTTTCAATGTTTTCTGTCACACAAACATATTATTGTATGTTTTAGCTCTCACCTGCTTGGCAGTGCCAAGGATATGTTATAATAATCTTAAACAAAACTCAAGTTTGTATGATTTTATATTTTTGGAAAATCTTTTAAATGAACCTAAGTTTGGGATCAATTTTAATGAAGCTGCTCCGTGGGTCCCAAGAAGAGATATTAATATTTGAAATTAATGGTAATTTAAATTTTATTCCCCCCCCCCTGTTTGTTTATTAGTTGCAGATCCTAAGAAGTAAGGGTGGACCGGGTTAATTCCTGATTAGCGATGGGAATGGTCAGAAAAAAACTGGAAAAATTGGGGAAAAAACCGGGTTTCTTTTCGGTTTTTTTCCGAAGGCTTATTTTTCAATTTTTCCGATCTGGAAAAATTGAAATTTCATTTATGAAATAATATAAGGCAAATTCTGTAATAGCTACATTCTTATACTTTTTACTTTATTTACCGTATTTTCCGGGAATAACGCCGCACTTGGTTAAAAATAAAAAAACTAGTTTAACGCCGCACCGGGTATAACGCCGCACCGGGTATATTCCCACATTCATTATTAGAGCAATGAAATAAAATTATTAACTGATATAAAGTAAAACATTTTGATCTTAAATAAATAACTTATCTTTTTTTTTTTTTTTTTTTTTTTGTTTTACAGTTATTTTAATGAAACCGGAACCTCATCCATTCGCTGCGCCACGATTCCCGTTAATTTTTGCTCAATTGATAACATTCAGCTTAAATTTTGCAGGGTAACTGCGGCGCTTACAACTCACATCTGAAGACATATTTAAGATAAAACTTACCGTAAAATACCGTTAATCCGCCCCCCTCCCCAAACGTGACGAAAAATCGTAAAGTAATTAGAGGGGGCGCTTACACGGGATTTTTCCGCGATCGTTTCACAAAATTTGCAGGGATGATTTATGATAAATTGAATGAATCGTGAATCTTTGGATGAATCATAAATTTTGATACATAAAGCAATACTTGAAAAAATTTGCGTTTTTTTTTAAACATAAATTCTGTCGAAAAAAAACGCAGAAAAAAGAAGAAATTTGTCAAAAAAAACCCCAAAAAAGCATGAAATCAATTAAAAAATCTCGAAAAAACGCGCATTTCTAAAGATTCATGATTTATTCATTTCTTAATGATTCATTCCTTTCTCAACCGTTCTTTTGACATAATTTGTACTTTTTTAGAGATTTTTTGACGTAATTCGCGTTTTTACTGCAATCTTCCATCGAAATGTGGGTTTTTTGGCGATACTTCGGTGAAATTCATAATTTTTTCGCGATCCTTTAAAGAAATTTGCAGTTATTTTTCATGATTGTTTGGCGAAATTGGCGTTTTTTCACCGATTTTTTTGGAAGGGAGGCGCTTTCTCGAGATTTTTTGAAATTTTCAAATTTTTCATAAAGTGGCGAAGGGGCGGATTAACGAGATTTTACGGTATATCAGTAAATTAAAATCAATTTTAAGCATCAGATTCTTTAACCTTAAAAATATAATTCCACATGCATGTGTATAATTACGGCGAAAGTTTAGATTTGCCGATCTGTTTTCAAAAGTTTTTAATTAATTAGTCCTATTTACAAGCCGCACCTAGTTATTGACCGGACTTTTGTTTACAAAACAAAAGAATCTAGTTTAACGCCGCGGCGTTATTCCCGGAAAATACGGTATTTTTATGTTGAGTGTCTCACATGAAAATTTTAATGTGGGTAATCTGATCTCTGAGAAGACTTGAAAGGATCCTTCACATTTTTTTCTTGTTTGAAACACAAGACCCAAATTTCTCTTGCAAATACAATTGTAAAATTTCTGTTGAAAATAGACATTTCAGAAAAAAGTTTAATCAACAAATTGAATCTTTCGCAAGTGCAGTGATTGAAGAAAAAAAAATCTCATGCCATCCAGCAGCTGAATCTTATTAAGTTGCATATATGTATGTAAATAACCTTATTAAAAATTTCTCAATAGGAACCTAAATATAGTAATAATTTCTTATTCAAAAATTCTGAATATATTTTGTACAAGTATATACAAAAAGTTCACATTTTCACAAAAACTTGATTACATAAAAAAAAAAATCTAGATATGTAATTAAATGCAACTTCTCTTTTTAAAAATTAATTCATGTGTAAAATTATTGCAATAATATGCCGATTAATAGAAATGATAAAATTAAAAATTCAACATAAAATTTTGAAGTAAGCATTTATTACTTTAATCTATCTTTTCAAGAAGTAAGTATTAAATTCGTGAATAATTTGACTTCGAGTTTTTGGTGTATTTAAACGTTTTAGAAGCTCCTGAACACGTTTTGATGGTTTTTTGAAAATATCTGCCACTCTGTAAGTCTGTATGTGACAAATTTTATGGACACTCTATCTCAAGAACTGATGCACATAATTTCACAAAACTTTAGATTCAGTTACCTTGATATAAACTCGAGATGTTTAGTTATAAGTGTATATCGCCAAACTGAGGGTGCTGCTATGCTGCATTATTCATAATTTCCACAATAGTTCTATCTCAAACTAATGCATGTATTTTTATAAAATTTCAGATAAAGTTAATCTTTGACATAACTTCGTGCTCATTACTTTTTGGTGTAAATTGCTCAACAGATGACGCTACTATGCTGCATTATTCAAGATTATCGCAATAGCTTTACCTCAAGCACGATTTTTTTTTTAAATCAAACTACAGCTTCAGACAGTTTCTGATATAACTTAATGCTGTTTAGTTTTTGGTATAAATTGCTCTATAGGTGGCACTACTATGCTGCATTTTTCAAGATTTCGTTATAGCTGATTAAATGAATGTTTTTTCAAGGTGTTGAATCTAAAATTGACCTCCATTTTACCTCCATAATGTACAGTAATATTGCAAAAACATGGGCAGTTTGCATTGGAAAAGTACAACTGCAATGAAAAAAAAAACCCATATTTTATTACAAGTAACTATGTTCCAAATTATACTTTCCCTCTTGATTAAACTTTGAATTTTTGTAGTTTTCTAAAGCACAGTAGAAGTTTATCTCTGTATGTAACTGCTTTTGTTAATTCCTCAAATAGTGAGCATTTTCTATTTGTAGTGTTCTGTTTTCAAAACTTAAGAGTTCCACTCTTAGAAATATAAAATTACCATGTGGAAACATTATTGAATATGGTTTCTTATTCAAGAATAGAATACCAGATTTCAGGGTAAAAAGAAAAAAACTACATTTAATTAAACTTAAAATATATACAGTGGAGCATTGTTTATACGACGCGGAAGGGACTACCGAAAAAAGTCGTATAAACGATAACGACGTATAATCGATTTTCACTTCCAAAACTAGAATTAATTTTGTTTTCACTTAGCTTTAATGTTTAACATGATAATTTGCATGAATTTTTAAATTAAACAAACTAAAATAAAAAAAAAACTAATCTTAAAAACGTGGGGGGGGGGATTATTAAGCAATTTAAATATGCATACCTTTATTTGTTTCACCGAAAGGTTCCTCATTTGCAATACATCTTTCCATTTAAAGTTAAAGATCAAAAACCCCGCGTGGACAACTAAAAGTCACCAATACTGATAACAGTTAGAAGCACAGTCTATTTGCAATTTAAAGCAGGTCCGGAACGCTGACCATCTCCGAAAAAAGAATGACCCCTCCCAGTGTAATCTGTTACACGTGAGCTGATTTTTCAGACTAATCGAACAGCAGCCCACATTTTTATAATGTGGAGTGCATTTAAACACACGTGTCATTTATAGCTGTTTCCGTTGGTTCGTAAAATACACAAAAAAAAATAAACAAAAATAAACCTATACAAAATCGAAAAATCGACATATAAACGATTTTGGGCGTCGTATAAAAGATATATTTTTACATTAAAATGAATAGGAATGAATCGGGACCACTCTCAAACGTCGTATAAGTGATCGTCGTATAAACGATGCTTTACTGTATATATATATATATATATATATATATATATATATACGTATATTTTTTGGTTTCAGTGAGTAAAAATCTAACAGTCAATAAATTCTATGCTATTTTTTAGTTGCAGACCTGAGTAAGCCAAAGTAAAACTTAGTTTTGTTTGAATTTAAATTATAAAACTAAATCAAAACTTTTTTGAGTTGAGATTGGAAAGCTATACCAAAACTAAACCTATTTTATAAAGGAAATAAAATTATAATTTTAAGAAAAAGAAGTAATAATGTAAAAATCAGGGTTGGGTTTCTGACGTCAGAAACTGGTTTTTGACATGACAAGTGTCAAAAACTGGTTTAAACCGTCAAAAACTGGCTTAAACTGTCAAAAACGTGTAGTGCGCTTTAAACATTTTAAGAACCAGAGAAAAACATTGAGTAATTTTTTATTTAAAAATAATTATACTGTAATTTAATAATTACAAAAAAAATTAAATTATTTTAATTGCAATAAAACATAGTTTTTTAGAATGTTCAAACAGAAGAAAATGATTTTGTATAGTTAATAATCTGGATAAATTTTACCCCACAGCATCCTATAGCACTTAACCAATTTAGTACATTTATAATTACATTGGTTTATAAGTTTAGAGTGTATGAAGCCAAAGTTACAAAATACTCTCTCAATTGGTGCTGAACTAGCAGGGCTTGATAGCAGAGGCATTGCTAGTTGAGCAAGTTGGGAGGCAGGCCAAATTTTCAGATTTATGACAATTTTTTTTTCCGGAAATGATAATATACAATACAGTAAAAGTGAATTTTTAATATTACATCTAACATTGTATATTTGTGACAGATGTTTAATGTGAAATTTTACAGTTCAGTGTAGTATTTGAGGTTTTTGACAAGAGGTTTTAGCCATGACGGTTTAAACCACGGTTTTAACCGGATAAAACCGCACACTGTCAAAAACTTGCCAACCCTGGTAAAAATATACATTTTTTAAACAAACAAAGGAATTTTTGAATACTGATATTCATAATAATGACAAAACTGCAATAATTTTTTGAAACTTGTATCATTTACTTAAAAACTATGCTTATGTAAATGGAATGCATAATTTATTTCATTCCAAACTGCAGACATATTGGCTCAGGTTTTTACATTAGGTCAATTGGTAGTTAAACATGTAACTGAAAAATCATTTCAACAGAGATATGATATAACAAACAATAGCATTTAATAAAAATTCTTAGGCTGTTGAAAAAAAAAAACTAAACTTTTAAAAGCAGGCTTTGCTACTTTCTTTTTATTTTATAATATAAAATGAAAATAATTTTCATTTAATACATATAAATGGGAAAAAATGTGTATTATTTAATATTCCCTAAGAAAATATAATTTATTTGGGAGAAACAGTCATGAAAAATGAATTTTTCCAATTTTTCCATTTTTTTTTTTTTTCGAAAAAAAACCGATAAAAAACCAGTTTTTTTCCGCCACTTATATTTTTCCGGAAAATTTACATCTCTATTCCTGATCAATGTGTTTCTGGGCTGATTAATGATCACCCACCTTATATCATTATAGTGTAGACTACCTCGAATACGCACAGCTTGGGACCAGAGATTGTGCGGATTTTTAAATTTTACATTTTTGTTATCATTCCTTTGTTTACATTTTTAAAACAGTAATTTAAATATAACTAGCAAAGCAATCAAAACTGTAATGGATGTCTACAATATAATGAAATATTAAAATAAGTAATAAACTAAGATATTAAAAATGTAGATAATTTATGCAAGAAAGTAGTAATGCAAGAAAAACAAAATATATGTTTTTGTATTATACTCTTTTGCATTTACTTAAAAAAATTTCTTTTTATTTGTTCTTATGTTTCTTTTTCATATAAATCGCATCACTGCTTATAATTATGCAAAATTTGATTTTTGTCTGTTTTTATCGCTGCCTTGGCAAAATGACCAATCCTAGCAACAACTATGGTTTTTATGATGAAATTTATATATAAAAAAAAATACTGTATCTGTGATAATGTGTATTATTTTTATTAAATTATTCACTTTCGCTAAAATCTGCACATAATTTACAGATGTAAACAATGTCATTCAGTTCAGACATAAGTACAAAATTTGACATTTTTAGTTTTATATCAATTCCATGTACATTTTATTTTGTAATTTCTTATTACTGAATTCATCTCTTTTCACGAAGGAAGAATAAATTTATTGCTGAAAAATTCAACATATTACTGATATCATTAATATCCGCAACATCTTTACCAAATATATCTGTGTATTAATCAAGGTATTTTGGTTATTAAGTCTAAATTTGAAATAAAATTTCCCTGTTTCATGATTGAGATGTGAATTAACAATTTACCTTTATGAGGCACGTTTCACTGAATAATTTTAAAAAAATACATTTAATCTATTATAGTGAATATTTAATCATACATTATTGATTGCTTTTAATATTTTAATCATTTTAAAAATTATTGAATTTTTTATTATTTTAGTTTATTACTTATTTTTTTACATTGTAACATTCATTATTGTACTTTTGATTGCATTATTCATTACATTCAAATTACTGATTAAAAATGTAAACAAAACAATGACCAGAAATCCACAAAATTCTAAAATCCACACAACCTGTGGACAAAAGCTTTGCAGATTTAAGGGAGTCTATTATAATAGGCTTTATTGACTTTTGGTGATAGGTTAATCTTCTTCAATTTATCTTTTTATAAATAGATAGATGTCTAGTATTGTAGACTGTTCCCCCCCCCCTAAAATCTGTAACTGCCTCAAATCAGTGCATCATCACATAAGTAAAGATTGAAGCTATCACTTCAGGCGTAGGGGCAAAATTACAGGATATTTAAGTGTATTTGTTAAGAAATACTATCTTATTACATTCTCTCCACTGTTAAAATTTCTGAAAAGTTTTTGCAGATCAACATCATTCATGACCCCTTCGCCCACCAGTTATAAAACTTTGTCTATCTCTGTGTGTGCATATCATAAATTCAAGACCTTCAGTCTCAGGACTGATTTCAGTCTTGCAGAAATGTTTAACTAACTCAAAATTCTACTTTATATACTTAAATAATAGCAGTTTTACCATCAAGAGCATTGAATCACTTTCTTTTATTGTAAGAGACCAATTTTTAGCCATAATACAAGACTTAGAAATCTTCTAACCTTTTTGCATTTAGTTATCTATAATGCTCAGAAAAAATTTCAGTCTTGACTTGGATGGATTTCTTGTACCCATGGTGCATATACAGTAGAACCTCCATAAGTTGACCACCCAAGAGACTAAGTGGTCAGTGTACGGAGGTGGTCAACTTAGGGAGTTTTTAGAAAATATTTAGGACAATATCAGCAAAAATTCAGTAAATTTTTTTAATATCTTTAAGGAAAATTTTAGAAATAAAATTAACGCATACTCATTTTTATTTTTACTGAAGATTCAGCACATTTTTAGTTTTTGAAAGAATAATTAAATTTTTGTTTTAGTCCTCTTTTTGTTCATTAAGCAACTACAAAAAAACACTCACAATTTTCAAGTCCATTAAGTATGCTTGGGCATTTTTCTGCAGCGAAATCTTTACGCTGCTCCATCATGCGCTTTACATCCTCTTCCCTCAGAATTGGGTACTTTTTAGTTTCGTCATCTGTTGGATCTTTTTCTTTGCCATTCATTTCTTGTACCTTAGAGTCCTCGCTGTGCTTAATTTCAGAGAGTATCTCATTAAAGATTGTCTCTCGGTCTAGTTTAGCATATGTTGCTAACTCATCATCCATAGCAACATAATCTTCAAAAACTGGCAACACGGTAAGAACTGTTTTGTTGATACAACTAAATTTTGGTTACTATTGCCCCGGCAATTTTCTTTTTCTGTTGATATAATTAAATTATGAACAAACTTTTGTTGAATTAACAAAATTATTGGTTAGTCCAACCACAATTTGGTCATTCCAACCAAAATATTTTGTAGTGGCAATAGTAATCAAAATTTAGTTGTTTCAACAAAACTTTCTGTCAAGGGAGATAGAGGAAGCTCATCCTCTTGCACAGATGTTGTAGCTTTAACAAATCCAGCTTTCTTAAAACAGTTCTTAATCGTAGTTTGCGTAACTTTATTCCTAGCAGAATTAATCCAATGAACGAAATTCAAAGCATTTGCTTACGCAGCTTTTGACAATGCCAATGCAGAAGGACTATAGGTTTGAGCTTTCATAATCACCCATTCCAGAAGTTGAGCTCTGTAGTGCACTTTGAAGAACTGAAAAATGCCTTGATCTAAAGGTTGTGTTTTCGAAGTCTTGTTTGGGATAAATTTAGCTTCACACATTCCTGAGATTATTCACTTCCGGGTGGCAGCGGAATTTGTCCACGAAAAGCTGAATAGACCACTTCTTTTTCCTAATTTCTGCGTCAATTGCTCTAATCTATTCTTTGAACAAAGCACTGGTTATCCAAGCAGATCTATTCGCCTCCAAAATGCAAGAAGGTCGTCTGGTTTATCCTTTTAAATGCACGAGGTTTAGCGTATATGCCGATCATCACAGGCTTCAATTTTTCCCCAGTCAAGTACTACCACATAGAAGAACAGTAAAATGCTGTTCTGAAAGTTTTCTTCTTTTGCAAGTATCACCCTTCATTTCTAAACTTCTATCAGGCATTGTTTTAAAGAAGAGACTGGAATCATCAGATGTCATCATCCTTAAAACCTTTAGCAAACTCTGGGAATTTTTCAATAAACTTCTCGTAGTTTGAATTTTTCAAGCCAACCTGCTAACGCTTGGAAATCCTCGATTTGAAACTCTTTGCAATTTTTTTTTATACTTCCTGGTATTCTTGTATTGATTGATTTCATCTCTTTAAACAAACAAAACGTGGCTTCGTTCACAGCGTCGAGGCATTTTTTTTCTGCTTTTTCTTTGGAGTCCCCCGTTTTTGGAAAAATATCTTTCTATATATTCTCCCTTGAGTTTAAAAATGTTGCTCACAGTTGTCTTGCTCACAGTTGTCTTGCTCACATTAAATTTTTCCGTCGTTTTTCTTTGGCTGCTGCTTTCCAGAAAATGAAGCAGATCCACTTTCTCCTTTAATTTAAGTTCGATTAGAGTTTTTCTTTGTGCCATTTTTAATGAAAATTCGTAAATAAACATCCGGCCCCGTCACAACATGATATGCAGAAAACAAAGAATGGAATGTATTTCAGCAATTCCTTTATTTATCAACCAGACGGCAGGCACCTATGATCATGTGACTTACTAGATAATTGATATTAAAAACATTTTTTCTTGTTCTTTTAGTTCAGGTAATGTAAAACTAGAACTCAGTAGTAGACTGCATTTCTTGATTTTCCAAAAGTGGAATAAAATAAAATATTATTTCAATGTTAAAAATAAGAGTTGCTAAAATATTAATTGTATTTAGAATCATGAGTTCTTGTATATAATAAAGAATCTGTCACATTTAGTGACGGAAATACAGTTGAAAGTTTGTAAAAAAATAAAATATTTTCGAATTTTTGGCGTGGGAAGAGGAAAGCATCCCGCGATTTGGCGAGCAGCATTTTTCCTCGCCAAAAGCAAACGATTTCATATAACTGAAAATTGTGGATTTTTAGAATGCGTGTAACTAGCATCTAATTAATTAAAACATAAATAATGAGGGAATCTGACACATATATTACAGATATATATATTGTTTGTTGCAACAATTATTTAATTTAATACTGTAAAAAAAATTTTATGTATAAAAAATATTTTCATTTCCAAAAATATATTTCATATATTTAAGCGTATTCCAAAATAAAGGCTAGATAAAGAATGCTGCAATAATATATTTCAGTATCTGAGAATTTTTTGTTTCCCTAGCAACAAAATTGAATCGACGCTGCTCAACTGGACTTAATTCTGAGATTGAAACAAATATTATAAATTTAATTTTGGTTTTAATTAATAATAAAAATTAATAACAAGTTGAATGTAGATTCAGCCATTGCAGAATTCAGTTTCTCCTCCGATTAAGAAAAGAAAAATCAATAGAGGTTTTTTAGAAAGGCGACCCCGTTTAGAATGCAATGAACGAACTTCATTTTTCTTGTGTTTATCAATATAATAGCAAACAGAACGGCGTGATATACCCAATTGATTAGCAATTTCTCTCTGAGACATTCGAATTGCGGAATAATAAAGAGATACAATTTGACGTGATGCTTCTTGATTGACTAGATTCATCAAAAACTGATTTTTTCTTTAGTTTAAACGCTTTTTTATAGACTCTGAGAAAAAGGAAATGCATTTTAACAATAAAATTGTATAAATTTTTCGTTTTAACGGCCAGATTACGAAACTACTCTTTGGTGGGCCGCCGTAATACTTACCCATCATGGATATGCATTATATAGTATGTGAAAATAAAATATGTGAAAACTACTTATAAAATGGCATTGCAATTCCAAAACAAAATTTAAATGTTTATTTAAATATTCTTAATATACATAGTAATGCTCCATTAATGAATTGCTGAAGAACCCATTTCGACAAATTATGTAAAATACCAAACTACACAAATAGTACCGGATTGCGTAAAAGAAACATCCTTATAACTCCAAAAACAATAATCATATTAACTAACAGTTTACTGCGTCCATTTAAGCGTCTCATTTCCAATTAAAACATATCTTTGAATTGAAATTTGAAGAAAATACATGGCCATGAAAAATCGAAGAATGTGGAAAACAGGATTACAAATATCTTGGCAACTATTAATACAATCGACTTCGTTCTTGATGCAAAATTTGTGTTATTTTATTGCTTTTAACGTCCTTTCCGTAAAATTAAAAAAATTGAAAATTTTTATATACAATTCATCAGAACGAATTTTTCGAGAGTCCGAAAAAATAGTTCCGGATAATCGAGCTTACTCATATTATAGGCTTCGTCCTATTCTAACTTACTAAGTACATACAATACACGAATAAGGGGAGAAAACATGCTTATTATCCTTAATACAGCAAAAAACTAAGAAAAAAGAACATTAAATAGACAACGATCGTCATCAAAACAGGTGTTCAAAGTTACGATCCCAAGCCGTGATGCACGGAGCGCATCTAGAAGCGCATGAATGATCTAATGATCTCGAAAACACCAATGTCCCGAATTTCCCTAAACGCTGCCACTATGCGTGTAACAAGTTCCACAGCGCTTCCCAGCATTGTCTCAGTATTTTTGCAGCACTAAGAATAATTGACATGTTTTCTTTCCCTGTTCGTGTCCTTTCTTTCTTTTGTTTTGTGTCATCACTACCGCGCCAGGAAAATATTTCCGACCATGGGTTGCTATGCAATTCTGAATCCTTGCGATGTCCCCTACCTCTCCATAAAGATTGTCTCATTACTTCTGGGACATCCTGTATAGAAATAAAATAAATATATATTTACCAACTTTTAATAAGTTTCTGAGAATTATAAAATGCGTCAGTGTTATCAAGTTTAAAGTAAATAAGAGATTCTCTTCAAGCGTTTTTGAAAAATTAGAATGCGAACCATGTAATACATTCTTACATATTCAGGTGAGCTTTAAATGCACAACATAACTCTCTTTGACATAAAAGTGAACATGTATTGGCTTATTCATAGAATTTAGTTAAAACGTCATTTGTGACATAGTTTTTGACTCATTGTCTTCATCTCTTTGATAAGTTTAAAAAAATGTTAAATGAATAGTTATTTTTAAGATTTTCGTGGGTTTCTTTCGGATTAATAGAGTTCATTTTTACATAGTAAAAGATAAATGTTACAGGAATTGTGTGTGAGAAAAGAGAGGGAGGTGCAATCGCGATTTTACAGATGCTTCGGGGGGGGGGGGGGGGAGGACAAATGGTTAGAAACCACTGCTCTAAAAGAAAACTTCCCATTCCCCTTTTACTGGTACATTTATGAGAAATCAATAGCCGTGTCACCTTGTTATCTGAAAAACAACACTTAAATTATGGATTTGTTTGCATGTTATTAGGCAGTTAAATGTTTGTTTGTGTTTACGTCACCATGTGATTTAGTACTCGAAACAACACAATTTCACAAAAAGATATTACCAACAGCTGGAATGCATTTATTTGAAGCGATTTTTAATAAAGTTACGAAGGTTTCTCGTTTGTGTTGATTATTTGAAATATTTGAAGAATTATTGTTATTGGGTAAGTGAAATACATTTTCTTTTTTTAGATCGGCCTGAATTGTTCTCCAACTAACAAAAATGTGTTTTTTGCAGTACTGTATATGATATACAGACTTGTATCCATTAACAAAATACATTCCAAAATTTAGTTCATTTAAGCGATATACATAATTCAGGTGAAAATTCCTTTTCAGCAATTTCCTCTAATAAGGAGAATGGTATTCTAATAATTTTGTGCAGCCATGTATATGAGGTATAGAATTTATATATACGAGGTGATACCCATCGAAATTCGACAAAAGACACTGTTTAAGATGGAGCTGTTTCATTGATTTATAATAAATCTACAAAGTTAGACTAATCAATATATGAAGCATTTTTCACTGTAACTAACTCTCAAAAAAGATTATTTTAAGCTAAGATTAACAAAATGCTATAAAACTTTGTTGTCCAAATTTCAAAATTAAACTTTAATCGCATATGTAATCAGTAAAACATAATACAGATCAGGTATTATTGCGAAGCTATCAATTGAGGCTCTTAAGTTTAGTATTAATGCAAATGAAAAAATAAAAACAAAATTTATTAAAATAATTAAAACCTGTCATCATTTTCATCTTCGCGTGTGTAGATACACACGCACTTCTCATATCCGCATCCACCACGTTGAGTCATAAAATAAACAATTTGTTATTTGAATACATCCTCAATTCTTTAATCATGATCCCTTTGGGATTTTTTTTTTGGGGGGGGGGGGGCAAAGTGCCCACTTTGACAGCTTTTAAAAAAATATATATTTAGCCTTTATCAAAAAATTGATGAATACGCACATTATATAGTTTCTAAATAACAAAAAACTGTCAATTGAATGCATTTGAGAGCGAAATTGGATTTGAAAATGAGTCATAAAATAACCATTTTGTTATTTGAATACATCCTACATTCTTTAATCATGATCGCTTTGGGAAATTTTGCGCGAAGTGCCCATTTTGGCAGCCTTTTTTGAAATGTATTCTGCCTATATCAAAACACTGGCCAATCCGTCCCACTATATAGTTTCTAAATAAGAGGACCTGTAAATTGGATGCGTTTGAGAACAAAAATGGATTTAAAAATGACTCGCAAAAAACGTAATTTGTCATACTTCCTCAATTTTTCAATCACTATTACTTCGGGAAATTCTATTCAAAATACCCTTCTTGGCAGCCTTTTTTGAAATATATTCTACCTTTATCAAAACACTGGCCAATACGTCACATTATATAGTTCCTAAATAAGAGGATCTTCCATTTGGATGCGTTTAAAATCAAAAATGAATTTAAAAATGAGTCAGAAAATAAGCAGTTTGGATTTGAAGTTTTTTCCCGACTCCTATTTTTGTTTAATTTTTTTTCTATAAGAATTGGTTCTATGATAAACTTAATAGTATAAAAGTTGTATATATTATTGAGATGATATAAAATAAATTTAATTAGATTTGATTGCTTAAGATTTGAAGAAGTTATGCATTTTTTTCTTTTTCCTCCCCCCTTTTTCTTTTTTTTTAAATTTTTATCATCTTCAAAAGTTGGTCCTATCAAAAACTTGTAAGTACAAAAGTTTTAGATAATGTTGAGTACATTTATGAAAAATTTAGTTGGATTTGATATCTTGGGAATTGTCGAAGTTATGAATTTTTTTCTCTCAAAAACCCTGTTTTAGGTAGCTTTCATTACAAAAAGTAAAAAGCTACCTATTGCAGCCGTCCGGGGGAAAGCACTTCCGGAAAATTTTGGTATATTTTCACCGATCATGACCCCCAGACTCCAAAACCACCCTCCGTTTATATGTTGACATATATATATATATATATATATATATAACCATATATATATATATATATATATATATATATATATATATATATATATATATATATATATATATATCTGATTTTTGTCATGCGATAACTAACGTATTTAGGAACCGATTTGAATGAAACTTGGTATGTACATAGTACATACAAATGTCTCGACCGAGTTCGTTGGTCAGCATCATCCGCCATTTTTTTTTTAAATGGCGGCCATTTTAAATTTTTTAAAAAATTTAAAATTTAAAATTAAATGCGAAAAAATTAAAAGTTGAAAAATATTTTCCTTTTACGTGTTAGAACTTAAAACAAAGATTCCAGAACACTTTTTATTTTGTCTATATCTTAAAAAATGACTGAGTTATAGCACTTTGAATTTTTCTTATGGCTGACATTTTGAAACGATCTGATTTTTGTCACGTGATAACACGCGTATTTTTGAACCGATTTCAATGAAACTTGGTATGTACATAGTACATACAAATGTCTCGACCGAGTTCGTTGGCCAGCATCATCCGCCATTTTGTTTCAAAATGGTGGCCATTTAAAAAATTTTAAAATTTTTAAAATTTAAAGTTAAATGCGAAAAAATCAAAATTTGAAAAATATTTTTCTTTTACGTGTTAGAACTTAAAACAACGATTCCAGAACACTTTTTATTTTGTCTATATCTTACAAAATGATTGAGTTATAGCACTTTGAATTTTTCTTATGTCTGACATTTTGAAACGATCTGATATTTGTCACGTGATAACACGCGTATTTATAAACCGATTTCAATGAAACTTGGGATGTACATAGTACATACAAATGTCTCAACCGAGTTCGTTGGCCAGCATCATCCACTATTTTGTTTCAAAATGGTGGTCATTTTAAATTTTTAAAAAAAATTTAAATTTAAAATTAAATGCGAAAAAAATAAAAATTGAAAAATATTTTTCTTTTACGTGTTAGAACTTAAAACAACGATTCCAGAACATTTTTTATTTTGTTTATATCTTAAAAAATGACTGAGTTATCGCACTTTGAATTTTGCTTATGGCTGACATTTTGAAACGGTCTGATCTGAACGATCCACAATGTTGCTTTAAAATGGCATACACTTTATGATATCATGAAATTTGGTGACTCTCTAAATCGCTTAAAATAAAACCAGGTTGAATAAAAGATGACTATTTTCTAAAAATTCCTATTAATATTCAGTCTTGACAAAAACTAGTTTCAATCTTATAAAATCACTAATTTTATAAGATTATTTCCGCTAATTTGAGCTTAGTATTTTTGAACAATGTAACTTACCTTAAAATAAATAAATAAATTTATAAGTATATGAAAGCTACCTCTTCCTCCCGGCATTGCCGGAAGGACTTTTTTCTTCTTGAGCTCATTTTTAACTTTCAAAAATCTGCCATGCATAAACTTTTAGCTCATTTTTTTAGAAATAATAAAAACCTTAAACTTATTCGATATCTATTTTAATTAAGAAGTTATCGCGTTTATTCGGTTTTCACATAATCCCTCTCTATTGCCACCCCCTTGGTCCAATTTTGTCCATTAACAAACTCGACCGAGATTTTATGCCCCTTGATTTTATGTAAAAGGTTTAAGAAGATATGAGCATAAGTATGGAAGTTATCGTGTCTAGAAGAAAGTGATATACACCGATAGATAGATAGATAAACTTTTTTACTGATGATAGTTTTGGGGTCTAGGAGTCATGATCGGTGTAGATCTGCAAAAAATTTTCAGAAATTTCAACATGGGAGAGAATGCAATAGGTAATATTTCATACGAAATCTACCTAATAGTATTTCATACGAAAACAACCTAAAATTTGGATACTACCTAATATTTCATACGAAATCTACCTAAAAGAGGGTTGAAAAAAGGCAAAAATCCACAACTTCGTCAATTCTTAAACTATCAAATCTAATTAAATTTATTTTACATCTTCTCAAAAATATCTACAACTTTCATATTGACAAGTTTTCATAGGAACAATTCTTACAGCAATAATAAATTAAACAAAAATAGGAGTTGGAGAAAAAAATCCAAATCTCAATTGCTGATATTCTGACTAATTTTCAAATTCATTTTTGATTTTAAACGCATTCAAATGGCAGATACTCTTATTTAGGAACTATATGATATGACTTATTGGCCAGTTGTATGATAAAGATAGAATATATTTCAAAACAGGCTGCCAAAAAGGGTATTTTGAAAAGAATTCCTCGAAGTGATCATGATTGAAAATTTGAGGAAGTTTTCAAATGACAAATTGCGCCTTTTCTGACTCATTTTTAAATTCTGTTTTGCTCTCAACGCATCCAATTGACAGGTTCTCCTATTTAAAAACTGTATAATGTGTCGTATTGGTCAGTTATTTGATAAAGGCTTAATATATTTTTAAAAATGCTATCAAAGTAGCCACTTCGCACAAAATTTACTGAAGCGATCATGATTAATGAATTAAGGATGTATTCAAATAACAAATCAATTATTGTATGACTCATTTTTAAATTCAATTTTGCTCGCAAACGCATTCAATTAACAGTTTTTTGTTATTTAGGAACTATATAATGTGCTGTATTTTTTTAAAAGTCAGACTATATTTCAAAACATGTTGTCAAAATAGGCATTTGAGCTGAATTTCGCTTAAGATGATTCTCATAAAATCATTTCTTGCAGAAATATAAAATGAAAATTTTTTTCAAAAGCGGCCAAATAAAGTTGTTAAACTGGGTATATTTCTAATAATATTTTATTTGTTGTTGTTAAAATGAACACTCTTCGAAATCTACCTCCACCTATAGGCCAAGCCGAAAGGGATTTTTTCACTTCAATGGAAATTCGACAAGTTCAATAAATCTATGGAGAATATAACTCTGTTTAAATATCGGACAGAAAATTTTTTTATTGATTTCGATGATTTTTTGATAATGTCACTTTGCCTTGTGTACATCTTTTCATTTGTATCTTCGAAGCTTGGCAATTTCATTTACAAAACTTAGTTTGATACCCACCAACATACTTTTAAAAATATTATAATGTAATTTTGGTACTTCTAGGTTATCCCGTCGACCAAAACATTATCGCCAAACTATAAGATTAAATGCCAATTATGGATGATCGTGGCTGTCACATTCAATGACATTAAATCCGATTCACGTGTTAAAATGTCATTAAGTGATTTTTATTTCGACTTTTTATTAATGATTTTATCAATATTCTACTAATTATTTGTTTTTTTTTCTTATTTAAAATAAAAATTATGTCAATATGCATCATTTGGCTATTAGTTTGGTGATTTGAATAATTTGGTGAAATGGGTCGACGGGATAACTATAGGTCAAAATTAACATTTTTACCCAGTAGCCACTGGCCAGTACAGTTTTTTTTCACTGGCCATTTTTTTTAATCACTGGCCAGTGAAAAATTCATAACATTTGATACAAAACTGTGGTCTTTTAACTATCAACATTGTAATTTATTAATATCTTTTACTTGCCATTCGATTAAATAAGAACTGGCATTACATCTAATAGAAAAATATAACAAATTACTGCAGTCAAAATAAAAGTCAAACATGTATTTGATGATATTTAGACGTACTTAATACAATGTATAAAAGAAACAAGGAAATTAAAAGTTATTTTTGACACTAATGTTTATCATTCACATTAGGTCTCTGTGACCTAACAGTCTTCCCACCAAAGTTTCATTGCTGCATCAGGATCATAATCATTTAATCGAATTTTAGATTATTTCACCATTAGACGATTTCAGGGTGGCGAGTGGTCAGGGAAAACCGGGAAAAACACAGTCAAGAAAAGAGGAAACTACCAATAATTTCTTACAGAAAATACTTCAAATAATATAAAGAGATTAATTAAACTGAATTTCCCATTAACAGAATACTGGTATTTATCATCTATATTGACTTTGTTTTTATCTAACCACTCGCCACCCTGATTATGCAGCGTGCAGTGATGCCGCTGGACTTGAAAAATCCTGGGTCCCTTTTTTACAAAAGCAGGTCCCCACTAATAAGTAATATTTTTAGATGCAAAAATTGAACTTGTTCATTTGCAAAAGAAAAATTAAATGCAATAATTATTGTTTTAATAATAATGTACAAATAATTAAAGCCAATATTAATTGTTTTTACAAACTATTAAGAGAAAGTTTCTTTATTTTTAAAAAAAATAAATGTGCAAGATACAAATTGAATTACAAAATAATGCTTATTTGATTGTAGAAGATAACAAGTATCACTATTGTTCGCATTTCTTTTAAAAAGGAGCAAAACTGATTTATTGGAAAAGACATTTTTCCTGAAAAAAAAATACTCTTGTTGGGTAAAGGGGTACTTTTTGTTTAATGAAGGGGTGTTTTCAGAAGTTATATTCACTCAGAAAGATTTGGAACAATCAAAAAAAGATTGTGAAGCAGGAAAATCTGTTTTTAAAGCAGAAAAAAAATTGGAACCAGGAGATTTAACTTTTAGAACAGAAAAATTCTATCCTAGAATTAACTTTTTTTTATGCCCTTTTGACGAAAATTGCGTTTTAAAGCGATTTTTTGACGAAATTTCTTATTTTAAGCGATTTTTTGACGAAATTTCTTATTTTAAGCGATTTTTTGACGAAATTTCTTTTTTAAGCGATTTTTTTGACGAAATTTGTCGTTTTCGCGATTTTTTTTTGCCAAAAATTGTCGCTTTCCGCGATCCTTTGACGTAAGTTACCGTTTTATCATGATTTTTTGATGAAAATTGTCTTTTCACGAAGCTTTTGACAAAATTTGCCTTTTTTTATCGATTTTTGGACGAAGTTTGTCGTTTTTTCGCGATTTTTTCAGGAAATCTGCCGTTTTTCTGGGATTTTATAACAAAATTAGCCATTTTCGCGAATCTTTTGACGAAATTTGCCGGAAGTTATTTGTTATTTCGCGATTTTTTAACGAAATTTGCCTTTTTTGCGATTTTTTGACGAAATATGCTAGTTTTTCCCGATCTTTTGACGAAATGTGTCGAGATTTCTTGATCTGTTGACAAAAGTTACCGCTTTATCACGATTTTTTGATGAAAATTGCCGCTTTATCGCAATTTTTGGACGAAATTTATAGTTTTTTGCGATATTTTGAGGAAAGTGCCTTTTTATTGGGATTTTGTAACAAAATTAGCCATTTTTTCGCGAATCTTGTGACGAAATTTGACGGAAATTATTCATCATTTCGCGATTTTTTTTAACGAAATGTGCCTTTTTTGCGATTTTTTGACGAAATGTGCCAGTTTTTTGCGATCTTTTGACAAAAGTTAACGTTTTATCACGAGTTTTTGATAAAAATTGCCGTTTTTCGTGAATAATTTGGACAAAACTTGACGTTTTATCGCGATTTATGGACGAAATTTTGTCGTTTTTCGCAATTTTTTGAGAAAAAATCGGCTTTTTTTTCGGGATTTTGTAACAAATTTAGCTTTTTTTTCGCGAATTTCTTGACGGAATTTGCCGAAAATTATTCGTTCTTTCGCGATTTTTTAATAAAATTTGGCTTTTTTGCAATTTTTTGACGAAAATTGCGCGTCCCGCCGGACGCATAAACTCCATTTTTTGCGTCCCATCGCCGATTTTTTGCGTATTTTATGTGCTATAGCGCGTCCGCGGCATCCCTGGGCGTGTCTCATTGGCATTGATACATCGTTTAACCATCGCATTTGGCGAGTGGTGTCTATTAAATTTGGCGAGTGACGACAATAAAGTTAATCGCCATGTTTTAAAAGTTACTCGACAATTGGCGAGTGGCGAGTGCTAATTTTCTGCTACAGGGATAACCTAGAAGTACCGTAATTTTAATAAGATATTATGTAAGTTAATTATTGAAAGCAAAAAGAAAAGAAAATAACTTTAAAAAAATAATAATTTCTATAGTAAGAGACACGCAAAAAAACCTTATACACTGTCAGAAAAATTCGTCAATATACACCAAGTTATCGTTATTTTTTCACAAATAACTTCTGTTTTCCCAAAAGACGTATTTGTTCTGTGAGTTCATTCCGAAAGTCGAAAAATGAGGAAACGTTTCCGTTTATATCTAGCACGCATGCGCATTGGGTCTGTTAGTAATAAATTCGAATTTATTTTTAAAATGAAAAACAAAAATATTCTATCGATTAAAATGTCTAATTTAGTTGTAAAAGACAAAAATGTTTTCGAATTTAAAAATAAATAACAATTACTTTCTTTATTCGTTCAAAAATTCTCACAATCTGTTATTCAAAGTTGGATAAGTTGCATAAAGTTCAATATACTAAGTTATTTCTATGATAAATATTCGCATATAAAATATACTTTAAGTGAAGACATTTAAAAAATATTTTAATTAAAAAATAAAATGCAAAAAAAAATTGATATTATTAAAAAAAAATCTTATTGAATAAAAATAAAACATTCATGTTTTTTCTCTGACAATCTACGTAATATATTTAAAATTCACATTTTTATACTATATTAATACTAAACGTAAAAAAAACCCAGCCACAGTTTCATTAAAGATGAAGTCTTTCCGAGATTAACTGCAAAATTAAAAGCTTTTTAACGAAATACACCAAACCACACCCATATGAAATGAACACTTCTATTTAAAGCAAGATTTTCACGAGCATTCGTGGCGCCGTGGATCCGCGTTGGTCTTATAATCCTGGGCTCCTTGGTTCGATCCCCACCTCTTCCGCATTGATTTTTCCAAACTTTTTTCAAGTGACGGATATTTTTCCTCTTTTGACGGAGAAAAAAATAAACGGAAAGTCGTCAATATACAGACAATTTCTGGCAGCAGTGCTGCCAGTACATTTTCTGTAAAAAGACGGAAATTTTTTTGAGAGTGTAACTATTGGGGTAATTGGATTCTACATGATCCAGTTACCCAATTCTTGAAATATTTATGGGGTAACTAGAACACCAGCCTTAAAATTGAAGCATAACGTATCGATATTTAACGATATTTGTTTTTGTTTGGAAACAATGTGAAATTTACAAGTGTTTTTATTCATAAACTGTGTAAATAAAAAAATGATCAAACGAATAAACTTTTAGATGATGCATGTAAAATTTTCTAAGTGGAACTTCTAGTTATCAAAACAAACCTAAAATTTGTTTTTTCAATAGCAACACTCAAGTTTGACACCACAAATAAATTCTACACCATTCGATTGGATAAAAAAAATCAGTAAATTCGTTCGATTGGCTTTAGAGAAAATATTAAGTTTAAAATGATTCCATTTTAGGGGTAATATCCAAATTGAATTTCGGTACTAGATGGATGAATTGCTACAGAATGACTATGCCACTTCTGTTAATTATACCAATATAAACATCTCACATGTTTCAATAAAAGAAATAAAATATAAATATTTCAAATTTTGCTTTTCTGCACATCATAGACGGTTCCTTAAACCATCATTTGGACTATTCGAAGCCTATTTCAAAAAACTACTTGGAAGAAAATTTTGAAATTGATAATTTCCATGCAGCCTGACATAATAAATGTAAGGATATACAGGGTGATTCATAAAAGATGGGCAGAACTTTAAGAGGTTATAGTACACTTAAAGACAAATAATATTAAATAGGAGACTAAGGGTCCCAGACGTATTCCCAAGGAGATAGGGGGCATTAAAGTTTAGGGTCCGAAATTTCAAATGATTATAAAAAATGGAAAAATTGGTCGATTCGTTTGCGGTTTTTGCAAAAAATTTTCTTTATGCCAGTATTTTCTTGAAATAAAATTTTAAAGTTCAATTTCAAAAAATGCCGATAGGGGGCGCTTTAGACTTTGGAGTAACAAACAACTATTTTTTAACGTTATTTTTTGTATTTCTTTAAATGATTTCGAAAGCTTAAACTTAAATTTTGATCTAAAAATCTGAGTCCTAACGAGTAGTTAAGTAGCGTAAACTGAAATTTGAAATTTAAAACCCTTCTCCCCCCAGAACAAAAATCAGTTATTCCCGATCTTTGTGTCGTAGTTTAGGCTCTAACTACTGCCGCGTTTTGCTAAAATTATTCTTTATGTCAGTATTTTCTTGAAAATAAATTTTAAAGAAAATTTTCAAAAAATTCCGATAGAGGGCGCTTTAGACTTTGGAGTAACGAACAACTATTTTATAGCGTTATTTTTTGTGTCTCATTAAATGCTTTCTAAAGCTTAGACTTAAACTTAAATTTTCAGCTCAAAATCTGAATCGTTAGACGTGGTTAAGTTTCTGGGGAGAGGAGTTTGAAATTTCTACTCCTGAGCACAGTTCAGTTTACCATGTCCACACATTGTGTGCTGTGATACGAGGTAAAAAGACACAAATTAGGATTATGTTACCAAAGCATATTTATTAACATGTAATTACAATAAATGTTCAAAATTGTGACCACCAGAAATTATGCACGCAGAACAACGGCGAAGAATGGAACGGCGAACATTCGCGAAAAAATCAGGCTTTTCGAGCACTTCCCCTACAGCGGCGGAAAGTCTGGCGACCAGTTCCTCGGGGGATTCAATGGGTGTCTCATACATAAGAGCCTTCAATTGTCCCCAAAAAAAGAAATCGAGTGGTGAAAGATCTGGCGAGCGAGCAGGCCAAGCAACAGGACCACCTCGACCAATCCATCTGTTCGGAAATGTGATGTCCAGATAGTTGCGGACGTCTCGTACGTAATGGGCTGGCGCTCCATCGTGCTGGAACCACATGACCCGCCGGATGCGTGGAGGAACAACATTTAACAGGTCTGGCAGCACATGTTGCAGAAATGTGAGGTATGTTTTACCGTTGAGGCGTTCAGGAAGAAGGTACGGTCCGATTAGGTGGTCTCCGAGGATTCCTGCCCAAACATTGATGGAAAAGCGTCTCTGATGAGCATGTGGATACGTAGCATGTGGATTGACACCCGTCCATACATGTGCATTGTGTGTGTTAAATGTACCTTCACGTGTGAAGGTACATTCATCGGTGAAAAGCACAGTTCGTCCAAAATGTGGATTTAGCGCGTTCTGCTGCAGAAACCAGCGGGCGAATTCAATACGATTTGGATAATCCCCTGGAGACAGTTTCTGGACTCGTTGCACATGAAACGGGAGCAAATGTTCATCCTTCAGTACCCTCCAAGTCATGGACTGTGAGGTATCCACCTGCCTAGCCACTGTTCGTGCACTTGTACTTGGCTGCGCCGCTACTACATCCAGAATGGCTTCTGCAACAACTACTGATTCGTCCTTTTTTGCACGACCTGCATTCGACCGGGAAGCGAGAAATGATCCCGTCTCACACAACTGTCTGTGCAAGCGCTCGAAAGTTTTGCGGTTAGGCAACCGCCTATCGGGAAATCGCTCTCCGTACATTCGTTGTGCATCTGCACCATCTGCCGCTCCGTAAATTAAATGCATCTCAGCCTTTTCCTTATTCGTGAAGGGCACCATCTTCCGATTCATTACTACAGCGACTTACACTTGACTCACCGTTCAGTGGTTTTTATGCCTGAATCGTGTCGAAATTTTGCATATGTGTTCTTCTTCCCCATTTGACATTTGACATTTGCATACTTTCTGTCTCCTTCTTCACCCGGTGACTAGCGTCAGGAATGGAGCTTTAACGTTTGCATGAGCGACGTTTCCAACTGTGCCAGTGCATTTATGAGTGAATTCCGACTATGCAGTCCTTGACGAAAGTTGTATTTTTGCCTCGTATCACAGCACAGAATCGTTGGGCATGGTTAAGTAGTGCAAACTGAACTATGTTCAGAAGTTGAAATTTGAACCCCCTCCCCTCGCTACTGAACCACGCTCAGCGATTCAGATTTTGAGCTGAAAATTTAAGTTTAAGTCTAAGCTTTAGAAAGCATTTAATGAGACACAGAAAATAACGGTATAAAATAGTTGTTCGTTACTCCAAAATCTAAAGCGCCCTCTATCGGAATTTTTTGAAACTTTTCTTTAAAATTTATTTTCAAGAAAATACTGACATAAAGAATAATTTTAGCAAAACGCGGCAGTAGTTAGAGCCTAATCTACGACACAAAGATCGGGAATAATATATAAGCAAATATATAAGCAAAATCGAAAAAGTAATTAAAAAAAATGCTCCCATAGACTTTACATATGATATGACTGCGTCACAAAACAGGCAATTTTCAATTCAAAATAGTCCTTAAGGCCCTACATCAGTAACGCTCCGAGATAGAACGGCTAATGTTATTTCAATAGAAGAAATTTATCACTTTCCTTCCTTTGCATTTTACTCAAATTTAATTATTTTTGTTGTTTTGAAAACCTGTAGGTTTAAACTATGCACGTCATTTTGAAATTTTATTTCTTTTTTCAATTTTAAGGCGATACAAGTACGTTATTTTATAATCTTTAAAATTCACCTTTAATGTCTTATTACGAAAAATCTGTTTGACCTTTTAGAATTTGGTAAAACAGCATGCAGAGTTTAATTATTTAGCTTTCAGAAAATGTTTTTTATTTTGATTTTTAAGAAAATTTAATCTATGCTATTTGTATAAAAAGTTGAAACATTTTGATTTAAAAAGTTGAAAAGCCCGTAAAACTCCACCTCCAAAAGGGAAACACCCTAAAACCCATTAGCGTGTAAGGTGATAAGAGTTTACTCTACGGGGGGTCTTGCAGGGAAGTGGGTGAAATTTCTTGCCTCTGGCTATTAGTAAAACGCTGTTTGTTACTTGTAGGCTAAGAAGCAAAATAAAAAAAATCCTTCATGATATTTCACGCAAGAAATTGGATCAGAAATGATGTAAATAGATGTTGATTTCAAAAAGTTTGTTTAACTAGCCATGCAATCTCAAATGTACTTTAAAAGCATTATTCATTTCGAATAAAAACACATTTACATTTTTTATTATTTTTCATTCATATATTTGAAGTTTAATTTCTAAAAAGATTCTTTAATTGCACCGAAAGATCTCAGCTATCCCATGACAAAAAAATCATTTAAAAATATCAAAATGTAGAAGAGATATTTTTATAAATATCTACTTTTGGATTTCACTTGACTGAAGTAGCTTTTTTAAAATTCCCCTAAACAAAGTCGAAAAAGTACAAAACGGTCTTTGTACCAAAAGATCTCAGCTATCCCATGACAACATTTAAAAATATTAAAATGTAGAAGAGATATTTTTATAAATTTCTACCAATGGATTTCACTTGACTGAAGTAGCCTCATCAAAACACATTTAAACAAAATCAAAAAAGTACAAAACGGTCTTTATACCGAAAGATCTCAGCTATCTAAAGCCAAAAAATCATTTAAAAATATTAAAACGTAGGAGAGAGATTTTTATAAATTTCTACCAATGGATTTCACTTGACTGTAGTAGCTTTTTTAAAATTCCCCTAAACAAAGTCGAAAAAGAATAAAACGCTCTTTGTACCGAAAGATCTCAGCTATCGAATTACAAAAAAATCATTTAAAAATATTAAAATATAGAGGAGATATTTTTATAAATTTCTACCATTGGATTTCACTTGACTGAAGTAGTTTTTTTAAAATTCCCATAAACAAAGTCGAAAAAGTACAAAATTTTGTACCGAAAGATCTCAGATATCCCATGACAAAAAAATCATTTAAAAATATTAAAATGTAGGAGAGATATTTTTATAAATTTATAGCAATGTATTTCACTTGACTGAAGTAGCCTCATCAAAACACCTGTAAAAAGAAATAAAGTATAAAACGGTCTTTTCACCGATAGATCTCAGCGATCCAATGCCAAAAAATCATTTAAAAATATTAAAATGTAGGAGAGATATTTTTATAAATTTCTACCAATGGATTTCACTTGACTGAAGTAGCTTTTTTAAAATTTCCCTAAACAAAGTCGAAAAAGAACAAAACGGTCTTTGTACCGAAAGATCTCAGCTATCGAATTACAAAAAAAATCATTTAAAAATATTAAAATGTGGAGGAGATATTTTTATAAATTTCTACCATTGGATTTCACTTGACTGAAGCAGCTTTTTTAAAATTTCCCTAAACAAAGTTGAAAAAGTACAAAACAATCTTTGTATCGAAAGATCTCAGCTATTAAATAACAAAAAAATCATTTAAAATTATTAAAATGTAGAAGAGATATTTTTATAAATTTCTACTTTTGGATTTCACTTGACTGAAGTAGCTTTTTTAAAATTCCCCTAAACAAAGTCGAAAAAGTACAAAACGGTCTTTGTACCAAAAGATCTCAATTTTCCCATGACAAAAAAACATTTAAAAATATTAAAATGTAGAAGAGATATTTTTATAAATTTCTACCAATGGATTTCACTTGACTGAAGTAGCCTCATCAAAACATATTTAAACAAAATCAAAAAAGTACAAAACGGTCTTTGCACCGAAAGATCTCAGCTATCCAAAGCCAAAAAATCATTTAAAAATATTAAAACGTAGGAGAGATATTTTTATAAATTTCTACCAATGGATTTCACTTGACTGAAGTAGCTTTTTTAAAATTCCCCTAAACAAAGTCGAAAAAGAATAAAACGCTCTTTGTACCGAAAGATCTCAGCTATCGAATTACAAAAAAATCATTTAAAAATATTAAAATATAGAGGAGATATTTTTATAAATTTCTACCATTGGATTTCACTTGACTGAAGTAGTTTTTTTAAAATTCCCATAAACAAAGTCGAAAAAGTACAAAACTTTGTACCGAAAGATCTCAGATATCCCATGACAAAAAAATCATTTAAAAATATTAAAATGTAGGAGAGATATTTTTATAAATTTCTAGCAATGGATTTCACTTGATTGAAGTAGCTTTTTTAAAATTCCCCTAAAAAAAGTCGAAAAAGTACAAAACGGTCTTTGTACCAAAAGATCACAGCTATCCCAAGACAATAAAAACATTTAAAAATATTGAAATGTAGAAGAGATATTTTTATAAATTTCTAGCAATGGATTTCACTTGACTTAA
Source organism: Maratus speculifer (assembly GCA_964019185.1). Lineage (NCBI taxonomy): Eukaryota > Metazoa > Arthropoda > Arachnida > Araneae > Salticidae > Maratus > Maratus speculifer. Next base: position 26,614,077 of record OZ025303.1, read on the forward strand.
GTAGCCTCATCAAAACACCTGTAAAAAAAAAAAAGTATAAAACGGTCTTTTCACCGATAGATCTCAGCTATCCAATGCCAAAAAATCATTTAAAAATATTAAAATATAGGAGAGATATTTTTATAAATTTCTACTTTTGGATTTCACTTGACTGAAGTAGCTTTTTTAAAATTCCCCTAAAGAAAGTCGAAAAAGTACAAAACGATCTTTGTACCGAAAGATATCAACTATCCAATGATAAAAAAATCACTTAAAAATATTAAAATGTAGGAGAGATTTTTTTTATAAATTTCTACCATTGGATTTCACTTGACTGAAGTAGCTTTTTTAAAATTCCCATGAACAAAGTCGACAAAAGTACGAAACGATCTTTGTACCGAAAGATATCAGCTATTCCATGACGAAAATATCATTTAAAAATATTAAAATGTAGGAGAGCTTTTTTTTTATAAATTTCTACCATTGGATTTCACTTGACTGAAGTAGCTTTTTTAAAATTTCCCTGAACAAAGTCGGAAAAGTACAAAAAATCTTTGTACCGAAAGATATCAGCTATCCAATGATAAAAAAATCATTTAAAAATATTAAAATTTAGGAGAGATATTTTCTATAAATTTATACCATTGGATTACACTTGACTGAAGTAGCTTTTTTAAAATTTCCCTAAACAAAGTTGAAAAAGTACAAAGCGGTATTTGTACCGAAAGATCTAAGCTATCCAATGACAAAAAAAAAAAAAAGTCATTTAAAAATATTAAAATGTAGAAGATTTATAAATTTCTACCATTGGATTTCACTTGACTGATGTAGCCTCTTTAAAATACCTGTAAACAAAATAAAAAAATACAAAACGGTATTTGTACCTAAAGATTTCAGCTATCCCATGACAAAAAAATTATTTAAAAATCTTTAAATGTCGAAAAGACATATTTATAAAATTTTACTATAGGATTTCGCTTGACTGAAGTAGCCTCATCAAAACACCTGTAAAAAAAATAAAAAAAAGTATAAAACGGTCTTTTCACCGATAGATCTCAGCTATCCAATGCCAAAAAATCATTTAAAAATATTAAAATGTAGGAGAGATATTTTTATAAATTTCTACCGATGGATTTCACTTGACTGAAGTAGCTTTTTTAAAATTTCCCTAAACAAAGTCGAAAAAGAACAAAACGGTCTATGTACCGAAAGATCCCAGCTATCGAATTACAAAAAAATCATTTAAAAATATTAAAATGAAGAGGAGATATTTTTATAAATTAAATACCACTGGATTTCACTTGACTGAAGTAGCTGTTTTAAAATTTCCCTAAACAAAGTTGAAAAAGTACAAAACGATCTTTGTATCGAAAGATCTCAGCTATTCCATGACAAAAAAAATCATTTAAAAATATTAAAATGTAGGAGAGATATTTTTATAAATTTCTACCAATGGATTTCACTTGACTGAAGTAGCTTTTTTAAAATTTCCCTAAAGAAAGTCGAAAAAGAACAAAATGGTCTTTGTACCGAAAGATCTCAGCTATCGAATTACAAAAAAATCATTTAAAAATATCAAAATGTAGAGGAGATATTTTTATAAATTTCTACCATTGGATTTCACTTGACTGAAGCAGCTTTTTTAAAATTTCCCTAAACAAAGTTGAAAAAGTACAAAACAATCTTTGTATCGAAAGATCTCAGCTATTAAATAACAAAAAAATCATTTAAAATTATTAAAATGTAGAAGAGATATTTTTATAAATTTCTACTTTTGGATTTCACTTGACTGAAGTAGCTTTTTTAAAATTCCCCTAAACAAAGTCGAAAAAGTACAAAACGGTCTTTGTACCAAAAGATCTCAATTTTCCCATGACAAAAAAACATTTAAAAATATTAAAATGTAGAAGAGATATTTTTATAAATTTCTACCAATGGATTTCACTTGACTGAAGTAGCCTCATCAAAACATATTTAAACAAAATCAAAAAAGTACAAAACGGTCTTTGCACCGAAAGATCTCAGCTATCCAAAGCCAAAAAATCATTTAAAAATATTAAAACGTAGGAGAGATATTTTTATAAATTTCTACCAATGGATTTCACTTGACTGAAGTAGCTTTTTTAAAATTCCCCTAAACAAAGTCGAAAAAGAATAAAACGCTCTTTGTACCGAAAGATCTCAGCTATCGAATTACAAAAAAATCATTTAAAAATATTAAAATATAGAGAAGATATTTTTATAAATTTCTACCATTGGATTTCACTTGACTGAAGTAGTTTTTTTTAAATTCCCATAAACAAAGTCGAAAAAGTACAAAACTTTGTACCGAAAGATCTCAGATATCCCATGACAAAAAAATCATTTAAAAATATTAAAATGTAGGAGAGATATTTTTATAAATTTCTAGCAATGGATTTCACTTGACTGAAGTAGCTTTTTTAAAATTCCCCTAAAAAAGTCGAAAAAGTACAAAACGGTCTTTGTACCAAAAGATCACAGCTATCCCAAGACAATAAAAACATTTAAAAATATTGAAATGTAGAAGAGATATTTTTATAAATTTCTAGCAATGGATTTCACTTGACTTAAGTAGCCTCATCAAAACACCTGTAAAAAAAAAAAAAAAAAAAAAAAAAAGTATAAAACGGTCTTTTCACCGATAGATCTCAGCTATCCAATGCCAAAAAATCATTTAAAAATATTAAAATATAGGAGAGATATTTTTATAAATTTCTACTTTTGGATTTCACTTGACTGAAGTAGCTTTTTTAAAATTCCCCTAAAGAAAGTCGAAAAAGTACAAAACGATCTTTGTACCGAAAGATATCAACTATCCAATGATAAAAAAATCACTTAAAAATATTAAAATGTAGGAGAGATTTTTTTTATAAATTTCTACCATTGGATTTCACTTGACTGAAGTAGCTTTTTTAAAATTCCCATGAACAAAGTCGACAAAAGTACGTAACGATCTTTGTACCGAAAGATATCAGCTATTCCATGACGAAAAAATCATTTAAAAATATTAAAATGTAGGAGAGCTTTTTTTTATAAATTTCTACCATTGGATTTCACTTGACTGAAGTAGCTTTTTTAAAATTTCCCTGAACAAAGTCGGAAAAGTACAAAAAAATCTTTGTACCGAAAGATATCAGCTATCCAATGATAAAAAAATCATTTAAAAATATTAAAATTTAGGAGAGATATTTTCTATAAATTTATACCATTGGATTACACTTGACTGAAGTAGCTTTTTTAAAATTTCCCTAAACAAAGTTGAAAAAGTACAAAGCGGTATTCGTACCAAAAGATCTAAGCTATCCAATGACAAAAAAAAAAAAAAGTCATTTAAAAATATTAAAATGTAGAAGATTTATAAATTTCTACCATTGGATTTCACTTGACTGATGTAGCCTCTTTAAAATACCTGTAAACAAAATAAAAAAATACAAAACGGTATTTGTACCTAAAGATCTCAGCTATCCCATGACAAAAAAATTATTTAAAAATCTTTAAATGTCGAAAAGACATATTTATAAAATTTTACTATAGGATTTCGCTTGACTGAAGTAGCCTCATCAAAACACCTGTAAAAAAAATAAAAAAAAGTATAAAACGGTCTTTTCACCGATAGATCTCAGCTATCCAATGCCAAAAAATCATTTAAAAATATTAAAATGTAGGAGAGATATTTTTATAAATTTCTACCGATGGATTTCACTTGACTGAAGTAGCTTTTTTAAAATTTCCCTAAACAAAGTCGAAAAAGTACGAAACGATCTTTGTACCGAAAGATATCAGCTATTCCATGACGAAAAAATTATTTAAAAATATTAAAATGTAGGAGAGCTTTTTTTATAAATTTCTTCCATTGGATTTCACTTGACTGAAGTAGCTTTTTTAAAATTCCCCTGAACAAAGTCGAAAAAAGTACAAAACGATCTTTGTACCGAAAGATATCAGCTATCCAATGATAAAAAAACCATTTAAAAATATTAAAATGTAGGGGAGATATTTTTATAAATTTCTACCAATGGATTTCACTTGACTGAAGTAACTTTTTTTAAATTTCCCTAAACAAAGTCGAAAAAGAAGAAATCGGTCTATGTACCGAAAGATCTCAGCTATCGAATTACAAAAAAATCATTTAAAAATATTAAAATGTGGAGGAGATATTTTTATAAATTTCTACCATTGGATTTCACTTGACTGAAGTAGCTTTTTTAAAATTTCCCTAAACAATGTTGAAAAAGTACAAAACGGTATTTGTACCGAAAGATCCAAGCTATCCAATGACAAAAAAAAAAAAAAAAGTCATTTAAAAATATTAAAATGTAGAAGATATATTTTTATAAATTTCTACCATTGGATTTCACTTGACTGATGTAGCCTCTTTAAAATACCTGTAAACAAAATAAAAAAATACAAAACGGTATTTGTACCTGAAGATCTCAGCTATCCCATGACAAAAAAATCATTTAAAAATCTTTAAATGTCGAAAAGACATATTTATAAAATTTTACTATGGGATTTCGCTTGACTGAAGTAGCCTCTTTAAAACAACTGTAAACAAAATCAAAAAAGTACAAAACGGTCTTTGTACTAAAAGATCTGAGATATCGAATGCCAAATAATGATTTACAAATAGTAAAATGTAGAAGAGATATTTTTATAAATTTCTACCATTGGATTTCACTTGACTGAAGTAGCTTTTTTAAAATTCCCCTAAACAGAGTCGAAAAAGTACTAAACGGTCTTTGTACCGAAAGATCTGGGCTATCCCATGACAAAAAAATCATTTAAAAATATTAAAATGTAGAAGAGATATTTTTAGAAATTTCTAGCATTGGATTTCACTTGATTGAAGTAGCTTTTTTAAAATTCCCCTAGAGAAAGTCGAAAATATAAAAAACGGTCTTTGTACAGAAAGATCTCAGCTATCCAATGACAAAAATTCATTTAAAAATATTAAAATGCAGAAGAGATATTTTTATAAATTTCTTCCATTGGATTTCATTTGACTGAAGTAGCTCTTTTAAAATTCCCCTAAAGAAGGTCGAAAAAGTACAAAACGGTCTTTGTACCGAAATATCTGAGATAGCGAATGCCAAAAAATAATTTAAAAATATAAAAATGTAGAAGAGATATTTTTATAAATTTCTTCCATTGGATTTCACTTGACTGAAGTAGCCTCTTTAAAACACCTGTAAACAAAATCAAAAAAAGTACAAAACGGTCTTTATACCGAAAAATCTCAGCTGTTCAATGCTAAAAAAATCATTTAAAAATATTAAAATACAAACGAGATATCTTAAAAATTTCTATCTTGGAATTTCGCTCTATTGATGTAAGCCACTATAAAATACTCGTAACAAAATCGAAAAAATATAAAACGGTCTTTGTACAGTTCAATGAACGCAGCTATTCAATGCTAAAAAAATCATTTAAAAATATTAAAATGTAGAGGAGATTCTTTGGAAAATGTTTAATGTGCAATCTCTGACATAATAATCACGATCTGTATGTTGTCTTTTAAAATTACATATAAATGATTCAATTTCACTTGAAACTATCTAACAAAAAAGGTCAATGTCGACTTGTTTTAAAACGGATCCGAGTGTTTTGGTCAGAAATTATCTCGAAGAAACTATCCAAATGCACATATCCCTCGGGCTATCAGTATTGAAAAGGTGCGAGAGTTTTTAGCATTTGCTAATGACTTTTTTCTTCCTGGGGTATCTTATCCCCTTTTTATCGCCTGGAGGTAAAGGGTGGCGTGAGATGACCATTTTCTTATTAATTACAAGCTTTGAAAATATCATTGGTCTTTTAAAGTGTCAATCTTTGGGTTCGGGATACGCCTTCCTGGTGGCAACACGCATAGGTTTGTGATAGGATTTTGAGTTTCGGTTTGACTGATGCAGGCTCTTAAGAGGACGCTTCTCTTTTACTCGGACATTGCGCTCAAAAATCTAAACAGGTCTTTATTTAATACACTTATAGAAATATGATTTTCACCCTATGAAAGTTCGATGCCGAAGTAATGCGATTTGAGTATTTTTAAATTTTTAGTATTTAAAATAAATCAGTTCATGTTGAAAATTTCAAAAAAAAAATCACAAATAACAATATATGTTTATTTTTTATATCTATTTTATTTAGGTAAAAATGTATTCCATTAATAAAAATTGTTTAAATGTAAAAATAAATTTTGAAAGACGCTGCACATCGGCATCGCATGCACATTTTCTCTTAGTGCGCAGCGTTTATCGAAAATGATTTTATATTATGAATAATCACTCATCTAAATTTCTTTAAGAGGCTAATTCAGTCAAATAAAAATACCTTTCACTAATTCTTACGCTATGGGAGAAATGTTTAAAGAGGTCTCTTTTGCATTTTAGTATTTTTAAACAATTCTTTTTGCATTGGCTAGCTTGACCGGTTTATAAAATGGCGGTTTTTTATTTTTTCAATTTTGTTTGCAGATACTTTTAATCCGTGCTCTTTCATTTTCGGAACCTGTTTTGAAAGTGAAAGCATCCTCTTGAAAACAAAAATTTCCATTCAAAATCGACAAAATAAAAGAAGGTAGATATAGATATTCGTATCAGCTATCCAATGTAATAAAATAAAATAAACATTTAAAGATATTAAAAAGCAAATAAGATAGCTTGATAAATTTCTTCTGTAGGATTAACATGAGCGAGCGAGTCTTTCCAGGTAACTGAAGTAGCCTTTTAAATAAATCTGAATTTTACTATCGGTGAAGCGCCCTCTTGACACTGTTGGTGCCGACTGAATTTCATATCGACCACTCAACGACCTGTTACGCATGGAATGAAAACATTCTGTTGACACAGTTTTTAGGTGCGTTCGTAATTATGTAAATACATAGCACCTATAGTGGTCGTTCAGTCCGTCCGTCTGTCCGCATATAGCAACGCAAAAACTACTCAACCGAATCGTTCGAAATTTAAAATACATAATTATTACATAATTTTGTCGAGTCATTTCAAATTTTTTGAAAATCGGATGCATAGATCAATTACAGGGGCAATCAAAAGTATTCCATTACATTACGGTCAATGGGGAAAAAAGTTTCAAATGAATTTTATACGTTTGAAATTTAAAAACATAATTATTACATAATTTTGTCGAGTTATTTCAAATGTTATGAAAATCGGATGCATAGATCAATTACAGGGACAATCAAAAGTATTCCATTACATTACGGTCAATGGGGGAAAATGTTTCAAATGCATTTTAATGGTGTTACACTCATTCAAACTTAATAAAATTTATATGCAACTATGAAGTACATATTATAATATACATTTTGCACAATCTGTGATGCAAAGAACATTTGTTATTGATTTACAAGGCCACACAAAAGTATTCCGTTACATAATGGTACAGGGAGAACATTGTTTGATGAGCGTTTTGATTGTAATTATTTACAATTTTATGAGATTGATATATGAGAGGGATATTTTTAAAACCGTAATCGTACGAACGCACCTCATTTGCTAAGCTTCACGTGCAATTTCCAACTTGTTTTTTCTCTTTTCAGGTGAACACTTTGCAAGAGGAACATCTGGAAGAAAGGAATCCTCCTCTGTTTTCTCGCAATCATCTAGTTTTAAAAAGACTGATCCCCAGCATGCAAGGAACTATTACGACCCATGAAAGTGATTTCGCCGTTGAATGGAGAATCCAGGGTTTCTCCACTCTTTGGACGATTGACGGCTTATTCTACTACAGTCCTGATTTCTCTTTCGGCGGTGAAAGATGGTTCTTGGGGATCTTCCCGGAAGGTAATAGTCGATGGAACTCTTCTGGATACGTGGATCTGAGTCTCGTTAAATATCGTCCCGGTCGCTCCATCACACTGTACTGTTCCCTTTCGCTGAAAACGGCGAAAGGGGAAAAGTACAGAGAACAACATGTTACAAAAGACTTTGATGATGATGATGTCAACTGGTTTCATAGATTTTATCGATTCGTACCGAGAGCGGAACTGACCAGGTTAAGATCCGATCTGTTGCCGGACGACGTCCTGACGGTCGTCTGCACCATGAAGGAGTCGACATTTGCCGGGAGTGACAGTAAGTCTTTGTCAGCTGACCACAAACAGTGCATAAAAAAAACTAAATACATGTTTTTTTAGAGTTGTGAGCTCTTGAGTACCTATATTTCATAATAATACCTTTTGGTTTAAGAAATCACAGAAGTTTCTGTGATCAAGCAACGTCATGATTGTTATTTGGAAATGCTGCTATGAAAATACTTAAATGCTAACACACCTAAGGATCGCAGAATCTCTGTACTTATCGCGATTTTACTACCTTTAAGAATATTTAAGTTTTTAAGAATTTAAAAGCCAATCTCTGTTTAAGAGAATCAATGCAACGGGCTTAAGATTTTCTTTTTCACTTTAATAGAGATAAACAAATTTTTGCATTTTCAATTCCTGGGGAGAAAAAATTGGAAGTTCCTGACTTTCGGAACAGGTTCCGAAAGTGAAAGTGACCACAAATATTTTATTCAAAAAAATCTTATCTGTTAAACGTTTAAAAAGGCAAACTAGCTTTTTCAAAGGAATATTGTCATTGGTTTAACATTAGCTTGTTGGTCTCTGTATCCTTTTTACTGTTTCATACTTTCTTACATTTTAAGCATGGTCTCTGATAAGAGACTAAGAGTTTTAAAAATGAAACAAGAAAAAACAGTAGGAGCTAGTAAGTTATTTTCTTATGTACTGAATGAGTGATGTGAGGGCTTGATTTGATATTCTTTCTTGTTTTAGCACCAAATGCCATCATCAGACAACACTGCATTGTCTTAGACCATAAGAATAAACGAAATATACTTTCTCTGACTAATACTTTTTAATCATTGGCATTTTAGCAGCTAAATAGGCTAAAGCGTCATGATAAATTGCGATTTAAAAGAAAAAATCTCTTTATATGATAGTTTAAGTATTATTACCGATTAACAGCGAAATGAAATTTTTCTGTAACATTAGAAACGGAGGAAAAATATGTTACCCCCCCCCCCCATATTTGTAATGTCAAACCTGATAGTATTTAAAAACTGTAAATACCTGTTTTCGAAAATTCTTTACTTTAGTGTATTCCGAATGATTCAATGACGTCACTCTCTTGCAAGTATATCTTTAATTAGCCATTATCTCATACTTGTAACGTCAAACCTGATAGTTTTCAAAAACTACCAATACTTGTTTCCGAAAATTCTCTGTTTTAGTGTGTTCTGAATGAATCCATGACGTCACTCTCTTGCATGTATTACTTTAGTTAATCGTTACCCCATGCTTGTAATTTCATACCTGTTATTCAAAAACTACCAGTGTCCGTTTTCGGACATTCCCTATTTGAGTGTGTTCTGAATGAATAATGCTGTTATGTCTATACTAAAGGTCACTCTGCTTCTGCTGAGATTCGTGCTCCTGTCTCTGACTATTTGGAAAAATGAAATTTTAATCAATTTGACATATTAGATTCAGATCCAGATGACGAAAGTTTGCCTTATTTAAGTTTATAGGATTCAGATTCGAGTTTATCCGATGCAAATGGTCAGTTAGTGGTTTAATAATAATAATCTTGATATAGCTGCTGTCGTTCAGTCGCTTCAGAGGCTCGAGCCCACCCTTCTCATTTTTCTTTGATTTAATCAATTGTCATTTTAAATTTATCCTTTTTTTTTGCCCAACCTGACTTTTGCTGGAGATTCAGGTATTCCGGACACGGGTCGGGATCCTTGAACCTAGCTTTGGTAGAGAATCACAAAAAAGAGTATAAAAATAAACCAAACCAAATGGCTAAAAAAATAAATGAATAAAAAATAATTTTCAACATTCTCCAGACTTAATGTCTTTTTCCTTTTTTAGGTGAACCCTCTGCCTCAGAAACTCCCATCTTTCCTTATGATGATGAGTTAAATCATGACCTCAAGCAATTATTCCTCAACAAAGAAGATTGTGACGTCATCGTCAGGGTCAAGGACTCGGAATTCCCGGCACACAGAGTAATCCTGAAAGCCCGCTCTCCCGTGTTCGCTTCCACCTTTCGACATGACATGAAGGAGAACGCCACCGGCATCGTTGAAATCAATGACTGCGACCCTACCACATTTCCAGACTTTCTGTGTTACCTCTACTGCGGAGATGCCAATCTAATTTCCCGGGAAAACGTATTCGGCCTCTTCACGGCGGCCGACAAATACCAGGTTTCGAACCTCAGAGCGAAGTGCTTGGAATTCGTGAAACAGAACCTGAGTGTGGACACCTTCTGCGAAACCCTCACCTTAGCTCTGAGGCATTCTGAAGCTGAACTGACCAGACTGTGTACCGATTACTTTAAGCAGAATGTCCCGAGAATCATCGTGACTGTCAAGTGGCAGACATTTTTAGCCGAAAATCCAACTGAAAGCAACGAGTTGTTGATCAAATATTTCTTGCCCAGCAGCAGTTGAAGCAAGGCATTCTTTGTTTATAGTCTAGATGAAAGTAAATATATTTTAATATACATTTGTTGCTCTCATATGCTTTTAAAGTCAAAGTATTTTTCTGAACTTGTTTATAAACTATGTGAAATTGAGATGGTCAAGTTTTTCTGATTACTTACGACTTCTGATTATTGCATCAAAATGTTTTGTGACTGTCAAATAGAAACATTTTAAATGAAAATCCAATATAGAGCAACGATTTGTTTGTTAAACTTTTAATATCTGAAAGCATTTTGTTTTCATTTCAAGTAAAAGAATATACTAAAAAATCTATGTAGGCAGGTGTTATTTAATATACAGTCGCCTCTCATTAATTAAAACTCGTCGGGACCTCAATAAATGTTTGAATTATCTAGAGTTCGAATTATGGAAAATGTGAGAGGATACTGATCAAGCTGTGTACCGATTACTTTAAAAAGAATGTCCCGAAAATCGTTGTGACTATCAAATGGCAGACATTTCTAGCCAAAAATCCGACAGAAAGTAACGAGTTCGTCAAATATTTCGTGCCCAACAGCAGTTGAAGCAAGGGATTCTTTGTTGATAGCTCAGATAAAGTTTAATGCTTTTTTGTGTACTTGTGTTGCTCTCAGATGTGTTTATAAAAATACTATTTTTTTAGCTTGTTAATAACATTCCAAAAACAACTTGGTCAAGTTGTACTGATTAATACGACTAATTGTGTAACAAAACTTTTTGTGACTGTTCAGTGGAAGACATTTTTAACTGATAATCCATCAGAGAATGAGTGTTGCTCAAATTCACTTTTAGTACTTTATATTGCTTCCAGAAAATGCGCTTTTACTTTCATTTGAGATAAAGGCAAATACTGTAATGTGTATATATTTTTCTTTTTCAATTATGTTTAAAAACACTTTTTTGAGCATATTCGAAATATTCTAAAACTCATCTAATCATAGTAACTACCAACTATTTTTGAATAAAGATGGATAAAAAAAAATTGTTATTGTCAAAAGTTAGTCATAGCTCAAAATCCACCCAACTGTAATAACATTCTGATCATATGTTTGGTTTCAAACATCAATTTAAACTATTCTTGGTTTTCAATCGAGATGAAAACAAATACTGCAATGTGCATATGTTTATTTGTATAGGTAAAGGCTGTTTTTCTGAAATAATTTGTAACATTTTGAAACAGATGATAAAAGTAGTGATCTATTTCTTTACTTTATTGGTTGTGACAAATAAGCAGCAATACCCGATAGAGAGTAAAGAAAATGTTGGTCAGATTTCTTGTGCTCAAAAACAGTTCAGCTATTTATTCTTTTTTTTATATATCCAGTGAAAGATAAACACGTGTATGTGTACATCTGTTATTTGTGTGTTTTAATAATGATCATTTTTTTAAGTTTTTGTATTATTCTGAAATTTAACTTATCAGTTTACTTACTTTTCTATGAATGCACAAAAATTTTTGTAACTTCAAAAGACAATTTTTTGCTGAAAATCTAATTGACAATATTGTATTACATGTCATTTAGAAAATTTAACAAAAATTATCAGACCGTTCGAAAAATTTATAAAATCTTAAATGTATGAAATAATAATTGCCTAACTAATAGTTGCCTAAAATAAAATTTCCCCACTTGGCAATTTTCAATTTATAAAGAGAAAATAACATTAATAATAAATGAAAAAAAATTACATCATTTATACTTTTTTTTTGTTATTCGCTGTAAAAAAAGTGGTTTTTATCTGATAGATAGTAAAGAAATGTAGGTCAAATTTTTGGTGCCCAAAAACAGTTTTAGCAATTTATTCTTTATTTTTTTATCATCCAAAACAAGAAACATATGTATGTGTAGATCTGTTATTTGTAGATGTGTTTTAATAAAAACGATTTTTTTTAAAAAATTTTGTGTCATTCTGAAATTCAACTTATTAATTTGCTTACTTTTCTAAGAATGCTAAAAAATTATTTAACTTCAAAAGGCAAAATTTTTTTTCTTCTGAAAATCTGATTGCCAACATTGTATTGCCAGTCACTTAGAGATTTTAACAAAGATTGCGAGATCGTTCAAATCAATTAGAAAACTTTAAACAAGTTTATGAAATAATAATTGCCTAACTGAAAGCAATGAGAATAAATTTTCCCCCACTTGGCTTTATTTTTAATTTTAAAGAGAAAATGACATTAATAATAAGAAAACTACACAATTTAAACTTTTCTCTCTGTTATTCGCTGGAAGAGAAAAAAAATGTTTCAATAACATTATTGAATTAACATTATAAATCTTAAATAATAAAAATAAATTCGTAAAAAATTTTAAATGATTAATTGATTAAACTTGAAAAAAATTTGAGGTGCAAATTACGTGATATACTACAGCCATAGATATAAAAACGATTTTCTTATGGGCAATATTAATGTGATATCAATTTGGAAATCACATAATGTAAAAGTGGCTTCACTAACAAATTTATTTAACTATTTCATCATTTAATGCAGCACAAATGGAGGTAACGCCTGCGTAAAATACTTTCGATTTATTTTGGACAAATTGCTATTCGATAAATATTTATTAGAGAAAAGAATTAGAACTTGTTACTTAAAATATCTAAAAGTCAATCAACACAAAATATTAGAGAGCAATTTCCAAACAGTGCATTTCTGTGTTTCTGTTTATTATTCTCTAGCAGACGAAATTGATTATATCCTCGAACCCAAAAGGAAGAATATTTTCCATAGTGATGCTATAAAAATTTAAGAGGCAGAAACATTTTAGATGTAACTATTTCACAGAAGATGATTTTCAAATATGTAACTGAGTGGATTTATCAATTTCGAAAGCAGCCGTCAGCTGTCGCGACATCAGTGGATGGAACCATGATAGTTGAAAAAGGCCTCATTCAAGCGGTAAAGCACAGGATATCGATTATAGAAAATAGTCGTTTGTAATAATATCATTCAATCTAATTATAAATTGGAGAATTACACCGCAAATTATATTAAAAATATGTACTAAAATAAATACATATTTATAAAGTGTATTACTTTTTAGCATTCTGTATTTATTTTAGCACATATTTTTAGTATCATTCAATCTTCCGCAATCTCTTAATATTTTAAAAACAAAGCAGTTTAGCAGTTTACACGTTTTTAGGTGCGTTCGTAATTATGTAAATACGTAGCACCTATTGTTGTCGCTCAGTCCGTTCGTCTGTCTGTCCGCAAATAACAACGCAAAAACTACCCAACCGAATCGTTTGAAATTTAAAATACACTAGCGAAAGCCAAGCTTTGTTTGGATTCGCGAAGCATCATTTCAATAGAAAAATATTTAAAAGTAATAATAATTATTTTTTGCATCTTAATTAAGCAAAAATTTTATTTTATTTTTTGGAGGATTTTAATTTTAGGAATATAAATTCAGGCAAATTCCATAAATTGTTTTTGAACAACAAACATTAAAAATAATACTAATAGTAATAACTTCTTAGTAATAAATACGTTTCCTTTGATACAGTTTTCCAACTTCGTATTCAAATAACACTTTACATTACGAATTTAAAAATTAATTTTATTTGTTGACAATTCTCTTGTTTCTAATTTACAAAAGAAAAAAATCATAATATAGATAATGTGCATGTTTGTAAACAAACTGGCTTTTTTCGCGACAGCTCAACTTGTGGTGGGCAAAAATTCAAATAAAACTGCATTACAAAATTCTAAACTAAATGTAATTTTCACGTCGATATAATAAATTTCATTTTATTGTATTTTATGCAGGAAATAATACATTATAAATTACTAACTCTCCACGAATTATTATTTTTGCCAGCCTCAAGTTGAGAAGTACATCCTTTTTTGTCTGCGTGACGTCACATGCACATTATCTATAATTTTTTTTTAAACGGAAGTATCGTCTGCGTAAATAATTTCACACAAAAATAAATTGTGTATTTGAATTCTTAACACTGAAAAATATTTTTTATAACTAAATGTAAATAATTGAATTTTCACAAATTTTAATTCATTAAAAATATGTTATAGTTTTCATAAAAAAAGATGTATTAAGAACTTCATAAAAGAAATCGTGAAACTATTATGTGACTGAAAGGAGTGAGACCAAAATATGCGCCATTTTCAACCAGTCTTAATAAAGTATTCTATTAAAATATATTTTTTGATGGAATAATGAAAATATATTTTATTTATTTAATGGGCCTTATTGTTTCTTTCATTCGAGTCTACAAAAATCGCCGTTTTACCTTATGTGACTTTATTGGAACATTATCGATCGCACTCATTGCACGCAGATGATTAAAAAAAAAATTTTTTTACAGTTTTAAAAATGTAAATAATTTTTATATTTATTTCCATCTAACAATTAACAAAGAAATGGAGCCTTTTCTACCTTTTGGTTCGAGGCTTTAAAAATCGCTATTTTATCTTATGTTACGTCACAGGAATATGGTCTATTAATCATGATTCTACCTATAATTATTAACCCCATGATTTATTTCTTCTTTTGAAAATGTACTTGTTTCATTTTTTAATTGCAAGAATGCGTTCGTAATGGAAAAACATGTAAAATAAATTATTTAAAGTAACATTTTTTGAGGATTATTTTGTAAAATAATAATAATAATAATAATAATATTCTGCAAATCTACAGATCATAATTTATATTTGTGTTTATTTTCAAATTAAAATACTGAATAGTTTTTTTGTAAAGTGTACGACAAAATGTAATTTGAGTGGCCTAGTAGAGGATTCGTTTCGATCATCCTAATAATTGTTACATAATTTTGTCGAGTCATTTCAAATTTTATGAAAATTGGATGGATAGAAAAATTACATTGACAATCAAAAGGATTCCGTTACATTACGGTCAATGGGGAAAAAAGTTTCAAATGCATTTTAATCGTTTGAAATTTAAAACGTATATTTATCACATAATTTTGTCGAGTCATTTCAAATGTTATGAAAATCGGATGCATAGATCAATTAGAAGGACAATCAAAAGTATTCCGTTGCATTACGGTCAATGGGGAAAAAAGTTTTAAATGCATTTTAATCGTTTGAAATTTAAAACATATAATTATTACATAATTTTGTCGAGTCATTTCAAATTTTATGAAAATCGGATGGATCGATCAATTACAGGGACAATCAAAAGGATTCCGTTACATTACGATCAGTGGGGAAAAAGTTTCAAATGCATTTTAATGGGGTTACACTCATTTGGACATAATAGAATTGACATGAATCTATGAAGTATGTACTAAAATATACATTTTGTACAATCTGTGATGCAAAGAATATTTATTATTAAATTACAGGGCCACACAAATGTATTCCACTAAATAATGTTATACGTGGAAACATTGTTTGGGGCGTTTTTTAATTATATTAAACTACTTCATATTTTATGAATAAGATATACGTTAATGAAGTATAATAAAAATTACCTCCTGCATATTTACAGGAACACAAAGATTTCGACCACTATACTGTATCCAAAGTACGCTCTACTATATCAGGAAGATCTGAATATTTTAAAACTTCGTTATCGTACGAACGCACCTCATTTGCTACGATTCACGTTCAATTTCCAACTTGTTAAGTTCTAAACAGGGATTGGTGGTTAGTTATAATGCAAGACAAATTGAAATATTTTTATTACTAATGTTTAATATTCAAACACATATTCAGTCTTGTTTTGGATTGACTTGCATTCATAGACAAATCAAGTTAGATATTTATTCCTTTATCAGTTCTTAATTATTTTTAGATCAAACACGCACAGCGATTAAGTGTTGATCAGAATTGTAATAAAAACATTTATGCTTATTTTTGGTAAACGGAAAAGCAGAAATATTTTCCTAATATTCCTATTTATTTATAAAAATATTTTCGTTTAGATATATGACGTAACATGGTACTTAAGTTATGACAAGCTAGTTTTATAAAATTGTTTCAGGTTGTTTGCATAATATAACACAATTTAAATATGTATTTGATAAAAATTGATGTGCGATATTATTTATGTAGTAACCGCCTCTGATGACAAATTTGGTCGCCTTGAAATTTTTGTTGAGCATAGCAAAATCTTACTTTTACTTACAATTTAATTTATTTGCTTAATCCTTCGGTAAATTGGAAAAGAAACCAAGAATTCTTTCCGATCATAGCATAGGCATAATTTCATATCTTTTTTGTTTCTGTGTACTTCATCATTTTTGACAAAAACCTGCTTTACACATTTAGTCGTTTATGTTTCATGTTCATTTGGGGGTATTGACATATTATCTGGGACATGAGATAGAACTCCAGAAATGGTTATCAATTACAAATCTTGTTTATCATTCCAATCAGTTTAGATTCAGGTGGAGGCCCTCGGTAAGACATTCTCTCCCCTTGGAGCAATGGAATGCCCCCCCCCCGAAATTTTGAAGTTTTGTATTTTTAATTGTCAAAAAGTGCTATCCTCCCTCCCCGGAACTCTATACTGTCCACCACAGAGCCGTAGAAGTTTCTCCTGGATAAAAATATCTGAGTTCAACACTGGTTCTAATCATGTTCAAAAAAGTATTTTAACATTATTTAATATATCATTGTAAATAATATTAAATAAATTCATAAATTATTATATGAACTATAACATATAAATAGGAAAAAAACTGCAAATTATACTAAAAAATAAATTTTAATTTACAAAAGAAAAAAAACTTTCTTTTAATATTATAGCTTTAATTACATATGATACGTTATAAAGTTATTAAAAAAGTAACGGCTTTCGTTATTAGTACAGTTGGCGCCATGCTTGGAGCAATTACTTATGACGTGGTCCAGATAATACATAAATAAATCATATGCTTATCAGTTATAAAAATTGTCGCTAGTACAGATATTTAAAAAATATTAATTAATCTTCCGTAATTAAGTCCTCTGCCTTTTAGCTAATACGATACTCAAATGATCCGATGCAAGGTTCAACAAAATGACTGTGAATTTAAAATTTAAATTACAAAAATTTACGGCGCAATATTCGTAGCCTAGCCTACATCTCACAATGAATATATTTGTGTATAATTGTATGTTGCCATTTAAATGCAGGTCTTTCCTCATCAAATAAGTGATAAATGGTAAAATCTACTTCAGCATCAGCGGAAAATGTAAGCTCTAGCTTAAAAATTCATTCGTTTTAATAAAAAGAGAGCTCAAAACATATGGCACAGTTATAAAATTAAAATTGATTTCGTTGGTTTAACGATGTATGACGTCACGGAAAAAAATCATTTTGCCTCATGGTTTAGCAGCTATAAAAATCACAAACAGTTTAATTCTTTTAAATTGCTTGTATGGAGAACTCGCTTTACTCATGATTTGGTTCAATTTTGATCTGGTTTAATATTTTTTTTTATCGT
Source organism: Maratus speculifer (assembly GCA_964019185.1). NCBI lineage: Eukaryota > Metazoa > Arthropoda > Arachnida > Araneae > Salticidae > Maratus > Maratus speculifer. Next base: position 26,631,981 of record OZ025303.1, read on the forward strand.
TCATGATGAAAAAATGTCTATTGTTTATTCTAATAAAATGAGATATACAGCTTTCAGCTTAATTTAACTAAATTTATCTCAGAGCATATCCGTATTTGAGTATAATTTATCACTCAAACATTACTTATTTTTAAACGATCTTACTAAAAATGAACTTATATACAGATTTATTGCCAAAAATATTTTTCATTAAAATTGGCCGTTTGACACAAATGAAAAGCTAAGTGGTTAGCCCTTCTTTTATTTATGACAATCGCATGACATATGCTTTTACTGTTAGAGATCAAAGACGCGTATTTTAACTGTATCTGATACATATTTATTTTTAATTAAATTATCGATGGGTTTACACATTAAATGAAATGTTTATCCTATTTGGCAATTTATTCATCTGTGCCAAGCTAACATATTAGTCCGCATGCCACATAAAAGTGAAGCGGTCAGCTTGAAACTGTTGGGGAGAGTCATATGACTTAGGCTTTTATTATACAGATTTAAGAAACGGTTAATTCAGTAAAAGCTTAATTATGGCTATTAATGCAAAATTTCGTGGTGTAATTTATTTTGATTTATTTTTTTACGCTGAAAAAATAAAGATTATTCAACTAAATGTTTTTTTTCTTTCGTTTGTTTTAATTAAAACTAAAAATAATATGTAAGGCAGGAGAAATTGTTTTACAAGTTTTTACAAAGCAATGAACAGGGGTGGGGAAATTTTCCAAATTCTTACCAGCCAAGGATTTACTTCGCCAGCCCGCAAGATGAAACACACGCAGTTGAAAATAGTTATGACAAAATCGCACGCGATTACAGACAAAATTACTATTACTACAATGCATTTTCATAATTCTTTTTTGTATAATATTAAGAAATATATGTAACAAAGGTAAGATTAATATTAGATAGAACTTAGTACCATACTTACACTGTAATAATTTGGAGAGTTAAAATATCTAGATTAAAAAGTGTTTCTGATAATGTGCGTATTGCCTACAGTTTTTCAAAAATTAAAAATGCACTCGCCTTATGAGAAAATCCACTCGCCACTGGCGAGCAAAATGATGTATTTCCCCACCCCTGGCAATGAATTTATGCTTTTCTCTATTTTGGTTTCTAATTCTATTATTTTCTGCTTAAGATTTAAGAAGAGGTTTTTATAAATCATATTAATTGTTTAGATACCTCTGGAAGGAGATCTAAACTCGAAGTCACTCCATTTACTGCGCGAGTGCAATAGGTGTACAGAATGTCGTACTCAAATAAGATATGACACACACTTCAAACAATTCACTCCTCCCAAAAAATCGCTACTGCTTAGGACAAAATGCTTTGTAGACTCCTGACGATTACTTTGTTTACCTTTTAAAATATCACCACACTATGCATTATCATTTTGAAACAATCAGTATTGCTTGTGAAATAAATAACAAAGTTATAATGACCATTAAAGCACCTAGCACTAAAATATAAAGTTAGACTTCACATATATATGTAACACAAATATCAAAAATAATTTTAAAATCATTATAAAAGTTTTGTTTTTATATTAAAAAAAATAAAAATCGGTTAATTAGGAAATTTGTTTGAAATAGAAAAATAACTTAAACATGATACTCAAAATAGAAAATATTTTCATGTTAAGGCCCTACACTAGGCACGGAAAAGGACCCGGATGATAATGTAAAATCTATGGGAGCGTACTTTTCAAACATCTCGCTCAAATTTTAATATTTTTACATGATTTCTTTTGCATAGGACAGCTGAAGACGATCTACAACAGGCCTAGTTTTTTTATTTTCGACTTTGCTTATATATTTTTTATAATACGATAGTTCCAATTTCAGAACCTTTTTAACCGGTTTTGAAAGTTAAAGTAATTTTTAAAAAAAATATCTGAAACCAAAACTGAAAAAGTAAACACTAGGCCGGTTGAGGATTGTCCTCAGCTATTTTGTGCAAAAAAAAAACCATGTAAAAATATTAAAATTTGAGCGAGATATTTGAAAACAACGCTCCCATAGAATTTACATTATCATCCGGGTCTTTTTCTGTGCCTAGCGTTGCGCTTTAATACTGTTCTTTAAATTATCCTTGAATGTATATACATAACAACAAACAGAACACAAAAAATATTTCTTTTCACTATATTCTATATTATAAAGGATGAATGTGTCTGTGCATAACGCTGACATCATTTTGCGAATGGCAACAACAGATTACCGAATTTGACTTGAACTGTAATTTTTTCTCAATTTTTTTAACTTCTACCAATCACACATTTTCAGTTTGGACACCATGGAATAGTGGAAAAAGTGAAGTTTCAAATGCAATCTGCTTGAAAACTATATCGCAATTTGTTTAAAACCAGTTGATCAATTTACTAAATTTTTATTGTTTTTACGTAATTTTTAAACATGGTTTTTTATCATCTCTATCACTTACGAACGACAATCCGTTTGCATTCAAGTTAATACAAATCGGTAATAATTTGTTTCCAGCTTACATTCCAAAACGAAATTAAAACTGTCGTCTATCAATAAATAAAGCTATAAATGTAAATAAAACACAAATTGAAGACATTTAATCGAATCTAGCGTTAATCCAATGAATTGAACAGAAAAAAAGGCTCATGGTAAATAGCGATCTTTAGTGATTTCTTTTTTCGGCTGTTAACTTCTGACGTGAGGCAAATATACAAATATCAATTTTAATACTTTTAAAGCTTTATTCAAACGTATTATTGCTTTTTTTATACGAATATTATTTTTAGCATCGTTAGTGAGCCTTTGAGAAAATATATAAAATGTAAAAAATCTATTAGAATTATCAATAAAATAATAGTAAAAAAGTAACAACATGCAAGGCTTCTTTGAGACTAGCTGCTGATAAGTTTTCCATTATTTTTTTTATTAACTGCAGTAATTTTTATCAAACAATGTGATTTAACGATAAATAAGTATGCTTGTAGAATCTTTAGAAAAAAATACCTCATTCGTCACTGTGTTTTTTCAGTATGTGAATAAGAAGGGGGAAATGATGTTGAGATATGAAAAATAATATTTTTGACGGTTTTCACAAATTGTTGTCTATATTCTGTTTATCTATCGCCTCCTAGATATTTAAGAGGCCACTCAAACTTACTCAAAAAGACCAGGATGATAATGTTAAGTCTATGGGAGGGGGGGGGGTTATTTTCAAGCATCTCGCTCAATTTTTTATATTTTTACATGAATTATTTTGCATAGGATACCTGAGGACGATCTACAAACGGGCAATGTTTTCCTCTTTTAATTTTGGTTATACATTTCTTACATTATAATAGTTTCAGTTTCAGAAGCGGTTCCAACTGCTTACGAAAGTTAAAGCAATTAAAAAGTATATCTGAAACCAAAAAAAAAAAGTAAGAACTAGACCAGTTGTGGATCGTCCTTAACTGTCCTATGAGAAAAAATTCGTATAAAAATAATAAAATTTGAGCAAAATATTTGAAAATAACTTCCACATAGATTTAACATTATCATCCGGGTCTTTTTGTAGGCTCTTAATGCCCCCAATAGTCATTGAAAAAGACCAGGATGATAATGTAAAGTCTATGGTAGCATTTCTTTCAAACATCTCGCTCAAATTTTAATATTTTTACATGATTCCATTTTTGCATAGGATACCTGAGGACGATCCACAACCGAACTAGTTTTTACTTTTTCTATTCTGATTTCAGATTTTTTAAAAATACTATAACTTTCAAAGCCGGTTTAAACCTTTAATTATAATGGTGTATTTTAAAGCACGTCTTCAGAGGCTTTAGCTTTGTCAACATACTTTAAATACCAAAAGTTTCTGATTGGCATAAGTTATAACTTAATTCTAGATTTATTTTAAGCTGTCTTTTAATTATTTTTTATGAGTAAATTGGTACACATTAATCAGATTTGTTACAAAAAATATTTTTTTGCATACTCCAAAGTTTGATTTATTAATAAATATGTATATAAAGATGATATTATAAATCTATTGCAAGCCTCTTTATAAATAAATTGAATTACAATAAATATATACTGCACAATTGCACCATAAAATTTAGCTACTAAGAAAATATTTATTAAAAATACAACTCATTGCTTAACAGTGCACAAAACAAGAATTTTAATATACACTTGTACAATTATAATAAAATAAAAATATCAACGTTTTGCGCCGTCTTCTGCGGGCGTCTTCAGGAAAAAAAGATAATGAAAAAAAGCCTCTTTGTAGCATTTGCAATTTAAATAAAATGATTATCTGTATTGAAATTTTTGCCAATTTTATAGTGCATCTAAAAGAAATTTTCATAATATTAGAAAATTTCTATATCAGTTTTGCACTAGTAATAGATCTCTGGAAAAAATGTAATGCAGATGCTCACAGTAATTAAAAATGATTCATTGAAATATCTTCTACAAAACATCTAATTCTTCTTTTCAAAGTTATTTGAATTATGGGGTGTTGAATATTATCTGAAAAAATATATTGAAAAAAATAATATAAAGGGTTTTTTTTGCATACCTTTTTTAGGTGCGTTCGTAATTATGTGAATATGTATCACCTATAGTTGTCATTCAGTCCGTCCGTTTGTCCGCATATAACAATGCAAAAACGAGCCAACCGAATCGTTTGAAATTTAAAATATATCAATATTATATGATTTTATAGAGTAATTTCAAATTTCATAAAACCGGATGCATACTTCAATTACAGGGACAACCAAAATTATTCCATTACATTATAGTCAATGGGAAAAAAAAGCTTCAAGTGCATTTTAATGGTCTTACATTCCTTCGAACATAATAAAAGTGATATGCATCTATGAAGTATATACTAAACCAGTGGTTTCCAAACTTTTGGTCTCGCGGAGCCCTTTTTAAGAAGGATTTCTATAGCGGAGCTCCTGAACCCAACGATACTCTCTGGTTTACAAATTAGTGTATTTTTATGCCTATAAACAGAGAAATATCTGCTGTATAAAAATCCGAACCAGTAATTTCCAACATTGGACCAAGGTTCTCAGTTTAGTCTTTTCCTGATGCAGAAATTCTTAATTTATAAAAGAAAATTGAAAGATCTATTATATAATCCTTTAACAGTTTTATTTAATATTACTCTGATTGGAGACAATAAAATAAAAAATAAGAATTAAAACTCTTTTTTTGTATTATATTATCTACCTTGTATAATCGAGATATTTCCTTCAAATACTGTAAAAATTATGGTTAAAAAATTTGTGATTTCTGAAAGCTTGTAGTAATTAGAAAAAAAATTCTTTTGAACCCGAGAGATGTTTAAGCAATACTATTAACCCCTTGGTGACGAGCGACACGCATACGTTCCGCAAAATGTCTTAAGAATCCATGTTTATCCCCAACAGTAAAATTTTGCTATAAAATTTACTTTTATTAATCGGAACATTTTCACGATTTAATAAGGGACAAATTTCTGTTTTTAAAATCCGGTGACAAAACATTGAAAATTTCGTAAAAGGCTTCCTACACGAAGGGGTTAAAAGCTAATGACATCTACTTTTAAAATAAAAAATATCCCTTTGGGATTACCAGTATGAACTCGGAATTACAGATCAAAATTGTAACCATGTTTGGATTATGCATTGCATTGGGGCTTACGTAAAACTATTGTTATTTATAGCGAAAACCACACACACAGAAAAACATGTAAGTTTACAATTTTCGTCTGCAGAGAGATATTTCCGTATAATTCCAATAGGCTGCTCGCGAAAAGAAAAAAAATGTGTAGTTCCAGTCACCCATGAATAATTATGTAACACGTTTTCGCTAGTTCCGCCTACCGTAATGGAAGTGCTCTGCGCCGCAAAGAAATAAATAAAAAAGATGTTTTAAGCGACAGGCATTGTTTTAAAAATTAAATACAATTTTGAAAACTAGAATAGAAGATTTAAATAAGCAAAATTTGATAAAAAATAAAATAAATAGTTTAAGGAAATTAAAATTCCAAAAATAAAAAAAATACAATATGCCATGTATGTAAATATGAAATGCCGATAGTTTTTCTTTTATTATACTTCATAAAATATGATGAACAATAATATATAGAAGTTTAGTGTAAAAAATGTCCTTTTTTAAATCGAATTTTTAAAACACATTAAATGCAGAAACATAAAATAAAGCAAGTTAAACCAAAAATGTTAGACAGAAAAAAGATTCATGTATAATGCAAACGTATAAATGGTTTGAAGTGTATTATTGTATTTTTCAACTTACAAGGGGTCCACCAAGCATAATGCGCACAGATTTTGATGATTTTGAAGTATGTTGTAAGGGTCATACCACTAATTATTCTGGTGAAAGTGTTCCTTCAAATGGGCTTTGGTTTTAGAGAAATTGGGGATTAAAGTTCAGCGTATACTTCAAATATCTATTAGAATAGCTCCCAAGTGTGAATTCATGGCGTCGTGCCAGCACGCGGGCTTACAGTTCGAAAGTTTGTGGGATCGAGTCTCGCCTCGGCTTTTTTTTCTTTTTTACTTATATTCATATTTTTTACGCGTTACAAATTTTTTACAAAATTGGGTATTCTACAGTTTTCAACCTTTTAATATTTTCTGAAGAGGGCAGTTTACTTTTTCAATATTTATTATTATTATTATTATTAAAAATGTGGTACAAATGGTGAACTCACTGCACTTCAGGGTTCAACTAAAAGTACATTTTGTAACAAATAAATAAATAAAAATGCGTATGTAATTAAAATTTTGAAAAAGTATAAGAAGATTTTAAATTTTTAAAATCTCCACCATTTTGATTGATATAAAAACATTAATATTTAATCACTTTTTTAAAATTTCCAAATATGTATTACACAATACTGTGAATGGATATTTAGATAATCTAATATTACATTTAATATATATTTTTAATTGATATAAGTTGCGTAAAGTGGTGAAATCTAACACATCTTCATATATACTTTCATTAACAACAACAACAACAACAATAATAATAATAATAACGTTAAGAATAATTTCATGCGCATATTTAACACATATATAACAAAAAAATTGTACAAAACATTTTAAATCTCTGCATCAAATACAAAAAAATCCTTAACATTTTTAAAACATGAAAGTGAAGAAAATATAAACATAGAGGGAAAAAAATAATAAAATTATCATTTGTGTGAGGAATTGCGCCGGGTGTATTAACAAAATTAACAATATCTCCAGATATAATTGTCGTATGGGTAAAGACGAGGTATTAAAATATTCACAATTAAACAGGCTTTCATTTAATGTTTAAAAACAAAAATCGATTTTTTGATCAGTTTTGAGGTAAACTGTTCCCTTAAAAACTTAAGTTTACGCTTATGAATTTTTTTTTAAAACACTGTTTTTTACAGAAATTTTTAATCTAAACGCAAATCCGATTAAATTTATGAATGAAACCTCTTTTTTTTAAACTTACATAATTTATATTCCTTAAATACTTAACTCATGATAAATGTGTTTAAAAGTACATTAAAATTTAAAAAAAAAGTTTAGTCATCTTTTGTATAAGTGCAAATATAAGATCAATAAAAAGAAATCTTCATTTATTCTGATATTACGGACGAAAGGAAAGCAGATGATAAAAAAAGAAAATATATAGTATTTTTATATGTATGGTAAATTTTATCTCATTAACAAAGGATTTTTGCACTCCAGATGAATTACGGAAACAGTGTTTTGATTTGTAATAAAAAATAGTTTTAAATGTAATCTGTCATATCTTATTTGTGCAAACAATAAATTTGTTGAGGTTGAACTTGCGAGATAAATATATTTACAGAAAATTGGAAAATTGAAAATTTGGATATCTGGTAATAACTTGTATTTTAGCATTACTGTATTAATGTTTTATTACTCTTTCGAAGATATGCATTACTTTAATTATCTAATCCTAAAAACATTTAAGAAATTTCGCCCGAAAATTATTTTGTATTATTTATACAAAAAAGGATAAATTTTCATATAAAACGGTATAAAAAAATAAAAATAAAAAAGCGATAAAAAGGAAACATCATTATTTCAGAATTGTGCTTAAAGTAAAAAATGTACATAACAATTAAGAAAAAAAGTTCCCGGCAAAAATTAGTTTTGCAATTTTGTCAATAGAAATATAAATTTAAAAATTGCAGCGAAAAATAAATTTTCATGAAAAAATTTAAAAATGTAAATGTAATTTATTAAGAAAATATCAAAAGCTATAGAAATTTTTCTAGTAGTAAACGTACTTAAAATTTGTAACGCGTAAAAAATATAAAGCCGAGACGGGACTCGATCCCACAACCTATCGAACTGTAAGCCCGCGTGCTAGCACGAAGCCATTCGGAAGTTGCACTAATAGATATTTGAAGTACACGCTGAACTTTAACCCCCAATTTCTCAAAAACCAAGGCCAATTTGAAGGAACCCTTTCACCAGAATAATTAGTGGTATGACCCCTACAACATACTTTGAAATCATCAAAATCTGTGCGCACCATGTTTGGTGGGCCCCTTGTTAGTTACAGGTATATTTATCTTTGACAAACACACATAAAAAAATTCCTAGATGCTTATGAAAATCTTTCACTAGCAATATGGAAATTTCTTTCATTTTGTTTATTTTCCTGGAACACCGCGGAGCCCCTGAAAGGTTCAGGCTGAGCCCCAAGGGCTCCGCGGAGCACACTTTGGGAACCTCTGTACTAAACTATTCATTCTGTACAATCTGTAATGCAAAGAATATTTATTATTAATTTACAAGACCACACAAAAGTAATTCACTACATAACGGTATACGGGGAAACATGGTTTGGGGCATGTTTTAATTGTTCTAAATTATTTCACATTTTATGAAATTGAAATATGTTGCTGAGGTTTAGTGCAAGCTACTTCCTGTATGATAGAAAGCAGATAGTGTTTACTTGATCACACAAAAGATTTTGACTACTATAGTGTATCCGAAATCCTGTATACTATAACAGTAAGATCTGAATATATTTTAAAACACCATACTACGATGCTACGTTTCACGTGCAATTTCAAACTTGTTATGGTTTTACTCTGCTCATGAACATAACCTACACGAGACCATTTTGTTTTATAAATTATATTTTTGAGCATTTATTTTAATACGAGTAAATAAATGTATGCATTTCATAGTTATCTCATCGTTATTCCCAACAAAGATAATTATAAACACAAACAGCACAAAGACAATGTCTGGTCTTTTCCTGTTTTCGAAACTTTTCATTAATTTTTCGGAACCTAATCCTGTAAAAATGCACGACTATTGATTGCAATGCCCACACTCTTTTAAATGGGTTTTTTAAATTGATGCTGTGAATTCACCCAGCATATCAAGCCATGAAATTAGACACCGACTTCAGATATCCTATGCAAAGTACAGTATAGATACAGACACAGGCAATAACAAAAGTGGTATTGAAAAATGATTAATATAAAAGGAATTTATCATACGAATTGAATAACTCCAACTGAGCGAAAAACTACCCAAGCGTGGAATCAAACCCAGATACTTGGTTCACAAGGTAAATGCTTTACATGTTACGCTACCTGGGCGACAGCCGGCTAGGATTTGCAGCTTATTCTGCCGAGCTGTTTAAATGACAGATCAGATGGTATGACCAATAAGGTTATCTGAGCGAGAAATCCTAGCCGGCTGTCTCCCAGTTAGCTTAACAGGAAAGCATTGGTCTTGTATGCCAAGTATCTGGGTTCAATTCCTAGCCTGGGTTATTTTTCGCTCAGTTGGAAATATTCAATTCGTACAATATCTTTAGATTTGAATATGAAATTTTTATATCTCTCTGATCAGCATCCTTAAAACAACAGCAATAAAAATAAATAAAAAGTGGGGGGGGGGGGGTAGTAAACGTGGTTCAATCCAATCACGCCACTTCAAATGGCAAGATGCAAAATTAGTCTTTATAATACTTTTTATATGAATTTAAAATAACTCCTGCTCTTGGGTGAAGGGATCATTAAAATTAACATTACATTCCTTTCTCATTTTCTACGAAGTCTTTTGAGGAAAGAGATAAACACGTGCTATAAGCTACTAGATTTTTTCTTCTTTTGCTTTTCCAAAAAATACAAGCAAATTAAAATAGCTCTTTCATTTATTATAATCTGAGACAAAAAAACTTCATATATAAAATTTTTAGGGATGAAAATGTGTTCATGAATTTAGCGAGTAATACATTCAGATTTTAAATCCTGGAATCTGAGCTCTCCCTGACCAGCATCCTTAAAACAGAAACAACGAAAACAAATAAAAGGGCGGTTGTAAAAGTGGTGTAATCGAATTACGTCGCTTCAAATGGCAAGATGTTAAATCATTTTTCATAATATTTAAATATGAGTACAAAATAATTCCTGCTCTTGGGAGATAACATTAAAATACATATTACATTCAACATTATTTTCTATAAAATAATTCGATGAAGGGGATAAATACGTGGTATAAATTACAATAAAACCTCTAAATAACGGACACCTCGGGAACGCAGAATTTGTCCGCTATTCGGAGGTGTCCGCTATTGGGAATATCTCAGAGAACCAAAACCCACTAAAAATGCTTAATGTTTCATTAATTTACTTTTATATGTCCTAAAACCTTTATTATATAATTAATCAGAAATTAAAATTATTTTTAAGTAATAAAATTGAAATAAAATTGTGCACACTTTTATCCACTGATTATTACATTATTGTGAAAAAAAATCTATTACAAAAGTTTATTTTTGCTTGCGATTACTCGTACAGGTAATTTGTTTTTCTGTGTGATGTTATTGGACATTGAGGGAGGGTTTGCTCTTTTTGATCTTTAACACATTCCGGCGCAGTGTGTTCAGTCCGGGCACAACTAATTTTAATTCCAAACTTGCTATCGCCACCAAGAATATCTTAAAGAAATTTCGATTTTACAATGAAAGCATGAATTTAGGATTTCATAATTTCTAAAAAGTCGTTTTTAAATTCCGGTGTCAATCAATAATTTCTTATTTTATGAACAAATTTGCTTGCGCCGGAAAGGGTTAAAAGCATAAAATCTCAAAATGTTCTTAGATGATATTTCAATAGTCTGGGAGATTATTTCTCCCGGGCAACCCCCTGAATTTAGCACTGAACGTTGGGGTGGGGGCAGGGCCGTAGCTAAGGGGGCGCTATGGGCGGCTCAGCCCCCCCCTAAAATATTTTGAGCCCCTCCTGGAAAAGATTCCAAGGTAATTTCTATTCCGAAAATTAAATGAAATTCTGTTCAAAAATCTAATTTAGTTTTGAGACCCTTTCACAGTTTTGCAGAGTTACTAAATTGTATCTAAAATAAGTGTTTCAACACTCCCTCATCCTATTCATATGTATAAAGCTAACATGATGTTTAATTTTGCACCAGATATACTCTAAATTTTGATCATTATATACTTTTCTTAGCATAAAATGAAGTTATTACAACAATTTAATAAGACACATGTGAATATGCAATACCTACAATGTGAATATGCACTAATTTATCTTTCTGTGTCAGAGACAGAGAAAAAAATTATGAGCCCCCCCCCTACATTCTCTTGAGCCTCCCTTATGGTTCACGCCTAGCTACGGCCCTGGGGAGGGGAGGAATTTTCCCCAGCTCTTTATTTACATTTAACTGTGATAACAAAACTGGTGACACGTTGTCCTGATAAATTCAGAGGCTTTTTTACTTTTTTCCATTTTTTTCGTTTAAAAAATACTTTTTTTTTCATCTTTTATCGCCGAATAAAGTGTCCGCTATTCGGAATGTCCGTTATTCAGAGGTTAAACATACAAAAATTTAAGTTTTGGGAGTGGGGAATGGAAAACTGTCCGTTAAATAGAGGTGTCCGCTATTCGGGAGTGTCCGTTATGGAGGTTTTACTGAATTTGTTTCTTTTTTTTGTTTTTTGACTTTATGAAAAATACAAGCACATTAAAATAGCTGTTACATACATTAAAATCTGAGTAAATCATTTTCAAGATCATTTTCAAGGCTGAAAATGTTTTCATGAATCTAGCGAGATGTACATTCAAATTTGAATCCGAAAATTTAAACGCTCGCTGATTAACATCCTTAAAACAACAAGAAACAAAATAAAGGAAAGATGGGGGGGGGGTGATTAAATCATTCTACTTCATTTCCTTTGAAATCTTTCGGGGCATAGTTGTACACTTTCAATAATGTATTTTAATGTGATATCTTTATTATTATTTTTTTAGACTTCGAAAAGGCTTAGTCCATAAAAAGACTTTAAGAAAAATGTTCGTGAATCAGAATACAGTCAAATGAAAGTATAGTAATTCACCATTCAAATTAACTAGAGCTATTTTCGCTGCAATGCTGCAGATTTATTGTAAACTGTTGGGTGACTTAATTTTCATCAGTCAACAACGAGCTCATTAAAATAGTTGTATACATTATAAAAAACCTTTTTTATATGTTTTCTAATATCAAGATTGATTGCCATAATTAAAAGAAAGCAAAAAGTACATAAAAAGAAAAAAGCAGCGTAATCGAATAAATGCTAAGGTAATAGTGATGAATAGATCACATGGCTGTTACCATAGTTACTAACCTAAGATAAGGACCAAGGTGAGATCAACGGGAAGGGAAAATTTGTCCTTGAAAAGCCAATTTTTCCTGATGCTAACATAGTTGGTTAAAACAGTAGACGTGCTAAGGCTGAAAAAAAAACAAAATTGTTCTATTTATGAACCAATGTCTGCTTATCCACCCTCAAATCAGCTCGAGAACATCTGAGTGAAGTTTTTCTCAAACAAATTACGATAGAAAATTGCAGCTCTTAGTTTTGGGCATATTTACAAATTATAAAGTACAATATAGCAAGATTTTACTTCAGTAATTTTTGTCATGTTTTTTGCAAAACAATTGTAAGGAGGAGGCATGTGTCCCAGGAAACAAAACGGAATAGAAAGGAGGCACCAAATGGAAATTTTGTCTATGTTGTATGGATAGTCAAGTGTTGCTTGAGATTACCTCTTTGTGAAAATCCTTTAGAACATACTTCACAAACAAACGGATTTTCATTTGTATGAGTGCGCAAGTGTATTTTCAAAATGCCTTTTCGTGAAAATCTTTTGGAACACATTTCACAAGCAAAAGGTTTTTCCTTTGTATGGGTAAGCAAGTGATTTTTAAGAGTACCATTTTCTGAAAATCCTTTGGAGCATATTTCACAAACAAAAGGTTTTTCCTTTGTGTGGGCACGCAAATGTACTTTTAGATGACCACTTTCTGAAAATCCTTTGGCACATATTTCACAAACAAAAAGTTTTTCTTTCGCATGAACGCGCAAGTGTCTTGTGAGAACACTACTTGTTGAAAATCCTTTTGAACATACATCACAAATAAAAGCAGTTTCGGTTGTATGGGTGCGCATGTGTACTTTCAGAGTACCACTTCGTGTAAATACTTTAGCGCATATTTTACATACAAAAGTTTTATCGTTTGTATGGGTTCGCAAGTGTACTTTGAAAGTGTCTCTTCGTGAAAATCCTTTTGTACATATCTCACAAAAAAGGGTTTATCGTTTGTGTGGGTACGCAAGTGTACCTTCAAAGTGTCACTTCTTGAAAATCCCCTGGAACATGTTTCACAAATAAAAGGTTTTTCGTTTGCATGCATATCCAAGTAATGTTCAGATTATAAATTTTTGAAAATCCTTTGAAACATATTTCTTACAAAAAAGTTTTATCTGTTTCTCTAGAGTGAGTCTGAGGCTCTGACACTTTCCTTAGAGAAAATAATTATTTTCATAAAACATAGAAAGCAACATATGAGCATAAAACACTTGGCTTAACAAATCAAGAAAATGTCTGAATATTTTAATAGGAAACTTGTCAGCTATCCATCTTTCAATCTAAAATATTAAAAAAAAGTCTTTTTTATTTGCAGACATAAAAATATCATAAATTTCAATTTTAAAAGAATTTAATAATTTAATCAGCTAAAAAATTAATATAAGAAAATTGTAGAAACTACTTATTTACCTGTTAACTTTTAAGAAGACGGATGGTTTCTAGTTTTAGAAATTTTCTTTACCTAGGTATATAAAGAAATTTTTCTGCAGGCCAATACATTTTAAAATAATAAATATCATCTTTAAATGATATTCTGGATTTATAGAAAGTGAAGTAGTAGTATAAAAGTGATAAACATAAAATCAAAAACTTTAAATAGAAATAGTGTAACAAAATACTATAAAAATGTGGTTAATTTATAGCTATTTAAATACAAAACAAAACAAATAAATTCAAAATATCAAAAAGATTTTCGGTCACTTGGGAGAATCATTGGGCTTTAGGCCTTTTTCAACAATTATAGCTGCTTTTACAGCTATGGTTATATCTTTACATATGTGCTTTGCATGATAACAGCAATCATTTGGTGACATAGTATTGTTTTCCAGTGCTAGCCTGTAACAAAAATAAAGAATAACAGTGTGAAATGTTAAAAATGTAAAAACTAATTTTATGTCGAAGAATTATAAAGAAATATATTTTGCGATATTTTCTAACAATGAAGAAAAGTGAGGCAATAGCAATAAACACCTCTCTCTAGCTACATTATAAAAATAATCAGAAAATGTTCAATACTTTTTATATTAAGAAAATTTTAACAGCACCACTATTACTAATTGTTTAGTACATAATAGTAACGGTCTATATCATTAGAATAGCACAATTACTGCCATCTTTATTATCTTAGCACTGATTCGAAATGTATAGGGATTCAGTATTATTTACATAGCAAATGTATCTGCAGTGGAAAGCATTTTTATGACATCAGTCCAGTAGAATAAATAATTAAAAGTAGAGTATTTCAAACCTTTATCAATTTAAAATTTGGCTGTTAATTATCGTAAACAACTTTTTTCAAAAGGTGATATGAGGTCATCTATCATTCATAAGGAATCACTTACGACTCATGCGTTTTGAAATAAATTGGTGACACACAAATCTGCACTTCAGACTCGCATTTTGTCGTTAAATACTTCCAGGCATAACGTTTTTCTTTGCACTGCAGATATAATCAGTGAATGACAGCTCAAATAAACATGAAACTATATTTTTAAATGCAGACAAAACCATTTTGAAACCAGCTTCTACATAAAAGAGTGTGAAATGCTTTTAGGATGAAAAGTTAAATACTAAAAAACTAAATTGGCAGAACAGACTATTTTAATAGAAGTCATATTAGTATTTATGATTGAAAAAATGAAAAGACATTGAAAAAAGAAAAAATTAAATGAAATGATTTTAGAATAGATTTTTAAAGAGAAGTAAATATTATTACAGTAAACTACCTCAAATCTATGTAGCTTCAAATTTAAAGGTAGATTATTGATTATTTTAATTTTAAGTAGTTTTAGAAAATAAAAATATGATATGCTTGAAAAAAAATTGCCTACTTTTTTCTTTGCGTGGCATATGCCCCACCACATAATAAAAGATGATAAAAAAATGACGTTTGGGAAAATAACTATGCCTTTTTTATTAAAAAGATTATAAATTGTTTAAAAGAAATTCGATTTAAAAAACTTCGATTTATAATTTCGGGTACTTAGTTCTTTTTTTTTTAATACAAGAGAAGTAAAACAGTAGCATCTATTCCCACTTTATCCGAGGTCCTTATATGTCTTATAACAGGTTCCAGTAACCTTCCATGAATCCTTATGTAAGACAATAAGAAATGACGCAGGAAAATATGAAGAAAGTTAGACTGCAGGTATATATAAAATCATTCGCATAAATAGAAAAAAAAAGAATAAGAATATAATAGAAGAAAGAAGATAAGAACATGTTACAGACATAAAATTTTATTTAAAAAATTACAGCTCTGGTGAGAAATAACCTTGTAACCCCCTAAAGGTAGAGACTTTGCAAATAAATAAAACTGAAAACTATGCATAATGGTTTAATACGAGAATGTATTGAGATTCATATTACAAAAACTAAAACATGTAACGATATGACACACGCACTTATAGGCTCTCAGTGGATGAAATGCTTCAAGTGAAAAAAAAATGAAAGAAAAAGGAATCATCTGATCTTGAAGCAAAATAAATAGAGAAACAAAAAGTATTTTCAGTCGATCAACTGAAGATGTTCAAGAAGGAACGATAAAGTTATTGGGGTGAATTTTTAATTAAGTTTTCAACCCTCTGATAGTCTTGCGAATTGATAAAATTGTAATAATATTTTTTTTCCTGAATTTTGCTTAAAATGCTAAAAAAATATGTTTCTTTCAACATTATATACAAAAAAACTTAATTACAAATATGAATGTAATCCTCGAGAGTATTAATCAGTCTTCAATGCATTGAAAATTATTAAATATATAGAATTCTACTATGTTAAATATTGCTTTTATTTGATTGAAACGTCGAGCTTAGTAAATGGAATATTACATGCCAAACATTAGAAAGTTAAATATCACGTTTAGTATGTATTCCTTTAATGTTCCATCTCTACGTATTTAGTTATAACCTATGTATGTCGCATTGAATATGATTGCTTTTTAAAATAGGAATTAATGCCTTGGTAATTGGTATTAAAAAAAAATCATGATCTTAATTGTAATTGACTACAGCACAGTAATTTGAAATTAATTAAGACTGCCAGCCTCTCAGCTTCGGAATTCCTCCCTCTTCCACACAAGTTCTAAATCTTTGAAGATGGGATGCATTCGTATATTTACACAAGACATATACTCCACAAGAAATTAACATTTTTGTTGCCCTTTTGTTTGTACTCACCTTAACTAATACAGATTTTTTACTTAATTTTCAAAAAATTTCTGAAATCTATGCTTAATTTAATATTTTGTGAGTTAAAAGCTGACGAAATGAGAATTAAATTTTAATACTTCATATTAAATTCGATATATATTTTAGAATTCTTTTGAGAGCTAAGGAAAAATGAAGTATTTTTTAATAATTTATATCAAAATAAAAAGTAACATCAAATTAAATTTCCTAAATGACAATAGATGCAGCTTCAAATAAACTGCTTTCGAAAACATTACGTGTAAAATAATCCCTATCTATTATGATTTAAATAACGGTTTTGTATTTGTCAAACAAAAATTACTTTTTTTTACTCCTATAATTGATTTATAAGTCATTGAAAAATAAATACACCTCTATTACTGTATTTCCATTTAGTAGGATGCAAAAGAATAGCTAGAAAGTATTATTAAACTTCATTGACAAAAACAATTTCTGAAAAATAAATCAGGTGTCATATATATTAAATTTAATGTTTTTTGTTGGACGATTGATTAATGCAAAAAAATTCTATAAAATTTTAGTGGTAGGAAAAAAGCGTAAAGGTTGCCAATTGTGTGGTATCATTTTTACTTAGATCATCGCATGTTTAAAATTTCAAGCAATTTCTTCAATTTCAAAGGTAAGTGTATTTCTCCTTTATATTTTTTTATTCAATTGTTTAAAATATAGCTTTAAGGATAATGTTTTCTTTGCATATTTATAAAAATAGATCAATTTTACATGAAAAAAATATTTTTTTTTTCCATTTGGAAAAAATATTTTTTTTTCCATATGGAAAAAATATTTTTTTCCATACAATCATTGAAGATAAAAATTTATTTTATTAAATTTAATTTCTCATTTCAATAAATAATTTCATTTTACTTAATAGGTGTAACGAAAACGTAAAAACAAATATTGACGTGTTTCGATTCCATCATATAAGAACCATAATCATAATAAAAATAAAGATAAGAATTGTTTCATGGTCAATACAAACAGTTCCCGACAATGAGATGTAACTTAAAAACCACGTGCACTATTGTAAAAATAATAAATTAAAAATAGACCATGATCAAAATTAATTATAAACTTGGTTCATCCCATTCAAGCTCTCATGAGGAATTTATTTATAAACTCTAACCATAACTTATAAATATTGAAAGAAAAATTATCATTGCAAACAAAATTTGTACGTTTATAAATTTCAATAGACTTGCTTATAATGGATTTACGACAACAATTTGATGTGAAACTTTAATTGCTTTCATTAAACAGAATTTTTATCTCCTCATTTAAGTATAATCTAGATAAAGCAGTGTTGGTACGACCAAATTTCACTGCTAACACTGCTTTATGTTAGTACGACCGAATTTCACTGATAACACTGCTAGTAACACTGCTTTATCTAGATTATATTTAAATGAGGAGATAAAAATTCTCTTTAATGAAAGCAAATTATTTTTCATGTAAAATTGTTGTCATAAATCCATTATAAGGGAGTCTATTGAAATTTACACACGTAAAAATTTTGTTTGCAATGAAAATTTTTCTTTCAATATCCATAAGTAATGGTTAGAGTTTATAAATTAATTCCTTGTGAGAGCTTGAATGAGATGAACCAAGTTGATAATTAGTTTTGATCATGGGCTATTTTTAATTTATTACTTTTACAATAGTGCGTGTGGTTTTTAAATTACATTTCATTGTTTCGAGCTGTTTGTATTGACCATGAAACGATTCGTATATATATATTTTTCTTAATTATGATTATGGTTCTTATATAATGGAATCGAAACATGTCAATATTTGTTTTTAATTTTTCGTTACACCTATCAAATAAAATAAAATAATTTATTGAAATGTTTGTATATAAAAGGTGTATATCTTAATATCTTGTGATTTAAATATCTGAAAGATTTAATAACTTTTTATGTTAATTTAATTTCTGCTGCATTTTTTCTGTTTTGCGCCAAAACAAGCATTAAAAGATTGTTTTTAAAATTAAACTTTTCGATGCTGTGCATAATTTATAGAGATTATAAGGGAGACTAGATATAATGTGACATTTTTAATTTTTATTCTTGTTAAAAAAGTATCATATTGAGAGATGAATATTTCAGATATTCTGATAAAATTTTGTTTAACCAAAATCACCAAACATATTTTAAAACTTCAAACATGGTCTATCCAACCCTGTTCTGGGTTGAATGAGACATTATAGGGATAAGTGCACAATAATTCACACACACACCCAATAAAGCTTTTAGTCCATGTATTTATATATATTTAAAATTCAAACAATGTAATATACATTTTTACGTCACTCTAAATCACTGTGCAAAATTTCCAGACACCAGGTCATAATTTACAATCAGAAATTTGAGACTTTCAACCAGAAGATAGTATACGAATACATGCCATGGCTTTCGGGTATAGAAGTAACATTTTACTAACTCTCCTGCAAAATGTGTAATTATCGCATCCTGCAAAATCGCAGTTTTATTTATCTATAGTAAAGAACTTTTCTGAGGTTCTTTAAACTTTATTTTAATTTGTGATAGTCTAAAAATTCTATCTTTTTTTCCAAACTACTTAAACTTTTAACCTTATTACACATTTATTAAATTTGTTCGATATTTTTTCTATAGTTTCCTGTTAATTTTTTTTTCTTTTAAAATGCTTACATACTTTTTAATTTTTCTATTTTGTTTTATTTCTATGAATTCCTCCTCACTTTATTTATAAAACTTGCATTTATTTACTAGATGAACTCACCACCATGCATAAGTTTCATTTGACGAGTTTACAAGTTGCAAACTTCATAGTTTTTTTCTACAAAGCACTCGAGTATCAAAACAAGCTGTAAGTTCATTCCTAAGCACTTCTTTTACTTCTGAAAATGCAGCTAGTTTTGTATGATGTTGCATTCTAATGTAAACTAGTTGGATGTACCAATCCCAAAACTTTCTTCTATCTCATACATACATTTTAATATAAAAAAATAGTTACTCATTTTAATGCTTTAATAATTTTAATTCAATACCTTACCAACTTTGATTTTCATCTTAAATTTCTGATTCAATCAATTAATCGGAATAAAAACGAATTTCCGTCTCTGCACGATCCGATGGTTAATAGAATGATAAGCAGATTTTTTTTTCAAATTCAGGGAGGTTCTACTTGCCTTACCAAAAAATAATCATATACAAAATGTTTAGTTCAGTTCTAGAACTAACTTCATACACTTTTATGTGGTGCAATATTCAAAATGGCATAAAATTCGGTATTGCAGCGCCCCCTTCCGGCGGATTTTTTTTCAGATTCAGGGCGATCCAACTAGCCATAGCCATACACTTACACAAAAAATTTCGTTCAATTCGATGCATAACTTCATGTACTTTTGGTCGGTACAATATTGAAAATGGCACATAAATCGCGATTGCAGCGCCCCCTTCTGGCGGATGTTTTTCAAATTCAGGGAGGACTAACTAGCTATAGTCATACACATACAGAAAAAATTTGGTTCAATTCGATGCATAACTTCTTATACTTTTGGTCGGCACAAAAATCGCGATAGCAGCGCCCCCTTCCGACGGAATATTTCAAAACTGTAGGAGGACCTGCTTGCCACAGCCAAAAGCATTCACAAAAAATTTGGTTCAATTCTATGCATAACTTCATACACTTTTTGATGGTAGAATGGCGCCATACAGACAGACAGACAGACATTTTGTAAAAACATGTTTTTTGGAATCTCTTACCCTAAAACGTGTAAATCCATCGAAAACCGGAAGTCGAAAAAAATTTCAATTACAATACTTTCTTCTACTGAAGATAGAAGAAAGTAAAAATTCTTTACTAATTAGAATGCCTAAGACTAAAATATTTAAATATCTATGAAATTATTAAAACTTAATTAAATAAGATTTTTAAATACAAAAGCAATTATACGTCTAACTTATTTTCTAATAACGATAAAAAACACTGAAAATATTCTTCATAATACTTAATTCATTATCTTTTCTAAAAACAAGTAGCTGAATTCTGAAAAATAAAATTAAAAACCAGTTAAGATGCTAATTTACTGATGACCACTGTTCACATGTCACATTGGCTTTGAGAAAATAAGGATAATGTTTCTAGATTTAATGTTATTTTGTTTTTATTTAAACCATATAGTGATTGTACCTTGGGGCATTTCCAATGGCATAACAAATGTATGGTTTGTAATAATTCACATAAAAAAGTAATTTTGTTACTTATTTTACAAAAAATTCCACAAAACAGACCAAAGAAAAAAACTCAAATTTAGATACATTTTTTTATGATGATTGAACTGATGATATGAATTGCAAATATGAATTTGGTAACTCCCAATAAATCTTTTTCTTTCCATATGATGCAATGTTCTAAAGAATTCATGTTCCGGTGTATTTTTCTAGGTTTTGAACCAATTTTAAAAGGTGCATTTATGTATTTTACTTTTTTGTTAATCATGGATAACACAACAGCTATATTTTGATTCTTACAACAGAGAAATGCCGAGCAGTTGAAATTATTTTGTTTAGCATTCCCACCCTATTGTCTTTGGGAACACCCTATTGTTTATAGAAAACATATTACAGTTTTCTACAAATGAATGGATGATGTCACATTCTAGACAGTTAATCACAATATATGTTGTAGTAGAAGTTGTTGGAAATGCATTTTTAAAAACTTTCACACCATCGAATATCATTAAAGGTTTTGAAGTAACAGGCATTCATTCAATGAATAAAAATGTATGCAGTGAAGATGAACTTTTAATAAAATGTAACTGATTGCCATTCCATTCAACTGAAATGTTGAATGAAACAGCTGAATTTACAGTAGCAAATGTATTATTTTATTTAACCAGTGTTGAATTCAGACACTTTTGTCCAGAAGGTATTTCAATGGCTTCGGAAAGAAGGGGGGAGGGCATTACACTTTTTTACCATTGAAAACACAAAATAGCAAGTCTTCTGGGAAGGGGATATCGCATTGGTCCAAGAAATAAAGTCCTCTGATCACCCTCTGAAATCAACACTGTGCATAATAACAAGTTTATCTTCACATTTTCAAAATCTCACATCCACAGTAATGATTAGGTCATTTTTTATAGCAGCAGCTTGTAAAAACAATGTCCGTAGATCAGTCCGTAGCTAAGGAGGCGCTATGGGCGGCTCAGCCCCCCCCCCTCCCCCGTGGAATAGATATCAAGGTCACTCAATGAATTTCTGTTCCAAAAATTCAAGTGAAAGCCTGTTCAAAAATCTAATTTAATTTTGAGACCCTTTTATAGTTTTGCAGAATTACTAAATTGTATCTAAAATAAGTAGTTCAACACTCTCGCATCCTATTTGAACCTAACACGATGTTTAATTTTGTACCAATTAGACACTCAAAATTCTCATCATCATATACTTTTCCTAGCATAAAATGAAATTATTGCAACAATTTAATAAGAAACATAGTACCTACAATGTGAATATGCACTAATTTATCTTTCTGTGTCAGAGAGAGAGAAAAAAAAATTATGACCCCCCCCCCTATTGTTCACTTCTAGCTATGGCCCTGCTGTAGGCGAAAAAGAAAATCTTGTATTTTAAAGAGTTTCTTCAGTAAAAGCTGAAATTGAAATTGCTAAGCAGAAAACTGGTAGCAAGAAAATCAAAGACCAACTCCAGAACATAATGGCAGTTTTGAATCTATTAATGATAAACTCATTTTATCTAGTACTAAAGATTATGACAATATTGATTATAATCATACCGCAGATGTGTTAGAAATAAGAAAGTAGATTATTTTATCTGGGACGGGGGGGGAGAGGGGGGACAGGCGAATATGCTTTTCTATGTATTTGAAGTCAACTGGCATATTTCCTAGAAAAAAGAAGTTTAGTTGACACAAAATTAGTTATTATTCAACAAAATATTGTATTAATTATTGTACAAAATTATAAATAAGTTATATGTCTATTGGCTGAAATATTTAGTACAATCCATAGTATGTCCCAAGACACAAAAGGATGTTGTACTTTGCGACAGTTTGTCTTCCCTACTTTAAATAAGAGCCTTTTTTTATTTTCAAATTGGATGAGTTTCTAAAAATATATTACAGAGAAAAATGTTGGTGTATTGAAAAGCTGCCTTCAAACATTAAATTGGATTATAATCATCAAAGTAAAAAATTAAAATGTGAAAACTGTCCCAAGGTACAACACTTTCCCCTATCGTTTTTGTGGGATCCTATTTCTATTCTTAATTTTTAGCTTCAGGGAAAAATAGAAGTCTATAATTATAGATTACATTTTAGGAATTGCAGTGAGCTTGATCTTTAAGAGTGTCTTCAGTTGAATAATTTACTTTAACTTTAACAGGGTTCATACAGAATTAGAAAGAAAAAATCCAAGGAGTCCAAAAAATTTTAAGGACTTGCCACTTTTGTTGTTATTTATGTGGTATGCACTTGCACAGCCCCAATTCCACAGGGATTCTGCAAGAGTGGGGGGGGGGGGTATCTGCGATTTTCAGACGAAATCGGTGCTTTCCCGCGATCTTCAGAAAAAATCAGGGATTTATCTGCGATATTTTAGCAAAATCGGCGATTGTTTGTGATCTTTTGTCGAAATCGGCAGTTTTTCTGCGATTTTTTGACGAAATCTGCGTTTTTCCGTGTTCCTTTCTTATGAAATCTACTTTTTTGACGATTTTTAGACAAAATTTGCATTTTTACACGATCTTTTTTCGAAAATGCCGTTTTATTTCCGTAATCTTTTGACGAAATCGGCGTTTTTTCGCCGTGATCTTTTAACGAAATCGGCATTATATCCGCAATCTTTTGACGAAATCGACGTTTTCCTGCGGTCTTCAGACAAAATTAGCGTTTTATCTTGTGAAATTGCCGTTTTAACCGCGATTCGCACAGGAAATTCGCGTTTTTCAGCGATCTTTTGACAAAGTTCGTTTGCAAAAACATTGGCAAAATCATCGTTTTTCCACGAAATATTGACGAAATGTGTGCTTTTTAGGCAATCCTTTCAAGAAATTTGCATTTCTCCGCGATTGTTTTTTCCGCTCGCAAAACCGTACAAGTTAGCAACTATGAGGAATTGATAACCCAATTTCAAATTTTCGGACGAGAATCGCCCCTGAATCCACCGTTATCAGCAAAATTGAGGATTATGAATTGTATTATGAAGAAGAAATAAAATTTGTATAAGTAGCTGTGAAGGAATTAAACAGTGTAATCACTTTTTGAAATTAGAAGCTTAGAGGTGTGTCTGGATTATTCTTTTCGCTTTTCTTTCCCTTACGGCCATGAAAAGTAAATCACTGTGGTGGATATTAGTATGATCCCAACCAATCACTGCTGTGCTTCTGATGAATGACGTGCATAAAGTGTTCACCATGTGTTTTACAATCGCGATTTTTATTTTACTTATTTTATTTTTTTTTTTTTTTGGGGGGGGGGCAATATTGTTTGTGTGCAAAACCGCAATACAATTTAAGGAGTTTCTAAGTAGTATTTTGTTTATCTAAGTAGTTCTAAGTACTACTTGGGAACGTTTTCATTTCTAAGTAGTTTCTAAGGAGTCCAAGGAGTCTGTACGAACCCTGCTGTCATACTTAATGTAACATTTAATACAGTACAATAAAAAATTAATTTTTCTATATCGTAATTCAAACAGCATATTAAATATCTTGTAACAGAGTTCGAAAATAATTTACAACTGATATTAATCACACTTTAAAATATCTTTATTCAAGAAATAATATTTATTAATTTTTTTGAAGAATGTGTGGTTTTTTATTAATATCAAATACACTTCTAAAAATATCCATTTAAAGCTGAACATAACTACTGGGAAGTTACCAGACAGCAATTAAATTTTAAAATATGGCAAATAAAAATTTTAAATTTTATTCAATCAATTTTGCTTCAACCTATTTTCTTGAAAGGAAAAGCAGTTGGTATTATTTAAGAAATGTTATTTATCCTTATTATGACTAAATGAATATTTAAAGAGATTTTTTAATTTAAATGCATACTATTATGTATTGTAATACCCTGATGATAAGCACCCTTTTTCAGAAACAAAAACAATTACATTCAGGAAGATCTGTATTAGAGATTTTTAGAAAAGTTCATTAACATAATTGTTTCGTATAATTTTGTTAGAAGTAAAAAAATGTTACATATAGAGTTAAAATTCTTTTTCTTTATTACAGATTTCGAGTTAAAATATTTATAAGTTTTTTAATTTGAAAAAAGTCTAATGGTAAAAATAAATTAGCTATCTATGAATGAATTAAATTTCTGTTTGTTCACAAAATTTCTGCTCCCCTCCCCCCCCCCCTGATACTCTGACTTTATCAATATTGGTACAAATAATATACAGAAGATATCTGCTGTTATACAAATACAAACAGAGCTAATACTATAGCTAATATGTGATTTTAGATAAGCAATTTTTTAATATGCACTTTAGCAAGAATAATAGTTCATCAATTCTTTTTAGAGAGCTGTTTATATATATTATTTGGCAAGAAATCTCACTTTCTTAACCTTCTGCTGTGTGCGTCATTATAAAAAGTACAACATTTGCATTCTTTTTTCTTTAAAACAAAATTCACGCCTCCTTTAATGTGTGATAACAAAATAAATCTAAGTGTCTATTGTGGTATAAAATAAATCTATTGTGGAATACTTTCATAAATTGTGAGCAGAGTAAACTTATATGATATTTGTATGTTAAATTATTTGTAAAATTAAAACAAAACAGCAATAATTGAATGTTTTCCTAGTGTTGTACAATTTAAAATGCACACCTGCTCATGTGATGAAAATTTGCACGCCCATGAAAGATGAAATCCAAATTGAGATAAACTTTTAAAAAATGAGATAATATTCTTCACAGGAAGTAAGTTTTTTCAGCAACCCTCTGACAGTCTTGCAAAAGGGCAAAATTGTAATGTTGTTTTCTCAGCATTTTGTTTTAATTGCTAAAAAAATATGATTCTTTCAAAATTATAGAAAAGTCTTATTTACGAATATGAATGTTATCCTTGAGTGTGTTAATCATTGCACAATGTATTAAAAATCCATTAAATCAACTGAGTTATACCATTTTAATTATTCCTTGCATTGCAGCTTAGGGAACGTCTATAGACGGACTTGTCAGTGAGAGGGTTAAATCTGAATTATATGTGTCAAAGGATGACGCAATGCACTATTTGTAAAATGGCAAGAATATCCGTCATAATCCTAGAACTAGTGTGAAATCCTATTTTGGTGATGTTTTTCACACATACACTAAACATGAATTCGGCAACCAAGAAATTCTCCCAAATCACAATGTATATGTTTTTTGGCAGACCACTTGCTATGTACATAATTCCAATAAGAATTTATTTAGTTAAATAAAATTTCCATACAATAATTTGAAGCAATAAACAAATTATGTCTAACAGAATATCAAATTGATGAAACTCCATTCATTAAGTCTTGAGGTATTGTCACTAAATGAATCCTGAAAAATAGTATTGAATTCTGTTAGTGGTCAAGGAGACAGAGGGTTAGAGTTATCTCCAGACACTGATAATGTCTCTCGGAAGGTTTGAGACTTTATATTTACTGAATAAAAATCCAATTCCTGCCTTCAAAAACTGCAAAAATACTCTCTGAAAAAAAGTTTGAATTCAATATTAGTAAAAAAGCAGCATTGCAGTAATATGATTTACAGGAAAACGCAATCAGGAAAAACTTATATCAATGTCTAACAGAATATTAAATTTAATGAAATTCCATTCATTAGTTTTTGAGATATGATCACTAAAATCATATGAATCCTAAAAGACAGTATTGAATTTCAGGGCATGACCCAGGGTGGACATTCCCTCCCGTTCCGCACTTTCAAATATAATCTTCAAAAGATTTGAGACTTTATACTTAGAAGTCAAGCCAGTAAAAAGTCTGAATTCAACACTGCTGAGAAAAAACATCATAGCAATACCACTTGTTGGGAGATTTACACTGAAATCTTAATAAGCTGGAACTTAAGCAAATGTCTAACTGGATGTGAAGTCTGATGAAAATCCGTGCATTATACCTTGAGATAGAGCTATGGTAAAAATTGGATGAAGATGTGCTTTACATCAAAATCTAATCATCAACGACGTATATCAGCATCAAACTGAATCTAAAGTTTAATAAAAGTTAGTGTTTTTTTTTTTTTTTTTTTTTTTTTTTTTGAGATAGCAATTTTGTGAAATCATGAAAATTGCAGCATAGCAGTGCCACCTTACACTAGTAGTACTGGTATCTATATTTTGAGACCTAACTTTGCCATTAACTCAAGTGATGTAGTAGATTTAATCTTTTTACTCTCTTGGCCAAATTTGCCCTCAGTGAACTGTACCCTTTACTTCTCAAGACACACAAATATCACAAAAACCCTTTTTCTCCCTGTCCCCATCCAATAATTAAAGAAAAATAGTTCTAAAAAACAGAACTTCTCACTCTGCATAACAAAAGTTAAAATTACTCCCTAGTATATTTATTCACAAGAAAAGTCGCAATATACAAAATATCCACAAATACAAATTTCAACAACATCCATTTTTGTTGACAAAAAATCTCAATAACTACTGTATGTCAAATCATCACTTAGCAAAATATACAATTAAACACAAAACTCATGATACAAATGCTTTTTAAAAAGTCTAACCATCCAAAAGACAATAAACTTACCAAACTAATCACAATTTCAGATCAAGGCACAGTAGGTGTGAAAAATATTTAACCATTTAAACGCCAATGTTCGCAAATGGGAGCACTGCAATATTTGTAATACAAAACATATATTTTCCAACTTAATAGCAATGTCCCTGTTTTTCCTATAAAATATAAGGTTGATTTTAACTTTTGAAATGAAAATATTTATGTTTAAGCATATACCACAGGTATTAAGAAATATGTAAATTTGTTAATTTGCATAAAAATTGTATAATTTGCTTTTATTGTTTTCCTTATATTACTTACATTGGACCGCTAGAAATCTAAATGTTTTTGAAATTCGAGAAAATACTCAAGAACAATATACAATAGCACATAGCGAAAAATAATTCATTATATTTGCATAGATTGGCAATCAATAATCAGGTTCCAAAATGCGAACACTGAAATGAAAACAGCCAAAAAAAAAAAAAAAAAAAAAAAACTGCAGAAATATATTTTTTTGCAGTTTTCTAAATTTGTATTCATAAATTAAAACATTTGAAGCTGTAATATAGGAAAAACAAAATTATTATTACATTGCGATGTAAACGGTTAAAAAACAAACTGGTAAGCAAATGTCTTGAATGTTCTAGGATTCACCCGTAATTTCTTAACCCTTTCACGATGGGAGCCTTTAAAGAAATTTTTAATTTTATGTCACAAATTTTTAAAATGAGAAATTTGTGGTGTATTATATCGAGAAAATTTTTCTTTTTAAAGGCAAATTTTAAAGTAAAATATTATTGATGGGGATAAACAAGGATTCTTAAGCCTTTTAACAGCACATATACTTGCTGCTCGTACCCAAGGTTTTGTGTTCTTTTACTAAAGTTTCGATTAATATTATAGAAACACATCATCAAGCGATGAATTATTTTTAAAATATTTCCTTTTAACCAAGGCCATCACTAAGACTTTTTATTGGTGAGGGAGTAGACCTCAAATTGCCAAGTCAAATTTTGATATTTGCCAACTTATTTTATAATTTTGCCAAGTTACCACACTTAGAAAATGTAATACAGTTCTTATTTGTAAAAAGTTTAATAATATTCTTAATTAGAGTTGTAACTTTTGCAAGTTCTATCAAAAATAGGATATTTATTACAGTTTTTATTAAAATTTTAATTAAGTTCCTCATAAAAGTTAAAAAATTACCAATTGTAACAACATTTGCGAATGTTTGGGGGGGCTCCCCCTCCCCCCCTTAGCGAGGTCCCTGCTTTTAACTAAAGAGAATATGATCAAATTTTGTTTATGTGCAATAGTTATAAAATTAAATTTTTTTTCAAACCAATTTGCAGTTTCTACATTGAAATTTTAAACTAAACTACTTAAAAATAAATAATAATAATAAAAGAAATTATCTGCTATAACTAGAATATTTTAATAATGCTTTAAATGACTTCAATAATGTAAAGATATGATAATTAATCAGAGTCCTATGAAAAACATCACAAGCCTTTATTTCTAAAGACTACACATAGAACACACATAACGGTAACATAACATAGAAAAACATAGAAACTTCCAGAAAATCAAATTAACAACCATAATACTGTTGCCACTTACAATAGCATAATTTACAATAAGGTTATATAATACAGTTAATGTGCGATTACATTCTCAACACCTCCCCTTAATCGCACATAATGCAACATCTATACCTCAAATTACATAGTTTAGGCTTTAGCAAACTTTTGGTAAAAATATCAGTCAACTGGTTTTCACTAGATATGTATTCAAGATGGATATTATACAAATTCAAAATTTCTCGGATATACTTTAACTTGATGTCTAAATGCTTTAGTCTACCACAATTATTTTCATTAAGAACTGCTTTAATAACTGACTGATTATCCTCAAAAATATTTATATTTACCTTTGTACACTTCAAAATTTCTTTAGTTACATCATGCAATGGAATCAGATCTTGTAATAACTTTGCCAAGGCTAAAATCTCTGCTTCAGTTGATGATAATGCGATAGAAGTTTGCTTCTTGACACTCCAAGCTATAGGACAGTTATTGAGCATAATTATATTACCTGAAACAGATTTTCTATCTCTTGCATCAGATCCCCAATCTGCATCTACGAAACAAGAAATAATAGGATCATCATTATTAGATTTTTGAAACACGAGTTTGAATTATGCAGTTCCCTTCAAATAACGCAGCATTCTCTTTAGGCCAGTCCATGCAGTAACAGTTGGATGTTCTTGTAGTTGACTCAAGCAGTTCACAGAATATAATATGTCAGGACGAGTTGTCATTGATAAATATAGCAAAGCTCCAACTAGTTCACGATAAGGACCTTGAAATTTCTCACCTTTATCAAAATCTGATGATGTTGATTTTGGAGCAAGTGGTGTATCACAGGGTTTGCAGTCAGACATTCTGAACTTTTCTAGAAGTCTTTTCACATATGCTTCTTGACTTAAACAAAGACGATCAGGTAAATAATCTAAGCATATTCCAAGAAATTCAGTGGCAACTTCTGCTTTGGACATTTCAAATTGACTTCTGAGAAGATTAATTACAATATTTACTTCTGATTGATCATTGCCTGCAATTAGTAGATCATCAACATATAACACCAATATTATTTCTCTATTGTTAGTATGTGTGCGAAAAATACAATTTTCATTACCAAGTTGATGAAATTTAAGTTGAAACAGAAACTCGCTAAATCTTCGAAACCACTGTCTAGGAGCTTGTTTTAGCCCATATAAACTTTTAAGAAGTTTACAAACTTTACCACTATTATCGTTATATCCTGTTGGTTGTTCCATAAAAATAGTTTCTTCCAATTCGCCATTTAAAAAAGCAGTTTTCACATCTAATGTAAAAATTTTCAACTCTTTCTGAACAATAACAGCAAGTACTAATCGAAGTGATGGCATGTTTATGACAGGTGCATAGGTTTCACTATAGTCAATACCTTCTCTTTGAAGAAAACCTCTAGCCACTAGTCGTGCTTTATAAGTACCATCTCTTTTTCTTCTTAATATCCACTTGCAGGATATTGCCTTTTCATTTTCTGGCAAGTCTACCATTTCCCAAACTTTATTTTTCTTCATCGAGTCGATTTCATCATCCATTGCCTTCTTCCAAGATTTTTGCTCTTCCGCAGTCAATTTTTCTAAATCTTCATAAGAGATTGAACTCAAACTTGCTGTAAAGGCTTCATAAACATAGTAATCATCCAGTTTAGCAGGTAATTTTATATTTCTCTTTGGTCTTACATTTTCTGCTTCTGTTCCTGTTGAAGTATTAATTTCATTTATTTCAGACTCATCTTTCTCATCATCATCTTCATCTATATTAGTTTCACTCCGAACTGTATCTCTAATGTACACTTTCTTTTCTTCATTAAATTTCACATTACGAGAAATTACAACACGTTTAGTAGTTGGATCAAAAAGACGATAACCCATACTGGAGTATCCAACAAAAATCATTCTTTTAGATTTTGGATCAAGTTTCTTTCTCTGACTATCGGGTATCCTCATGTAAGCATCGCATCCAAAAACTTTGATGACATCAAGATCAGGTAATTTTCCATATTTCAATTCAAATGGAATACAGTTCTGTATGCTCTGGCAAGGTATCCGATTCTTTAAGTAGGCAGCAGTTTGAACAGCATAACCCCAAAAGGTTTTGGGAAGTTTGGCATCATATATTAGAGCACGAGCTTTCTCCAGCAAATATCTATTTGCTCTTTCTGAAATTCCATTCAGAGAAGGAGTATAA
Organism: Maratus speculifer; assembly: GCA_964019185.1. NCBI lineage: Eukaryota > Metazoa > Arthropoda > Arachnida > Araneae > Salticidae > Maratus > Maratus speculifer. The sequence continues at coordinate 26,663,389 of OZ025303.1, forward strand.
GGTGGTGCTGGATCTAACAGAATTCCAGCTTCTCTACAGCAACGTACAAGTTCACCAGAAACGTATTCTTTAGCGTTATCGCATCTAACTTTGCGTATTCCAGGATTTTGTTTAAAGAAAAAGTTTAAGATTTCTACTATATCACTCTTGTTTTTCAGTAGATGCACTTCACAAAATCGAGAGCAATCATCTATTAATGTCACAAAGTATTTTTCTCCTGTAATAGTCGGGGGATTTATAGGACCACAGATATCTGTATGAATCATCCTCATTGGTGTAACTTCCCGTTCTCTGGGACCTTTGCCTATGGGCTCATTTGATTGTTTAGCTGCAACGCACTCCTCACAAAAGTCTTTAGTTATTGGGAAACCCATTTCCCGAAGAACCTTATTTGACGAATGTCCTAACCGACGATGCCATAAACCTGCATCTTCATTGACAGAAAGTGCTACAGCTTTAATAGGCAAAAATTCACTAACATACTGTCCTTTATCATTTAATTTAGCAATTACAAAACAATCTTGACCCTTTCTAACAATAGCTTCGTTGTTTTTAAAAGTAACACTATAGCCAGCAAGTTGAATATTTCTGACAGATATTAATTCTCCATTCAGATTTGGGACTAACAAAACATCTTTTAGAATAATTTCCCTTCCATTCAATGTTCCAGAAATAGTCCCTATACCAGTTATGGTTAATTTATCATTTTTAGATGCACATGCCACCGTTCCAGAAAAAGGTTTTAAATCACTGAACCACTCACGTTTACTACACATATGTGACGTAGCTCCAGAATCTAACAGAAAATTATTTCCTCCAAGTTTACCGGCAGCAAAAGTGACAGCAGCTGATTCGGTCTTTGAATGAGCTTTCTGTTTAGCCCTACAGTTTCTTTTAACATGTCCACTACGTCCACATTGATAACAAACAACTTTGTTCTTACAATCCTTGGAATAATGACCTTTACGTTTACATTGGTGGCAAATAATATCACATTTAGACGCTTTAAAAACAGTATTATCATAAGTAACAGAAACATTCTTACCTGGAGTATCTCGATTAAGACTATTCTTATCTTGCATTAGAGCTTCTGCGTTTATAAGTCTCTGAGTAACAAATTCCAAACTTAAATTCTCATTTGGTTGATTTTCAATGGCAGCTTTAATGACATCAAATTCAGGGGGAAGAGACATTAACAGGTATACGACGACATCCATATCTTTAATTTCAACTTCGGCTAGTCGCAAATCGTTCACGACACCCATCAGTTCATCAATATGTTGTTGCATGGAACAATCTCGTCGTTTTTTCATAGTAGCAAGCCTTTTTCGTGCGAGAATTTGATTAACTGCACTAGTTTTCGCATAAGTTAATTTTAATTTCTTCCAAATCTGATGCGCAGTTACCTCGCTACCCATAGAAACTAGAACAGCATCATCTAATAAGGTAAGTAGAAAAGCGTATGCTTTCTTTGCCTCCAATACATCTTCTGGTTTCGTATCATCTGCTTCTCTTTCTAAATATATCTGCAATCCTTTTGCTTCAAATATAGCTTCAACACGTCTACACCACAAAGAAAAATTCTTTCCGTTGAAAGGCTCAACTCCATATTTAATCCCGGCTTCAATTGCCGCCATGCTCACAAATTTCAAAACAGTAATAAATATTAACTACCGTGAGCAACTAAGTTACCGTGTGTTCTATATTTAAAATATCTCAGCCACGCACTGCTGTAAAGATATGATAATTAATCAGAGTCCTATGAAAAACATCACAAGCCTTTATTTCTAAAGACTACACATAGAACACACATAACGGTAACATAACATAGAAAAACATAGAAACTTCCAGAAAATCAAATTAACAACCATAATACTGTTGCCACTTACAATAGCATAATTTACAATAAGGTTATATAATACAGTTAATGTGCGATTACATTCTCAACAAATAATAAATCAAGAAACATCATAGTTGCGATACATACAATTTCGTACAGTTATTATAAAATTATAGAGTTTTTATTTAAAGGTTAACGAAAGAAACTACCCTACCTTAGCACTAACCTGTTTTAGTAAAAAGGTTGAGTACAGTAAATTTGTGTATTAAAAGTTAATAGATTTGCAAAAAATGGAAGAGAGAAGACGCCACTGAAAGAACGAGTCGTAAAATGCAAAAGGATTCATTGAAAATGATTCAACAGAAATGATTCCTGTGAGAAATTAAGCTAAAATTTTCCTGAGTTATTTAAAAGCATAGATAGAAAAACATTGTTGAAAAGTCAATTTGTGTCAAATTTTAACCTGAGTTTAAGAGCTAGATTTGCAAATTATGAAAAATTCTGTCTATTTTTTTTCTGTTTGTGATTCAATATTCTGAATTCTATTTTCGTGATTCATTCTTTATATTGGCGTCTGTGATAAAATGGAACAATTTAACACTTCGAAATGCTGATAATAGCTCGAAATAGCAAATTTTTAAATCAATTTACTGATTAATCTTCTTTACTAAAATAATTAATGGTAAGATATGCTTCTTTAGTAACTCTTTTACTGGAAATTCTAGAACTTGTGATTGGTTTGTGTAATGACACAAAATTTTGTAATTTACATTTTTGCTAACATTTATAATCCTTTAAAATAATACGAACACATTTAAACCAGATATTTTGCTAGCTGAATATCAAATTATTTTAGAATTTAAACCTGATTAAATTTACATACTATTTAAAATAAACACTGTAATTTATACAGACAATTTTTTTTTTTTTTTTTTTTTAACAAGTAAAATACACTATAGGTAACTGATATATACTATATGTAAAATACACTATTAAAATTATACTTTGAATTATTATTTATGAAACCTTTTACAATTTATAAAATTTTTAATTCCATGGCTGTGAACATAATTTCTTTTGTTTTTAAATTTAAAAGGAAATTTTACCGTCAACTGTTTGTTTGTTAATAAAAAAAAAAGCACTGGAGTAAAAATAGATAAATAATATATATTTTTTCATTGATGTCAATTCATATTAACTGTGCATTATCCATGCCAGGTCAGGTACAATTTTTACCAAGCATGACGCCAACTATACTCATTAAATTAAACTCTTAATTTTTTACTGCTATGTAGCTTAGAATAGCTAACAAGAACTATAATGTAATAATGGTGATATAGAATATAGTTTATTTATTTCTCATAGCTTATGAGGGGTTTTTTTCTAGTTTATTTTTATAGTCTTTCTTCTAAATTCTATGTGTTTATTCATTTTAAGAAGATTATAATTTTAGACCTTTTTTTTTTTACTTTGTAAAATTAAAAAATTTATAGATTCTTCTATTAATTAAAACAAGTGAATGAAATTCTACCATATATTAAAACAGATATTTAAAAAAAAAAAAAAAAAAAAAAAAAAAATTGGAATGAATTGGAAAAAAAAAAAAAAAAATCAGCCATGAACTACCGTATTTTCGGGCGTATGCGCCGCACCCACCGTAAGCGCCGCACCATCGTATGCGCCGCACCTACGAAAATACATCAAAATGTTAAAAATTGCGTTATATTCAGTGTTTTATCGCGTTTTTTTTTAACATTTGTAATATAAATCCAATTTTAAATTTAGTATATTTTTTATGATACAATTAAATCTGAATTCGTGCTGCCTTTTTTTCGCGATTTTTTAATACGTTTTTTATAGTTTGTAACGAGGTTTGCAGGGTTTTATCGCGATATTTGACGAAATTTGCAGGGTTTTATCGCGATATTCGACGAATTTGCAGTTTTTTCGCAATACTTGAAAAAATTTGCGTTTTTTATGAGGATGAGCAAGGTATTAATCATGATGAATTGCATGAATCTTAAATATTTGAATGAATAATAAATCATGAATTTTGATACTTGACGCAATACTTGAAAAAATTGCGTTTTTTAAAAAAAAACGTAAATTCTATCGAAAAAGCGCAGAAAAAAGGAGATATTTGTAAAAAAAAAGCATAAAAAGACTGAAATCTATTAAAAATCTCGAAAAAACACTTCATCAAAGATTCATGATCCATTCATTTCATCATGATTCAATTCTGTCTCATTCGCCTTTGAGACGGTATAAATTATGATGAAGTGAATGAATCATGAATCTTTGATGAAATGTTCGTTTTTGCGAGATTTTTTAATAGATTTCATGCTTTTTTTCAAATTTCTCTTTTTTCCTGCGTTTTTTCGCCTGAATTTATCTTGTTTCTTTTCTTTTTTTACCGTTTATTTATTGATACGACATATTTGCGTTTTTTCTAACAATTTTTCTGACAATTCTTTTGGGCGTTCTTTTTGGCGTCCTTTGAGAAATTCACGATTTTACCTCAGTCTTTTGACATATTTTTTTAGGGATTTTTTGACATATTTCGTGTTTTTAGTGCAATCTTTCGTCGAAATGTGGGTTTTTTAACGATACTTCCGCGAAATTCATGATTTTTTTCCGATCCTTTCAATAAATTTGCGGCTATTTTTCGTGATTCTTTGGCGAAATTAGCGTTTTTTTTTCAGCGATTTTTTTATAGTGGGGACTGGCGTGTGATTGGGAAGGGCGGATTTTACGATATTAAAATTGTAGTTTTTCAATTGATACTTTCATGAAATACACATTTTTTCTTCTTCATATTCGCGCTTTTCCCGCGAACCTTTGATAAAATTCGTGTTTTTTCCTCCCGATCCTTTGATAAAATTCTTGCTTTTTCTGCGAATGATGACAGAAATTAGGCTATCATTTGTCGAATTTCGCGATATTTTTTATGCTTCGCATTTCTTTCGCAATCTTCTTCCTGGTGATTGACTTTTCACAATTTTCAGAAAAATTCCGATCAGAATCACCTCTATAATGAATATTGCTGTATGGGGGAAAAAAAATACAGCGTATCCGCCGCCCCGGCAGAAGCGCCGCAGTAAGCATAATTTTAACTTTTAAACTCGTATGCGCCGCGGCGCTTACGCCCGAAAATACGTACTTATTTGTCAGGCCACAACTGAAAAAAAGAAAAATAATAATGCAAAGAATCTTTCTGAATAGAGGTATCTCATGGAGAATAATGTTCCTTTTGGTTTAGTGAAGAAGTTTTTAAATACAGTAGACTCCCTCAAATCCGCACAGCTTGGGACAAGAGGTTATACGGATTTTAGAATTTTGTGGATTTCTGGTCATTGCTTTGTTTACATTTTTAAAACAATAATTTGAATGTAATTAATAATGAAATGAAAAGTATAATGAATACATACAATATACTAAAATATTAAAAAAAGTAATAAACTAAAATAATAAAAAAATAGATATTTTTTAAAATGATTAAAATACTAAAAGGAAAGGTAAAGTTAATAATCAATAATGTACAATTACATATTCATTATAAAAGAAGAAATGTGTTTTTCCTACATTATTCAATGAAACTTGCCTCATAAAGGTACATTACTAATTCACATCAGGATCATAAAATAATGAAACTTTATTTCAGGTTTAGCCAGACTTAATAACTAAAAAAGCTTGATTAATACATAATTATATTTGGTAAGATTGTGATTACCAATTATATTAGCAATATCTTTATTTTTTCAGAAATAAATTATTCTTTTTTCATGAAAAAGCATGAATTCAATAACCTTAACAAAAATTATAAATTAAAAAATGTATGGAATTGATATAAAACTGAAAAAAATCAATTTTTGCACCTACATCTGAACTGAATGTTTCATTGTTTACATCCGTAAAATATGTGCGGATTTTAGAGAGTTGCGGATTTTAGGAGTGCGGATTTGAGGGAGTCTACTACATCAAAATGTAGTGCTTGAATTGGGCAATCATTATCTGTGGTTGTAAATAGTTGTTCCTAAAATTTTGGAACAAACTGATAATGTTTTCCACAAAAACATATTTTGAACAAGAAACAACTCCTGAATTCACGTACAGTCAATGTTCTATAATCTGCACAAGTTGGGGCCAAAGGTTGTGCGGATTTTGGAATATTGTGGATTATAGAGTATTATGGATTATACGTCATTTTATTATTCCTAGACAGCGTTTTAATTCTATAATAAGTATAATATGGAAAGATAAATATGAAATCTAATAATTAATTTAATATGCTATCTCAAAAATGCTATAAAATAACTTTAAAAGTTATTTTATTAAATGTGCACTTAAATAAAAATCATTACATATGTTCTGTAATGCTGTTTGTTTTTACTGTTAATAAAATAACAGGGTTACATTTTTAAAAAATGCTGTTTTAATGTGATTTTTTTCAATTTTTTTTATTATTTGTTTTAAAAAATCATTTTTGGATCACGAATTTGTAAATTTCCTTAACTGCTTATTTCACTGTTTACATTCGTAAAGTAACGTGAATTATAGGAAATTGCGGATTATGGGCGCACGGATTATAGATCCTTGACTGTATTCCTTTCAGAAATTCAATATGTTCTTAAACAAAATTGCAGGGTACATTACTATAGTGTAAAGTTACATTTTTGTTCAAAACCTTCACACTAATGATATTTGTTGAGATCATATTAATTTTGCTTGTTTCAAATATAAGGATATTATTGGAAGTTAACTGAGCTTTTTTCTGGTGACCAGGGATATGGTGGAGTGTATACAGTGGTATATACTGTATACCTTCTGGATTTTTAAAAAACACTGTAAACTCTCGGTTTCTCAAGAAAGTTATAATATATACAGTCAAAGATCTATAATCTGTGCATTCGTAACTGGCAATTTTCTATAATTCGCGTTACTTTACGAATGTAAACAGTGAAATAAGCAGTTAAGAAAATTTACAAATTCATGATCCAAAAATGATTTTTTTAAACAAATGATAAAAAAATTTAAAAAAAATCCCAATAAAAACAGCATTTTAAAAAAATGTGACTCTGTTATTTTATTAACAGTAAAAAACAAACTGCATTACAGAACATGTGTAATTTTTATTTTATTTGAATGCAAGTTTATATCAATTTTTTTAACAAAATAACTTTAAAAAGGCATTTTTGAGATAGCATATTAAATTAATTATTAGATTTCACATTTATCTTTTCATATTATACTGATTATAGAATTAAAATGTTGTCTAGAAATAATAAAATGATGTATAATCCATAATACTCTATAATCCACAATAGGGATGCACCAGATACTGATTTTGCCGGATATTGGATACCGGATATCTGATATCCGATTTGCCTGCCGGATTCAGATATCCGGTACTGAATATGTTTTTAGTTATGGTGAATGTTTGTTTATTTCTTTATCCAATGCCATCTGAAATAATAAATTGCAAACATGTTTCACACACAATTATAACATTTTAAATGTATTGAAATATATTTTTCAGAAACTATATATCTTTGACTATCAGGGCTTGAAATTCAGTTTTTCCCATGAGTAAAGAGTTTCCCTCACAACATTTGTAAATGCAGGGGAGTTAAACTATATAAGAGGTGAAAAAATATTTTTTAAACCCTATTATTTTTTTACTTTCTGCTTAAATATTTACAATTTATACTGACGTGACAAATTTCCATTGAAATAATTTAAATCAACAACTCAAGATAATTATCTAAATTGTTTATTTTAATTAAAACCAAGGAAAATAATCAAGCTTTATATATATCATATCTGTTCTTCAATTTTTATTCAGTTAATTTTACTCAGACAATTAATAACTGAGTTGTGAAATGAATTTTTTAATTTAGATTTTGTTCGATTTTGTGTGGTTTAGAATCTTTTATAGGTTACACTTTTGTCAAACAGAACAGAGCAACTTTTCTAATACATTTAATTATTGGAAATACTTGTTTTTGATTTTTTCTTCTTATTTTTTTTTTCTTAATTTTGTAAAATCTGGTGTGCATTCATTTTTAATTTGCTTGCGAGAATAATGCATGTAGGTGATTGTATCATCAATATACTTCTGTGATTGTACATCACTTAGTGGAAATATCGTCAATACCATAATCCCTGGCATTTTAGCTAATTGAATTATGTTCAACTATGCATTGGAATTTTAAAGCCATAAGGAATTCTGAAAATGACATAGTCAGCAGATTTCTTCTATTACATGAGAAATGGTTTATTTAAAAAAGTCATGTCCTAATTTCTGTGAACTACGCACATCAACTATTTAAATGGTTTCCTTGAAGTTCATAATTTTTTTTTAATCATTTGGAAAACGGTTGTTGTTATTGCTCGAGAATGGACCTTGTGGTGTCCGCATTTTATTTTGTTTATGATTCGTCCAGGGATATTAATGTTTAATCCATGACATACGTAATATATGACTGTTATTACATAAATCATGTTTTGATCATAAAAATGATGCTCTTAATGATTTTCAATAACTCATTGGGAAACATTTAAACATCTTGCTTTGGGCAATGGATGTCCATATTTTATTTATTTAGTTTACGTACTTCTTTAAATTTAGAAGAATTTTTATTTGAATAGGAAATCAAAATTTCATTGTTAATAAAGAAGAGAGTAGAAAAGTTACAAAATGTGCAAGTGCAAGTTATAAGATATGGAAAAAAACAAATACAAACAGAAATATCGTATGAAAGATCGTCTTTTACATAAAAAAAGATGTATGATTATAGAGTCCACTGATGAGGAAATGTGCGATTATTTTGAAAAATGAAACATCTAATGTTGAACCATTAATTGTAAAAAAACATGTTTTTTTCTTCCAATGAGCAATACAAGATTTAATCTCATTTTGTTTAGTGCTAATTCCAGAAGCTCAGACTCTAGTGACCATTACTGTCCTTTTAGTTATTTCTTGCTTCGGCACAGGAAAAAAATCGCAAAATATGTAAATTGGTCGTAGAAAAAATATCGCTCATTTTGTCCACCATGGCAAAAGTAAATTTTTAGAAATTGTTGACCTGTCTAAAAAAAATTTGAACTTAGAGGGAACTTGAACAGTGGAAAATATAGCTGAATTTGTCTATCAATCACAGTAAAATATTGTGAAATTTCTTAATCTGTCACAAGGAAATATCATGAAATTCATCAGCCAATAACAAAGGCAAAACACAATTTTTTCAGCTGAACACAGGAAAATAATTGTTAATTTCATCAGAATGTCACAAAAACAAAAAGGGAAATCTGCCAATCAGTTGCAGCGTAAATAGCTAAATTTGTCAATCTGTTGAGAGAGATAAATTGTGAAATTTGCCAGTTGGTCTCCAGAAAAAAAAAAAAAAAAAAAAAAAAAAAAAAGCAAAATTTTGTGTGGCGAGCAAACAAGAACAATTTGTGTGAAAAATTACAGTCAGACACAGAAAAACAATTTTGTATAATTGTCGTAAGAGCAAACTGTGAGATTTGTTTAATCGATAGTGGAAAATATCACCAAAATAGTCAGTCAGTCCTGAGACTTGATCGCCACTTCACAAAGAAAAAAAATTCGAAAAGCAAATTTTTTTTTTAGAAACAGGAATGTCTTGCCCACAAGATTTTTAGGGCATGAATCCTGCCATTCCGTCCTGAAATTCAAACATTTAAATACTCTGCCTATTTGTCAATGAACTGCTGATAATTGCTAATAATTTATACAATGAAATGCTGATAATTTTTAGAACAAATTTTACATGTTTATTAATATTTCTATAATTGTAAAGTATTTTCATACAGAAATACATAGCACTTTTTTATAATGCAAACATAAAATGTCTTGCTAATATACCACTGGAAGAATTATCTCCAAACATAGGTTTAATTTTTTTCATGTTTTAATTATTTAATACTGTTTACCTTAAGCTACATTTAATTTTATTTTAAGTTAAATCAGTTTAAAATTTATAAGCAAAAAAAACCTTTAAATATTTATAATGAAGTCACGAAAATAACTAGTTGGATGCACCAACCCCAAAACTCTCTTCTATTTCGTAGATCTCAATGTTTCAAAAAATATTACAAAATATTAATACTACTTTAATATTATACCAACTTTTATTTTAATCTAGAATTTTTGCTGCAGTCAATTAATTAGATTAAGAATAAGTTAATCTCGATCATGATATTTATTAAAATGTATTTTTGTTATTCTGTTATACATTAATTGTTTGTGAATACCCAGTTTTAGCAAGATACGAAGTTCCTATTGCTGCACGAACCGTTAATTCACTGTATAAAAAGATTATGAAAAAAAAATTACAATAAAAAGAATATTGCCCTCTTAAACTGATGGCATTGAGCTCACAGGCTACGCATACTAATTGTATATTACAGCCTCATATTTTCAAGGGTTAATGCTGTTCAAAAAACAAATTAAGGGGGGGGAATAGCTGTCCTTCCATTTCCCCTTTTTATACTTAATCATTGGATTCCCTAAACTAATCAGATATGCTTTATCGCATAAAAAAACCCTATATCCAAATTCATAGCAAATTGAATAATTCTTCATAAAAACCCATTTATATAATTTAAGAGGAGTTATCCCCCTTTATATTTAACCATTAAACTTCCAAAACTATTCTGAGATTCGCCTCATCAAAAAGAATATACATCCAAAATTTAAAGCAAATAGGATAATTCTGCATAAAAAGTCATTTACAAAATTTAAGAGGTTGGGGGTAATTGCCTGTATCCCTTTTATGCTTAACAAGAACTTCACAGCTAATTAGGGAATCATATTATCCATATGAACCTGTATTCAAAAATTAAAGCAAATCTGTTAATTTTGCGAGAAAAATCATTTATCTAATTAAGAGGGGTAGTCCCACCAATCCCCCATTTATACATATCCAATGAACTCTGAAAAAAATCAAGGAAGTGCCTTATTACAATGAATCTATATCGAAATTTTGAAGCAAATCTGTAAATTCTGCATGAAAAACCCATTAAACTAGATTAAGACGGGGGGAGTCATCTCCCATTTCCCCCCTCTTAGACTTATCCAATGAACTCGCAAAACTGATCATGGAGGTGTCCTCATCAGAATGATCCTATGTCTAAAATTTGAATGAAATATGAGAATTTTCCATGAAAAACCCATTTATCTAAATTAAAGGCGGGGGGTTAGCCCCCGTTCCCCCTCTTTATACTTATCCAATGAACTCCCAAAACTAGTCGTGGCGGTGCCCTCATCAGAATGATCCTATTCCTAAAATTTGAATGAAATCTGATAAATCTCTATGAAAAACCCATTTATCGAAATTAAGATTGGAGAATTAGCTCCCAGTTCCGTCTCTTTATACTTATCCAATGAACTCCCAAAACTAATCATGGTGGTGCCCTCATCAGAAAAATCCTATGTCTAAAATTTGAATAAAATCTGATAAATCTGCATAAAAGACCCATTTATCAAAGTAAGGGGTGGGGAATTAGCCCCCTGTTTCATCTCTTTATACTTATCAAATGAGTACCTAATACTAATCACAGAGGCGCCTCATCAGAATAATCCTATGCTTAAATTTTGAATGAAAATTGATAATTCTGGATGTAAAACCCATTGATATAAATTAAGGGGAAGAGTATTAGCCCCCGTTCCCCCACTTATACTTATCGAAAGAATTCCCAAAATTAATCAGGGAAACAGATTATCAGAATATACCTATATTTAAAATTTCAGGTGAATCGATATTTTTTATCATGAGTTACTGCATTACGCATTTACATAAATACATACAGAACGGGCGAGCACATACGCTTCTACGATCTTTTGAGGAAGTCTGCCGTTTTGTGAAATTTTGTGACGAAATTAGCCATTTTTTTGCGCATCTTACCGGAAATTAGTCGTTATTTCGCGATTTTTAATGAAACTTGCCGGTTTTTTTAGTGATTTTTTGAAGAAATTACCCGTCCCACAAGACGCGTGTGAGACTATTTTTTGCGTAATTTACGCGCTAGAGCGCGTTTGGTTCATCACTGGAGTGCTGCATTTTTTCAAATGCGAGCAAGAAGGGCGCTATTTTTTTAATGAATGACAAGAGAGGCGCTAGTTTTTGAATGAGGGGCAAGAGGGGCACAATTTTTTAAACTAAAGGGCAGGAGGGGCGGTGCGCTCCCCTGAAACACTCTGGGGGAAACTCTAGCATAAATAATGCATGTAAAGGTAGCAAACAGCCATTTTGAATCTATCATTCGCTCCCGTAATTTGGCCTGCGTTTCTTTGTCGCTTTGCTCAACTTAGCTTTTTCTAGCATTTTGTCCTGATGAAGAATCTCGATTGTAGATTCAAAACAGCTGTTTGCCACCTTTTCATGCATTATTTGTGCATTTCTAAATGTTGGTTTTCTATCTTTATACATTTGTGCAAAAAGGCTTTATTTGCTATTTTGACTTCAAATTTTGTTTTACAATCTGAAAGTAAAGATACAATTTTCTAAAAGATATAAACGTAAATTCTTGAATTCATTACAGTGTTTAAATATAAATCGTAGGAAAGCTGGCAATTCTTTAAACTTTTGAGAATTACCTTTTACTCATTGATAGGGAACTTATTATAACATTTCATCTTTTGCATTGCAAACAAAAGTTTTTAGACATTGTTTGGGATCAAACGATTACTGTTATTCATCATATTTGCTTTGCTGCTTTCTACCGGATATCCGATAGAGAAGTCGGATATCCGGTGATTGTGATTCGGATATCCAATGATATTTCAGATACTAAAAAATCAGCCGGATATCGGATATTGGCCGGAAATCCGGTGCATTCCTAATCCACAATATTCCATAATCCACACAACTTTTGGCCCCAACTTGTGTGGATTATAGAACTTCGACTGTATACTCTGAGATATCCCTCTTTCCTTGAGCACTCATCCCTTCTGGGTTTTTTTATGACTACACCACTGCTGAGAACACAGCATAAATGCCATCAGCTGCATTCTGGATAAACAAATGTCTACCTAAATATTATACTGCAATACTAATAATATATATTCTACATAAAAAATATAAGAATTTATACTATAAGAAACATTTTGCTTCTAAGACGTTGTATAATAACAAAAACATTTAAAATATATTAAAACATTTTTATTCACATGTTTCAACTCAATATTAATAAAGTCATCCTCAGAATGTAAGTAGAAAAATAAAAATTACAAATAAAATGAATGTGAAAATCAGAATAAAGAATTACTGAAAATAAATTAATTAAATGTATCACGCGCTTTTTAATTTGATATTGTCCTTGGTCTAGTTAAATAATTACCGTGTAAATAGTCTAACCATTCAATCCATATATTTGGGATGCGAAATGATAGTGTATCGTTACAAATATGTGAACTTTTTAAATAAATTTCAATTGATTCTCTTATGAATAATTTTAAATAGAAATTAGACCTGTATATTAATTTACTCTCGTTAAAAAGTATGTTGATGTTCTCTTTGGATAGAGCAGTTTTCTTCCTGTTAAGTTTTATATATCTGTTATGTGTTCTTTATGTCAGATTTTAAATTTACGTTGAGTAATGCCTATATCAAAGTTTTTTATAGACTATAAAATGCTTCGTTTGCATATTTTTAAACAGTCATCTGAATAATACTGCAATTAAACTTATATTGAATATTTCAATGTAATAACATATTAAAATAATAAACTGAAATGATAAAAACTAAGATCATTTTTAAAATGATTAAATTATTAAAATTAAATGCCATGTAAATAATTAATTTTAAATTAAATATGCATACTAAAGATGAGATACGTTTTCTTTCAGTTATTTAACGAAATTTCTTCATAAAAATATCCTATTAATTCACATTAAAATCATAAAGTAAAGAAGTTTTGTTTCAGGTTTTAGCTAGTTTTACCAAAAAAAGCTTCACTAACACATAAATATATTTAGTAAAAAAATTTTTATTTATCAATAATATAAATAATATATTGTTAAAAAGAATACATTTATATTTCCTTCATGAAAAAGCACCACAATCATGCTATCAATAATTACACATTAAAATCCATTTGTAATGATATAAAACTAAAAAATTCTGTAATTTTGTCCTTAAATTTCAATTGAAAGTTTTATTGTTTACATCAGTGATGATTTACAGGTTTTAGACATTTGCAGATTTGACAGAATTTACTGTACTACAATTTGAAATGGTAATTATAGCAGAAAGAAATTAAATTTTACGCTAGAAATCAAAAGGAAGAAGCAATTTTTTTCTTTGAGGGAGTGAGGTGTACTTTTCTTTGGCGGAAAATTATTGAAAGATGAAAATCATTATTTTCACCAGAAAATTTGGAACTATATTTTAGAAACACCTTACATACATTTCTTGTTGTTGTTTTTAAGAGAGATTTCAAAACTAATCTTGGATCTCCCTGACACATTCGAATTTGAGTTTAAAGCCTAGACACATATAAGTAAAAGTCTCACTATTCCTTAACTGTAAAATAGAATTACATTTTCCAGGAAAGTAGAGTCCCTCAATTCCGCATCCCTAAAATCCAATTTAATTTATGGATGTAAACAATGAAACATTCAGTTCAGATACCACAACTTCTGGTTCTGAGTTGTGCAGATTTGAGAGAGTACATTTTATAATACATGTACTATATAAACATGTTATATACATACATAATACTGGCACCTGGTTAACCAAAATGTACCCAGATGTTTTAAATGTGACAGTCTGAAATTTTCACCAGGAGAATTAAATTGCTCATAACTAAAAATATCATACATTTATCAAAAAATGCAGGTAGCTAATAAATGAGAAATAATCTTAAGACTTAAGGAAAAACTTTTTTTTAAAATTTGGAACTTCAAAAATTCTTTTTTTTTAAATTATTTTTATAATTTATAAAATAATGTATTGTTTAAAAAATTTTCTTAACAAAACAATAAATTTCACCAAAATTTCTACAAGAGTCTTTGTTTAAAGCTAAATGTATTTATATAATGCATAATCACATGTAAAATGCGTTTTTCTGAAAAATAACATTAGTTTGCTTCGATCCTTTAATCATCTTAGTAATTAGAGTTAGGTGATTTAAGATAAAACTTCTTTATTTTAAAATATAGCTGTAAAATGTTTTTTTCGTTTATAAATTTCATAATAAATCCATTCATATTTTTTTAGAGTTTTGACAATGTTAATCAGTTGATTTAAATCAGTGATTATATCATGATTTAAATAAAATAATCATTGATTAAAATAAAAAAATTCTTATAACTGTTTAAAATAACATAAAAGTATTAAAATCTAAGATTAATTTAAAATTTATCTACAACTATTTTGCCTTGCCTTATGAATAAATTTTTTAAAAACGCTTTAAAAAATTGTTAAGCTTATTCCTGAGAATTGTAAATCATTAAGTACAGTAAATTTGTAAAGCTATAAAAAGCATTTCATTCAAACATTTTATTTAAATTTAATATAATTTGTGATGGTATAATATCCTTTAAGTAATTAAAGTTTTCATTCCTTTATGTAAAATAAGCATGGCAAGTGTAGTAAATTTTTGCAAAGTAAGAGGGCAAAGTACCAGAATCTTCTTTTCTCCTTCCACTTTTACAATAATAAATTTATATTAAATATTGGAGCTAAAGAAGAACTGAAAAATAACATCAAATCAACAGATGTAAAAATATATATATATTTTTTAAAAAAATGGTATAACAATTTTAAGCACAACAAGAGATCTTGGTTTGCATATACATATACCCTGTAAATTAAGATTTTGGCAATTAAAATTTATTTTTCTTAGTTAAAATGCAAAACGAGTCGTACTAAATAATATTTATTAGTTTTGTTATTTGTTCTAATAACTAATGAAATTACTTGCTTGAGTAACTAATTGTTTCTTCTAGTCCATTTTTTTAAGGACAAACCCTTTTAAAATTTACAAAGAGGTACTCTGCCTTTTACTTACCCAGCATACGTAGTATAGGGTAAGTCTTGCAATCGTTTTGAAAATCGAAAATAAAAAATTTGACGGATTTACACATTTTAGACAGTGGAGATTCCGAAAAACATACTTTTAGAAAAAAAATTTGCCGTCCGTCTGTCTGTAAGCGCTCTATCCCCCGAAAAAATTGTGATAGCGACTTGAAATTTTGTATGTAGTTAGTATGTAATAAAGGGACAAAGCCTATTTAATATCAGCAATCTCGATTATCCGGAACTATTTTTTTCGGACTCTCGAAAAATTCGTTCTGATGAAAGGTATATAAAAATTTTCGAATTTTTTTGTTCTAAGGCATGGCCGTAAAAGGCAATAAAATAACACACATTTTGCATATAGAACGAAGTCGGTCGGATTAAAGTTGCCGAGATATTTGTAATCCTGTTTTTCACATTCTTCGATTTTTCATGACCTTGTATTTCATTCAAATTTCAATTCAAAGGTATATTTTAATTGGAAATGAGACGCTTAATCCGACGCAGTCAATAGTTAGTTAATAGAATTATTATTTTAGGAGTTATAAGGATGTTTCTTTTACGCAGTTCGGTACTACTTGAGTAGTTCGGAGTTTTATATAATTTGTCGAAATCGGTAATCAGCAGTTCTTTAATAGAGCATTACTATGTGTATTAACAATATTTAAATTTTGTTTATGAATTGCAATGCATTGTATAAATAGTTTTCGCATGTTTTATTTCCATATAGATATCCATGAAGGGTAAGTATTACGGTGGCCCCCAACGACTAGTTTTTATTTTTAATGTGAAACTTCTCCATACCAAAGTTATTAAAAATGTCTAAGACCGTACAAAAATTATAGAACTTTTTTTCTTCTGGAAAAAACAGGATGTTACTGAACTGTGTTATTTAATATTATTTTAAAATTTTTAATTAATAAAACTTTTAAAAAATTGATGATTTTTTATTTATAACAGTATTTTCCCCTTATTGTTACTAAACACATTGCTAATATACAGTGAAATCTCCAAATAAGGGACACCTATGGGACCAGAACTTTTGTCCCTTAAATGGAGGTGTCCCTTTTTCGGAGTTTTTTACATTATATTTAATCAATAGTTCAGTATGACATAAAAATAACAAAGCATTAAAGGGGAAATTTAAATGTACCAGAAGTATATAAATTATGTTAATCACACAAAAAGAAGAAAAGAGAACTAATTAATTTAAAATTTCAGTTACTTACTAAATCATTAAATGACTTGTAGAATTATTGATTGATATTTTTTTATGCAAACAGTATACATGCAAAATGTATAAAACCATTTGAAAAAATTTTACTTGAAATAATCAATCAAAAGGGAGTGTTTTGCAATTTGCAATTTTTCAGTACAAATCTTTCAAATATTTATTTACCATACTTATAAATTTTAGTTTTTCACTATCAGCAGCATTTACAAAAAAAGAAAAAAAAGGTAGTTAACTGATTTGCGTATTTTAAGGCAACAAATATCTCAAATGCTCTGCTCAGCAATGAGAAAATGTTTTGACACATTTACAAATTCATTTTTTAATGGGAAAGTATACAACTGAAACATTTGACTATAGAAGCGATTTGGAATTAAACTGTGCTTTCATTTTTTTTAATAAATAAATTACCTATTGAGACATAAGTGATTTTGATCACATGACAAAGACATTTTTTACCCTTTCTTACATTTTTTTCACGAGAAATTCAGTTCAAATCGTCTACTTTGACAATATTTTCTGAAAGATCTATTGTATTTGCACAAAAAATAGAAAAATTGATAGATTTCATATTTTCAGATCAATAACTCATGCTAGTTTCAGGCAGTTCTGAATAAAAATAAATTAAAATTTATGTCTTAGAAGTTGTCTTTTTTGGATTTGAGAACAGCGTAAAAGCATCTGTAAAGTGTTTTTTACAATTTTCTTTTTTCCATTTTCAGAATCATCCTCACAATTTTCAGCATTACTTTCAATACGGATAAATGCACTGATATCGAATCAGACTGGTGGGTAAATAAATAGTCGTTAATTGAGTTGTATGTCTCTGTGTCAACATGACTGTCTGTCTGTTTAATAAGTTCACACAAATCTGTATTTTTATTTTCACCACACACTATTTCATTATCTGAAATGCAAAAACCAGTCTCTTTAATCTCATTTTTAAGTGTCCCTTAAATTGAGTGTCCCTTATTCAGAGGTAAATACATTACACATCCTATACCAAGGGACTGGGACCGGAAGTTTTGTCCCTTAAATAGAGGTGTCCCTTAATTGGAGGTTTCACTGTATTATCTTGTGAAATAGTGCCTTTTTTTTGGAGCTAACATCTTGTTTTTTCTGTTATTAAAATGAATACTAAATTATGAATTAATATTTTAGTAATTAAAGCATAAAAATGTATATTACATACCTAATTAAAAACTGGTTGTTTAATAATTAAATTATTAATTTTAAATAATGTTAAATAATTAATATTAAATGCCATTACTGATCATTTTGATAAATGTAAATATCACTGGTATTTCATATTCTTACATAATTCTTACAAAATATTAATGTGTATAATTTTATTATATTCTACTACTAATGAAACTATTGATTTGCAATTTTCATAATTTATAATTACTACTTAAATTTTATGCATTAAAGTGTAAAAACGTAGATAATGTTGGTGATTAGAGTCTTGATTGTTCTGTAAATTTAAAACTCTTGGTATCTGTTCAATATTTTAACTTTGGAAGAAAAAATCTGATTTAAATAAAGAAAAATTCGATTTATTATTATCATTAAAAAAAATCATGTTTTTTTTTACACTTTAGTACATAGAAACTAGAATATATTTTGTTAAAGTTCATTTGAATAAATTTAACTTAAAGTTTGTGTCAGGTTCAACTAATGTTGCTGATTTATTTACTAAGGTTTTGCCTAATCAAATTTTTTTTTTGTATTACTGTAAGTGGATCTTTGATTAAGAGAAAGAGCTGGGAGAAAAGGGAAAATTATCCTTGCCCTTTCGTTTATAAAACAGTTAAGTTCCAGTTTTATGTTTCATTAAATCCCAATAAGTTTTTCCTCCCTCTTATTCATCCCCATACAATGTTTATTAAATTATTACAAGCTCATTTTCTGTTTTTAGAGTTTATTCATGTTTAAGAAAAAGATTTTAAAAGTTATGACTTAGCTGGCCGATAATGAAAAAATGAGAACAAACCACTACTCACACCTTATGCAAAGTTTAAATATCAATTATTCAAATGTATTTCCTTCCTTAAACATAAGGGACTTTTTATTCTTTAATTAGTGTACAAGATATTTACTCGATAGTTCATTTGTTAATGAAGTAATTTCACATCTCTAGCTTGCAAACTTAATACCGTGTCAACAGTTTTCAATTATGATAACTTGGTTGGTTACTAAAATTAATGTTTGCTTGTTAATTTTACTTATTAAACTGTTGCGTTATTTATTAGTGTTCATAACCTTCTCTCAAACTATGCTAATGCATTAACTGATTGCTTAATTATTTTGATTACCACTTCTGCCTCAAAATGTTGTAAATTCCCATGATACAAGAAGGGCAAAGTGCTCAGTAAGAATTTTGTTCTATTGAGTGCAACAGAAAAACCACCAAACAAATAATCCGTTAAACAAACAATGTGATATGCAGTAGTTTTTTTCTTTTGCCCAGCTTTATTTCTACTTTTTTCTTTTCTTTCTTTTTTTTTTTTTTTTGTGATCTTTAAAATTTTCTTTTGCCCATAGAAATTGCTGTGAAAGTTCCATTTGCGGCGGGGGGGGGGGGTGAAAAAGCATTTCCATTTTGGAATAACAGAGAGATGAATTCTCTAAACATTGACCGCAATTGGAAATTTCAGTTTCCTGAAAACTTCCAAACAAAAGTGTTACATATAATCATTTTTTGTTCAACATTTCTGTAGTCTGTCTTATTCGGGCTTCTTCTTATAACTTGAGAGATTCTGCTCTCGAAACTAGTAGGGGAGAAGAGGACACGTATGAATACTCAAAATATTTTCCTTCAAATAAATTACTTTTAAAAAATGTCTATGGCAATATATTACTACTGCTTCAGGGCAATAAATTATACAAAACTGCCCCATTTTCTATGAACAATACTTTCTAAGCAAGGTATGTATTTTTCTCCCTCTTGAATCTAAACTTAAGAAAATAAAGTTGTAAGATTTTTGTTGACAATTTTGTATCTCTAAAATTTTGATTTATTGTTCAACCCTTAAATTAAGATGTAATCGTTTGTTTAAAAGCTTTTTATTCAAATTCTTCAGCCGAATTGAGTAAACAGTTGTAATGTTGAACTCCATGTGATGGGGCACCATTGAACGAAAGAGCTGGGGCACCTTTGAACATCTAAAACTATGAAGTAAAGAGTTGTTGATGTACCTAAATATTATAATTTTTGGAATTTTTTCTCTGTGAAAAGAGGCTAATTAAGAATATCAAAGAACAAGGTCTTATACTGTTAGTAATCCCTCCATCTGCATACATGTATTACAATCTCTGAATGTATCAGCGATGGGAAGATTCAAATCTAATCATTTATTTGATAATTGCAAATCCCGATATACCATAATGATTCATGATTTAGCAGGTTGTCTAACGAAGCCTATACTCTTTCATTTATTCTTTCCCAAACATTATTTTTGGTTTTCGTACTAGATAAAATCGAATTTAAGTCAGGTTTTTTTTTTCATAAAAAGAGTGAATGAAAAATTTTAATTTTCCAGAAGCATCAGATATCATATTGGTGTATTTCAAGGAATATTGTAAAAAAGTTTTTAAAACCAAACATAACTGGCGGGATACTCTGTGTTGTTTCAACAATGATTTTTGACATTGACAATTGTTGATGGATTTATGTTTCGTAAAATAATGGAGAAACTACTAGTTTCAATAAAATAAAGTTATTTAATTTTATACATATTGCTTTATATTTCTGAAACATATGCAACTTTTTATGAAAACTCTCAATATTTTAATATTTTATTCATTTGTTCAAAGGTGCCTCTTGCTTGTTCAAAGGTACCCTTACATGGGGCAGATTTGAGCCGAAATCTTTCAGCTTTTTAAATCCTCACAACTTCTTTAATTTACATGGAAAACTTTTACTTTCTGGTTCATATGATGAAGAAATGCATTGTTTTTATTATGCAATACTTAAAACGCAAAAAAATATAATTCAAATAAGAAGCGTATTGATTTTAAAAAAAAATCAAAGGTGCCTTCTTCTCCCCTATATATATATATATATATGCTATTTTCAAAAATGAAAAATAACAGAAAAAAGTAAAAAAATTCCTTTTTCTCAGAGTTTTACAAAAAAAAAGAAAAAAAAAGTTTTTATTTAAATGGGCTATATATAATGTTGTTTTTAATATTTGTGAATCTTTTTAAAATTTTTGTTTTGAATGATCAGATTGGTTTCATTTGTGTCAACCAATACATTCCTTGTTACCCCCAACTTTACCAGCATATACCTTATTTAATTTTCATTTTTTTAAACATTTTTTGTCCATTTTCTAAATATCAATAAGTATGTCGTAACAGAACTACTCTGTTATACCGTCAACCAATTTCGCCAAATTATACAAATCGCCAAACAAATAGCCAAATTATACATATTGACATAATTTTTATTTTAAATAACGAAAAAACAAATAATTAATAGAATATCAATAAAATTATTAATAAAAAGTCGAAATAAAAATCACTTAACGACATTTTAAACACGTGAATCGTACTTAATATCATTTAATGTAAATTCACGATCATCCATTATTGGCATTTAATCTTATAGTTTGGCGATAATTTTTTGGTCGACGGGTTAACCTAGTAGTACCAAAGTAACATTAAAAGCATATTTTTTGCTGAATTCGACAAAATACCTCAAGTTTAAGCCTATTGACCAAACAACACCTTAAGGTCGCTAGTCATTCAGTATCTGAATTTCTCTTGGTATTTTTCAGTCTATGGATGTTGGATGCATTTTTATATTTAAAATATCTCCATAGAAAATTACTATTTTTAACTTATTTTTTAGGTACTCTTCTTAAGTGATGTATCTTTTTTTGCTTAGCTCTCAAAATAATAAAAAAAATATATATATTGAATTATACGCGACTTTTAAAATCTTAGTCGCAGTTCGTCAGATTATGTCACACAAAATATTAAATTATACATATATTTTAGACATTTTTTGAGAATTAAGGATAAAAGAATCATCTGTTAAGGAGAGCACACAGAAAAGAGCAATTGAAAAGATTGATTTTTTGAGGAGCTATTTTAAATGCATGCAATCTTAACTAATTTCCTATTATTTAAAAAAAAATAAACACAGTAATGAC
Source organism: Maratus speculifer (assembly GCA_964019185.1). Classification (NCBI taxonomy): domain Eukaryota; kingdom Metazoa; phylum Arthropoda; class Arachnida; order Araneae; family Salticidae; genus Maratus; species Maratus speculifer. Next base: position 26,685,664 of record OZ025303.1, read on the forward strand.
CAGAAATCTCCGTAATTCTAAAATCTGCTTCCTAATTTCAAGTTGTATGAATTTGAGGTATTCTACCGTATTAATATTTTACTTCTCTTTGAAAATCTATTTTTAAAACATTTCACCTAAATGTTATTTATTTCAAAATCTTTTCATTTTTTTCAATCATAAATGTCAATATGACTCTTCATTTAAAATTGTCTGTTCTATAAATTTGATTTTTTTATTCTAAGAACTATTTGTACTCTTTTATGTATGATATGGTTTCCAAATGATTTTGTTTGCAATTGGAAATAAAGCTACATGCTTATTCGAACTGTCATTCGCTACTTAGTATATCTGTAGTGCAGAAAAAAACATTATGCATGGAAATACTTAAATGGCGAAATTTGAGTCCACAGTGAATGTTTACACATCACCAATTTATTTAATAAAAAGAATATTTCCTAATTAAACTGATGGCATTGGACCATAGGCTATGTATACTAATTATATATTACAGCCAAAGCTATTTTAAAAACAAATTAAAGAGGGAAATAGCCCTTCCATTTCCTCACTTTATACTTAACTATTGAACTCCCAAAACTAATCATGCATCCATTTTATCATATAATAAACCTGTATCTAAAATATAAGCAAGTCAGATAATTCTGCCTAAAAACCCATTTATATAATATAAAAGGAGCATTTCTATAATAATAATTTATAATATTACACATTTATATAATTAAAAATTTTTTATACTTAAAACTCTGAAATTATTCAGAGATTTGCCTTATTAGGAAGAACCGATATCATAAATTTAAAGCAAATTGTATAATTCTGCATAATTATCCATTTATGTAATTCAAAAGGAATTATTTCCGTTCCTTCCTTTACACTTAACTACTAAACCTCCAAAACAATTCAGATCCGCCTTTTCAAAAAGAACCTACATCCAAAATTTAAATCAAATCTGATAATTCTGCATAAAAATCCATTTATTTAATTTAAAGGGAGTTAATCGCCCGTTCTTCCCTTTATACTTAACAAAAGAACCTTACAACCACTCAGGGAAGCGTCATATCAATATTAACCTATATTCAAAAATTGAAGATAATCGATAAGGGTAGTCACTCTTGAAATCCTCTTTAGACCTACCCAGTGAATCTTCAAAACAAATCAGGGAAGCGCCTTAACAGAATGAACCTATATCCAGAATTTGAAGAAATTGGTAAATTCTGCATGAAAAACCAATTTACATAAATTTATAGTGGTTAACCCCCATTCTGCCCCTTTATATTTAACCAAAGAACACCGAATACTAATCATGGAGTGCCTTATCAGAATGATCCTATATATAAAATTTGAATGAAATCTAATTATTCTGCAAGAAAAACCCATTTATCTAAATTAAGGGGAGAGGCATTAGCACCTGTATCTTCCCTCTTTATACTTAAATAATCAACTCCTCAAACTAATCATGAAGGCGCCTCATCCGAATGATCCTAGATCTTAAGTTTGAATGAAATCCTATAATTCTGAATGAAAAACCCATTATATATAAATATAGGGATATTAACCCCCGCTCTTCCTCCCCATATACTTAATGAACTCCCAGATCTAATCAGGCTTAATATCTCATCAGAACTAATCAGAAACTCAGGCTTTGATAGCTTGTGAACTAAAAACTCACGACTTGATTGAAAATGTATCCTTCGGAATAATAATGATCTCATAAAACCATTTTAAAATGTATTTCAATGTGGCAAACAATTAAAATTTTAGTAGTGAAAATATTGAAATACTCCATGCAGCTATGCCGAATATTTCAATGATATATTCTATCGACTGCTCTAATATAAATGCTTTCCACTACAAATACGTCTTCTCTTTAGTAATAGAGAAGCATCATAAATTTCGTACCAATGCTAAGTAAATAACGATAAATTCAAATGTGCTCTTTCAAAAATTTCGACTCTTATTAATGTCTACTAAGCAATTATTAACAGTGGTGTTGATTAAAATTCCTTAACCCTGCATGGAGGTTGTCAAATATTTGTTACGGATTTAGTCGCGACGTGGACACATTTCACACATTCAAACTTGCGGATTTTCATTCTGCTTTACTTGTCTTATTGCTGAGTTTATTTTCAATATGCTGTTTTTGTATTTAAAAAAGTAGTAATAATGCAACAATCTAAAATAACAAAACAGATACATTAATAATTTACACTTAAAAGTTACAATTGTTGGTACTTACGTATTAACGCCACCGCAGTAGAAGTTGTGCTATCGCGCCAATAAAGAGCAATCTTGTTGTTCGTACGAACACGCAGTTATCTTTTTGATGCAGATGGTAGCACAATTTATTCTGACATTTGGGAAGGTTACCAAACAAATAGAAATAGTAATAGAATGATTCCTTCATGCTAAAGTTGATCATAAATACAATTTTATTGATCCTGAGACCGAAATTCATACACAAACAGTTGAGAGAATGTGGGACAGTGCTAAATGGATGAACAAGAGACATGGGTGGGCTGCGAGACATCATATGGAATCTTATTTATAAGAGTTCATATGGCGACGGCATCAGATGAAATAAAATAGAGAATGTTTTGAATCTATGTTAAATTCTATATCGGCCTATTTTCCACCGAAATCCGATTGACTACTTTGTATTTAAATGAAGTGTTTTGAATTTTGAAAGTGTTTTAACTTTAAATAAAGGGTTTTATTTTATAATTTGTCGCAAAAATTGTAGGTGTAGATTGGCGATACTTAAAACCGCCAAATCTGTAGCTGCGGTGGTGATAATACGTAAGTACCCAATTCTTTGTGAACAATACAATTATAAAGAAAAAGAAGGGAATGAAAAAAAAACAATGCTATGTTTGAAATGTTATGGGTGACATATTTCACCGCACGCCTAATATAGGGTTAATATGAAATAATTTTTGTGAAGTCTTAAAATGTAAGTAGAGAGACATATTTATTATTATTCCTTTAATTTTCTTCATTGTTGCAAAATATCGTAACATATATTTTTTCCCAATAATCATTCAACATGAACCCTTTCCGGCACACAGTGCCCGGTCTGGGATACCTAATTTTAATTCGAAACTTGCAAACGGCACCAATAATATTTTAGTAAAATTTTGCTATTACAATAAAAGCTTAAATAAGAACTTCAAAACATCTAAAAAATTCGGTTGTGAATTCCGGTGTCAGTCGAAAATTTCTCATTTTACATCAGATTTTGCCCGTGCCGGAAAGGGTTAAACCAGTATTTAAATTTTGAATATTCAATAATTCAGATTATTTTACTTTATATTTACTTATAAGCCAGCTTGGAATTCCTGTATTAAGTCACCAGATTATTGTAGTTTTCCATGAGAAGCACATACAAAATATCTAAGAACACCTATAAGAGCAGCTATAATTATCCAAAAATCCCAATGATTTGTCTGAATCACAGAAATTCTTCCTATTATTTAAATGTTATTTTTTCTGCAAGTTTATAGTGCTATGAATTTACTCTTTATGGTATTTCATTGCATTGTTGATTCAAATTAGTGTTTTTCAATTTATGTTTATTCTTTACTTGATTTTTCTTTAGTCAATAATATCATTTAAAGATATTATTAGGATTTAAAAATTTGTTAACCTACATAAAATACAGCCAGTGTTTTTTTTTCCGCTACAAGAAATCATTTATGTTCTTAAAAGCTCTAATGTAAATAAATACTTTCTAATAATAGTTCTTAATTTCATTTTCTAGCTATTTAAATTATTGAATTACTTTTAAACTGATAATTAATATGTTTTGAAATTAAAACTTAAAAAAAAATTTTTTTCCAACATTTTAGATCGCAAGTTAAAAAGCTGACATACTCAGAGTATTTTAATACTTTTATGGATAAATTCAACAAAGGATTGTTTTATGCTGATATTTTATCTTCTGTATTTTATGAACATAAATATTTTCTCTAATGAAAATGTCACTGCCACAGACTCATTCTCCAACAACAGAAAAAAGCTTTTTTTGTGAAATATGTTTCAAAAGATTTTCTCAAAGTGGTAATCTGAGGAAACATCTGCTTATCCATACAAAAGAAAAATATTTTGTTTGTGAAATATGTTCCAAAAGATTTTCACAAAATGAACAGCTCATATCACATTTGCGTATCCATATAGGCGAAAAACCTTTTGTTTGTGAAATCTGTTCCAAAGGATTTTCAAAAAAATGTTACCTGAAAATACACTTGCGTACCCATACAAAAGAAAAACCTTTTGTCTGTGAAATATGTTTTAAAGGATTTTCACAACGTGGTAACT